>JAVGVS010000002.1:8021877-8621877 GCA_032718565.1 Distichodus sexfasciatus | reverse complement strand
GATTACAGGGCTCACTTTTACAAACATGGATAGATAGATACTAAAAGTAGAACAATCATTGTCTCAGTAGGCAGGGATTATGCGTACTGAGAGCAAATTAGTACTGTGTCTAATGTGGTTTAATCTAGCATAAAAGATGAATGACCAGAGGGACCAAGATAGGGAGAGTAGCTGTCATGAGGTCTACCGCACATTTAAACTGTGAAAGGGAAAATGAATATTAAATATACACAAAGCCACAAAGTACTGCCTGTGCTGCTGAGGATGAGTTATAAATGGAATGATGTCATAAACCAATGACATTAACTTTGTCATTGTTATATATTACCAATTTGAAGGTCAAGTTAAAGATGTATTTTGAGAAATGCTATATCTGATTAAGTTGTTAGGTTGTTATTAAGTTATTAGGGACACAAAATCTAAAGTTAAAGCAAATAACTATAGTATATTTGTTTTCAGTTAACTATACAGAGCATTCTTTTTTCATCACTGATCTCCCTTTAGAAAAGATTGTCCCACCTGAGTCTTGGGGTGGTGTGTTAGGCTGAGACGCTAAAACGTGTATTGGCAAACAGAAGATTGTAGGTTTGAAACTAAGGTGAAAGTAGAAAATAATGTAGCTGAAAAAGAAATTGTGTTGCACATGTTGGATCTCAGATAAAGGTCCTTGCCCCAAAAGTGTTTAATTTACATTTTCAGCATTTAGCAGATTTTCTTGTCTTGAACTACTTATTCTAATTACAGGGACAGTCTCCCTGGAGCAACTAGGGTTGAGGGCTTTGCTTCAAGGCTCAATGCTAGTTTTGATGTGTCAGTATTCAAACCTCCAATCTTATAGTTATTAACAAATTTTCTGTTCCATCTAGACAGTCCCTGGAATTAGGAAATATATCACAGAATACAGTCAGTCAGTCATTATCTGAACCTCTTAATCCTACAGGCACGAGGTGGGGACTAAAAGACCACAGGGCTCACAGAATACAATCATCCATAATTACAATAATGTAAATGAATAATTAGATGTGTTCATATGCTGGAAATATTTTGTGGTGGTAGAGGTACAAAGGTCTGAGTATCTGAAACCAGTGTTGGTGACTAGAAGTTATGGATTCCAAATCCTGAATCAATCTAAAATAGGAAAAAGTCACAGTGCGCCCAAGACTAGCTCTCTGAGCAAAGCCTTTAACCAGAAGTTGATCCTTAAAGAGTATAAATATAATTCAGAAATAAGAATTGCTCTGTATAAGACTCTCTGATTAATCATAAATGGACTGAAGATGTTCAAATAGACCAATCCTTTTTCTTACATATACTTGATAAATGTTTGTTACATTTTTTGTACCAATATTCCCATTAGACTTATCTAATAATCACTGTAATAATATATGGCCTGTTTTATTTGAATCATAGCATTTGTAAGACACTTTAATGTGATAAAAGTTTCCATGTTGCCAGTGCCCATGTTATATTATCACAACACATGATTATTCAGTACAAATCTGGCTGAAAGCAAATGCTTGCAAATTGCTTTGGCATGCTGCAATATAAGCCCCCCAGACTTCACTGGTGTCCTCTTTAAATGATCATATATGTAAAAAGCAATGAAGAGAGAAAACAGAACAGTCAAAGACCTAAATGTTCTGACAAATACTGGCTGCTGTGTTCACTTTTAACAGTTTTCTTATCAGCCGACAAACCCTTTAACAATGACCTCATTTTCAACCCACTATAAATAAAAGCCAAAACTGCTGTTAAATAACATCATGGGAACTGTGAGGGTGCAAAAGGAGAGAGAACTTTTAACATATTAAAAATTTGACATCTGGTGAGACAGTTATAATGATTAGCCTGCAGCAATTGTCAGCAACCACATATTCATTCTTATATTATGTTGTGAGCACAAGTCAAGAAAGGGAAAAATCTAATCTGGCATAAATATATGGTTGCCTGCAGATACAGCCCTGATAGAGTCTGAGATGGCATGAGATACAATGCTGCACATTTACATAAATGTGGTTTGGATATACAGCACATTGGGGAAATGAAGCTGCAGATAGACTAGAGCTTGCCTGATCACCTACCAGTCTAACATTTCACACTCTGCGTGATGTCAGGAATCCATAGTCTAACAGCAGTGCTTCAAGCAAGGACCTGATTATACATGAGGTTGGGTAATATATCATACACTATCATTTGGGCTTGCTGCCTTTAGGGACGGAGCAGTAAAGATGGAACAAAGAGAGCACTGTTACAGTTACAGAACTTTGTAAAGACAAATGAGATTCACGTATTTCTTTCTGAAAAAAGAAATAAAGTCACCAGAGGAACCAATATTAATTTCATATTAGAGAACTGGATTGCAAAAAGAAAGATCTTTTTATTTCAGTCAAAAAGGAAGAAAATTCCTTGCTCCGGCCTCTGCTTTTCTGTCTGTTTTTATTTATCATTAATGATTAGCTAAAGCAGACAGTTGAAGCACCTTGAAAAGTTGTTGGCGCGTGTCCTTCTGTAGCCTGATCCTTCATTGTTGTCTATGTGGAATTACTTCTAAGGAAAAGCTTTTCCTAAGTTGCCCTGTTTCTCTACAACTGCAGCATACCACTTTCATAAAGAAGGGGAGGTGTAGGCAAGTGTGTATGAGAGATGGTATGGTGCTTGAGTTTTAAATTTGCCTTGAAATAAATGAAGCCTAACAAAAATTGTTCTTTCAGTTAGAATACAGCTTTATTTTTGCAATAAAGGATATTTATTTTTAACTTGATTAATATTTTTTGCCGGCTGCAGGATTTGTTTGTACTGGCTGAGGTTCTCAGACCCGTTTTACAGTACATCCTTTCAAATCCACTGCCTCCTGTGTTTCTTTAAGATAAATGAATTTGGATTTTCAATTAACAGAAAGAAGGTTTTTTTTCCCAAACTTCACTTGCAGTAACCTTGAAGGTGAATGCTAATTTGTTTTGGAGCCAGACTGTGATTGCACTGAAAGCTCTCACACTGATAAAGATCTCTTTGTGTCATTCTTTATTTGATCACACTCATACTCATACATCAGGTATACATTTGAATTTCTAACTTTTCATGGATGGAAGTGGAATGATTGTGTGCAGATACATTTAGTTTAAAAGCCCTTTGTGCCTGGAACTCACAGAAAGCTGTTGTAAAGGAGGCCACTTACATCCATATACATCACTCTGTCTGTATGTTTCTTTGGGGAACTCTGTTGGGGTATATGTTGGGTGAATATATGTACCAATATATTGACAAGTGTTCTCAGTTTATTCTATTTAAACTAACTAAATAAAGGGTAACATAGCAATAGTAGTCATGATGACAAAATGTCTCAAACCTCAGGCAAAATCTGTTATTGAGGCATTAGGCAGGTGTCTTCCCCATTTAATTAACTCCTACCCAAACTTTCCTCCATGTATTTGAAAAAACTTGAACTAATAATGTGCTCACCAGGATGATGGACCGGGTACTGAAGATATTAAATGTAAAAGGTTTTGTCTTTTAAAGTTGTATCGCTGAACAAAACTTTGAAAACATAGACTGAAAAATACTGGCAAAACTGACATGTGAATAGTTTAATAACAAGGACACAAAGTTTCAGAATTCTTTAAAGACATTTAGAAAGGTTAATTGAAGACTTTCCAAATACATTTCATGCCTATTATGTTTGACTCTGTGATTCCAAATTGAAATGATACACTTCTGCTTGGTAAAGTGTAGCTTTTTTGTCTTATAAAGCATATCTGTAAGCCTTGACTACTCTGTCCTCGGGGTATCTATGGCGACACCAGGTAACTATGGCAACTTTATACTGCACACACACAGACACAGTGTTAAAGCAGCCATGAGACATTCATCCTGCTCCGACAGACACCTTTAGTTCTAACTCCAGGCTCTCACTGATGTAAGACGGTAGCCAAAGTGAGAGACAGAAAAAGAACAGTTAAACTGTTCTAGAACAGTTTACTCACTGATCCATCAATTAATTCATCATTTATCTACACATACATTAATCAGTCTTTTGGCTTGTCATACAGAACTTCTTATCATTATGATTTTCATGTATTTATTCACACTTAATTCATTCAGGTTGAGTTGAGTTTCTTACACACAAAAATAATGCTTGCATTTCCGGCATTGAGCAGATGCTCGTATCCAGAGCGACTTTCATTTCCTAATTACTCTCTGGAGCAACAAGAGATTAAGGGTCTTGCACAGGGTGCCAATGTTGGTAGTGCTGGAGGTACTGTAGGATTTGAATTAAGAGTTTTCACATCAATAACACCCTCTATACATTTATTATTGCAACCAGTGGTGAACTCTGTATTCCTCCAAGTCAAAGCTGTTGTTATATTTGGCAGCGTCTTTGAAGCCCCAAACTGTGTGGTATCAGAGCAGTCTTGCATTGTGGGGATTGCACCACGTGGCCTCAATCTGACTTCCTTAAGAACTGTTAAAAATAGCACTTCTCATTTAGGTGTCCAGAACTGCCTATCTGGGGGAGCAGTGTTTATATGAGTTATTTATGATGGTGTAAATTATACCCACTGTCCCTCATTGCAAAATCCTTGTGTGTGTGAAACACTGGTAAAACAGACTTGAACTTTACCTGGTTAAAATGTCAAGAAGTGATAGCTGTCTGTTGCTTGCTAATATAATTAGAATGTTCACCCAGAGCCTCTTTCACATCAGCAAGTAAGTACTGTATATCCATTCACCACTTTAACCATCACTTTTAATTCCCTTGGTAGAAGGGTCAGCATTTTAGTCCTAAGTTCAACATGCGGATTACAGAGTTCTGAAACTGACTGGGTGACCTGGAACCCTGATTTATACATACATACATATATTGTCTACTCTTTGAAGTGATAATCCACCCAGCTGGATAATGTTATCTGAGTTGTTTCCATTCAGCCACCTCCTGATAAACACATAAATGCAGCAATCTCACATTGTGCTGTGAAGCTCTTATGAGTCTGCTGAGGAAAATTTTATTGTCCATTGAGCGAACATTGGCTAGCATTACTGTTGGGAGTGCCGTCTTGTCTGGGCTGGCTGCTAATCTAGTCTGTACTGTTCCTCACCTCTGTGTTCTATCGCAACGCTTTTGAAGCTTTCTTTCCTTTCAGGACTGAGGGGTCCTTGGGGCATAAATGAAGACATAGACAAAGACACGACTGAATAAAACAAAGATACTGTCGTTACGGTACCAGAGGAGGCCGCAAGCGCCAATTGTATCATCACATTGGACTCAATCACTAATGCAGTGAATGTCGCTATTTATAATGTTTATTAGTATTACTTGCAATTTTAAGTTTAATGCTTATTTAACTTTTCTTTATTTCATCACATTATTCCATTGACTACCACTTGAGTCTTGGTTCCTCTTAAGGTTTTTTTCTCATGTCCTATTATGGAGTTTGCCCTTGTACTTTGCTCATTAGAGACTTGTGGCAGAAATCCTGTTAACCTGCTTTGTGCCAATGTCTATTTTAAAAGCAATTCATTTTAGGACATGGGAGAAATTGTCTGTGGTTATATCTTGAACGAACATCAGCAGCAAAAGCTCTACAGACTGAATGCAGAATCAATGTGCAGTAGTGCATCTTTAGATTGATATTGTGCATATTTTGGGGTTTAGAGATACATTTTTAAAAGATGTGCTACAAAACTAGAAAAGTGGGAATATACTGTTTAAAAAAAATTTCTCACAACAAAAATGATCTACCTGTAATTTTTCTATGTCTCTGCTTGAAATTTATTACTACTGGCTTACCAGTTCAATAAGATGTTTCATAGAAGATTGGTGAGTTTTGGTGAGCAATCCAAGCTCCTTTGTCTGAGTATACATTTGGGTCTCTCAACTGTCTCCTCACCCTTACAAACCAGCAGATATTTTCGAAGAAGTTTCTCCTCAGATGTCAGATCTTAAATGTATGTGCCCGAAGGGTTACTCATCATAGAAAAGAACTCAGAGGACCCTTGACAGTGAGCAAAAGCACTTGGCATGTCTCTCTTTCCCATTTCTCACGGACCTCCCACATGATGCTGGCAGAATATTTAATTCTTCTGTATCTTCTTTTCAGTTTCTACAGTCTTAATCATTTTTATAGATATTGCTTTTTGTCCACTTCATTCCACTTCCTTGACAGAGGCACTTCTTCCATAACAACTACCATTAAATTCCCCCTCAGGAAATGCGGGCTGTGTAGAGCCAATTGTGCTCATGCCCAAGCTCCAAACTATGATTTGAGTTGTTTGCATTATTAGCAGAGTTTTCTCCAGTAATGCAATGCAGCCAATTCTACCATAAAAGCTAGTGCAAATTGGCGTGTGTGGATGCAAAGCCTACCTCACTTAGGTGGAAGCATGATATGAGCTGTAGGTTCACTGAAAGGAGAATAACAGAGATCTCAAAGTGAAGGAAATAAATTAATTATCTTCATGCAAATTAACTTTGGTGGCCTCATTGGACAACTTGTGTTCTTTTCTAACAGGGTAATTAGTTAAGGGGGGGCTGGATTGCTCAGTGATCCTTTACAGCAAAACAAGACGATTGAGATTCAATTGAATTCAATTCAGAGAAACACTTTGAGAAAACCAATCTGCTGATTATGACTTGAGCTAAAAGGCTTTGCTTCAACATAATACAGTTAACCTCTGAGCTAATGTTTGCACAAGCTTAGTCTATCAAATCTGAGTGGGAGTTTCATACGCTGAAGGAGCAGCAAACTTTTCAGTGAAATTTAATGTCATACCCTTGGGCCTGCAGTAAGCTGTGTGACAGTTAATGACTAATGGTAGTTTGTCCTGCAGTGCCACAGATGAAAGTACAATAAATGGTTCTGTGACCAGTAAACAGATCCTACAAAGACAATAAGATGTATAGATGTTAAATAAGGCACAAAGATCAAAGCAGGTTCAAACAACCATATAACAGGTATGGCAAAAGAAGAGTTCTGGTCAGAAACACAGAAGACAGGTCAGAAGACATCTTGGAAAAACAATGGCGTTAATTAAACCTTGCAGAGAAGAAAACAACAATACAATCTTTAAATACACACAGAAACCGAAAAACGGAAAAGGTTCACAGGGTGTCTAGAGACGAGGTGGTCATATTGAACCCAGGACTGGCACAAGAAGAGGTCAAGCCTATTGCTACAGTACAAAAAATCAGAGGGCATAGAAATGCAACAATGTATGACAGAAAGGCAGAGTCAAAAGATACAATAATAAATGTATTATTGCACCTTGACTCATATGTACCCCAATTATGTCCACAATTGCCAGTCAATAACAACTAATTTAAATGTTGTCACTCCTAAAGAAAACATTCCAACAAAAGTTATAGAGTAATTAGTTTATTTAAACACAAACTGCACATTTAAAAAGGAACTGCATATTTCATCATAAGAAGCTGGATATATGGCACACATTGTACTTCTTCATGCCATGACATTAAAGTAGGAAAATGCTGACTGGGGGTGTGTAACATTAATTACCTGGTTAAAAAAAGAGTGCAAAAAGCTTTTAAAGACTCAGCTCTTTTAGCCCAGCACGTCTATTTGTCTCATTTCAGTACTCAGCTCTGGCCCCTTTTTTCCCCCGTAGCCCCATCAACCCAGTCATGGTGGCGATGTTGCAAAGAGACCTGCCAAAATCCTGCTCCTGCGGACTGGCCTTCACATAATTGTCTGCAGTGAGTTTATAAGGGGAAAAAGCAAGGCCGCCGCTGCTTTCGCCCACTTCATTACATTTTTTAAACGCATCGATCCTGAAATCAATTAGAGCATGTCGCTGCCTTCGTGCTGCCTTTTGCTGCCTTAAGTCTTAATCTCACCATGCCAGAGACAGCAATGCTGCCTAATGGAAAGCTCCTGTCTTAGCGTATCTCTCCTTCGCAGACCCAAGTGGCTGCAGTGGCTGAGAAATCTTATTGTATGCTCAGGCATCTTGCTAATTTATAAGTGCTGCATATGTTCGTCCAATGATGCACTATTCAATTTATATTCTATCATATTTTCTTCACAGGTAATGGGGGATTTCTGCTGTGCTGGCAGTGGTACATTGCCATTATGTGCACAATATTGTGTAGAGAGAACATTTAGATCACACTAATGGGAGATGTCATCAGCTTCCTCCTTTAGTTTGGAACATTTGCATAGATATTGCATATTGCAGAATTAATGTCATCAAATACAGTAAAGCCTGTAATATGAGAGCATTAATATTTTGCTAATATATATTCTTTGCATCTTGAATGCAGAAGACAAAATTCTTTTCTATTATTAGTGGCAATGAAATTAGAGAGCAAAATTGCTAGCTTTTTACCCAATCATGAAAGAACCTTAAAGACATTGAAGAATTCCCATAAGAACTCTTCTACAAGGTCTACATGACACTGCTGTAAGGTCTCAGCCCAGACCAAGGGAGGACTCCACCACATCAGAAAGGCCATCCGACCAGGACTCCAGTTTCAGACCTTCACAATTACCCCAGACAACCAGATCAGTGTCACCTGAATTTTAACCAATCACATCCGCTTCACCTGTATTTAAGGACTGTCATTTACAATTATTCCCCGTGAAGTATTGTTATGCCAAGTGCTACTTACCGAGCGTTCTTTGTGTTTGCCTGCCTCCGTTTTGACCCTTGCTTTCTGTTTTTGGATTACCTTTATGCTTCTGGCAATTTGGATTTGTTTGCTCCGTGGACTGTGTTTTTTGGTTCTGACCTCTGCCTGAATAAGCTCTTGGTTTTTCGTCAATCTACCCCTGTGCCTGCGACCTGGTTCTGTCGACTCTGCGTTTGGATTCACCTGCCTGCCGTTACAACTGCTAAAGATACACATATAATATTAGCCATTACTGGGAATGGTAATGAGGGTCAGGGTTTTGAAATATATCAGCACAACCGTCTTTATTACACTAAACCAACTTCACTTGTCATTGTATTTTTACTAATTGAATAAGGTTCCAAAAGAAGATCACACAAATTATAAATGTTCATTTGAGATTAATCCAAATTAATCAATTTTGTCAATGCATTTCAGTGTCAATTCATTTTTCACATTTCAGTACTATTTCAGTACAAAGCATTTAGCAACAAGGATTTTGACATTAATATTCTACAAGTAAATCCATTCAGCGCAAAGCAGTATGTATAATGTATATTTATTTATACTGTAAAAGCATATATAGTAGATTAAGCACAGCAGGGCATCACCCTGACGTCATGCACAAAATATGCTCACATACCTTTTAATATTCACAAACACACACTTTGTCCTCTAATAACCTATGGGAGTGTATAGGATTGTTATTGCCCTCCAATTGGGACTTCTTTAGCGCCTTCAGCATCACATTTATATTGCTGTTCTGAGCCAGAGAGCCCGCGGTAGCTCCCACCATCTCCATTCATCCTCCTCAGCCAGGTAGGATCAGATCTTCTGCTCCCCTCGCTGATATAAATGCAGTGAGACGTTTCGCACGGTGGGAAGGCATATTACAGCTGAATGCTAATGATCTGCAGGATTTGGTAGAGTCAGAAAGAAGATGAGACTCAGTAGTTTTGTCCATCTCTCTCATTATGTTCTCAATGAGCCACTGCCAGTATTTTTCCTCATTGCAAGCTTTGCTATTCCCAACAAACACTTCATAGCAATCCATATGGAATGATAAAAGTCTGAAACAGCTATTTTAGCTCTGTAAGAAGGTCATTTATCCTATGAATTTAGAGATGCACCAAATTGCATTGTGAAAAGAGGGAACAAAGATGCAAAATATATTTTGAGGTTATGTGAGAAGTAGGTGTACCAGTTCTGTCTATCTTTGTGTTAAAGACCACCTAGGCTCTTTAATTAAGGTATAAAGAAAATTGTTACCAGATTATATTAACAGGTATGCTTAGGACTGCTAATATGGACATGCTCACCACTTTAAGCACTAGTAAATTTAGGTTCAAATAGATTTTAATCAGTCCAGCACTATTTTCAACCCTCAACCAGCTTGACCAGCATTAAAGATTTATGAACCATCTGGTTGAACCCATCTTTTAATTCAAATTCTACAGTATAAGTTAATTGTTAGTGCTTTCATATTACTGTTTCATTACTTTCCATGAGTGAACATCTTGCTCATGATGATGACCTGCATTTGAAATTGCATTTTCACGTTTCACTATAGCTTTTCTCCAATGTGGAACATTAATTTAATAGGACTTTTATTAAATGCTTTATGAGATGATTAATGCATATTATTAGGTTTTTATAACACTCTCATTTCTTTATGGGAGGAAACTGCTGCAGAAAATGTATTTATTTATTCTAGGATTTTGAATCTGGATTCTGAGTAACTAAGGTAACATAGTCACATTTATATTTGCAGAATAAGTTCACAATTACACTGTTGAGCTTCTTGAGAAAAATCGTTAATGCATGAAACTCGAAAATGATAGATAGACATTATGACTGTCAGTCATTAATTGACTAATAACGTGAGTCATCCAACATTTCAATCCAGTTTCTCGGCTAAACCAGAAATCTGCACAATAATTCTGAACTCATTAGCTAACTGTGAATTAAGGGTATTTGAGGGGAAAAAAACACACACAGTAGACAGTTCCCATGAAAAACAACACTTTTGTTGGTTCTTGTTAAATTATTGTTAATGGAACCACATTAGACTTTTTTTGTTGGCAGTAGTCATGCCTGCTTTGTGTCCTATCGAATATGAACATTTATATAGTGTTCTCGTGGGTTTCTGCCTCTCCATGGCCACTCAATCTGTCAGTAGACATAGTGCAGACACCTGTCAAGTAAAAGTGAGACAAGCAGAAAGGTCATGCGACATCTGTCATACGGGTGAAGTCCATCATTAACCTCCTACGCACTGCCTACGCACACATCACAGCCCAGGATACAAAGCCAAGCAACACTTCACACAATCACTAGTACTGTCTAACTTACATTAAATAGCATGTAATGTACATATTTGATCAAATATGATAGTAATATGCTGTGGCATTAGGTCCATAATATTAGTCTGTTTCACATACTGTATAATAACACAACACATTACAATCAACGTGGAACACTAATTGCAATTTATCTATACCTCTTTAAAGTAATAGCATCTAGTAAAATTGCTAGTAGTGAGCTAATTGAAAAAGATAACACGTATAATAGTAATAGATAGCAATAGATAGCAATCACTTTGTGCTCAACATTATCTATTGTGATTCCTGGATCCCAGAAACCATTTTGTTCTCTTCATTATTTATTCTTCTTCTTTTGTTATAGAGACATCTTTCATGAATGAAAAATTTCAGCTTACTGAGGAGACCACCTAACATGAGCTTAACCTTAATTTAGCAGCTAGGTCAACTGTCATTTACCCTTTTTAATATTTTCACCCCTTTATCCCTTTCTACAGCCTGAGTCATTGGATTTCTGTGTGGTTTCTTGCTCATTTTGCTCAACTTTTGTGTTGTTTTTTTTTGGACAGTGTAAGTATACACATTTTGCTTCTTTGTTTGATTTTAATTCATTCATGTATCTGTTTAGACCACCAACATGACCAGTGCTGGGGAGTAGCTACAACTAACTACAAGCAACTACAAGCAGTGGCTTATTATTAGACAGGCTATTTTCGAAATGCTGTAGCTTTAAAAGTAACTAGCTACTTTTTTTTACTAATAGCAATATAGTGTAATAAAAGTTGTTACAATAGAAAAAATCTCTCCTTACAAAGTTAAGCAATTTCACTTAGCATTTCATAGGCTACCATGCTCGTAGGGTTCAACTTGGTGAAATATGGAAGCAAGAGTCAGTTGCGGTGAAATAGCTTTGATGTGGTTAGTTACTTTTTCTTTGTAACTTGTAGTGTACCTACTATATTAAAATGGTTGCTTGGCTATAGCTTAGTTACTTTTAAACATACAAAGCTTGCAACTTGAAAACATACTGTTTAAATGTAGCTTACTTAACATTGAACATGACAAGTTTTCATTATTCCCATTTTCCCCACCAGTTTGTTCCACTCTACCAATCTACTGTGCAGGTTGCAGTGCTTGGGGATGGTATCTTGCTCTGGAGTACCTTACTGATACCTTTATTCAAACTGGCAATCTGACAATCTGATCGTGGGGCAAATGCCCTAACTGTTACGCTACCAACTGCCCCAATTGTCAGCTGATTAGTGTTTCGCCCCTTGTTTTCTGTTCAAGTATTCATTGTTTAGTTCTCATGATTGGTCTGTTTCATACACTTTTCTTTGTACATTAGCCTCCTAACCACTGTTAGGTCTACCTTACATTGGCATGTGTTTTCTTTGTTTCTCAAGAAGAGAAGTTTCAGTTTATTTTTTGTGGCCATTGTGCCTGTTTTATTTTGATGTTCAATAAAATAATGCTTTGCTCTGGTGCCTCCATTTCCTGTACACCACCGGTTAGCATTGTAATAACTGTAATGTTTAATTGAAGAGTTAGAATAAGTTATGAGTAATAATAACAGATTAGTTTTAAGAACAGTTTATGATTATTCAACCCATTGTTTCCTAACTTCCACTTCAGGCATGAGGAATCACACAAGGCTGTGGCAGTCATTCAGCCATTTTGCAGAAAGATGGCCATTTTAGCTGAGTTGGTTGAGAAGCTTGTCACTCTGACGCTAGTGTCTGCTGACTGGGCCTTTAAAATGAGCTCAGAGCTTTAGACCTAGAACATGGCTGCTTTCCAAAATTCCATCTCCATGTCAATGCAAGCTCAGCATAATTGTTACATTTATGAAATGAAATATTTAGAATGCTTACTATCACCTGCATTTACTAAGAACACCATTGATGTACCTCACCTGCCATTACCTTAAAATGCCAGCAATTGTGCTTTCGTTTATATATAATACACCAAAAATTATGTTTCTAAATTATAACAATAAGCTTCTAAATCTGCTGAAATAGTAAATTAGGCAGAAAAAAAGGTAATTACGCATTTAAATGTGTATTATCTAACATATAATTTTCAACTCAGTGACCTTTAGAATCTATTTATCCAGCAATCAGTCTGTTTGTATTTCCATTTTGCTGCTACCTCATGTGGGTCATTTTAATGATTATTCTATATTCTTTTGCTTACTCATGGTAAATACAGAAAATGACACAAATATAAATAATCCTATGTTAACTTTTTACATCCTCGGGCTTTCTTGTTCATCATGTCTGCTTGGCTTGATTCACTTCTTAGTTTGTCCTTGCTTTGCCCCTTTTGCGTAGTTTGTACTTTTTAATTTCGTGTCATGGGAAAGTACAAACCAGTGAGTCACAGAATTGCTTTGCATCCATTTACTGCATGCAGTCCCTGGGACTTCATTTCAAGTGCTCAGTTACCCTGGTGACCGTGACCTCATAACCAAAATGGAGAACTTTAATCATAATTAACATTGTGCCCCAAGCAAAACTTCAGTCTTCAACAGAAAGTCATTAAAATGGGACTGAAACCTCCTGGACTTGAGCATTTTGAAGGAGAAATCAAATTTTGCTGGGCCTCAGTAACTCATTAATAATCACTTTCTTCAAGATGGAAAGCTGCTAATACGCTAAAATTTAACTTGGTCCCCCAAACTCCAAATCACATGAGTTTAAATGATTTTTATGCTATATTATGAAATATATATGTTATAATTTCATCACATTTTACATAATATAAAAATTTTGTTAACAAATGTTGGGTTTAATTTTACCACGGTTGAAATATCAAAGACATTAGTGGAATTTCTTTTTTTAAGAAAAATACAAAACAATTTTTTGGAGATTCCCAATGATGACACATTGACTTGATGTCTGTGATAATTTAATCTTGACTTAAAAAAATTCCTTTCCCCAACGGCCTTTGCAACAACCTTTTCTTTGAGGCAGTGACAAGTATATCAACAGCGTGACATCGTCCCGACAGCTGATAAGCCTGCAGTCTCATGTTCCCAAGATATTTCTCTTTTTTCCACTTTTAATGAACTGCCTTCAGCAATCTTCAGTTCCTGCCAAAGACGATTCACAAAACAGAAATTTCAACGACACTGTCAATCTTCCCAATCCTACAAATATCGGAAATCCCACATGGAAGAAAATATATGCCCTGGAAAACAACTTACCTCCATCTAGGTTTTGCTGCATTTCTAAAAACTTGTTAAAAAAATATGAAGTAAGCAGATGAATAAGCAGTTGGCAGTGTTGGCGTTTCTGACTCAAAAAGGTAAGAACTAGATACTGTTCTACATTAAGCAAGAAAAAGCTATTTTAAGTATCAGAGGCGTATGCAAGAAATTCTCATTATGGAATGTCTATGTTGTGTGAACTTGCTCTAAATTAAACCACTATCAATTCTCTTTTTTTTGTAAAGTGAATTGACTTTTATTTTTTAAAATATGTTGCAGGTTACAGCTGCGTAAATAAAAAAATAAACAAACAAGTAAATAAATCATCCACTACAAACTACAACTACTATTATTAATACTACTAGTATTTTGAACTATTCTTCTAATTACCAAATTACTTCAGGCATATGTGAAAAACTTTATTTGTGAATATTTGCATGTTACTCACCCACCAATATGGGGTATATGTAATATTAATCTATTGTTGTTGACTTTACACAAACATCACATCTCATTATCTTGTCTGACACAATTTGTTCTGCAAATTCTGAATGTATGTGCATATAGAGTACTTTATTGGAATTACTTGCTTAAGGGTCTTACACTGTCTGAAGACGTCAGATTTAACCTTGTGCTCTTCAGCATTATTCTAGCATTTTTCTGCTTGCTGTGTGTAATAACATTAACCACCCTCAATAAACCCTAAGCTATAAATAGGAAATACTACTTTCAAACAAACGAGTCAGGATTCTTATAAAACTGTGTGACTCACTCAAGGATTAATTTCTTGCTGCATATTGTAAGTTCATTCATTCATTCATTTTCCAAACCGCTGAATCCCAATCGGGGTTGCGGGGGGACCGGAGCCTATCCCGGGAACTTACAGGAGGCAGGCGGGGAACAACTCTGGGCAGGCGCCAACACCGCAGGGCACATGGACTCACGCAATCACATTCACACCTTCCGAGGCCAATTAACCTGTATCACAATCCTTTGGACTGTGGGAGGAAACCCACGCAAACACGGGGAGAGCATGCAAACTCCACACAGAAAGGCATATATTGTGTGTGATTTTTTATAAAGTTCTCCCATTCTTACATTATTATATACAGCAAGTTTAAGATCTGGCAGCTCTAGTGTTGCAATTTAAAGGTTAAGTGAATGTAAGTGAGTGATTATTTGTCATTGTAAACACACCACAGCACAGCACACAGTGCACCACAACGAAATGTGACCTCTGCATTTGACCCATCTGTGAAGGAGCAGTGGGCAATCGGAGAGCAGTGCTTGTGAACAGTACCCTGCTCCCAAGTACCTCAGTGGCACCATTACCGGCACCATTACCGGTCTGGGACTTAAGCGTGTGCTTAAACCAGCTGTTTAGATTTCTCCCCCTAATTCTACATCACAGTAGGGGACATTTTAATAATTCCATCCTCCTATGTGAGAATCTCCGCCCACCAAGTAGAACTGCTAGCGCTTTCTGATCCGCCATGTTTTCTCCCAAGCGCCAGCATAGGAATCACAATGAAGTCTACTGGCAGAGTGTTGTGTTGAACATGTATGGCTGTATGGATGGTCTGTTCACATTATAGCGATTATTTTCACTTGCTGTGCTGCCTACGCCCCAGTTCCGGAAAAGGGTGTGGGCAGCAGCGTCTCATTTGCATTTAGGAATACTAATTCAGAGAACTGAAATAGAGGGGTAAAAAAGCAGGCAAAAATGCATAATCTGAGAGGTATTTTCAGCACACTACTTCAGAGACAAGTTTTGTTGAGCTCATAGACCTATTTTAACTTATTGAAAAAATGGTATAATATGAGACCTTGAAGTTTAAAAGTTTTGCTTTCCATTACCATCTCCTAACTGGATAGCGGAGATCAAAGATTCAGGGTTTGAACCCCAGGAGAACCTAAACAAAACACATTGGACATTGGAGTAAGCCCCATAACTGCAAGTTACAGAAATGCAAGTCACACAGATAAATACCAACCAGTCTATTATAACTGGCAGAAATGTAAATATATTTATGCTTTATTCAAAGTGACTTTATATGACAAGTGAAAATGATTTGTTCATAAGTAAATTATTAACACCCCAGGGAGAAGTCAAATAGTTTGTGGGTGAAATATTTCTAATGGTTCGCAAAATCAGACTATCAAAAAAACTGTATGCTCTGTTTGCTGTTACAAGACATAAATTAAATACATTACAAATGTATTAGTCATAGTTCAGGCCAAATCATCATGATTCATGTTATATGAGTAACTAATGAGACCCTAGATGAGTATGTTTCCATAAAATCTTCTTAACAGCTGACGTCTATTGGTCATGTGGCATCAGCATCCAGAAATAAAGAATACATTCCTATAAATAAAAAATGAAACACTTTCTCTAATAATACAGGTACTTTCTCATTTTCAAGAACAAACTCCCTAAGTGGTCCTAGCCACCTCTGCAATGATAAAATGAGTTTTATGATATTTTAAATGCATTGCCCATGTTTATTCATGTCTTTTCCTGTGGGGCCCTGACATGGTGCCTATTTCTCATTTTACTGCCTGAGAGCTGGGCAGTGAATCAGACTTTTAAATCACGTCTCTGAAGACGACAGGAAACAGCTGCCTCACAGACTTGCTCCACTCCGCTGAGTACCGGACCGTTCCACTGGAGCTTCACAGTAGCCAAGACTGTGATCTACTCCACTTGGTTCACTATGTCCAAGGGAGGAAGGGAAGACAGGCTCTTCTATATAGGTTGGTCTAAAACATGACATGGTGCCAAATCAACTCAGAGGCTCATCTTTGACAAGACCTTGAATGAACTTAAAACTATGAAACATTAAATTCCACATGAAAAATAAAATAAAGCAGGAATGTTATAAATGTCTTCCTATAGATAGTGATGAAATATTAATTACGTTTTATATTGTACATCTGCAATGTATATAATTATTTTATGTATAATGAGATAGATGGCCAGATATTAGAAGTCAGAGTGACTCGAAGAAGTCGAAAAGAAGTCATCAAATGTGTAAATGCAAAAGCTGGTGATCCCTGCACTTTCCATTACAAGAGTTCATGTTTCCTTCTGAGCTCTAAATTAAGATCTATTCATAGTGCATGCTCTATTATCTCTAAGGCCTTTCCATTTCAACATGGGCAAGATGAGAAACTGAGAACACATATTAGTTGCCCTTCTGAAATCAGATGGACTTTAAAAATATTTCAATTTAATGGTGATTGGAAATCTTTTATGTGCATGAGTGTAATTTTGAAATGAATAGAGGTAATTTACTCCACAGATTGACTCTGAGTCAGGGGAAGTAAGAGGAAAATAGATCTTGCCAGCAGTTTGTATCTATATTTGAGAAATTGGTTAATTACCCATAATACCTTGAGCTGTATGCCAGATTTTTTTCCTAGTTATTTGCAGCTATTTTGATTAAAAACGAATGAAGCACCATGGTGCCCAAGATCTAATGATGCAATAAGCAAACCTGTTATTAGGTTTGAAATAACGAAGTTTAGACTTACTACAGTCTTAGATCTCCTTGTGCCGGGCACTGGTGTGTATCTGGCAGCATACTAATTAACACACACACACACACATCGCACACAACACATCATCACACATACTGGAAAAAACTGAATGAGTGCAGATTACTTTCCATAATTTCAAAGAAAGTTGTTGCAGACCTTTTTAATTTGAGTTCTTGTGAAACCAAATGCAAGATCAAGTTTATCTTCTAAACCACACACATACCATCCATTGTCTCTTTATCCATGTTTCCAGAAGTGAGTTCCCTAGTCTCAATCGCATTACATTCAACTGTTCTAATTTGTGGCAGGAGAGCAGCATTTAATAAGCAAGACTAAATGAAGTCTAACTGGAACATATGAACGGTAGTGAAGGATGCTTCTTAGAGAACAGATTCAATCTTTGGAGGACAACACAGAGAGTGCCTCTGACATTGTGTTCACCCCGATGATGTGGGAAAGTACAGGTAATTTTTCAGCTAGTCCCTATATGTAGTAAGGAAGACCTCACCACTAGTTCACTCAGCTCATGGTGTGCCCATATGCCAAGGACAAATATAAGGTTAGTCCATTTACTCTCTTATCTTTCCCTCTGTACAACACAGCCATGTATATATTTCCTTCAGTATTATACCTACTTGTGTGTGATTTGACTTAAAGATTTGTATGTGTTGATCTTTTACACATTACATTTATGGGTGTTAATGGCCTTTCTTAGGGGCTCAACGCTGGTAGTGTTATAGTAGCACTCTTGGATATTTGTCCATAACTAAGAATCTTGTCACTAGATCACCACCACCAAATTTCTTCTAACCAACAGAATCTAGTTAGAGGATAAAACTTAGCACGGATTTCTTAAATAAATAAGCAATATTAATCATAACCTCATCCAAACCCTACCCCCTACCTTCAACCCCCCAAAAGGAGGAAAAAAACATATGGGATGGAAAGGAACGGGTACTTGGGCCCCATGGGGAGGATGAAGCTGTTCCTGTACACTGGCAGCGAGTATTTCTATATCCCACCGAGCAGCACTGAGGTATATCCCTCAGTAGTGTATCAATGCTGAAATCCCTACTGATGAAGAGAAAGAGAGAAAACACCCTCTAAAATGCCTGTGTTCTATCTGGTGAAGCAAATCAAAACGAATTAATAAGAAGTTGTCTTCAAGAAGTGTCTTTATGCGTGCCACTCCATCCTCCTTCATAAGGTGCTGAATGCATCGTAAGTGATCCCCTCCCGGTCCACAAGTTAAGTGATGAGTCTCGGGATTACAAGTGTCTGGATTTAGCCTTAGAAAAAAAAGAAGCAGAGTCCTAAAGTAACCGTGTTGAGCTCTACTTGTGCCCAGGACCTAGATCTGTCATATCCTATTTTAGCAGGCTGAGTGCAATGCACAGAGGGCACACACACATACACTGCAACTGCCTAATGCCTCTTCCAGGTCCTTTGCCACATTTACCGCATATAAAATAAGTCTGAAACATGAGTTATGATTTGTGCAAAAAATGAAACTGGTCCTAATGGAGTCTATGTTATGAATGTAATGGAAAATCTAACATTCAAAGCCACAGCATCCAGCTTTGAACTAAGTGAATTTTATTATACAGTAGCTAAGAGTGAACACATGGACAAATACCTGAACCATACGGACTGAGGAGCATGCTGACCAGAACACGCTTTATGGCAGCAAACAAAGAATATGCACTGTAATGCGCAGCATCGGAAAGTGCTAGAAGGCTTTTATTATGCACTTTTAATAGAACTCCATTATAGCTCTGCTTTAATACATCCTTTCATTGCTGTCACTAATTGCACAAACCTCTGGTGTTCACTGAACAGAACACACATTCTGTTCTGAAAGAAGCAAAGAAAAAAGACAATATGTATATACTCAGAGATGTTCTGTTTCTTTCATCTAGTCACCAGTGAAGACCAAGTTGCTGCATTTCAACACAGTCAGTTATGTAAACACTCACGCATGAATATCCATTCTGTTTTCTTGTGTCAAATGTTGCTGTGATCCTTATCCTTGCATATCACTAATTTGATTTCAGACATTCTGTTGGTAATTATATGTAGTTAAAAATGGCAGTTACTATGCTAATCAGCAGCACTGAACCTTTTAAACCTGTTCGATTAGAGACTTTTTGGCCTTTGGCCTTTGCCACTGCCTCGGTTTCTCATGTTGCTTGAAGGCCATTATGGACACCAGTGCGTCATTTTGAGACATGGTCATATTGAATCTATCAGACTTTAATCTTTCTATTTGCATTATTCTCTGGTCAGATGGCCAGCATTTTATAGCTGTTTTAACTCCAATAAAATCATATATTGGTGGTACATGTATACACCTGCATATGTAGTTCCCAGCTGCTAGGAAGCCCCTGGTGTGGGTTGATGTATGTGTTTAGGGTGAATATAAACCTCATGTTGTTATTTTTAGGCTCTGCATTTAAGGACTGCTATTCTTGGTTAGAGTGTTTATCAGGTCTGACATGCCTTGAGTAATAGCAGCTCTCCGTTGGAGGGGAAACTCATAAGTTGCCATACCTCCATTGCTATCTTCCTCTAAACCAAGATAGATATCTCTCCTGGGGTAATAACAAACATACTCTTTTGACTCAAAGGAGAAGAAGTGGTCACTGACTTTTGTGATAAAACTCGATTCCACATAGGCACTGTATGCCTCTATATCAGCAGCCATGTCTCTCCAAAGTTGGGGAACTTCAATAGAACAAATAATTCTGTTATGACTGACAACATAAAGAGAACATTCAGATTAAGATTTCTTGAATCAATTTCACTAAAAAGTTCTGTGATAAGAACAAAACTGATTTTAACAGAAAAAGACTGCCTTCATAAGTTAGATTCCACCGTACATTTTTTACTAATTCTGATTAAACTAAAAAATCTTTTTAAATTAAAAAAGTTCTGTTTAGCCTCTGCTCTGCCTTCTGTGTAGTATGATTACATACAGCATCATGTGTAATTACAGAAATTTTACATGAGTTCAATTGTATAGTTTTTTTATTTTTATACCTTTTATTATAAAATAAATCCCAATTTATACTCTTTGTACCATTTCAAATTGTGCAGCATCAATACATTACATTATTGAAGTCTGGACGTTTCATTGATTATTGATTATCATCAACACATTCATTGATCTAGCATACTCTCTAACACTCTAATATACAGTATTCTCTCTTCTACTGCAAGAAAATGACACCAACCCCAAATTTTCCTAATTAATTTATTAATGGAGTCTTTGGCCTCAATACCATGGCGGATGCAGATTCTGTCCTACAGGTGAATAGCATTAGCAAATCAACACGGGGCATTATAGTATTTCATTCTGACAAGAATTTTCTCTATCATCAGTAGTTAGTTCCACATTATTTCACATGGTTTGACAAATTCACTCTCAATCTTGCCATGTATTAAAACCAACATGTGGCTCTGTATTTGCACAAACCATTCACAAAACTGAGGCAGACTTTCATATCTCCTTTCCTGTGAAATCTGTTGCAAGGGAGGTACATATAGCATTTGGGTTCATTACACTGGATCAGGATCCTCTGGCAGAATGAAAATAGAAACCACACCTTTTTTTATCAGATTGCTAGGTGCAGGAAGAGATTTATTCCAGATTACATCAGACGTGTTGGGTAAGAGTGACTATGGCAATGGAATCAGCTTCTGCATTTTGAATATATCTACAAAGGTTTATTTTCTGATATCACCAATGTCACTTACTGTATCATTTCTGTTTATCTGTTTTCAACTTTTTGTGTAATGGTGAAAAAACAAGATAAATCATTTACATCCTCCCTGGAGACCTCTGTCATCTTGTTCCTTGTTGATGTAAGTTTACTTGTGTTTTGTATACACAGCTATGAATATTCTTTGCTCACATATTGTACTCTAATGATTGTATGTGTGTGTTATACAAATTTACTAATAAGAGTGTGATAAAAGAGAAACATACTGGATTGCTGATTGCTTTTATTTATTTGATGCTCTTCTGGTAGATTTGGAATTAATTGCTGTTCGACTGTAAAGTGATAAGAAGATTTTAGACAAATGATGCAATTGTGTTTATTTGCAAACCTACGCAGTTGTGCAATGTCTAACCTTAGATTTGCAAATGTCCTTGTCACTTCTGTTTTTCAGACTGAATTTTTCTTAAAGGAATGCTCAAAATGTGTCAGCAATTGTTTTTGTTTTAATATGGCTAGGCTCAGAACAAGAACTGTTTTTCACCCTTTGGATACTGCAAGCTAATTAGCTAATAACATGTCCAATGTTTTACCCAAATTTGATTAAAATATACAGTATATAGCAATGAAAAAGAAAGGAAAAACAAGACCAATGTAGTTATACAGAGTTCTCCTAAAGGAAATAGGGAGTCATATTTAGTGGTAAAGCAACAGGCTGAATTCCAGACCCTTTATATTCCTCTAACAATACGACAATGAGTTCACAAGCATCATCAAGCCGAGACAATAGGCACATGATGCATGACATGACTTCATTGTATGATCTTAATTTGGAGTAGATCAGTGAACAGCAACTCTGGCTCTGTGTCGGCACACAAATATAAAGGGTGCCGATTAGAGGCATGAAATTCCTGACAACAAAACAAGAGAGTCAGAAAGACGTCTTGAGATAATACTTCATCGCCATTCAGTGACTGTCTAAGGGACAAATCTTAAAATGCTTGGTTGAACTAAAATACTTTTGCAGAGATGTTGAGAGCTAAAAAGACTCTGGACTTCACAGATCGTGGCCGGAAAGTCCAGAGTGAGATGATGAAACTAAACTGAAACAATTTCAACTGTTGAAACAACAAATAAATATAGAATATATGTATGATTGAATGATTAGTCAATAAGACTCTAAATTCCCAATTTTCTTTTTTGTATTGTGATGAGTAAAACAGTCAAACACTGTATATTAGTTCAGTATGTTTTTGTTTGCAGCTATAATATATAAAATTTAATAAAATATACAAAGTGTTATATGTCTTGTTTACATTCTCTTCCCTCGTTTATTTTCAGTTATTACGAGTCTTTTCATGTTTTTAAAATATGAAATGACATCACTTAACCTTGCCATTGTTCATGAATACCTGCAAAGGAATGCAAATTTAGTAAAATTCACTGTTGTGATCACAGTAGAGTTGTTCTAATAGACTTGCTCTTGCATGCAGCAAAACTGTTATGCTTTAATAGAGAAAACACTGCCTGCCTCTGTCATTCAGCATTGATGCTCCAGCGTCTGACTCAACAGCACAGTGATCTGAAAACAAAGAGCCACCAGTTGCTCACAATGCACAAAAGGTCCAATTCATTGTGTCTTGCAAGTATGTTATGGCCTTTGTGTTTTGAGATCAAAAATAGATTGTGCTATTGACTTCCGACAATAACGTTACTGTCATGTAGTACCATTTTGACTGACCTTAGTAAAGCATGAATTGTAAGCTTACATAAACACAGACAAAATACAAACATACAATAAAACTGAATAGGTCTTTGCAGTTGAATGCCATGTGTGAATTAAAGGAAAGGGCTGAAATTGGCTGTTTATTGTAGGAAGGTTCTGTCTCCGGTCTTACCTCTGGGCATAGTTCAGATTCAATTTCCAGCACTGTTGACATTTTGCAATAGTGCAGAGCATCTCCTCTCATTTCCTGGTTATTCAGGGCCCCTCGGTATGGTCGGCTCTTAGCAACTGCTCCTGAAAGCACTTATAATTAATACACACCTAAATTGCCCCTGGACTTGTTTACTTGCAGTTAACTACCAAGAAAAAAACATGCTTCAATAAAAGAGTGCCCCATGGCACCTGTAGATGGAGAGAAGGGTGATTTTTTCCTGCCTGCTTGTGATTTTGTTCCAGACATAAATACAGCACTTCAACATGTGTTGTGTATTATGATATATTTATTTTATCAAATACACATTTCCATAATGTCTTTCTCTCTCTACATGTCAGGTTAACTTGGCCTAGTGGTAGGACACTTGCTTCTGGACTAAATGGTTGTTGGTTCAAAACCGACCTCTGATATAACCAACAATGGGTTCCTGAGCAAGACTCTAAGTTGCTCTCAAGGGAAATGTCCCTGAAATAAGGAAGTATAAGTTGCTCTGGATAAGAGCCTCTGCTAAATGCCATAAATGTAAATGGTGAACATAATTACAGTTACTGACTGTATCTCAAACACCTTTTAAGGCAATTTTACTTAAACTTGGGCATTCAGGACCCTCTAACAATCATTTAGCCCAGTTTTAAATGCATCAACATTTATTTTAGCCAAACTTTCCTAAGACTGTCAGATTCATCCACAACGCTCTCTGGATAGTGTCTGTCATTAACACACTTCAGATTTTAACTATATATATTATAGTCTATTTCTGACTATATGATAAATAAATGGTTTGAGATACACTGACCTCTGTACTTTGGTACAATATGCAGGATAGAAAATTGCAATACTTTCAGACAAGATTGTGGGTTTTTTCAATTTTACTTTCTCGGTCACTTAGGTTGCTACCATGCTGGTGATAAAAGCTGCACCTGAATACCCTCCATTTGTATTACATTATTCATGTCTTTATACAAAGCAACTGTTGTCTGTATTTTTTGTCAGATTTTCTTGATCTTGGGAGATTATAAACAATAAAGATGATCTCTAAGGACTTTAAAAAGGGTGTGAGACATGTTTCACGCAATGGAGAGAATGGTTCTGTTCACGTCATTGCTTTACAGAGAGTTATTGCTTTGTGAAGTCTAGTACTCTTGCTATGGTTGATTGGGTGATGCTGTTCACTCCTCTGTCTGCATGCCGTATACTCTTTGAAACGCATGAATGTTCAGTTATTAAATAATCTTCTTAATTGATCACCCATTTAATCGCTGCAAAAGACATGTTAAATCAAGTGAATAATTAAATCAATTATCCCGCCCATTGTAGCCTGTGAGGAATAACAAGGCTGACCTCCCATGATTCCACTTTGCACTTTGATGTTCCACACTACTTCATTCTTCCGTTGAATCTTTTCATATGGAACCTGTGTCCATATTAAGACCTACATTAACATCTTCAATGGTACCTCATAAAATACATCTAAGGAGAGCACATTAATGCATGGATTCATGGAAAGATTTTTTAAAAATCACTCCAGCTTCTAATCTGATTCCTTATACCCCTGATGGGTTTCTATTCATGTTAGTACCACTGCTTGGTTAAAATCTGTCCCATAGCCATCCGGACAAATACATTTCAGTTGTCAAACACGACTGATAATGCCAAGCAACATGGTGCATCTTTATTATAGATATTCCTAGAGTAATAATAACTAAAGAAATTCAAGTGGTCAATAAGTATATGCAGCCATTTTAGCACACAGTATGTTTTATTCTGCAGGACTGTGTTATGGCAATCATTTTCATGTTGGCCACAGCGTCCACTTATGTTCATCATGTTGAGGGCTGAATTAAACAACCAGTTTTGTAGTGTTGGTGAATACCAGAGTGGCCAGTGCTCTGGTTCCTTGTATAATTATGAACCAGCCTTATCAGTCTGAATTTGATTTGTTATGCTAAACACAGGCGCTCCATCTTCGCCGCAATAAACAACAACCTGATTCTTTATTCTGTCAGAGAGAACAGTGGCCGAGCCCAAAGAGACCGTCTGCTCTTTCCAGGCTAGCTACTATGATTCATTTTCCAGACATATGAACCAGCATTGATCTGAAAACCAAAGCTGTTTTTATTTTCCCAGTGATACAAAGGCTCTGGTTGGAAATCATACTTGTTAATAATCAATATAGACAGATGTGGCAAGTGGGTCAAGGTCTGACATTTTAAGCTAAGAGAAAGAGGGAAACTGCCTAACTAATGGAATGATTGTGACCTGCACCTTGTTTAATAGACATTTCCTTTTATTATGTTCCTTGCTTACCTTTTCCCTATGGATGACTACCTGATGCTTGTTCCAAAGCCCGTGCTGGGCCTGGCAACCATCTAGTCTTGATAAGAATCAGTATGGATTTAAAAGTTTAACCAAATCATGAACAAACAAAACACACAATGTAGCAATCATATTTTACCATCTCCATTAATAAAAGATTAGCTCTAAATAAGATTTAAGTTTTACAAAACCTAATTGTTCCTACTATTGCAGGCAATCTTTAGTGTTGATTATTATAAATTATAAACATTCTATTATTTAGTCACAACTCATTAGACACAACCCTAGCTAGCACTGGCCATGCATGTCTAACTGTACACATCAATTCCCATTTTGCAGTTTTGCAGGGCAAAATTGGCAGTCCAATTAATTGACTGGCTCAGTGTAATTTTGGGACCAGTTTGACATTATGTTTTGTCTTGAGAATTAGTACTTTTATTGAGAATAAGATGTGTTATGGTTATACTAGGTTTGGAAAGATATGAAACTCAGCTGACGGTTATTTGGTTGAACAGCAACTGTAAAAGTATTTCCTTTGGTTAACTGCAAAGCATTAATGTACAGCACAAATGTTGTAAATTATTATTACAATGTTTTTAAATGACATCAATCTCCAAAAAATGAAAAAGTATTTGCTCCAGATTCATATTTCTTTCTGTTACAGACCAGAACTGGTTTTAGTCCACAGGAGACATCTATTCATTATTAACACAAACAAAATCAGGAGGCACAACACAAAAATAGATTTAATTTGCATTCATTCATGTGACTACACATTTTGACTCAATTTGCAGATGCTCTTTAATACCTGAGACAGTTGTTTCTTTGTTTTACTGAATTCACTTATCATTTTAAAATACAAAGCAAAGATTACAAACTAATTTCATTATTTGTGCCTAGTTATTAAAGGTAATAATTACATTCCAACTAAAACAGTCAGCCACGTCTTCCTACAGTGACTCATATGTAACATTACATGTACTTGCCATGAGCAACATGATGATATCAGTTTCACAGCAACAAAGGTAGACGTTGCCTCATATTCCCTTCTTGAAAAAGAAGACAACAGAGAGCAAATGCTTTCAGCACAACCTGCTCCTCTATCGACAATGCTCTTCTAATGTGTCTTCTCTGCCCTCAAGGAGCTGTCCAAGGTCCTGCAGTTTATCTGTGGTTTGTGGTTCTGTACTTCTTGAAGTGCAGCTGAGCATATGAATTAGTTAGAGACGGGCAGCATGCTTTTGAGTTTTTAGCTGCTTTAACCTTATGCACTGGTGGACTTTAGCTTTGTTAAGATCAAATAGTCACCTCATAGATTGTATTGTTTAGTCATGCTGTTGGCCTTGTTGGCTAAGGGTCATTTCACTGTAGTTGGAAAAAAGTGGACAGTGACTCATTTGCTTGGGGTTTGCTGGAGGGGAAGCAATTCTTCTTCCCTTATTAACAAACGTGGAACAAAGCAGGCTGAGAATGCCATGCTGATTTCTCTTCTAGAGGGATCCAGCAAAGCAAACAAGCCTTAAGTTAATTGCCATTCTATATATGGTAACTTTTAGTGTTTTTGTTATTGTTTTGTTCTCACTTTTTACCTACTTTATAAGTTACTCTTGAAAACAAAAACTGGACAAAGGAATGCAAATATAAATGTAAAGCTTCTAGCAAGTGCATCAGTTTATTTTGGAAAGTGCTGGGGACTATAACCATATGCTTGAGTGTGTGTTGAGGGGTGGTGGGTACAATTACGTATTCATCCGTTTTGACTTTTCGTAACACTACAATTTGCATTAAAGTGTATTTCATGTGTTGAAAACCCATCAAAAAAAGTTCATGAAAGTTACACACGTTTTGTCTTATGTTTTCCAAACAGTGTCGGAAATTGCCACCACTAATATTCAGCACTAATATGACAGTGCTGACATCAACAAAGTTTACCAGACAAACATCACCAGACTGTGGCTGTAGTGTTTGTGGCTACCTCGTCTTCTATTTATTACAAAAACAAATGCCTAGACAAAAGAGAATTTAAAAGGAAAATCCACCAGCAAATGCCTGTCAAATCTTAACACACGTCGACCTTCATCAGTATGCATGATGAAGGTCGACGTGTGTTAAGATTTGACATGCATTTGCTGGTGGATTTTCCTTTTAAATTCTGTTTTGTCTAGGCATTTGTTTGTTGCTAATCTCAATCATGCACCAGCAACACTGTCACTAGTCACTCATCTAGCAGTGACACTTTTGCCCTAATATAAACACAGATACTGTGAGAATACTCCCTTACCTGTGTCTGCTTCCCGTTCAGGCTTCAGTCATGATTCAGTCCACTCCACAAAGTTACATTGTTGCACATATAGGAAGTGATGCACAGTGCACACTGTTTCAGCAGTTTCGGCTGCCTATTTGGTCATAAGAGCTTTATGTGTGTCAGTGTTTTTTTTTCTTCATTAATGTTAAGTTAATTAACGTGTTAAAAAGTGGTGGGAACAAAATTGTTCATGACAAAAGTGGTGGGGACATGTCTCCAGCAAATCTGACACCTATGGTTTCTAGGGATAATCTTACACAGATGTAGTCACAGCTCTGTCCTCTTCCACGGTGAGCAGTTATTTAGATGTTATTGGATGTGATGGGCTGAACAGACCACATGGATGCTCCAGGTACTAGGGGAAGCACCAAAGCAAAGTCATGGATAAAGCATGCATATAGGAAAAAAACAGCTTCCACAAAGTGATTTCCACATTACCAAGAATGTTTTTGGTTGGCATTTATAAAGGGCATTGCCCATTGGTAAAATATTCTGCTGTTTATTAGTTGTTGAGTGATTTATTGGGACATTAGTGTTTCTCCATTTTCTTTTAATTCATCACCTTTGGATGATTTTCTCATACATCTTACACCCAGAGGCTACATATTACCATTAAAGTAAGATACCTTCAAGTTTAAAAAAGACATTTAAAGACATTTTAATAGTCCTTGTTTGTTAGCTATGGCATGTGATAAATGGCTCATTGAACTAAATCAAGCATACACTTTCTTCATTTAAGAACTAATTGAATTTTTGAGATTGTTTTCTTGACTTGCATGTTTATAACACTTAAAAATAAGCATTTTAGGATAAGAATTCCTATGTCCAAACTAATTATCTTATTTGGCTGTAAAGTAAAAAAATATCCTGAGTCAGCATGAAGAATATCACTTGAACTGGATCAATGCCACATGTCTCATAGCAGAATAGATAACTATTTAGTGGAGACTTGTGCAAAGGTGCTGCCATCTGAGACTTATTCATTCTAAGCACGTTTTGGAATGGTCATTATTCACACAGAACTTGATTTACTTCAGTGATGCTTTTTCCTGTTCTCCTAATTCCACCATTAAAGTCTAATTATTTGACATCATGTTAGCATATATGCAGCAGCTAATCAATTTGACTCTTTCTCCTCCAGAGCTAGATATTGACACCATGGAGCTGATATTGAATCTGGGGGTACAGTCTGTACTGGGTTAACTGTCCCGGGGCTGGGTTGTCAAGTCTCTAGGTATTATTATGTCATACAGATCAATGTAGAAGTGGGGTTTCATGTACCAGTCAGGTCTACCATGATTTCCTGAGTCTGTTCACTGCAACTACAACAGTGAAGAAAGTCCAATGGGATTTCAGCAGGTTGATCTGGTTGTTCTCTTCTCTGACCATCATTATAGATATCTAATTATAGGGTGTTGATTGGGTAACAGGACCATTTCTGAAAGAATGAAGGTCATGAGATGACTTCTTCTTTTGAGCTCTTGCACCATGGCAACAGTAGCTATTTCTGTCACTATACAATATTTTAACTAGTGCAAAATTCAGAAGATTTTGTTGTGTTAGGTTGTCATGAAGCATAAAAATCTTAGCTAAAACCAAGAAGCTAAGAGTGCTGTGGAACAGGATCTTTTGAGCAAAAGAAAAATTATGTGCTTTTTCTTGGGTAGATTGTGCAGGCCTTAAGCAGCTCTGTTTTTGCCATCTAGCTTCTTGCATAATTTAGCTGTAACTTCCTTCTAAAATATCTGATCCAGACAATTAAGAATACTAATTAGTGTGAGATCAGAGCTGGAACTAGATTCTTCAGCAAAGTAAACCTATTGGATCATATCCTTTAAAAGCCTTATATTGCCAGCATGGTTTGAATTATGTGGGAGCTAAGTGGAGCTCGGTTCACCTGAAAGGGAAAAGTTCAAGAAAGAATTTCCTGAGACGTGTAGGAGAGTTTAAAAATTGTGATATGTGAAGTTGTGGTGCACACTTGAAAATATAGCCCCCTGAATGGCATATCTAATTTGGGTAACCATGACTGCTTAAGTCTGAGTGTATATAAAAAATATTTGGAAACTGAACTTATCTGTTAACAGTTTGGCTCAGCAAAGGTATGATTATGCTTGTAGTATTATGTACTATTTTTTCTATTGTATTTTGTACTTTCTAACTGAGCTATTGCAATTTTAATTACACTAGAATACCTTCTGTAATTTGTGACAAAATGAAATCACATCATTGACCTGTTGATCCATAACCTTTAATGTTAAGTCTCCTGTGTGAACTCCAAAAATATATAAAACAATTTAAATACAATTTAAAATTAATAATAAATAAGTGCAGCTGCTCTTTACCCCTCAAAACTTTGTTAATTTCCTTCATGTCTTAATTTGCTTTGTTTTCCAAAGACTAATTTGGATATAAACGTTATTTACTGCACAGTTTCAGGTAACATATCACCACGCTTTACATTATATCTGGAATCATGAAATTACGATGGAGACCATGTTCGAAGCAAAAACAAAATCCACCCCGAACACGCATTCAGGTGGTTTTGTTGGAGACGTGGCGTTTATTTGTACATTCATAAACGTAGTATTGGAGCTGAACTTGGGCAGTGGAAAACGACGTTAAACGAGGACATGAGAAGACAAAAGAAGAGCGTATGCTGAGGCACGGCCCGGGGATCCCGATCCGCGCATCGCCGCACCGCGTTTTACCAGCAGCGCAGTTGCAGTTAGAGGAACGCATGGATTGGATCCTCCATGCTTGTCATTACGGGAGGATGCTGGGATGAAGGGACTCTTGTGTTCAGGCCACAGTCGGTGTAAACCGCGCCGTCCAAGAACAGATGCCACTATGCGCTTTCGGGCGAGCTCCTAGATCATGCATCATAAAAACAGGGACATTATGCCGGACTTGACGGTGACCGAATTCTGAGGCTGCGGTCCGCTTCCGGTCGAGAAGATGAGAAGCCTACAAATGAACACAGACACGCTTTCTATGTTGGGACTGTGATGACAAGGCGAACGAGAGCGGAATTTTAATGATCGCATTCTTTTTAATGCGGAATTTGGGGGCAACTTTCTCCGGCGCTGCGTGTTGAATCAGCGCTCCATCTCCGTCTCCGTGTCTGCTGTACGTGGCGCGATCGGCGAGAAAAGAAAAGCGGCTCGACGCATATGGAATAAGCCCAATTTAACAACGTTACTCGCCGGAATCATGACTTGAGTGATCTCAGTATCCTGTTCTAGATATCAGCCGAGTGGTCCATTGAATGAGTTGCTTCAATTGAGCCCGATTTCCCCTGAACAACTCCGGGTGCAGACCCTTTTTACCGACGGCGGCGAGCCGGCTTCATTGTGAGTAACTCCGCCAGGGTCCTGGTGTGGCTGTAGGGAAGTTGAGTGAACTCTCCTCGTGTTTTTTTATCCGAATTTCCAGAAAGGTGAAGGGATGTGAGGAATGGGGCCTGGCTGTTTTTGAAAGCTTCTACAACACATTGCAAGACTGACGGAGAAACAGATTTTATTCGAAAGGCTTCCCGAAGGAGACGCCGATCGCTGTATGGTCCACGCCGAAACCGAGCGCTTTCTGTCGGCGTTGCCCGCTCCGGCGTCAGCTGCTCCGCTCTCTCTAAAAAAGGGACAGTTCTGCCGCACACAGTCCTGCATCTTCGCGTCCAGCAGCTTAACTCCATTCACTTACCGAGAAAAGAGTCAAGCGTCTAGTCCAAAGCGGAGAAACATAAACTGATAAGGTAAAAGATCCAAATGAAACTGGCGAACTCGGGCAATTTCACAAGTAGCAGTAAATAATTTAAGTTAAAGCTGAAAGTTGTGGAACACACACACACACACACACACACACACACACACACACACTTTAGTGTGAACAAATGAAGGAATCTGTTGCACTGTCCACAATCCTATTTTAAAGTGCATATAAAATATGTTCAAAAAATCATCCTAAAATGAAATTATAAATACATTTAAAAAATTGTGGTCAGTTCTACATCTACATCCAAATGGAGTAACTATTCGGGTTGAGAGCAGAGAGACACACAACCTCATAATGTAAAAGTGCCCAAAGGTGAACTGGGGCCACGTCACAACATTCACATTTTATTAATGCATGCAGTAATTCTGCAAACTAAATCACTTCTATATGTAGGCAGTAACCAATCATGTAACAGTTACTGACCTATTTATACTTGCAGCTGAAACATATCTTCATTTGTTATTCAGTTAATTTAATTAAAATGTATATATTCATACCTTAATTATTCAGTATCGTTTCTTTGAATCAGACAAAATGCAAACAAGGTACAGTAGTTTAAAAGCCTGTCTTTTTTTTTTGGATGCAGCTTAATTTTAGTTTCTGTGCAGGTGCATGATTAGAATAATGATTTCATAAGTGTGTTCCATGTGATTTGGGCATCTTTTTGGGATTAAACCTCTGAAAATATCTCTGCACTAACCATATTTTAAGAATTACAGCCCTACTTCTGAAATTAAACCCCAGTCTGTAGTTGCTTTACCACAGTTGACTTGTTTCACCCAGACTGTAATTATCACCGAGAGAAAGCGCTCTGCTCGTTTGAAGATCTAAATTGTTACTCGGAAATGATTAAAAATAAGGTCAAGTGCTTTGCATAGGCATCTCAGATTCTATTAAATATAACCCTTAAGATGAGTATGTTCTTACTATTGTAAATGTGCGATCATCTCCTGTATATATAAACTTCATTTAAAACCTCTTTCTGTCCTCTTTTGGCGTAAAAACAGAAAACGGCATTTTTCCCTAAAGAGTTTATTTGTAGCTGAATAATTTAATGAACGCCCCATTTCCATGACCTTATTTCCATCCTGAGGTTGCCATGTGCCCACTGAGCTATTTTTACATGACCTGCAGTGATTGAAATATAGACTTCTGTTTGGTTGTTAAGATCAGTTGTTGTGGTTTTGGAGGAGAGGAAGACATCATATCAGATTTTGAATAGCTTCTTTTGTATTTTATTATTTAATTTTAGTCAACAGAATGCATTAATTCTCAACTTGAACTCTTCTGCATCATTATTATAATGCAACATTTTTTGAGTAGTTCCTGCGAAAATGGACTCACATTGTGCTTGTGTACGTGTTGTACAGTTCTGTGTCTGAGTGGGTTCGTAAGAGTTAGAGCTGTTGTGTGGCTGTACAGATTGTTGCTGGGACTCTCCTCTTTTCTCCTGATGATGTTGTTTGGTGTGCTGTGTCTGGGTTTTTGCTCCGGGGCCGTATTCACAGCGGTGCTGACTACAGCGTGCAGGAATAGACTCCCTCCCTCAGTCACCCCCATATACAGCTCCTCACACTGGGACCACTCCATTCACTCTTAGACACTTTTATGGGCAAGAGGTCAAGTACTTTCTCTTCCAGTTGTTTCCCTGTTTTTCCTTCTCCTCTCAAGCCTGCCACCATGGAGTCGAATATGATGATGACAACTGGAGACCTAACTCCTGCTTTTCTGTCTATTAAAATACAGCTAGGTTCACCTTTCAAGGTTTCCTTTGACTTAAACTACTTGATACTCATTTTTAAATTCTTTCATGTCTCAATTCATAGGGACATTTTATACATTTTGTTGTGCTGTGCCGCATCTAGAGAGGAGTGTTTATTGAAGAGGAGGGAAAATATTGTTGTATCTAAGTAGCAAGTTTATTTTCTGCATTTTGCAACCTTTCATGAAGAAACATTTGAGCTTAACCCAGGAATTTGCTTTCATAAAATACAGGTTAACATACACTAGGTTTTTATTCCCAGTACTAGCTTATACATGTCTAGCTTATAACTGTCTTATATATTCCATTGTTTCCTCAACCCCTTTTCTTCCTTCCCTTCATTTCCCCCCACTATTCTTCCTTCCTTTCTCGCTGTTAGTTTCTCAATGTGTTTACTTATCACATGTTGGCAGTGCTCAGCACTGTGGATAAGACCTTGACTCTCTGTCAGCACAGAGACAAAGATATAGGCAATAAGGGAGCAATTGCATCTAAGTAAATTCTGTGCAGGCATGGTGGATGCACGCATTTTAATCTTGCGATGGTCCAACATGAGTCACGCTCCAAAGTGAGGTGTCAAGGTAAGACCCGGCGAGCGTTCCAGCGCATGACTCAGTCTTATCGGAACACTTTGAATGAGCCTCGACGCAAACTCTCAAGGGTAGATATACTTTCTTTGGAGGTGTATGCAGTGCAGTGAACGAAACCGTTGGATAACGCTTCTGTTCGCTATCTGAGTTTGAACTGGCAAGTTTTCAGGGGCACATTTATGTAACTTTTTATTGCTTTGGTTAAAAGCATGTCAACGAGGCCGTGAAAAGCTTTTTTCAATGTGCATTACTGCAATAGGTGTCTTATTTTTGAAAGTAAATACTTTGTGAAAAGTTTTTAACAGAGCTTTCTTTACTCTTTGAGGTTACTTGTATAACTTACCTTACACTGGACGTCTATTAAGACACTTTGTCAAACCATCGTTTAGCTTATTGTTAGGTTATACATTATGTTGAGGTGGTGCTGGAGGTAGGATTTGAACCCACAACATCTTGGTTCAGAGGTAAATATTCTACCAGCAGAGCACCACCGTATACAGATCATTCTTGTCGTCAGTCACAGAACGATATGCTGTTGTGATTTGTGAATTATTAGTGTGTGCTGAAGGTCTGGATCCCCTTATTCGGTGAGAGAACCCCTACCATTCTCTAAGTGAGGACATGCTGAGTTGCATTTGTATTTATTATTTATGGAATTTCAATGGAAGTATGTTCGTAGCTGGTTTTGAAATGGATTTTTTCCCATTTTCTTGATTCCTTTTTTACTTGGTTTCTTTTTTTCCTTCATTCTTACTTTTAACTTTTTTCATTTCATAACGTTTTACTTTCTTATTTACTTATTTGTTCTTTTTATCATGCTGTCCTTGCCTTTCCCCTTTTTCCTCTCTGCATTTCCACTTTTTTCTTCCTCAGCCAGCCTTAACATATAGAGAGACCTTTAGTATACATAAAATCCATTGTTACAGGGACGCTGATGAAATTACATGCCATAGACACACATACAAACATATTGACAATTCACTGTTGTGCAAAATATTAAAACACCATAGAATAAAGCAGCACTGCGCCCAAGGAGTGTAATTTGGAAGCATAACACTTAGGGAGCTGTGGCAATGGCAAATAATCACTCTCTAAACTCACTTAATCTCATTCCATTGACGGGCAAAGGGTACAAAGTCTATTTTAGGTATACATTAGATGTATATATAAAGATGAGATAAAATGAGATAGGTCATTCGTTGGTTGGTTCCTCAGGCTCCAGATGGCTAATGTGTTAATTTTTTACTGTGGATTCAAGAAGAGTTATGTGTCATTTCCAAGAGCACCATTTGCATAAGTGGAATGAGTTTTAATGTGGCATCCTGCAGCCAAAAGCATAAATCATTATGACTTCCATGTTTCTGTGGCTCGCTGCACTGCATGGGACTGCAGCTGGGAGAGGCTGTTCCTGCTCCATTATTTGTTTTCTTTCTTCCTTTTATCATTCAGGTGAACCATGTGGATAGAAAAAAAGGATGAGTTTATTATGTGTGTATGTGTGCACACCGCCATGCTTCAATGCCACTGCGTATTTGAACAAGACACTGTTGACAGACCGTTGCGCTATGACGGAAATGGCCGGACCTCGTTTATGGACAGAGTGAATCTCTTTATTGTAGAGAGAATGACTGACAGATATCTCTTAAGAGAGAAGGGTTCCTGCGAGATTACAAGTCATACGTCTCATCGAGTCCAGACGAGACGGCAGTGAGGCCGGCGGCAAAGGGAGCCGGTCGGTAGATAGCGCTCACGTTCCCATTTTTAACGTTGATTACTTTTAACGTTTTTCAATTTTATAATCAGCTAGCCCCATTCATTTACTACATTTTCTCCATTGTTGGTCCAGATCTATGGGTGAATTTCTTTCTCTGTAATTTGATTCTGTTTGGAAGAGAGAAGGGAGGAGGGCTGTCAAACAGATGGCTGAAGGATTTCAAGTTGATTTAAATTTTGATGGCATTGGAAGTATTTCAGTCTTTATTTGTTGTGCGTTTGTGTGGATTATGTGGTTGGGATTTAGTAGATACCTGCTGTGATTGTGCTCCGGATTGAACCTTCAGTGCACAGCACAATTGCAGGGCTTACACGGATTGCAGAAACTTTAGTCACATCCATTACATAGTAAGTATGGAATAAACTATGTTGAACAAAGCAAAAGAAATCTGACATCATGTTGCACATACCTTTTGAGTTGCAATTTGAGACAACGTTTTCCTGGAATAGATATTTTGGAAAGTCTCATTTGTTAATATCTCTGTGTCTCTAGACTGCTTTTCAGATGATATGTTTTCACTCCAGCACTTTGAATCTTTAAAAAAAAAATCATTATTAAAATCACCATTGTGTCACGCTTTTAAAAATGTAGTTTGACAGAACTTTGTTGGATTCCACTTACTATTCAAGTCCACATGTGGTGGGGAAAAAAGTATATTTAGGCATTGTTGAATTTGCATTCAGAATCGATGTAGCTAATTGACGTAAATGCATGAGGCTAAAAAGTAGATGGAGTTAATGGTACATACTCCATCTCAGTGTGGGCAAAGGGGTAATTTGAAGTCATTCACTGTCCTGCAACAGCAATTTTGTCGATCAGCGCTGGCTTGTGTAATTGGACAGCAAGATTATTCTCTTTTAAAGCAGAACATAGGATACATCTGAAAGCATATTGGCTCAAAACATATGTCGTTATGCTATTTGGACAATTAGACTATTCACAGCACAGTAATGTGAATAATTCCAAGGGCTGTAATTACTCCATTATTGTGTCAGGCCACGAGTTCTGACGTTAACTGTGACGTCACACAAGTCTTTTTTTTTTTTTTAGACATACAAAACACTGATTCCCTGTAACACTTTGTTCAATATTCTAAACGCTGCCTCGTTCACATGCAAGTTTGTCAGAAGGCCATGCTCCCGCTATAGCATGTTAACGAGGTGCCCAAGTATGATAATGGAAAATAAGACATACTCCACACCTCTAATCAATATGTTTACCCTGGACAAGCAGGGCTGCGTTTACCCCAGCAAAGCATCAGTGTAATTGCTTCCTCTTAATGACGAGAGAGAGAGAGAGAGAGAAAGAGGACAGAGCTGGGGAGGTTGAAAATAGGGGGCAGAGAGAAAGAGAGTAAGAGAGAGACTGAGGTAGATGTGTCTTCCCTCTCCAGCGACTGGAGGAGATAGCGAGTGTGGGCTCTTCACCTCTCCGGCTGCCTGACAGGAAGCTGCTCAGAGCCGCACTCCTCAGCTCAGGAAACACACGCTCCTCTCGTCTCCACCGCCGGAGAGATTAATAGACTTCTCCAATTACCTCCGACAGTGGAGGTGTAGGATTGGAGTAAATGTGACAGGCTTAATATGGCGGTTAAGACGCCAAAGCACAGCGTGGCCTAGTTATACAGTCTGCAGCGTTTCTGTGTGGCCCTGTTTCCTTTATGCCATTTTAGGAGCCAATTATCTGAAGGGAACGACAGTGATCTGGAACTGTGATCGCAGTTCCTGCAGACCTTTAAAGAGACACTGTAATGGGACCATGCGACGGTGCGGTACCTCATATCACCATATTGCATTGCATGCTTTTCAGATGGCAGCTCTCAACCAAATTTTCTAATGGAATTCTAAAACATTTTTTGGATAAAGCTAATTCATAGTTTCTTATTTAGGTAGCTCACGCAGACCTCGGATTCTAAGGGAATTTGTGTGCTAATTTCTGTTTGCGGAATTCCCTTACCTGGCTAATGATGCTGATAGGCTTAGACATGTTCTCAGAAATTACAGTATATTAGTCTTGTTAGAGACCACCATTTTTTAATCTTATTTATTTCCTAATTTCAGGGACAGTCTCACTGGAGCAACTTGGGGTTCAGGACCTTGCTCAGAGGCCCAACAGTGGTCAAACCTAAACCAAATCTTATGGTTGACAATCTTATGTCTCAGTCAGTTAGACTACTTTGCCACCACTGCCACATGTCCTTCATGTTGAATAAAATATCATACAAATCCCCGCTGGTGAGCAGCACTTCACTGGAAAAGATTCAACACCTTTTCAAATCTGTCATTATGAACACAGCACAGCACACAGTGCACCACAACATAATGTGACCTCTGCATTTGACCCATCCGTGAAGGAGCAGTGTGTAACTTTTTGGCAGCACCCAGGAGCAGTGCTTGGTGACGGTACCTAGCTCATGAGTACCTCAGTGACACCTTTTACCGATCTGGGACTTGAACTGTCTACCCTCCATTCATGGGGCCTATTACCTAACCGTTCCGCTACCAACTGCCCCTTGTGGACTTGCCTTTTTGCCTTTGTTGTCATTAGTAATTAGAGTTTGACCGATAGTGGTTTTTCTGGGCTGAATTCGATACCGATTATTGCTAGTTAACCGGCCCGACAACTGATATTTGAGAGTCTCTTGTCAAAATGTAGATTTTACAAACACTAAGCTCAACTGAAACTCTCTCTTTCTATTTCTCGGAACTTCATGCTGCGCTTGTGCCTGTGTGGTGTGAGTGACAACAAGGCTTCAGCGTTGATTGGCTTCTACTTGTGTGACATATAGCTAATTAGAGACTGTTGTGGGCGGGACATTAAATGAGTTGAGAGCAAACGACACAGAGAAAAGAGACAGCAGTGGAGCCACAGTGGCGCACCTTGTACTTACTTAATATCGGTGATGGCCAAATTATCGGCCGTGTCGACAACACTAGCTAGGATAATTGGGAAAAGGGTCCTATATGAGGGTGTATATTTTACAAAAGTGTGAACTTCTGTAATGTCGATAAAGAATGCAACTTTCTAGCGGTGATTGTCTTGAAAAGAACGCGTGCAAGGGGGTGGATGATACTCAGGTTCAACAAACTGGTGCTTTGGAGTTTATGAAATTAATGACTTCTGCAAGCTTTCGACACATTAGTCATCCAAGACCCAAGTCTGTGACCTGTGTTGTAGGGTGTAGGAAAAAGGTGTAAATTTATAATCACTTAGGAACACACTGAATGGTTTTTATTTTATATTACGCAAATTGCGTAGTTTCTTCTGAAGTCTTTCTGTTTTTTTTCAGTGGTTTAAGGAACACAGAGCTCCCTGTCTGGATTTATTTAAACTGTGAAACACTGCACAGCTTCAGTCAGGAACCATTACGACTGTGAAGGCCTGGATGTGACTGACAGCTCTTCATTTCTCTGTCCACAGTCCCTGCGCTTTTCTTTTAGAGTCGATCTGCAGTCGCTCGTCATTCTTGTCACAATCTCGGCTGTAAAACCTCTAGTCGTGTCATTTGCTCGTTATATCCGCTATCACCTTGATACACCTTGGTCTGGTGCCAGAAAGGACAGATAAGCGCGAGACGTGGAAGTCGTGCTCTTTTTGAAGAAGACAAGTCCAGAGGAACAAGGAGCGGCGGAAGTGGCGGTAGCCACGCGCTGTCTCACGTTTTGTCAGCTGTCGCAGTAGATTGCCTGGGGCTGATGTCTAAATATGGATCCCTCCCACTGGAGGTTAAAAGATGAAACCAAGCGCTGCCTGGACGCACCGTGGCTCGGCACACTTCAGCTCCTTTTTGCCGGGCCGCGGTCGCGTGGCAACATCGCGGTAATAAGCTGCGAGAATGTCTACTTCAGTTACCGTGCTTCGTTTGTGGACTGTTGGAGCAGTAATGATCTTCTTGGAGCGGCCTTTCTGGCTCAAACGTGTGACAGACGGTCAGGTAAATGGATTTTTTTTCCTGCTCTCTCTCCGGCAAGCCGAAGTGGGGAGAGGTAAGAGATAACGGACACGCAGTGCTTGAGTCTTCGTTTGTGTGTTGCTTAGCTATTAACAGCTGGGACTGTTCCATTTGCAGGGCTGCTGCCTTAGAAGTCTGCAAACCAAGTTACCAAAGAAGGTCCCTGATGCACTGGCCAGCAGTTTCTGTAAAAGAGAGAGGGGAAATAGCCTTTTCTGCCTTTTAATGTAATGTTTCCTCAAAATAGCTGAACATCCAATTTCCATAATTGCACGTACTGGGACATGAAAACAAAACAATACACTGGAGCCAGAAATGTTTGGATTTTTATCATAAACTAGCAATTTAAATCATAATAATAACTCTAAGCTTAAAAAGCATTTTACTCTCAAGCCTTTCATTTTCAGCCACTGAGTCAAAACTTATGGATGGTTGTCCCCTCATGTGATTAAGGCACTTTTTGTATTTTCTGCCTGTAAGCAAGGCAGCAACAACAAAATACAAAAGGTTCCATAGCGGAGAGTTAATTAGGCCGTTTTAACTACAGAGTGTACCAGACTGTAACTAAGCACCCACACCAGTTTTGCCTCCCCTTTGGTTAGAGTACAAGTGACTGAACCAAGCAATAGTTGGAGACAAAAACATATATAGAGCCTTATGAAATCTGTTTTGTTTTTTCCTAAATTCCATTTTATTTTTTCCTGAATTCCGTTTTTTCCATCTTTATTCTTATGAAATCCGTGTTTTATGTTATAATCATATTTATTCACCTAAAAAGTGTCTAATTATGGAGTGGATGGGGAAAAAAGAACAATGCAATAGGAAAAAATCACATTAAATCACTGTTATTCAGCTTCAACAAAGTGCTGAGATTCAGCAAAATATTTCCTGCTTTGGTAAAACATTTACCTGTAAACAACAGAAAACATTCATTTTATCGTGCAAAACGAAATATTTCTGATGTGAGTTTTTGACTGTAAGTGGTCGTCACGTGTTCTTGCGGGTGCAGTCTGTCATGCGCTGCCGATTCATAAAAATAATTTGGATATTGTTCTGTGCTGAACTTAGCACTAAGTGTTGAATTCCGGTTTTTTTTTTGGATGACTAATGTGTTTCATAGCTGACGTTTCATAGCTGTGTCTGTGTGTTTGTGTTTGTGGAAAGCTGAGTCCGGCCTCAACAGGCAGCATGTACAGGGGGCTGCAGCGGCCAAAATTTATTAGAAACCATTGCTTTGCTCACACACCGATATCCGCGAATTATACGACATTCCGCGTTTTACAACAGATTCCATTTTATTTGTTGAATTCCACGATTCCGTCTGCGTTTTCTGCACCGCTTCTTCCTCTGTGATGTTCGTTGTTTACCATAATCTTCCATTACTGTTTCTTGGCTCGCTTTTTCATTTTGGTTTTCGAATATGGAAATAATATGGTGAAAAACATGTTTTTTGGTTTTTATTAGAAAAACAAATGATACATGGATTCTTCACCAGTCTGGGATTAGAACAGGCGACCCTCGATGTTTCCCCTCGGTTTACAGCTTTGGCGCGGGCGGGGGTAGGGTTAGGGTTAGACGGGCACCGACAAACACTTAAAGTAATCACGGTGTTCTTTTTATGACAAATATCCACAACGTGTGCAGAGTTTGTCACTGCAGGGTATCTATTCAGAGCCTCTTGATATGAGAAGTCGCTAGGTAAAGTCATTTTTTGTGAGCTTTTCAGGTGGTTGAGGCAACATATTTTCAGACGAGAGCTCTCTGTCTGCTGGTGGGAGTGTGCTGACCTGTGTGTGCACGCACATGTCTGTGTGTGTGTCTCTGTGTGTGTGTGTGTGTGTGTGTGTCTGTGTGTGTGTGTGTGTGTGTGTGTGGAGTATTGTAAACGACCATGTAGAGATTAAAATGACGTACCTTGGTGAAACTAAAATAAATAACAAGGCAATTTAGTTTGTTTAACAAAAGGACAAAGTCTGACTTCTGCTGTGATCTGGCACTATATAGAAAATAAAATTGAATTCACTTCAAGGCGGGGTGGGGGCTGCTGTTGGGGTGGGGGAGCCGGACGCCCCCCCAGTATAATGGTAGGGGTAAGACTGGATGTAACTCTCTGTCCTGCGTTGTGTGATATTAGAATCAAACTACTGCCCAGTAATGCACACTACCTAGACAGCTGCCCCGGGAATAGAATTTGACTTGTGTCTGCTGTGAGTGTGTGTGTGTGTGTGTGTACGTTCCTGAGAATACAATAAACCGACTGTTAGTAGCAGCTGCGGACCTCTATATCACCTTGATGCAAGCAAACTGCTGAACGTAAACAGCATTACTGCTTGCTGTGAGATTGCTGAGATGCTTGGAGAAATCTGTTCTGTGGAGTCCAAGGTGAGGTTATGCAAGACTGTGTGTGTCGTGTTTACGGGGGCAGTTTTTAGTGTGTGTTCCTCGCCGTTGCACTCTCCTGGCCTCACCGTGCCCACCTCCATCGCCTCTGCTTTGTTGTGTTTAATGCCGGCTTTCTTGCTCATCCCCTGTCCTTTTTCCTCCCTTTTGTCCAGACTGTGCCATGCACCCACTGGCAAACGGCTGCTGCCCACATAGAGGTCTCTCAGCCTCCTGAACGCCCCCTCTCTCCGGCCCCAGAGGATGCTGGGATTGTGTCGTGGGCGCAGGAAGTTCCTGGCTGCCTCCCTCGCCCTGCTCTTCATCCCGGCCCTCACCTGGCTCTACCTGTCTGCTGCCAACTTCACAGGTAGGAACTCGGAGGTGGGGGATTGGTCTCAGGCGTTTATGTCTCTGTCTTTCTGTCTGTGCATCTGTCTTTTGGTCTGTCTCTCTGTCTCTCTCTCTTTCTCCCACCCTCTCCACTTCTCTGCTCACCTACACCACCAGCGTTTCTAGGGTTAGGGTTCTCATTCTCTGTTCGGTATCTCTGTTGGTTCATACCATTTTCCGCTAAGGCTTGATGTCTGTGTCTTGACCACCTTCTCCACTCCTTCTTCTCTCTCTCTCTCTCTCTCTCTCTCTTTTCCCTCCTTAATGTCCCCTCCTCTCTCTTTTTTCAGTCACTTTCTTTTGCTATAGCTTTCTGTGTATTTGTTTTTTTTGACTTGCACATTCAATTTATTATAATATTTTGTAGAACCATATTCTATGCCGTTTTTACAGTATGTCTTAAAGTGTATATGGATTTTGTGACTTTAAATTAAAATAATTCACAGTCTTTCCTTGTACAGAAAAATAAAAAAGTATTTGCCTAAATATATTAGAATCCCATTGTGTAATATCTTCACCTCAGTCACAATGCAGTGTTTTCTTCAGGTTGTATTACTTTTAAAATTGGTCTAAATGAGTATAAACTGAGGTGACATTAATAGAGCTATGTCATTTTTATACTGGCAGTTTTTGTGCTCAGACACATTTGAATTCCTTGCCCAAGTGAAGGACAGGACAGTTTTCTCTATCTTTCTTTTTTTTGTGTCACTGTCTGTTCATTCCGTTTTGTGCTGCGGGCAGGCTGTCTTTCTCCCTCTCACCTTTCTCACCTTCTTGCCTCCTCTAACACGTCACTCTCTCTTTTCTGTCTTACTTCCTCCATTTCTTTGCTTCCCTCAGTCAGCCTTCTTCTCCATCTCCTCTTTCTTTTTGGTTTTCTGTTGATCTCTTTCACCACTTCCTCCAAACCTTCCCTTTTTCTTTCTACTCCTTCTCCCTTCTTAAACCTCCCCTAATTTTTTTTTCTCTCTCTCTCTCTCTCTCTCTCACATCACTTGATAAGTCAATTTTCTTGCTGACTAAAGCCTTAGATGTCATTATGTCTGAAAGTGCAGAAAACACTGTTATCGTGGAACTCCCACTAATTGCCATCTGATTATCTTTTCACGTTCTTTTATAAAGGACGTTCTGCTCTGGCTGATATGCTCTTGTTAGCATTATTTGGCCAGTTTGACCTTTCTCATTTTGTGCATTATTAGCAACGCATGAAGAAAGCTGCATTTGCATAGTCGAGGTTTGACATAACCCTGCTTCTGCCTGACCCAGAAAAAGGCCTCATTACGCTCCTCAGTGACTCAGCACAAAGGCACAAACAAAGAGTAACATTGGGCATTTCAGTTTTGGCACGTTTTCCTTACAATACTTTACCTACAATTCTACCACATTTTATTCATTTTTTAACTGGTACAAACATGGCCCGTGTTTCTGCATTGTGAAGTCGCACTTCCGAGCATGTTCTCTCTAATATAGTGCCACCAGTCAGGCTCTTTTCTAAAACGCTTAAATGGCCATTGTCTTTGCTCCATGAAGTGGAAAATGTTAGTTTGTAAAAAATAAAGAACAGACGAGGGAGGAGGGGCGATGTTGTTCCGAGGCATTATCTTTATCGCTTAGTCTTCAGTGACCCAGAAACAAATGAAAAGGTCAGAGTGAGATGCGCTTGAAGTAACAGATGTAGAAAAAAATTGGGGGTTGGAACAATAGATGATGAGAGGAGACCTTTCTCACCTCGACCAAATTCGGTGCTGTGAATTGTTCTACACATCTGGAAATAACACAACCACATTTAAAGATCTAATCTATTGGAACATCGTGCTTGAGTAGCTCGCAGTATATCATCCATCACATTAATCTGCCTAATAAACATGTGCACGGAGGGTTTACTCCTGCATTAACACTGCCACATTCATTTCAACTGCCGGCACATGAACAGTACGCCTCAGTCCGGAGAGCAAACTGGCTCTGCGCTAATGCCACACATTATGAGCACCTCTGTTAAAGTGAAATGATTTTAAATAGACCATGTCACCTCACGATTGCATTTATGTGAATTGTGCATTGGAGAAGGAGGTGTAAGTGGGCCGAGAAATGTACATTTACCTTTATAGCTTATAGTAGACGCTCCCATCCAGAGAAACTTGCGATTATTAATTAGAGGAACAGTCTGGCTGAAGCAACTTGGGGTTTAAATGTGTTTCTCAAGGACATTACTATGGTTTTTAGGATTCAAACCTCCAAATTCTGTAGTCAATGACACAGTGGGTTTCGGTGGTAGTGCTGGAGGTAGGACAGTATAATACCACTAGGCTCCTGCCCCAGGTCATGTTTATGAAGACTGGGTAGTTGGTAGTTTAAGGAGCTGACCCTGTGATTGGAGGGTTGTCGGTTTAAGTCCTGGACCGGTAAAGGTACCACTAAAGTACTCATGAGCAAGGTACCGTCCCCAAGCACAGCTTCCCGGGCGCTGCATGTCAACAGCCTACTGCTCCTACACACAATAGGTCAAATTCGCTGTGGTGAACTGTGTGCTGTACTGTGCTGTGCAGTTGGGGTGTTGAAATTTATTGCATAACCGATGCATCACAATGCAGATGTGGACGATTCTGCATTGATGCAATGGCAGACCATTATGGATTATACAATGTCATTACCGGTGGTTCGTGATATGCAGTCCATTTTCACTACTGAAATCACTTGTTAAAAAATGAATCCTTTTTCATTTTTTAAAACATTTCCAGATGATTTGGGCGTCCGTATGAATAATGAAGTGAATGCAAATATCTACAAAATAAGAAACAAAATACTCCCACACTCTTAGACTACTTAGAGTGGTAGTGCCTGGGACAGAAGCAACTGAAAACCCCTGAATTATATCATAATGACATTGCTTGGTGATTTTCTGGCTACGGCGTAAATCAAGTTGAAAAGAACATCACGGTAGCAACTATGGCTGCCCAATCTGCGTGCAGTGTGAAGTTATATAGAAAATTGGATGGCATGCATATCACAACGAATTGAAACGTTGACCTAATAATCGTAAGCGAATCGTAAGACCAGTTAAGGTTCACACCTCTTCTGTGCAGTGGTGTGTTCACAATGACATTCACTCAGCAGTTATTTACGTTGCATTGAAAGGTGATCTTACCAAAAGGATTTAAAGATGGTAAAACTGACAGTATAAAAATGCATTTGTATCGAGGAGTTGCTTTTTGTGTTTAAATTGAACATACACCTTTGTTTAGGTAAAAAAAGTGCATGTTCACTTTTTATTATGCATTTTATTTGACATAGTGATGTTCTAAAAGTATGATGCTATGTCATTTTTACTTATCTTACAGTGTATCAAGTTTCCATGCCTCTAAAAAAATGTAGTGTATGGTATCTCATCTAATCTGAGATTCTCTTTGGGACCTCTTACTTTTAAAATTCTGGTTATAAAGTTGATGTGATTTTTCTATTAACATCAAAACAGTGCTTAGGCACATCTGTAGTGAATCCCAAGTTGAGGCGAAGGACAGGACAGTCGCCCCGGTCATAATGCCCGCATCCGTTTGTACACTGACACATAATTCATTTACGTCTTCACTGTCATGGTGTCCTGTTGCCCAGTCAGTTTACCCCCTTGGCTGCATGCCAAGAATGCAAAACAATTTTTCCTGCCCTTTTCCGAGACATTTTAATCTTGGCTCGGAGCCGAAATGAAATTGCGTTGCCCTCCCACATAAGAAACCTTGGACTGGGCATTGAAATAATGTTAGAATATCAGTGAGGTAATGCAATGCCAAGGTCAGACTCCCAACGTCACGTCCTTCAGTGCCTCGCCCTCGGGGTAAAGAAGTTAGAATGCAAATGACTGTTTATGGGAAGGACTTGAAGTGGTCAGTGTTTGCCCTCGTTTCGGGACTAGAATTTTGCCATTGAATAGATATCTCAAAAGTCATTATAAATGACATGGCAGTTCCTTTTGGGAGATGGGTGTTAGTCACATTTATACATCACAATGTTTAAGCATCTCTATAACAAGGCTATTTAGTTTATTTCATAAAAGGACAAGGTATAGGCCTGTTCTATGGGAAAGGTAACCTTAAATGACTCGTGCTGTGATCTGACGCTATATAGAAAATAAAATTAAATAAAATTATACTTCAAGAAGGAGGGCAGGGCAGGCTGCTGCTGCTGTCTTCTCCCCCGCCTCAAGTTAAATAATGGTTAATTTAGAACTTTGAAGCGTGTTGTTCATGTTTACTTTTTAATATGTTTGTGCAAATACAGAAAAGTTTTTCAAACCATCCCAAGTCTTCAAAACATTTTTTTTTCCTTCATTGGTATTAATTTTATTAATTGTAAACATAACTAAACGTTTGATCAAAAAAGGTTGAGAACCACTGTGCTAGAACCATATGACTTCAAATCAATATCCTCATTATTTTAAGCATTTATCATGGCTTTAATTAATGAACAATTATTTATTTATTTATGGAGGCACAATTGAACATAAAAATTATCATTTACCTTTTTATAACATTTAGCAGATACTCTTATCCAGAGTAACTTTTTCCAGAGTGAATTTGTTCCTGATACCAGGGACAGTCTTCCTGGAGCAGCTGGGGGTTTCAACTAAGCCACCACCACAATATGTAAATTAAAAGTAGTAACGTAAATGAGAGTAATAATGAATTCCACCAGTTGGGGAAGTTATTAATTGAATTAAGCAAATACTCAATATGAGCTGCATGCATTTTTAGCTGCTTGCCCACCACTAACAAATATAATATGTAGGTCAATCTCATGTTTTTCATCTTGCATAGACTAATGTCCCTTTTCACATAGACCAACGCATACACAGTGTAATATAAGCATAATGTAACATAACTTTGCCTTTCATAATATCTCTTTTGCATGAGTCAGCTAAAAATCATTTCCATGTGAGATGGCTGCAAAATGCGGACTCAGCACTTCTCATTAGCAGAAGGTTTATACAGTATGTCTATATATACTGTATGTATGTATTTTAGCCTGTGTTATGCCAGAGGTATATCTGCATTAAGAACAGTCCATATGCTGATATTTTTATTCAAGTGTAAATGCTACTAGAATGTCTTGAGAAAGAACTGTCAAGGTTTGTTCACTTTTAGTAGGCAATTTTTTTGTCAAAACAACCATCTGAGATTTGTTGCCTTCAGTAAATTCTTTTGTTTCCTAGAAAGTATGAATAGACTATACTGTTTGACTGTGTGCTTTACCAAGTCATTCATATCAGAGTAAGTACGTATGAGTCTGCATCTCTGAAACTTCTGAACAGAAACTGAACCCTCACTCCTTCAGCAAATTGATTAGAGACTCTAAAAGAGACAAAGGACGTGGTGGCAGGGATCGTTTAGCTCGATGTGTCGTTCCAAAGCAATTTGCCACCGCCTCGGCTTCTGCCTCTCGTCACGCGACCCCGGTTAGAATCCCCCTTACTCTCTTTGTGATGGAAAATTAATTGCATGCATAAAAAACAAGCCAACAGTAATCTGTTTTTAATTGAAAGCGGGTGTCCGAGGCCACATGGGCGCAAACCATTTGGAATGAATCGTCCACTCTGTTGACTGAAGGGATAGTGGGTATTAGAACTTTAACCGCATTGATTACTACCTCAGCTGGAATAGAGGGAGGGAAGGACATCCATCAAATGTTGTTAAACTAATTCCACACTCACGCCTTGATTTCATTTGATATGATCTTTTATTTATCTGCTTTGTAGTGTCACATTAGAGTTATGCTAACAAAGACTCTGGAAAACAGTTTAATTTACATTCAGGTTCAAGGTGCTGTATTTGTCATATGCATAGTTATAAAAGTACAACAGTGAAATGTGTGGTGTGGTGACGTGTCTTTTCATTGAGAGATTAGTTGGATTGCTTTTGGTGTGGTTTATCAACACTTGTCTACAGCAGGAGAAATATGAGATCTGATTCATTTTGCTATTTGCAGCGAGGAAACTCAGCATTTTCTTTATGTAGCAGTTGTCTAGACATATTCCAGTAGCCATTTTGCACCCCACATTAGCTGACGTGCTGCAGGGGCAGCAGGGGATTCACTAATTAGTACTGATTAGGAAGCCAGATTTGAAAGGGTCTTGGTGGGTAACTTTAGCAGAACATTAGGGTTCAGGGAATGTCTTATGACCTCAGAGAATCAGGACCTTGGTTTAATGTCTGAAGGTGCCATTTTCACATCACAGTGCATTGGGATCCACTCATTCGTTCGTTCATTCATTATCTAAACCGCTTAATCCCTGTCGGGGTCACGGGGACCGGAGCCTATCCCGGGAACTGCGGGTACAAGACGGGGACCAACATTGAAGAAAACACAGATGAAGTGATAGTCTGGACGGGGTCTGGCGGAGTCTTGTGACAACACAGGTTATGAACACAGTAAAGTAATAAGAGAATCAAAGTAATTGTCATGGGTAAAATTGATTACATTTTCTGAATGCAGATTTTGATTAATTTTCGATTGATTGCCCAGCCCTACCCTGATGGACTCACCAACGTCTCTAATGCAGCAACCAGATTTTGTAGTTAGGATCTCATCCAAGTGCTCACCACAACCAAACATTCTTAGCCTGTTTTTCATCTGTCTGGAGGAAGAAGACCGCACCTTTGGCCGTGTGGCAAACCTCTGGAGAAGTAAAGGAATGGCATTGCTTGCAGTGTTCACTGTGTGACCTGATTTATATCCACACTTGCTAAATGTGCAACTTGAGAATGTGGATTCTTGGATCTTTGACATGGCTCATATCTTATCTGAGATGGTTATAGTGTCCCAGTAAGATCTGGGGTGTCATTTTAAAGTGTAAGCATTGCCTTTATAGTAGAGTTGGGTCAGGAGGAAGCATGTTGACGTGCTGTCAGGCTGTTTACACGAAGCGTTCATTAGGATTTTCCAGCAGGGAAACCGCGGCGATAGAGCTTTCCTCAGGCTGCCCTGCTTTAAAGAATGGTGGATTAGAAGTTTATTGAAAATGTCCTTAGTGTAATAAATGGCTTCAGGCTCAGTTTCCATATTATTCTTTTTTTCCCTTTTCCTGCTCTCCCGATCCTCCCAGAGGAGAGCTTCACTGGGGATTTAGTGTTGAGAGGAGTGATGATGCTGTACAGTAACGCTATCTATCTTCTGACCATGATCAATACGTGCAATAACAGCTCGCACACCCATTTACTTTCCCACGGCACTGATGCACTTGTGTTTGTGTGTGCGTGTGTGCGCATTTTCTTGTGTGTTTGTGTGCATGTGTGTGTTAGTGTGTGTTCGTGCACACATGCATGTATATTTGTGTGTTGGTGCATGTGTGTGCATGTATGAGTGCGTGTGTGTCCTTGCTGGTGTTTGGGTGCACATTGTGCAGTGTGCAAATGTATGTATGTGTGTTTGCATTCGTGGGTGTATTTATGTGTTTGTCCCAGTGGTGGAATGTAACAAAGTGTTTGTACTTATTTAAATTTTTACGTATCTGTACTTTATTTAAGTAAAAATAATAATGCATACTTTTTATTTTACTCCATTGCATTTTGCGGCAATTATCTGTACTTTCTACTCCACTACATTTCTACAATTTATGCCGTTAATTGTTACACTTTATGAACACAATGTCCTCAAAATCTTGCATGAAAAAATAGTTAGCCTACTGATTGCGTTCTGGCGTTGTTTGCCGTTGCCAACCAATCTGGTTGCTTTATTAGCTCCAACGATGGCAGAGCGCGCGTTTAGTAGCAGCACGAGCAAGTAGAGTGGCTTGATTTCAAGAAGACGAGACATTCAACAGTCATTCAACAGACATTCACAGTATTGCAGAGTGCACACACAATAAGCACACCAAACTTGCCAATACACACACACACGAGCAATGACATCAGTAGAGGCATAAGTCAGTATATCTACATTCTTTTACAAAATGGCACAGCCCAGACGTTGAGACAACCCATTGCGTGAGTACTTTTGCTTAAAAAATACTTTAAAGTAAAATTTAAAAGAAAGTACTTATCACATCACTAAGTAAGATTGTTGATGTAGCACTTCTACTTTTGCTTGAGTACATATTTTGCAGGATATTTGTACTTTTACTTAAGTACTGAACTTCAGTACTTCCTCCACCACTGGTTTGTCCTTATGTTTGAGTGCATATCTTGTGTGTGTGGGTTGGGGGGGAGCCGTGTCCTCTAGCTTTCTGTGCGGTTGTGACCCAGCAGTGTTCATTGCTGGAACAGATTCCTCCTGCTCTTCTTTACATCACCGTTACCCTTTTCCCTCCGCCCTGATCCATCTTGCTGTGGTGTTTCTCTCCTCAGTGAAGCCGCTCCCTCTCTCCCCACTGGAGCTTCAGGCCTCCACGCTTGTAGGTGGCGCTGGCGAGCGACAGGCACTGGAGCTGAGGGTTCGCGAGGTGGAGGAAGAGAACCGCGCCCTCCGGAGAGAGCTGAGCCAGCCGCCCAGGAACCCTACTCACAGCAATCATCAGGGCAATCAGTCACATCATGGCCACAGCAGCAAAGACACTCCAAAACATAGCGTCGCTACCGGCAACAGCTCGGACTGCGTGTCTCAGCCTGTGGTGGACAAGTGTGAGGTAAGAGAAACATCAGAATCACGAGTTGTTTCCATTTATTTATGTGTGTTAAAATAATTTAAAATATATATTTTTCAATATTTCTCAGTTTAGCCTGTTTTGTCAAGTTATTCAGAGTTAGTGAAAGTTTTGCAGCTTTTTTTTTTGCTGCAACAAAAACTATTCAGATTTTTTGACAAGTTTGGTCATGTTCCCATTATTTTTGGAAACTTGCTTATTCCAAGTTTGGCTGAGTAATTCTTAGTTTTTATAGTTATTCACTTTAGTTGAGTGTAGAGTTTTTTCATAGTTAGGTTGATATCGTTTTACTCCGTTATTTCTAGATTTAACAGTTCAGCCACACTGCTAACTGTCATATTTATGCTGAGATGCTATGACATGTTGTGTTGTGTTGTGTGTGGGATAATGACAGCAGTGTTAATAGCAGTGGTTCCCTAATTTTTCTGCAGTGCTCCCCTTTTGTAGAGAAGAATATTTTGCACCCCACCTCTACTTTCAACTAGAGGTCGGCCGATATTGGTTTTTCAGGGCTGATAATGATACCAATTATTGCTAGTTAATGGGACCGATGACCAATATTTGGAACCAAACTCAGCTATTCTTTTCGGAGCTTCATGCTGCACTGTGTGTGAGTGTGAGAGACTGTTGTGAGTGGGACATTAAATAAAGCAGCGAGTCGAGAGCACACAGAGAGAAGAGACGACAGTGGAGCCACAGTAGTGCACTTTGCGATTACTTAATGAAATGAAACACTGATACCGATGATCAGCAAAATCGGCTCGATCACAGGGCCAACTCCCTAACGCCCTACCAACTGGCCCAAAACTTCACCAGCTCCCTGAGAGAAAAAAACGACAACTTGGTCGGTCTGTAGTTTTAGCTGTGAGACTGTCACTCTTAGTTCGTCTTCAGGGTCATTCATCTTGCCACGCCCCTAAGCAATAGCTCCGCCCCCAATTTGGAAACAATGGCTTAGGGTATCATGGATGCTGAGGTTTTAAGATGGATTAAGGTTAGGGTTTGAACAGAGAGTAGATGGAATTTTCTTTATTGATAGTAGAGCTGAAACGATTATTCGAATAACTCGAATAATTCGATTACAAAAAATGGTTGAGGCAATTTTTCTAGAATCGAAGCTTCGTTTAAGTCATTTCAATCGCTGCAGCATACGCCGCTTGTGTTTCACACAGACGCTTATTAATGACGCACAATATTTTCAGTGGCGCGATCAAGGCGAGAATAGATCCCTCTGTATGTGAACGTATTTGTGAGATATTCCGTGCACAAAAACAGAAGTAATGCATAAAAACGCATAAATGACATTTTTTGCGATGTAAACACGCACGCTGTTTGTAAGCGCCATTACTCGCTAAAACGCTCCGTTTCCGTCAAAACATCCCCTTTATTACAGACAAAACGCATATTTTAGCTGATAAATAACCACAACAAGCAGCGTTCCACTCACAATACAGACATTTATTAAGATTTTCCCATCGATTTTTTTTTTTTTTTTTTTTCTTTTCTTCATAGTTCGTTTCGGAATGCGCTGAACCCTTTATTGTGACGCGGCTCCGAGGCGTGTGCAGGGGATTGTGGGAAATGCAGTTCTCTTCCAGAAAGGCCAAAAGCAACTCATTTTATTGGCCAGATTGGTTCAAAATGACCCTTGAACTTCATGTTTCTTCATTTTCAATTAAATACAACAACATAAAGCGTATTTGACTAACCTCTACTCACAGTAGAATAAGCCTAATAACAAATGTATTGTCATTTTCATTTACATTTTTTATCCGATTACTCGATTAATCGATAAAATAATCGATAGATTACTTGATTACAAAAATAGTCATTTGTTGCAGCCCTAATTGATAGCCTCTCTGTGTGTTTCTCTCTCTTCCTCCCTCTCCCGCCTTCCTTGCAGACGATTCACATGGCTATCGTCTGTGCAGGGTACAATGCCAGCAGGGACGTGGTGACACTGGTGAAGTCGGTGCTGTTCCACAGGTGAGATCCTCCTTTTCTCCTCATCTCTCACGCTTGGCCTGGGCAGTTTCACCTCAAATCAATATTTTGATCAATCGAACATTTTACCTCAATTTTTTGCCGTCAAACAAGGATTGTAGTGTATATATGCTCAACTACCAAGGCTGGTATATTAGAATGGGGCACAGTTAGATGACAAGACACATGGTAGTATATTTTTAAGGGGAGAATACATGCAGTACAGTACAGACATGCACTGGAGTGTTAACGGAATTAATAAAAAAATAGTATTAACAGAATTTTAAATAATAAGTGAAGTAACCAACATAGGCAAGATTATCTCAGTCAGAGATTCTGAATGTCTATGTCCCATGCTGAGCTGCTCAGCTCCTCCACCCTGCTCCTAACCTCAGGCCACAAGCAAAACTGGTGTCATGTCATCAGCTGGGGGCAACTTCAGCATCACTCTGTTTTGTGTCACATCAGCAATTCCCTTTCTTTTCAAACACGCACACAGAAGGAGGAGGAGAGAGAGAGAGAGAGCGAGAGACCTTGCTGCTGTTGTTTCTTTCTTTACAAATCTGAATATGCTTGCCTCACGACTGCAGACTGTTGCCTGGCAACGTAACCTCCATGAACTTCAGCTCTCATCCAACTTCACTCCCCCTTCTTCTAAACAAAGTCCCACAGTGTTGAGAGAGAGAGAGAGAGAGAGAAGGCTTGTGTGAGAGAGAGAGAGAGAGAGAGAGAGAGAAGGCTTGTGTGTGAGAGAGAGAGAGAGAGAGAGAGAGATCGAGCTTGTGTGTGTGAGAAAGTGTCTGTGCGTGAGAGAGAGAGAGAGAGAGAGTGTGGTATAGCATGTGTGTGCTATAAATCACAATGTGATATGACATCAGTTGAATGGACAGCGTTTCAGTGTCTGTCGATATTACCAAGTCTGCTTGATGGCGTTTTGATTTGATCCAATTCAGGAACCAGTGATTGGTCACAATCATTTCCATTCATTTGAGGTGGCTGGTAGTGTAACACTTAGGGTGTTCACCTCATGATCGGAAGGTCACCAGTTCGAATCCCGGACCGGTAAAGGTACTGCTGTGCAAGGTACCGTCCAGAAGCACTGCTCCCTGGACACGGACTATGTCAGCTGCCCACTGCTCCTTCACGGATCTGTCAAATGCTCAGGTCACATTTCGCTGTGGTGCACTGTGTGCTGTGCTGTGGTTTGCTCACAATTACAGATAATCACTCACTTTCACTTTCCTGGTACAATCACAAAAAGCAATTTGAGGAAAAAAAAAACTAAACTAAGATATCATTTGACATTGTTTATTCCTGAGCTTCTTCTCTGTTAAGACAAAATAGTTCTCCTGGTCAAGATATTGATCGGTGCTGAACACTCTGGGCTCGAACAGTGGAATCTATGTATGATTGTAGACTGATGTATCTGTACATCCCTGGTTGTCAGGACCTGACGGTCCTCTAAAAGAAAAACTTTGCAGGGATGTTTTTGTTTGTGAGGATTACTCCTTATAATATAAAATGCCTTTACAGAAAAATGCAGCATTTATGTGGAAAACTGAGTGAAAAGATTAGCTTTCGGTTAGTGAGGTTAAGGATAGGATTAGTTTAATAATCATTGAAAAACATCACAAAGGTAACAAGACAAGTTCTTTATTGTAGATCATGGTTGCACACACACTCACACACACTAACACATACGCCACAGTCATTTCACACATGACAGAAATTATACAGTAATGTTGCTGTAGCAGATGCTCATCTTTATTTTTAGATGCTGATCTGAGATTTATAAGACATCTGGAGATTATGATGCAGATAAACTGTTCAGTTTGGACCTGAGAACGGCTGGAGCATCTTGTGCTATGTTCTCTCTCTCTCTCTCTCTTTCTCTCTTTCTCCACACACACACACACACACACTTTCGAGCTTTCAGTACATTTTATGTGTCATGTTCTTTTTTTTATTTATTTCTACACACACTTGTTTTCCCTGCATCTGCTGCTGTTTGTATCCTCTAAATTGAAATGCTGTGTATGTAATGTGGGTGGAAAGGGCCTCGTCTCCCTGTGCGCTGCCTGCTTCTGTCTCTGTCTTTCCCACTCTCTCTCTCGTCCTGTCATCCTGTGCAACCACTAGTCCGTTTTCTATGTCTGGAATGTTCATTTTGCGTTTTCATTACAGATGTGATTGTGGATTTTTTATAGCGTTCAGAAAGGGTGAGGAGCTCAGACAGAAATGTAAAACTGGACCTTTGTTCCAAATGGGTTTTTGCCGCTAATTCTCCATTGTGCTTAAGGTTAACATAACTTTGTGATTCCCATAGGTGTGCTGGTGTAAATTAGCACTGGTTAATGGCAGAGTGGTGAAAAACTGGCTTTAGTAGATTAGCATGGGAGACAGGAATCCAATATAAACCGTTTGTAATGTTCTTGATCTTGTGGTTGAATTGTCCGTCCCTCCAGGATTTCACCGGCCTTTTTTGAGATTGAGTTGCCTGATTTGCAGCAGCGTTTCTTAAAAAATGCGATGAAAGTTGCAGTGTTTTTAGCTGTTTGTTGCAATAAAGTTGCGAGAGCAAGTCAAAGTTGCGGAATAAATTGTGGTTTTGTCCCCCTTTATAATGATTCTTTAACAAATTAATTTAAATGACGGGAACAAAACCACTAACTGTAATAAGGAAGTTTGTTGACATATGGCTTAGCATTTTGCGGGAAACAACAATGATTCGTCAAAAATTGTGGAAAAGTTATGCTAATTGGTCAGAATTTTATGGCACTAATAAATTGACAGGGATTGGCTAAATTTGCTTTAATAGTTGCGATCGCAAAATCCTGGAGGGTCTGATGTGAAAGGTTAAACAGATGCATATTTGCTTGAAGCTAATATTAATCACAGTAAAAACAAACATCTTTGAGAAACATGGATGAATACTTAATGCCTTGTTTTCACGCTTTAAAGTTTTGCCAGCAAGACGTGATGTTGTATGGTCAAGTTTAGCGGTTGACTAAATGACTTCTTTTAAAAAAACACAATAAAATCGCATTTCACATTGTAATGTAATTTTTTATGTCTAATGTTTCATTTTAATGTGCATTGCATTACAGTTTTTGAGGGGTAGGATTTAGTTCCTTTTGTATAATGTTTTTAGTAGGGAGAATTTTTTGTCTTTCTAAGTTTGTCATTCCGATGCCCCTTGTAAACATAGTAAGCCTGAGGCACAGAGCTGTTGTGTGGAAATCTTCACGCTTAATGTAGCATGTAAGACAGGGATGACATGACATATAAACTGAGATTAGCCTCAAGTGTTTAATTCTGCATAATGGAGCTGTTTTCTTTTTCCTAAAATGATGCCTTCGCAGCAACTCTGAAGCGTAACAAAGGTGCGGATGTGTCTCTTGAATGCATCATGCTTTCTAAAAATAGTTCAACTGTGCTGCCATTTTTTGCTTGCCTAAGGTTTTTTGGAGCAGTGTCCAGAAAGCAACTGCAGGTTCCCAGTTGTTTAATTTGCCTGTATGGGATCCCTCTGGATTGCTGGATTTGTACACAGCATGTCTTCACTTAGCCTCACTCCTGGCAGCCCGTTCAGCTTGTGCAAAGTTTGGGCATAAATCTGGCCCTAGAAACACACACACACCACACCACACACCACACACACACATTCACTACTTCGTGGTGTCCTTAAATCTCCTCCTCTCTCTCTCTCTTCCTCTGTCTGTCTCTCTCTCTCTCTCTCTCTCTCTCTCTACATATATATATTCAGTCATTTTATAAAATACAGTCTTTTATTATTTGAGTATTGCTCTTTATTTTAAATCATTACTATTAATTTATATGTAAATGACACTATATGTGTATAATAATAGTTATTATTATATTTTATTTAGAGGGGAGGTTTGGACCACAGTGCAGTAGGTTTACACGGTATCCTCCCCCACACTCCCGGGGCCAGTTGAGCCGTCAGTGTTGACTCCCAGATGAGATGCTTTTTGTTGTTGGCTAGCCAGCGTGCCTGGCCGTGACGGCCTCCCTCTGGCTAAGCTGATGACCTCCCCTTTCTCATGCTGGAGCAGAGAGACAGCATGACTCCCGTTCTTTAGCCTTGAGCTAGCGGATAATGACAGTAGCACGACTCTGTTCTCTGAATCGCAACCTGCCAAATCAGCAGCCAGACACTCTGTCCGGGCTCTGGGCTCAGCGTGGGCCCTCCATCCTGAAAATGTGCTGCAGTTATGTAACCATTCTGCCCTCTGTCTCTTCAGGTCATGCTTCATAGACTCTCTAGTGTTCTTATTTGCTGCTGAAAATAGACTAAGCGTTTGGTTTTGAATGTTCGAGCAGCAGATATTCAGTCACATTCCATATCATTAGATACTTGTAGAGGCTCAGGGTTACATTATATAAGTATGCAACTGTACACCATAACATTGGGCAGTTAGTGGGAAAATAATCAAAACTGACACCCAGAACCCTCTAATTATAGTAATCTTGCCCATGGTGGCTATTTCTATTTTTTTATTCTGTTAATCATTTTTAAAGAAAGTCTTCTTTAAATACGTTCCTCAGTATGTGTTTGTGAACTTGCACATATTAAATATGTGTGTAATCACATCACTCTGCCACTACATCTGCGTGTGGTCCTACCTCTGTGTGTTTCCTGCAGTTATTTTTAAATCTCAACAATATGCACTCTTTCATTAGAAAAAATATCCCAGCTTTAATATCAGTGAACTATTAGGGCACACAAACAAAAAAAAACCCTGAAAATGAGATTTTGTTTAATAATCATAATCAAGGTAAAATGTTCTGTTAATTGCCATTGATTTGAGATCATATCACTCTGCACTAACTATAAAGCATCTGTTAATATGCACATTGCCAGCATCCCTCTGACCATTTACTGGCAACATTCTGTCCACACTTGGTTGGAAGTTGTATGGGTGAGAGGCTGTCCTCAACACCTCACTAACACTAGTTGGATTTGTGCTGCTCGAACTCTGTGTTGCTGGAGTCATGGTCATGTTATTGTCATGACCATGACGGCTGGAGGTCTGATCATGCTAAAGGTTTTGAGGATGTGTAACACGCTATACTTGAAAACTCCATGCCAAGTAGAGCCTGTCATAAACTGATATTGGGGATGGTAGGATTTCAAACTGATAATAGGTGGATGGAGCCTATCCCGGGACAACCCTGGGCAGGAGCCAACACACCACAGGGCACACACAGTCACAAACCCATGCAAACACGGGGAGACCATGCAAACTCCACACAGAAAGGCCCCGCGGCTGATCCGGAGATCAAACCCAGGACCTTCTTGCTGTGAGGCGGCAGCGCTAACCACTGCATTACCTTGCGGGATCTCCCAAAATGCCACAAATGTACACATAAAGAACATGAATAAATATATATATATAAAAATATTGAAAAAAATATATATACAACGCTATATATTCCAATCCATTGACAGTTAGCTTATATTTGTTGATGATACCAGTGGTTCAGCCGGGGTTACAATCCCAAGAGAGTTCATGTATGTATATATTAGGCAGCAATATAATAAATAAATAATAATAATAATACATAATAATAATAATAATAATAATAATAATAATAATTGGTTATAAACCACCATTTAAAACATTTGAAAGGAAGTCTTTTTCTTTACAGAAACCAGTCAGTAAAATACAGAAAATTTGAAGACACAGTTTTAATTCAGTCATGCCCATAATAATAGATACTTCCATACTGCTAGAACGCTAAATATCACCAGAAATTGTTAAAATATATTTGAATATAAAGAGTATATATTTTGATGGTGACCTAGTGGCAAGAGAAAATGCAAGGCGCACTGCCAGATTCACAAATGTGTTACATTCTCATGGTCTTCCCTCTACTGTGCTTTGTGTGGTAGACAGACGTATGAATCTCCTCCCATAGCTGAAATTGACGACAGCTGAGGATGTTTGTGCCAATTTCTTTGTTCAAATACAGTTCTGCACAGAAATGACAGATATATGTGTTTCATATATTTTGGACGCCTAGGTTCTCAGGCGGGAAGTTTTTGACAAACAGCAACTGGAAACTTCTGCTTTCACCTGTCTAACTCTTTTCACGGCTTTAACGCAGAGTTGCTAAAAGCGTTAATGCACTTTTCTCCCTCACTGCGCTTTTATCCTGTATATAAACAAGGATCATTCAGGCAAGTGACCAAATGAAATCCTCGTTGCCTTTTTATTGTTTTAATGCACTTGTCTACTGTTTGTCTGTGCACAGTGAGATTGCATGAGAGTGACATTTTAGTTTAGTAGTGTCGGGTGCATTTATTGAAAAAATATACTTTCTACACCACATAAAATAATAATAAGAAAACGCTTGAATATCAAGCACAGCATTACTCATGCATTCATATCAAGCATGTGGTAAGAGATGAAACTCATCTTCAAATATTGGTAATAGGAGCTGCATAGTTCTATCATTGCGAAATAGTGCTGTGTTGGAGTTTATTGTTTACTTTCTTCCTCTGCATATTTCAGCAGCAAGAGGACTCAAATTGTGTATTGTGTTTACTTTTGCACTGCCGTAGTATAGACTTCTACCCACTTCAGAACATTATTCCTGTTTATATACAGGAGAACCCCTCCACTTCCACTTCATTACTGACTCCATCGCCCAGCAGATCTTGGCATCCCTTTTCCAAACCTGGATGGTGCCAGCTGTTCGAGTGGACTTCTACGATGCTGATTTATCCGAAGGTGTGTGCTATTTTGTATTCATTTAGAAAAGTAGTTTACGCTTAAAAAAATGGAACTCACAATTTCTTCACTTGACACAGTTAATTTATTTCACACAAATACTCTGGTGTGTAGAGTCTCACTTGTTGTATCAGTTAATATATTGAACATTTTAGAGGGTTTCTGCCTGAATATGAAATTTCACTTATTTTGATTCCTATTTTATTGGCTTGTTTTTTTCTTTAGTCTGAGGTGTCCTGGATCCCCAAATGCTAATTGGGGCTCTTGCATTCACGGCCCAATGAAGCTGGTTCTGACCTTTCAAGACGCTGTTCTCGACCTGCAGGAAAGTTATTGTTCTAGACACTGACATCACCTTCGCCACGACACGTGAGAGGCTGTGGGCGGCTTCACAAGTTCAAAGGTTTTTCATCTTTCTTATTAACTGCTAATCCAGATGCTCACAAGTGCTGCCACCAGACACCCCCCTCTGCTTGGCTGCAATTGAAGGACAAAGTTATTTTTTCCTAACCCTGGAAATCATTATTAGTGTAGGGCATTCTTCCTTACTGCACAATACAGAGTATGGAAAAAAATCTTTATTGTTGGTATTTTTACTTGAATTGGTGGCAGTCTTCCACCTCATGCAGCCTTGACAGTCAATAAGAAGGTCATGGACCACCTTATTCAGTCTGGCAACCATATATAGGCTATTGCAACCTCTGGGAGTCTTTGACATTTACCATAAACTTTGAACTTATACACATTCCAGTATGATATTATATTCTGCTTCACCTAAGAAATATTCCAGAATCTACTGCATTGGTAAGTCAATATTCTTAAGAAGAAAGAAAGCATGGGGAAGTTTAAAAAAGTCATGAATTGTAAAGATTCACAGTTACTTAGCATAGCAAATGCAGGATGTCAGGGTCTGGATTAGTCATTATGTCATTCCTATGGCTGTTTCTTTCTCCTGCCTTTTACTGGCAGACAAAGCAGAGGCTGCTGTGCCATGTTTTCTGCAGAGCTATTATCGCAGCCAGTGGGGTTCCCTAGGGATCTATTTTAGGTCCCAGCATTTTCTTCTCACATTCCTGTGTGATAATATCTCTACAATAATCAAGTCATGGCATTAGTGGAACCCATTGAGGAAAAAGGCTCAGTGAAGCTTTTTATCTCAACTTGAATCGAGGCCTCGCCCTCAGAAGGGTCTGAAATGGCAAAGTGACACTGAAAAGGCTTCGTCTAATGGAGACCTGTTTAGAAATGCTGTACTTGATTGGAGCACACTAAAGCACACGCTGCTGCACTGCACGCAGCACAGCACTCTCAGAGAATATGTATTCACCCTTCATGATTTTCTTCCATCTCGCACGGAGATTCGCTGTATCTCTGTTCTGCTGATTCGATATGGATGCAGCTTTCATGCCAGGTACAGACAGTATGATTGTCACCAGAATAAAAATCTTCATGAATGAGATTCCATACACAGCTGAAATTTTGAGTCATTCCGTGCAGTCTAAATGTCGAACATGTACGTGGTTTTCCATTGCTCATTATGAGGACTGATGGCTTTATACCTCATTAGAGGAGAACTAATGAGCGGTCAAATGAGATAAACATCAAAATGCAGACAACTATATCTGCAGGAATTATATCTCTAAGATTACACACACAATTCTCCGTCTGCCGCTGATGTAGCAAGTCACTTCTTTCACAAGCTCGACCGAAAGCTATCGGGTACAGCTACGCTATGGTTGCAAGCTGCAAATGGTGCTACATTTTATTAGGCCCGCCTTCATAGCGGATTTGTCTGAAAAGTCTTTCTAACTCGATCTGAAAATATGTCCTTGAGTCCATTCAGACAAAACCCATGCCCACTCCATCTGAATCCAACAGTAACTTCTCTGGCCTTGAAATGGCTAATTAACTTTCTCTGTTAGCTTTCGCTTATTGATCCCTCAAATCAACGGCGTATTCACTAGGAGGTCTTGCCTCTCAGGGCAAAAAGCCAATACAGGCACTGAGATTATGGCGGTTACAAAACAGTAAACTTCTTACGCGCCATTGACGCTGGGTTTTACAGGCAGTATTAAAAACGCTGAGCCATATTCATGAATGGCGAAAAGCCTGTTAGGAAGAGTTGTTATCTGTGTGCAGAAGGAGATCACATGCATGCAATTACCAGTGGTGAAGAAGGAGAAGATCTCTATCAATCTGTGACTTTTAGGCAGAGTAATCAAGGACATATGATAACACCACTAACAAGGTCAGGAGTCAAGAACAACACAAATTCTCCTGTGGTATGCTCAGAGGGGAATATGGATCTATCATTATGGTTTTAAGAGATTCATTTCCCATTATATTACTGTTAATTTGTAAGGCAAATAAATCCTTTACAATTACAAATACATCCTTTTGCCAAAAATAATTGCCCGTGAATTTGTGCCACTGCTAAACTGTCTGGAAACTGTATTTCTTATGAGGAGTCGTTAATTTGTATACGAAAAAACACTACAAATCGCAAATAAAAATGTAAACCTCAAGTAAACAATATTCAAACATATTTTAAAAATCGGTCTGTTAAGCTCAACTGCCTTAGCTGAATTTTTGATTTGGCTGCATATTTCAGCCATTGTCTTTATGCTTACATAGGATTTTGTCTCTTCCATGAAAAAATAGAGGACAAAGCCAGAAAGAATGGGGCTCTATAATTATGGTCTTATGAGATTTATGACCCTGCCATATTTCCTTTACAACCAGAATAATACAAAAATTACAATTCCTATTCGATTCTCTTACACTGCAAAAATATCCCATCAATTTTAAGTGTAGTCATTTTAGGTATACGTATGCTAATGTCTAAAGGCAGTGTCAGATGATTTATGCTGTAAAATGATTTTCTTGCTACGATACATTTCTGGGAAATAAGTATATATCAGAATAAGAAGTATGTGATGTTGTCTCCATCTAGTATGATTTGACTTGGTTGAAATCTTTTTTGAATTGCATACACACACACAGACTGAATTAACAAAGGCATGTCAAGTTAAAGCAGTCATTGAGTGATTTATAGTTTAGCAATATATGCTGAAAAAAACATAAGCACATTTATAATACATCTACATAGTATCTGGCGGAACAGTGACATAGTAGTTGGGGTGGCCAAGGTTCGGCTGGTGCCGAGAAGGTCCTGGTTCGAGACCCTGGTCGGTCATAGGGCCTTGTGGAGTTGCATGCCTCTCCCCGTGTCTTGTGGTGGGGCTTCGACGGGGCCCGGGTTTCCACATGTCCAAAAAAGCAGTCATGACTTAAATCGCCCCGTAAGGTGAATGGGAGGCGAACAGGTGAGGTGGGTGCCTCAGGTGTGTTGGCGCCTGCCCAGTGTTGGTCCTCGCTTCCCACCTCCCCGATCCCAAGCTGGGCTTATGCAATTTGATAATGAATGAGTGAATGAATGTTTATAGTATATGTGACCCTCCACGTCTTGTCGCAACGGAGGTTTCCGAGAAAAACGACTGTTTATGTTGCATGGGGTAAAAACTTTGGATTTTGTTTTTAGTGTTTTGAAAACAGTGGAAGGTCTGTAATTGTACTGTTGTGAATCAATTTTGATGAAAACTTAATTTTTCCATCCTAAAAATTTGGATTTCTTGGAGGTGAGGAATTCAATTCCAGCAGAATGTTAAAGTTTGTTTTGACCGCTTCTACTTCAATATTTACGTAAATCCACCTGCTGATTCAGCGTGAAGATATTTCTCCGAATCATCTTCGCCTCCCCGAGTTCAGTTAATCCTGACGAGGTAGGCGCCATCCGCAGGGCTGTGAATGCAGCGTAGGGCTACCGTAAATACAAACGAGCTGCCGGATCAAGCATTCAAGCCGCCTGTGAGGTTACGATAGTCAACTTCAAAGGCAGATTTCTCCGTTTCTCACTTGGCGTGACAGGAGAAACCCGACTCCTTTGAATGTTGATATCTCAGTCATATGTCGTCCCATTCATTCGAAATAGGTATCGTTTTGAAGCTTGATTTATGCCCTTTCATGAAAACATAATAACTCAATTTTGAAAATTTGCGACAAGCAACTGGTTTTGCCGTGCAGAGTCACATATGTATTACAGTAACTGATTCACTGATATGAAACTCATTAAATAGCATAGCAAATGTTTATAGATTCCTTCGTTAGTGTTATGAATTAACAAAACTGGTGGTGCTCCATTTGCAGTTACAGATGCACAACAATGTAAAATTAAATCCTGTGTATTTTGTGGGTGTAGCCTAGTAAAGCTGTTCTGAATCATGTGATCTTAAACAAAGGTAATTTAATCCCTTTCAAACCTTGTCAGGAAAAGATCCTTTAGTAAAGCTGATCCATTTTTCATTTGAGTATATTCCAAAGTCAAAGTAAACTTTGTCATCTCTGCTATATACTGTACAGACATACAGAGAGACGAGATGGCGTGGCTCCAGTTTTCACAATGCAACAAGAAATAGGGAACAAAGAACAAATAAGGCACATGGAATAAACAATATATGAATAGAATACAAAATATACATTTTAAACTAGAAATGGAGTATTAAATATAACTTTAAACTACAGCTAGAAGTAGAAGTAGAAAGAGAGACAATTTGGATGCAGTATTACCTACAAAAGTGGCAAACTTTTACACTGAATGTGCATGAGGTTAGTAACAGTTTTAGTATAAAAAAATTCTATATCCAATCTACTAATAAAACAGTATCTCTTAAAACGTCTGACTAACAGTATCTCTTAAAAAGTATTCCAAGTGATAACTCTTTTACATATTATTTCTGAAGGAAATTGATAAATATCCTTATCAATACAGCAGTAGTTATGTCTTCTGAGAGTGAATGCCTGAGTCCTGACTAGAGGTGTGAATCGTCACTGGTCTCACGATTCGATTCGATTACGATTATCAGGTCTTCGATTCGATTCGATATCTCGATGCATCGCGATGCATCACGATGCAGCCCATCATTTTTTATGCATTACTTCATATTGTTTTCAAATACAAATACAAGCAGTGAGATGTAGGCTCCCTTGTCTGTCCTCAATTCAACATAAACACAGACGTTAGATTTGGAAAAAGGTAAAGTAACCAAGGCCTTTGTAACTCTACCATAAATGTTACAATGGTATGTTACCATTTTGGAAGTTTACCTATGTAGTTTTCTGACACTCGTCTGCAAGCTGTTTAAGGATTACAACTAATATAATAAGTATGTCAACCTTACATACCATCAGAGGATCAACAAAGCACGAAGCGTAATGGATGATTATGCAAATACTACAAAAGTTTAATTCTGGGCCATCAGTCTTGGGTGTGTGTGTGTGTGTGTGTGTGTGTGTGTAATGATGGAGCTATAACGCCTGCTTCAGCATCCCAATGATGTGCCTCGCTGCAGTCTGTAACTGCATCTGTGTTTATGTTGAATTGGGGACAGACAAGTGGGCAAGGGGAGCCACCGATTGCGTGCTTATTAAACGTGTAAGCCCTAACTATTAAATTATAATTATAACTTGCGTTTAACCTACCTGCCGCTGTTCCTCTTCCTCCGTCATCTTTGGTTTTTCTATATAAACTTTCTGTAACGTGCAGTCAATCACAAAACTAGAAGCCATCGGCCAGTAGGATTCACAGGCAGAAACAGCCAAACCCCGCCCCCAAACTGCCAAAACCCGCCCCTTTCAAACCGCGCGCGTGGAAATCTCACTCGAGCAAAAAAGCCGCTCGTCAGTAATTTACTTAGCGTGCGAAGAGATTTAACACATCGAGAGGAAAAAAGACATTAGAGAGGAAAAATACAGTTTGCGTGCAAAATTATATTATTACGCGAAATTTACTCCCTCCGCCATTCTCGGCTGCCGCGCATGCGGTGAGTGCCGTCAGTGAGATGAGAGTTACTTCTACCCGGAGCAGCGCTGTACTCGCATCAGGCAGCCACAGTCACTACCGAAACTACTTTTTAACTAGAATTTTTATGCCGCCGCCAGAAAATCACCAAACAATGTCATTATGATATAATCGAATCGTCCGCTTCGCGATGCATCGATTATAACATTAATTTCAACACCCCTAGTCCTGACAACAGTAACATTACTTATTAGTGGATGTAAAGCAGGAGTGTTCTTCACAATGCTAATGAGATTTCAAACAGACAGATGTTTATTCCTTTATTGGGGATGATGCAGCAGACCATCTGTTTAATGATATTGCTCTTTACTATAGCACACTCTCTTTCTCTTTCTCTCAGGTCAGCAGGTGTTGGGGTTGGTGGAGAATCAGAGTGACTGGTATTTGGGTAACCTGTGGAAAAACCATCGTCCGTGGCCTGCGCTGGGCCGAGGCTTCAACACGGGTGAGTCAGCCGTCAGACAGTCATCGTCCCCTGTCTTACAGACAAAAATCATATTTTAGCTGAAAAATAACAATCAGCGTTCTACTCACAATACAGCTTTTTAGTTGATATTTTCAGTGTTTATTCCAGACGCGCGTCCATCGCATTATTGTGCGGGGGCTGTGGGAAATGTAGTTCTCTCCCAGAAAGAGAGACTATATTGAGATATATATTGTGTATCGCGATATAGCTTAAAAGTATCGTGATATTTTTAGGCCGTATCACCCAGCCCTACTTACTGGTCTGTTACATATGCATTGAAATGAGATTTGCTGTGCAGTTTATGAAGCCCCAAATTCAGGTTTTTTCAAAGCCGGAGGATTTCAGCCATCACGTTTTAGTCTTAACATTCTGAGGACAGTGAATAAACATACCATGTAATTTATGCCATGTTCAGATTTTAATGAGTAGTTTCTGTGTCTTTGTTTTGCCTGTGTCTGTGTCTGTGTTTTGTGTGTGTGTGTGTGTTACAGGTGTGATTCTGTTGCTGTTAGATCGTTTGAGGAAGCTGAGATGGGAGCAGATGTGGAGACTGACGGCAGAGAGAGAGTTGATGAGCATGCTGTCTACTTCGCTAGCAGATCAGGTACACACACGCACACACACACACACACACACAGATGCCAAAGAGTTGATGAGCGTGCTGTCTACTTTAGTGGCACATCAGATAGATGCACATACACACAAACGCACACGAGAGAGCTGATGAGCATGCTGTCTGCTGTGGAGGTAGATCAGATATGCACACACCCCCACACACACACCACAGAGGAGAGCGCTGATGAGCATGCTGTCTTCTTTAATAGTGGATCAGGTAGACACACAGACACACACAAGCACACATCCTAGACCGAGGGGGGCTGAACATTCTGCTTACATCCTGAGTACAACGCATTCTTAATTTGTCTCCTTCTCCCTCTTGTTTAATTACATCATGATCATGTAAAGGAAGCTGTTGGCACTGTTATAAGTAGAATATTACTCTTTTAAACCAGAAAACTCTGTGTTGAGCCTGAAATCTGTTGCAGAAAACTCCTGCTAAAACGCAGCCTGTTCCCTAATGTTTCACTGGATTAACATTCAAAGTCATAATACCATTACCCCACTGTCTCCCCTCTTATTATCTTGGGTTAGGTTTTAGTGTTATGATTAAAACGTTATATGCCATCTGTCTGACGTTACAGGCCTGATATCAAATGGGTCTGACTTTTTTAGTGTCTGTAGGTGCCAGCATGTGTTTGAATGTGATGTAACGTGATGTAAGTGGTGGTGTTGTGTTCTGCAGGACATCTTCAACGCTGTGATCAAACAGAACCCCTTCCTGGTGCACCAGCTGCCCTGCTACTGGAATGTCCAGCTGTCTGATCACACACGCTCTGAGAAGTGCTACAAAGATGTGTCCGATCTCAAGGTAAATGGGAGGGGGAGAGCTGTTTGTTTGTGTGTGCAATTTGTGTGGAGGTTTGCGTACATCAAGGTTAGCTAATGTTTAGTAATTCATTTCTGCTGGGGTGGGAGGCAGATAAGGATGGTCAACCCCCTCTGTTAAGACTCATTTCATTAGTTTGTTTCTCACCATAACGTTTGCCCTTACATTTACATTCCATTTTTAATTACATTTTGCTGGGAACAAGATCTCTGCACCTCACTTGTCTCCTGTAGCAGGGCTCAGACGCAGTGGGGTTGTCCTTTAAACGCCTAACAAGAAGTTCATTAAATTGTCTCTGCATGTGTGTGCAGGTGATCCACTGGAACTCCCCTAAGAAGCTGCGTGTGAAGAACAAACACGTGGAGTTCTTCAGGAACCTTTACCTCACCTTCCTGGAGTACGACGGAAACCTGCTGAGGAGGGAACTGTTCGGATGTCCAAGTGAGACCGACCACAACAGTGAGAATGTAGGTGCATCTACAACACAACTACACTACAGTGAGAATGTAGGTGCTTCTGAGAGTTTGAGAGTTGATGTATTTGCTTCTCTTTCAATGGTCTTGGTCTTGTCCTCAGCTCCAGAAGACCCTGTTGGAGCTGGACGAGGATGACCCGTGTTACGAGTTCCGGCGCGAGCGCTTCACTGTGCACCGCACTCACCTCTACTTCCTTCACTATGAGAAGCAGCCCAGCACTGACCAGACCGACGTCACTCTGGTAGCCCAGCTCTCCATGGACAGGTATGAGGAAAAAACTCAAGGGCAACGGGCCTCATTCAGAAACAATTCTTAAAAAGAACTTTGTTCTTATAACCTATTTACACAGTTTTCACAAAGATTCTTGAACTGACCCCAGTACTTTCTCATTATAAGACTTGGGTCAGAGCAGAATCTCAATTGTTTTTTTTTAAACAGTAGGTTACTAGGTTTTCTTTAATTCTACAGTTGTGTAATATTAAACTATTTCAAAGTCTTGAGAACATATTTAAGCAAGAATTATATCCTCATAAATTTTGATGAATGAGGCCCATTGACCAGAAACGTTTACCATTTACAAGTATAAAGTTTTACTTTGATCTGAAGGTAATAATCTGAGTGAAAAGGATGATATGCTCCATGAGTAAAGACATAAGTGCAGTAATGAACACTCTTTGTCTCACCTTGAAGTGTTGAGGAACCGTGACTCATTTTCCTCATTCCTTATTCGACTTTCATCTGATTTGATTTGATCTCTAATAGGATCGTTGTTCTGATTATGTTAATGTTAAGATTTCACAGTTCTGTCTTTTTATAGACTTCACCACTAACAGCTCACTTTGCCTCACCACTAACAACTAATTTCAAAGAGACTTTTTATGACCCAACATATTATTTGATGAACTCTATAAATCAACAGAAAACTGCCTCACCTTGGCCGTAAAAGTCTTAACAGTGGAGATTAATCCATTACCTTTTATAACAGTTAAGAGAAGTGTATAGGCATCTAACTTGGCTATTACCAAGGATTTTAAGAGTAACGTGCACTTGGGAATTTGTTGCCCATGTCTCCAGATAACATGGAGCTTTTGTGTGATATACGTATCATTAGAAACATGATGAAACAACCAGCACAAACGCAACACCGATTTCAAGTTGGTTCATGATGTTCATTTGCTGCTAATTACTAGTTTGATGCTGGTTAAGCATTCAGCGCCTAGCTTAAGCTGGTTTGTCGAGCTGGTTTGGCCACAAAACCATTTTTGTCTTTGTTAAAGTAGCTGTACTACCTTTATTGACTCTGGCTGTTCCATGATTTGGGCCACCTGATTGTCGGGCTTGTGTTGTTCTGAATTGTTTCTGAACATCCAGTCTTGGTATTTGGTACTATATATTTTACCCTTGATATACTGTTTTTTTAAAATATATATTTCTGTTCTTGGGTAATTTATTCTGGAGTGCTCTGTCTTTGTGTCTTTATGTGATTGTGCAGTCGGGATGCGAGCAGTTTCCTCCGGGATAAAGTTTTCTGAAACCTCATAATGCTAGCATTCAGTGAAAGCAATCTGGTTGAATAAATATTTATAAATAAATATTTTGGTAAAGATTTGTTCATTGTGTCTTTAAGAACAACCAACATTTGCTGAATATTTTAATAAGAAGTTTGTTCTTAAAACCCATTTATGTAGTGTTCATTAAGATTCTCACGTTCACCTGTCTTCTTACTTAAGATTTGTTCTTAGGTAACTACAACTTTTATTGCACAAATTTTATTGTGTGCATGTTGGTACAATACATTAGTGTATTGGGTTTTCTTCAATTCTACAGTGATTTAATATTATTCTGTTTTACCTTCTTTAAGAACAAATTTAAGAAAATTTTTTAATGTAAAATATTGGTGACTGAGTCCCATTCAGCTTTCTCATGTGGCCCGCAGGCTGCAGATGCTGGAGGCCATCTGTAAACACTGGGAAGGTCCCATCAGTCTGGCTCTCTACCTGTCTGACGCCGAGGCCCAGCAGTTCCTGCGCTACGCTCAGGGCTCTGAAGTGCTGATGAGCAGAAGCAACGTGGGATACCACATCGTCTACAAGGAGGGTCAGTTCTACCCCGTCAACCTGCTGCGTAACGTGGCCATGAGGCAGGTCAACACCCCCTACATGTTCCTGTCAGACATCGACTTCCTGCCCATGTATGGACTCTACGAGTACCTCAGGTAAGACACACATCTGCGTAAATAAAATAAGACGGCAGGACACTGGGGGTTAAAACACAAAGCATGGCTTCGATGGAGTTGTAGGTGTTCTCCTTTCTTAAAAAATTTCAAACATGAACATTTTCTGCAAAAGTTTTAGAAATAGCAGTTCAATTCATTGTGTGTATTTATTCATTTTATAGATATTGTAACTGGTTATTGTCTATATATAATATGCAGACACATTCACTTATATCAACATATCCACCACTGCAGCGAAAAATGGTTAAACAGTTTGACATGATTTTAAAAGGCAATTTATCATATTTAGAGATTCTTAATACAACATGTTTTATGGATTTAAATTGAAGTAATGGCAGTAGTACACTTATACCCCACTTGAATTCAGATGATTTCTCATTGTTTTCTGGCTACACCCTTTGACATTTTCAGGAGCATTCAGTCTTTGTAAAATGCAGTGTAAATGCCATTTTAAATGCCATGAAACGAACATGAAAACAAAAGGTACATTAAACATAGATGATCTAAGCCTCTAAAGAAGGAAGATCTGAACTGGTTACTGTGTGCGTCCTGCAGGAAGTCAGTGGTGCAGTTGGACATGGCCAACACTAAGAAGGCTCTGGTGGTGCCTGCGTTTGAGACGCTGCGCTACCGGCTGTCCTTCCCCAAGTCCAAGGCTGAGCTGCTGTCCCAGCTGGACATGGGCACCCTCTTCACATTCAGGTAAAGCACACCACAGTTATCAAATTCAGATAAAACGTACTGCAAAGTTCAGTTATAACAATATTATGGCCACATAAAATGATACGCCAAGATTTTTGACCTTTTTTAAAAAATTGGACTGAAATAGAATTTCAGGAGGGAGCAGGGATGGTTAAGGTTTGTTGTCCACTGCTTTGGATCATTCTTTCAATAAGAGCACAGAGGCTAGCTTTCGGAAGTATATCAGTAAGTACAGAACTGTCTGAGACCAGGATATTTACTTAAATATGTAAAAAGCAGTCCATTTTAGAACAGAATCAGTCAAACTCTGAAGAGACCAAAATGGAGTGCTGTTGGCCTTGAAGTTGGCATGTCTGAAGTTCTTTTTTTTTCTCATCTCATATGACAAATTTATCCTATAGATTTTATAAACTTGAGTCTTACGACTGTACTTCACTTGATTACCGTTCATGTGTTCCTCAGGTATCATGTATGGACTAAAGGTCACGCACCGACCAACTTTGCCAAATGGCGAACAGCCACGACGCCGTACAGGGTGCAGTGGGAGTCGGACTTTGAGCCATACGTGATGGTGAGGAGGGACAGTCCTGAGTACGACCGCCGCTTTGTAGGATTCGGCTGGAACAAAGTGGCCCACATTATGGAACTGGACGCTCAGGTAAAGTAAACAAGCCCGAACATACATTGTGATGGTAGAAATAAAAGTTATTTAGCTTTTCTTTTACGTCTGGCATCTGTTTTGTTGTAGTTGTTTCTGTTTATTCCTAGTCTACTTTGTTTGATAAATTACTATGTATTTTCTCCTTTTGTGTTTGCTACTAAACAATTAAAATTGCATGTCTTCTCTTCCATGTTAACACTGTTTTATACAGTCAATAAATTGTGTCAGTTTTCAACAAGAATAGTTTCCATATTTGGCAGATTTGCACTTATTTACAACCCATCTCAGTGCTAATTTCAAGGTCAAGAATATTATACATAACATCTTGACTTTATGGTCATTGTGACAGTACATTAACTTTGTTTTCTTCCGACATCCCTACATTCACTGTTTAACTTGTGTTATATCCTTTAGTTTTACTGCAAAAATTTAATGGCAACAACTGGCTTAAATTATTTTTAAAACTCTAAATTATTTAAAACAATTCTGCAACCAGAATACTTCTGATCTAATTAATTTACATGACTGCACATCTTGCAAGCCAATTGATAATGTATGAGAACACTTGTGAGGGTTAATGGAGCAGACTGAAATGATTTATTCAATTAATTAAAACAGATTAAAAAATAATTAGTGCATTTTAAGAAAGCAGTCTGTAATTAGTGTATTGTGTTGGTTCGGTTGGTTACTTGTAAAGCCTCTGTATGCAGCCTTCAGCCAGACCTGAAAATTAATTTCCCCCCACTGAACACTGATCTCAGATATGTGTGTAGTCAGATCTGTATCAGTTTCTCTCGTGTGTCTGTTTTGTGTTTGCCAATTAAGACATTACAAATAAGAAATAATAACATTTTTCACTTCTTTTTATGATGCCAGATCATACTTTTTATCAGTTTATATTGTCCCAAAATCTGAATGTAAAAATGTTTTGTTTTCATTGTCTTTTAATTGAATGTATTTTTTTGGTTTTCTGTACAGGAATACGAGTTTGTGGTTCTCCCCAATGCGTATATGATCCACATGCCTCACGCGCCCAGCTTCGACATCACCAAGTTCCGCTCAAATGAACAGTACAGAGTGTGTCTCAAGACTCTCAAAGAAGAGTTTCAGCAGAACATGTCTCGCCGCTACGGCTTTGCCGCGCTCAAATACATGACTGCAGAAAACAACAGCTAGCAGCTTCTATCCTGCTCAAGCCCTGTGGGTGAAATGAACAGTAAATCTTCAGACATTAATGATCATCAGATGTGGACACTAGCGAGCTCAGTAAAGCTGCAAAACGGGAGTGGCTGGTTCAGTCCTGATTAAAAGGAAAGAAGAAGAAGAACGGGTGATTTGATGGGTTTATGCTCATATGTAACTTCCTCCAGACCTCCAGCCTGATGGATCACATGGTAACAGGTGTTGGTTAATTCAGTTCCCTAAGTAAATCTGGAAATTTGCGCCTTCCAAATGTTGCTTATCATTTTTGTTTTCTTTTTCTTTTCTCTTGGCACGAATAACTAATATGCGAAGCTATTTCAAAAAAGCCTTTTTTGTTATTCTTTTATTACTTTTTAGGACAACATCTTTCAGCTTGTTTGGGAAGATTAAAGTGCATTGTTGTTTCCAGTGTAATAGTTTCTTCATGTGTGTGGAAGAATATTCAGTTGCTTTTGAAACAGGAGAACAAATATTTGCCAAGATATTAGACAAAATAAACTAATTAAACTCAGTTTGGGGTAAACGTCAATTCAAATAAGTTAGCAATTAAATTTTAATTACTTCCAAAATAGGCATATTTTTCAAAACTACATGTTGCATATAAGAAGGGGGCAACATGTTTTCGTAAAAGCTGTTCAGCATCTCAGCATATAGTATGTCAAAGATGGGAATATTCTGAAACTAATAGTCTTTAGATTGAAGCTGAATTGGAGTAAATTGGATGGATAACTCAGATCCAGTTATGGTGCAACCATGTGAACTTCATTTATTCACCCACATAATGGAGTACAAGTTTAGGTGGTGAAGTGGAACAAATTTGGTGTTCATACATTCAGTGGATAGGATTTTTTTGTGTTTGAGACTACAGATTATCAGTCATGTTTGGATCTCATTAAAGATATCATGCTATACTTTCCTGTTATATGCTATGATGAAAATGACAATATGGTGGTACTGAAGGGCTGCGGGCAGTTCCTTTGAGCCATGAAAAATCCCAGTACAATGTTAAAATGAATATGTTTATTTTGATAATAAAAAAAATGAATAATCTGTCATTGGTGTGTTCTTTATTTAGAATTATATTTTGTGTTTGTATTACAAATAATTGATGCTCTTGTCAAGACTTTCATTTCCTAATTTAAGTGAGTGACTATTTGTCATTATCAACACACCACAGGGCAGCACACAGTGCACCACAATGACATGTGACCTCTACATTTGACCCATCCGTCAAGGAACAGTGGGCAGCTTTTTGGCAGTGCTTGGGGACAGTGGCTTGCTCATGAGTACCTTAGTGGTACCTTTACTGGTCTGGGACTTGAACCAGCAACCTTCTGCTCACTGGGCCAGCTTCCTAACCGTTACAATGCTAACTGCCTGGTTATAGGACGGGCTCAGTGGAGCAGCTTGGCCTTGAGGGCCTTACTCAGCGGCCCAAAAGCGGTGGTATTGGTACTAGATTTGAACCTACAACCCACATCCTACCACTAGAACACCACCCTCATGAGTTTTGTTTGGAGTCACATTTAGGGATGGTGTCAAGAAGCAGTACTAAAGAGATTCTGCTACTCAACCAGTTGGTACTGAAATAAGAATGTTTTTGGACAATCTGAGACTATATTGTTTTTGTGAAATGATGAAATTCTAATGTAACACCATTTTCATGTGGTCACGTGACTTGTGAAGTGGTTACATGCTCTCCTCTCATCAGGGCGAACTGAGTAAAATGGGAACATGAAACACAAATACAGCATTCTTTACATGTCAAAAACTGCACCATGCTCTGTGCCGCCTCCTGGCCCTGAAGCTGACGGGATTTAGCTGTCATCAAGTCAAGGTAAAACTCGTTGAAATATGTTTTAAGTTATTTATTTAGTGACAATTGAGTTTAAAGGGCTAGTTTATGTTCAGACAGCGTTATTCAAGTAGCAGTCATCGCTTTGTCAGTGGATAGCAGAAGTCAGTCCAAGTTTCAACTCTCAACAAGGGAAAATGAGAGGAAGAACAAGTGTCACAGAGCAGCAGCAAAGTTTAATGTGAATGAGTTACCTCTTTAGATATCTATGGCACAGATCAACAACTGCTGTGTAGTTAAATTTCAACAGAATTTCTTTTATGTTAAATAATAAATTTCATGTTTATTATGGGTTTGAATAAAGAGCTCAAGTTATTTCACCATTTTCTAGGTTATCAGCAGAGGTGTCAAAAGTACACACATTCTTCCCTCAAGCAGAAGTATACATCTGTTTAAAAAGACTAGTAAAAGTTTTAAGAAGTATTGACTTGGCTTCTTTACTTAAGTTAAAGTGAAAAGTACAGGCTTTAAAACATACTTAAAGTATATAAGTATAACATACCCTTGCGAAGGATAAAACCACACTGTATACAGTATTTGTAATATTTACTCTGTGAAAATCATTAAATAATGATTGAAAGTTCATTGTACCTCATCATGTCATTGTATGATCATGTCTTTTTTTGCACTACAGTGTGGACAGCTGCAATGATTCAGTATCGCTAAGCAGTATTGATATCAGTGTCAATAAAGTCCTACTGATACCCATCTCTACATTTGGGAGTGAAAAAATAGCTCCTATATTAATGTTCATTGATGCTTTCATTCATATGAATCCATCATATACTTTATCATAACTCATATATGAAGGCTTGTAGCCTGTAGTGTATATATATACATGTATATTAAATACATGTTACACATACTGTATGCCTGTACACACTCTCAAACGAGAAGGAATTCCAAGGCATCTTCAACAGATGAGCTCATTCCCAGTCTGATTCCCAGCTTTGACATCTGTATGGACGATGTCAGATGTACTGTCAGGAGGTAAGTGTGTTTGCTTGGAGAGGGAAGAAGCAACAACCTTGTGGGAAATGTGTAAACACAGTTTGTTTCAGGCAGAATTGTCTGGCAGCATCAAGCTGTGAGACCTCATCAAAACTCATGATACTCATGCATGGACAGCCCTGCTGTTTTATTTTTGAGATATGGACTGGTGTAGAATCAGCATAATTATTGTCATGAGATAATCATGGGCATGAGGTAATAATCTGAATGCTACAGCAACTCTCCAGTGCTCTAATTTTCTCTGTAATAAACTCTGCTATGGAATTTTCTTTTCTGTTTAAACTTTCATGCTTTATGATCTTTGAATTAATGAATTTTTAGTTTGAAAGTGATCCTCATGTCCTCATGTGTAAGGCAATTGATTCCAAAATAAGTCAAATGTAAATAATATTGTGACATTTCTAGAGATTCATTATCCATTAGTTACATACACTACCGGTAATACAAAAATGCCCTTATGAGTATGTTACAGGATTAGAGTGGCTCTAATGTGCCTTAAAGAAATTGATGATTTCACTTGATCTTCGTCAGTAGCTTAGCAAGGTTCAGTAGGTTCTGAAATTCAATGTGATTGGATATGACATTGCCAATCAAGTAGGCGATTAGTCTTCAAAACAGGCATGAAATGTTTTTCAAATGATCATCAGTTTCTGTGGCTCATGTTCACACGCTGTCTTTCCTGATGCAGCAGGGATGCAGGCCAATTTTTGAGAATAGCAGATGACCTTCTGACAGATGATTGTCAGTAAGCCTCTGTGCTTTGAGTCTCAGAAGGCTTTATGTATGTTTCAACGGAGGGTGATCTAGCAGCAAGAATGATGCAAGGTTCTCCAACTTCAGCCCTGGAAGGCCAATAACACTGTACAAACTTGTGTTTTCACACACACACACACGCACACCTCCTCTGACACAGCAGTTGAAGCAGAGGACAGGGGGAGGCTGAGAAAGTTGAGTGAAACTGGTGTAAAATGTTTGATTGATGGGATAGATCGAATTTCAAGGCATTAAATCTTAAACAGACTATTTTCTGACTTATAGTGATTGATTGACACCAGTAAAATGTTCATCTTTATTTCAAGATTCAGGTTTTGGTATTACTCACATACACAGTTATAACAGTACAACATGTAGTGCAACAAAACAACATATAAAACTGTCCAAGAACAACAACAAAAAGGTTAGAGTGTGGTAGGGTTGAGTGTAAATACTAGGCAAAAATGTTTTACATCATATACAGTACAGGTGTGAATCTTCACTGGTCTCACGGTTCAGTGCGATTACTATTATCAGCTCAACTAGTTGATCCGATCAAACATCTCAATGCTTATGATGCATCCATTGAATTTTTCTACGTTACTTCACGTTGCCCGCAGATTGTGCAGCCATAGTTACTACCGGGATGTTATTTTTCACTATAATTTTAATTTGGTAGCCTAAAAAATCACCAAGCAATGTCATTATGATATAATCCAGGGGTTTTCAACTGCTTCTGTGCCAGGCACTACCACTCTAGGCAGTCTGAATGTGCAATGAGGGGTAGGTTTTTCTATTATTATTATTATTACTTTTTGTAAATATTTGCATTAAATTCATTATTCATAAACATGTTCAAGTCATATGTAAATATTTTGGAAAAATAAATCAAATGAAATAATTTTTAAAAAGTGATTTTAGTAGAGAAAATGGATTGCATGTAATGCAATCACCTGCAATGCCACCGCAGACCACTGGGGCCACCGGTTGAAAACTCCCGTAATAATCTATTATGGTCTACCACTGCATAGACGTAGAATCATCCACATCTGCATCGCAATGCATTGATTATGTGATTAATTTCAACACCCCTAATATATAGGAACTTTTTAAAGTATTATTATGTGTTTAAAGTGCAGTCGTACAATGTGCAATGTTTTCTTTGACCTTCAGATTGTTTCAGATGCAAGCAGCGCAGCTTGATAAACACTTAAATACTAGTAAAGGATCTGCAGTATAGAGATCTTGATCCTTATCATTAAGTGAAGTGAGAGCTCTTCAACATTTGAGTTCAAATTTTAAGACTCTCTTATTTTCTCAGTTCTTCTCTCTCTCCTCTCTCTCTTTCTGTTTTTGTGAGTCTTTCTCATGAGATAAACATGATCAAAGACATTTCTGCGAAAGTATTAGGAGCTAATCACTTCTCTTCATCTTTCTCTGCCGCCATCATTTTATTCAATAAAATCAGAACAACTGTGAAAACCTCATTGTGGATACGAATGCTTTGTTTTCTTCTGACAGAAATTTCAGATTTACACCTCTGCAAATATTCAAGTAGTTACACCAACCACAACTCTCCAAAAGCAGGACACTCTTTTTGATTTCTCTCTATGTGAAGAAAAAAAGTCAGTTTCTTAGCAAGTATGGTTTTAAGAGGTGGTATAGTGAGTAAGATGGTAGGTAACTCGCCTGTGCTTTATGTTATCTGTCATGTATGGGGACGTATTGCTCATGTCAAATTCACCTCATGTCAGAGTTTTGGCTGAAGGATTTAAAACAGTGAGAGTGAAGGGTGGAAAAGGATTGAGAACTACTGCAGTTCCATCTCTGTCTGAGCCAATGACCAAAAGTGTTTCAGAATAACACTCCCTACAACTCATTCAGTTCTTGTTATCAACAAACAAGAAAAATCTCCTTTATGCACCCCTGAAGTCTCATATATTGTGTTAGCTAAGACATGTAAAGTGAGAAAAAATACAACTTCGTTAATTTTCTAAACAGTTATTTTGCTAAATAGTAATGGCAGTTTATGACACTCAATCAACATTGTGTAAATGCATTATGCAATACTTTTAGGGTCAAAATACTGTTAACTACAAACTACAAGAGAAGATCTGGACTCCATCTGTGAAAGAAGTGTGAATTTAGTTTGCCCAAATCAATTCCATTGTTGAAGATTAGTCGAGTATTTGTTCCAGCCCTACACAATACCAACTTAACTACAGAGTGTCCTTGCTTTCCAATATAGAAATATCAATTAGTAAAACTGACTGCTTTAGATCGCTGCTAAAATGAATACATCTATACTCATGTCAAAATGGTTTGGCCACATTTTTTGCCATCCATACGACAGACCAGCAAAAGAAATTCTCCCACTTGATATCATTGTCTCTATCACCCAAATTGGAGAATGTAACAGTTTGTAGGAGGTTAGATTTTGTTGATTTTAGTTCTACCCTTTAAGCAAATTTTGACCATGTTGCAGTTCTGCTGGTATCATACCGTTATATATTTATCTGCCAGTAAGTCGCATCAATTCTTAAGAATCTTGAGTATCCAGTGTTTGACCCATGGCTTTGCATATGTGTATGTAAATAAATATATTTCTAATACAGAGTTTGCATGTCAACGTGCCATGCTGTATATCCAACAGCCTCGCACCATTTCCATCCTTCTCATGAATTTTCTACTTCATTTGTGAATATGATGTAATTGCAATGCCAAAGAGGGAGTAGTGTTCTGCCCACACTTCTGAACAAATTTGGCTCAGCAAAACTCTGAGATTTAGTAGGCATTCAACCTTAGATGTCATGCTGCATTTCAAGGTAGTGAGACAAACAAAAATACAGATACTGAAGTTCATACAAATTAAATAATAAAAAGCTGAATGATTTATTCCAGTATTACCTGAATATGGAACAGTTTTTTCTACAAGTTCAGTACACCATATTTATCATTTATTATTCTTTACCCTCAGTGTTGTGTCTAGTGAACATTATAGTTTGTATTCCTTCACTATCTGTTAGCTTGTCCTACTTTTAATGTCTTCAAAAAGATCAAACCATAGTAAACATTTTCCCCATGTTGATGCATGTTTGAACCAGTTAAAATTGCAGATGCAAAATATGTTTTTAAATAAATCTTATGAAACACCGGATGGATGCCAGACAACTGTTTGCTGTTGCCTGGTAACTCCTTAGTGATGATGGTATAATTGGTACCCTGAGTTGTTTCACTCGAATAAAAACCCTTCAGAGATGAAGGCCAGGATGGTGTGCTGTGTAAGAATATTAAATCCACTCTGCCACAGGAAAGCAAAGAAGGCCTTAGATCATAAGATATGGAAATATCTACTTTTGGCACACAAATTCTTCAGTGATCCTAATATTGCATGGTATGTAAGTGAGTCTTCAGGAAATGCCTAAATTACACAGAAAAAGCATAAGCAGACTTTTGGAGAGGAAGGTGCCTATTAATTCTCAGTTTGACAGAGTCTCTGCATTGAACTCAATGCACTGCAAGGGATAATGTGCTCTAAGAAATTAACCACAAAACAAATGTGACACAAAGTGAGAATTTTTCCACTTAAGAGTTTTGCAAGTGATCGATGGCATCTTTGCTTAAAGTACTGGTAGGACAGCTTTTATTTTGCCCTCTGCTATGTCCCCTGAGATGATTGTCTGCTGCAGTAAATCCTCACAGTAGAGGGACCAATGCCCTTCTCTCTCTTCCTCTCACTCTAGATCATGCCATCTCATATCTCCAGGTTGCAGCAGGTTATTTGACTTATGACCATGTGACATACAACCACCGTCAGCCGATGCAGCTCTGTGTTTAGCGATGAACTGCAGCATGGCCTGCAATCCTCCATGACCACAAGTGATAACTGAGTCTAACATAATCAAGGGCTACTCTAAGCAAGCCATCTGTACACTTACAATTTGTTCTTTGGATAAATTAATTTGCATAAAATCTACACCAGTTAGCTTTGGATCATGTTGCTTTTTACTGTACGGACACTCTCATAGGCAGGTGTGTATGGGGGGGTGACAGGCGTGCCACAGGGTCACCTTGCAAATCAGCAGAAGGATCTGAGTCCTGCTGTGCTACAGATAACCAGCTTCTTCTTGATTAATGGCTGGAGAAGGTAAAGGATTTAAATACGGTTGACCTTGCACTTTTCCTTGTGACATTTATTGGTTATGTGACGGCAGACCTTGCATTATACTTAAATCAAATACCTGGCCTTGGTTGGATTTTCGAAGACATTCTCAAAGCTTTCAGAAAAGACGGGTATAATTTCTATCCAAAATTTAATTGTTTCGGCCTATACGTTGAGACAGTCACCAGTAATGGATAGGAGATGCTCAGCCCAAGCGTAAGTCTTTTATGGACAGGCATATTACTATTTATGTTAGATGCAAACACATATAGTGCTCCAAAATGCCACAGATCATTTTGCAATCTGCTAATGATCCCCACAGTCCAGTTTAGACAATTTAACCTGTTCCAGTTACAGAACGCCGTTGCGTTGACACCCGCAATTCATTTGTTACTGATTGAGCCTTGGAAATATTACAGATGAACCTGGAGCCCAGCCTGAAATTGCTCTGCTGCGCTGGTAGGGGCAACAGATGGGAAACAGTGGGGTGTGAAAGATGATCTGTTTGATTCAAACCAATAAGCCATAAAGTGACTCTCTCTGCACACAGCCCCTTATGGAAGACAATATTTAAGTGAGCTTATTGGAGACGTTTCACATTCATACTAAAGCAAGTGCATGGCCAAGAGTCAAGACAAAGCCAGGATACCAGAGGGACAGACAGCAAGGGCAGTGAAAACAAGAGCTCTTTTGTCTCATAACTAAGCCATGCCTAAGTCCACATTCATATGTCCAGAAACTGCTTAAAGATTTATGTCATCACTGACTGTGGCTAGTAAAGCTTAATCTCAGCCTCAAATGGTCTAACTATGGGCTTTTAATCCATGACAATGTGCTGACGGCAATGTCCATCATAGCAGAGTATATCCACATCTGGGCAAAATATATTCATCAGTCTGATGGGAATCAAAGTGTGACAAATTAAATTTCAAATATGAATCAGATCCATTTTCTTTCTCACAATAGTAATCTTATTTAGAATAATATTACTGTAAATAAATGCTCCATCTGAATTTTCTCTATTCAAGAAACAAGTAATACAGACTGGTCACTTGCTACAAACCATCCCTTAAATATGGTTATTATAGCTAAATTATCTACAAGGGTATTTTCTGAGCAAAATGAGTGAGAACCTCCTAAAATTTAAAATGCTTAGACCCAAAGAACTGTGAGCTTAGCAACTAACAATTTATTGGAAGTCGTTGGTGAACTAAGTTGTTTTAGTTATTGTAATTACAGTTACAGAATCTACAGCCTCTAATCATAAAGTCCTTGTGCACATCCCTTACCATGGCCTTACTGTTCACAGTTAGCAGCTTTTGGACACATTAAGTAACAGTGTGGCCCACACTTGATGTAGATAGCCAAAAGTCTGGCATGCAAGCCTTAAGTCAAAGCCCATCTGCTGCTCTCTTTAGCTCAACTGACTTTATCATGTCTGTTTCAACTATGATCTTGGTTCCCAGATTTTAGTCTCTCGAAATAAAGAGACACAACAGAAATGTATCCTTTCTAAGCAGGAGAAATCTACTATACAGAGTCATTCTTGGGATTCTTTTGCATGTAAATGCCAGTCATAACCAGTCAGACTCCATTCTATCCCCCAGCACAGCTATGAAAGTTTAGAAGACCCAGATCCTTGCAGAGTCAAGATGGATGAAACTGAAGCTACAATTCCCTCCATGATTTGCCTTTGTTCTGAAAGAAAGCACATAAAACCTTCAGAGAAAGGCATCCTGTGGGGCATCTTACCACCCAATAGAGCTGTGCAATGAATCAGACTTTTAAATTTCATCCCTGAAGAAGACAAAATACAGCTGCTTCACAGACTCCTGCTCCACTTCACCACAAAAACATGAGAAAATTCCATTGAGGCTTCCATTAGGACTAGCTAGGACCTGCACCATTAGACTAAAACGCAATAGGCAGTATTTTTGGATCAAGAATTTATTTGTAAAGAAAAAGCGTTACCTTAGACTCTTGCATCATATCATAACCATACAGTATGTAACACAGTCACAATGCAATGCTTTGACGTAATGCAGTTTTAAAAACTCATGTTAAGGAAGTTTGACAAAGCAAGCACAATTGTTTACCATTTGACATCATTTCATTTAACTATATAATTTGTAATATTAAGGACCAAGACTCTGTGAGTCCTTCATTCAAATATACGCTCCTCTAGTTCATGTGGTGTATTGCAGACTGCCCTCATTATTGCTTCTTCACAGCGCACAAAAGTTGAATGACTTTAACCTCTGGGACTCAGAGAGTCAACAGGGCCCATAATACCCTTCAATTTACTGACTTTCTGCTTCAAGGACAAGTTAATGCTGCATCTATGGATAAGGTCCACTAAGACATCCTAGGCAACATGACTGCAACTGCAAGCAACCAGAATAATTTGCATGAATTGACTTTTAAAAATTAACAAATTTCACATCCCAATACACCTTTATGTTCTAAATGATATTTACCCATAAAGGGCAAATTAGAATGAGTAGTAGCCTATCATCAGTCTTTGGGGGTGCTGCCAAATGAGAGCCTTTAATGGAGTGTGCTCACTGATGTCTAAGGCTCTCTCTGGAGATTTAAAGCTCAAATTCAATAGAGAACTGCATTTGTAATACAAGCTCCACAACATTAAAGGTAACTGAAACTGGTAGAGATTGCAAATGACACTGATGCTTTTTTGGTTGATCTGCAGTTGAGGAAAAAATCACCGTTTTTTCATGTACACAGTGTGAACTTGATTGAAGTACTACTTTAGCCATTTTATTTTACATTCTCTTATATTTATAATGCCTAATAAGTCAGAGCCAGACAGTACATAGAGAACCTATTCTGTTATTGTTTTTTCATGTTTGTTTAGAGAAAATGTCACTAAATAAAGACAACGGGGGCGAGGTGCATGTGTCACCTCATTACTTTCACATTATTCTAATGTCTCACTCACACTGAAAAATAAGTCAGTGCCTCATCCAGGGCCGGTAAAGTTACCACTGAGGTACTCATGAGCAAGGTACTGTCCCAAAGCAGCTGCCCACTGCTCCTTGATGGATGGGTCAAATGCAGAGGTCACATTTTGTTGAGGTGCACTGTGTGCTGTCCTGTGGTGTGTTCATAACGACAAATAATCACTCACTTTTCACTTTCATTTACCTTAAGATCAACACGACTATGGTCTTTCATTGTTTTTCTATGTAGCCCTCATCAATACCAGCAACAATAATTTTATTGAGTTTAATTAAAGGTGATATAAGAAAATATATCCTCATAAATCTACTTTCATATAATTCCAGTATTATTAGTTAAAATGTAAATCTACATTTAGAATAATTTTCCATTTGTTTGGCCACTCCTTTTCAACATAAGATATCTAACTATTCAATTTTAGCAATGTTTTTATGATTATATTTACTAGAACAACATGAAAGGAGGGAGACATTAATTGATTTAATTGATTAAGGCCCTGCACACATATAGCTGGGTATTTATAATAACAGAAGAGAAAACGGACGAGACAAACTATCCGTTTTTATAAATACCTGGCTATGTACATGGGGCCGGTATGACCAGAAGTGATAATACATCTAGACGTGCAGTCAGACAATTATTAAAATGGAACTTATAAAGTAGATGCCATTCACCAGTTTTACAGTTCACCAAAATAGATATGCACATGACTTTTCGTATAGTTTGAAGCAGGTTGCTCCAGGGAAACTGACCCTGTAGGAATTGGAAGTCACTCTGGAAGTCTGATTAATGCTGTGAATGTAATGAATGAATGTAACTACAGAGACAAATATCTAGATAGTGCTGATATTAATGATTGTCACATAAACTTACTGTAATTGTCAGTCACTTCATCTGCTCTGACTCTAGTGGCTTAAAATGGGCAGCCAGACAACTCTACTCGAAGAAATTCACATGGGTGGCTTGGTCTGGGTTGATCTATGGCCCTGCTGAAGAATTCGGCCAGTGTTTGGTGTAGTGTTTGCTCTGGCTGTCCTCCCCACCCTCACTGTCTTCTGAAGCATGTCGAAGGACAGTCTGCAGTACATGTCCAATTGTCCAAACATTTTCTACACCAGCATTGCTGTCACCTAGCTGAGAATAAGAAAGAAGTGAGCTGGACTTTGTTCCTCAAGGCCAAAGGGCATGTTCAGAAACAATTATGGCAATAAGGTTACAGGAAATTAGTCATCAATTTAAAAAGCCTGTAGGGCATTTGATATTACAATTCGACACTCCAGTTTATTGTTGTATTTGTATTTGTCTATTATAAAAGGACACAGGGAGCTAAGGATAAAAAATGATGCAAATGCTATGAGGTAATCATTATTGTTTTTTTGCTAAATTTGACTCATTGTGCTTGCTTTCATCTTGTCTTGTGGAATATTTTTAAAATAGAATACAGTAATCAGCGCTGTAGCACCTATGAGACTTTATCAATAAATCAGTTTATCATTTAAAATCCATCCAGATATATTATTATTATTATTATTATTATTATTATTATTATTAATAATAATAATAATAATAATAATGTGCATTTCTCGTAATAAGGTATATTGTAAGTGTCATGTAGCACTAAAACATAACGAGTGACAGATCTTTTGGCCGTAGTTCATTTTATATTGTAAGAGGGTTTTAAAATTGTCCTCGTAGCAAACCTAGGGCAAACGAAATGAACAGAATAGACAAATTTACAAGAGAAAGAATATCTACTTTTCATCTCACTTGTGAATAATGCAGTCTCTGATGAACTGTCCGAAGCAATTGTTATAGATGACAATATTAATTAATTGATTGCATTCATATGTGGGGAAAAAACTAAGAATAGATAAATCTAGAATGGCAGAATCCCAGTGAGGGCCATTTATCATAGGTGACGTGAGAGGTGGAATCACTTTCAGCATCAGAGTTGAAGGAACAAGGCGATCTGGAAAGTAACTGCTGCAAGTACCCATGTCACAGCACGAAGATAAACATATCACAGTGATGGATGAGAGAGAGCAAGAGAGAAAGAGAGAGAAATCTTGCTTGACCATCAACTTTTGTAGGTCACACCAATGCTAAAGCTAAAATTTTGAAGGAACTTGATTAAAATAGTTAACTTTTAGTCTTTCTCCCCTTCAAACTGAGTGGCAAAGAATGTAAAGCAACAACAACAAAAGGATCAGGGTATGACTTACTAGACCCATCCATTTATCTGCAGTTAATCTAGGTAGATTATGTTTCTGTTTAGGTAATTACAATCAATTAGGTGATAACAATTTACAATAAATGAAAATATATCAGATTCTCAATTTTTCCAATGACGTTGGCTGTCAAATAGTAAACTCTGAAACATTTCCTGGGATGGCAGTGACAGTAAGTGGACTAAGAGACTAAAACTTGTTATAGTGTGACCATAACATTGAGAGTGTGAATCCCAGGAGAGCAGAAAACCCCTGCTAGGCCTCTGAGCAACACCCTTAACCTAGAGTTCTTTCAGAAAGACTGACACTGTAATTAGGAAATGAATGTTCATCATGTGATAAGGGTGTCTGCTAAATGCTATAATTGTACTTTATATTTTTTATAATTAGACGGACATGTACATAATGCAAACTTTAAATGCAATTCGAGTCTTGTTTGAGGCAGTGAATAAGTACACAGAGCGACCAGGGTTCAATCCTCTGGAGGATGTCAAATTATTTGCCAGTGGATTTGTGTTTGTATTCAGTTATTGAGGTTCAGAGTTGTAGATGAGTCTGGGAAAAGTTGCATTAGCTCACTTGCTTGTCTTTTCTGTGTCCTCATGAGAGTTGGAGCAGTTTGTAAGATGGGCTTGGTTAAAAACCTCCTCCTCTTCCTCTTCCGCCTCCTCCTACTTTTCCACCATGCTCTCTTTGTGAACTTAAAGGTAACCAGTTGCTCTTTTAGAGTAATTTGTAAAGATGACAGAAAATTGCCTTTTCTTTAGCTTAGTGAATCCATTTGAGGTGTTCAACACTTTTACACAAAGTGCACAGGGCATTACCATATTGTCCTGATTTCTAACTTGAAATTCACTGCCAGCTATGCAGTGAGGCAGATTTAGCTAGGCAAATTTAGTCCAAAAAGATGTGAAAGTCAGTGATTATTAGTCGTTGTGAACACACCACAGCACAGCACACAGTGCACCACAACGAAATGTGACCTCTGCATTTAACCCATCCGTGAAGGAACAGTGGCTAGCTAACAAGCACCCAGGGACTGTGTACAATAGCTGGCATTATATTATTACTTTGTTTTACTGCTTGCCAGAATGTTTTATTTCAATCAACATGCAACAGTTAGAGACAGTTATGACCAACAATTTAGCATTTGTGTTGGGCTTAATTCTCATATGAGCATATCTTATTCACATGCTCATTCATAATCCCACAAAGTTTTCAGTCCTTAAAGTTACTATGAATTTAGCAAATTGATAACATTTTAAAATGTAGCCTTTATAGATCCTTCTACTGGTGCTGCAGTCTTCATGACCATGTAGTCCTCACGCTGAGCCAAGATCTCAGTTCTGTGGTAGATCCAATGTAATACTAAAAGCAGAGGGCTACTTTTCTATGACCTTGCAATGTTTCCTTCTCAATGACAGCTCGACTAATTGTGTCCTTAGGGACTGTTGGCCACAGATGACAAATAGCTGGGCTGGGATTTTAACCCAAATCCTTTCTACAGGCAGCACCTCTGGGTGGCTCAGCAGTGCTCTTTTGGAGGGTAGAATGTTGAAAGGTGTTTGCTGTGTGCCCAACAGTGGATGTGTGATGGAGTGTTTCATTTTACCGAGTCTTCCACTGCCTTGAGCTTGTACTTTTGGTCATCACTCTCCACCCACCATTCAGTCAGGCAAAGGAGTTCCTATTTGTATGTCTGCCAGCACGGGGCTGACTTAGACCCAAAGCACTTCAGCCGGGTTTAGATGTGGAAAAACACAAGAATGGTTCTCCGGAAACAGCTTATACCTAGTCGTAAACTAAAATGGCTTTACCATGAAGACTTCAACACTTGGTCGACAGATTTACAGCTTGAAAACAGTGCAAAAAGAAGGGGGAGGAGGAAAAGGAAACGATTGTTCAGTGCAAACTTAGGGGGAGAACATGGAGATTTATGGACACTTCCGTCCAGGCCCTATAGGACTGGATCAATCTTAATTAAGAGTTCAATTCCCTTTAGACCCATCTCTCTGATGTGCTTTATCAACCACCCACTCAGGCTTGCTGCACATGCTTCTGTTCTCTTGTAAGCCATAGGGCAAAATCATAAGCTTGGAAACACTTATTGCACGTAATGCATTAAAGATATTTTATTTCAACATATCACTACACTTGTTTGTGTTTTTAAAAGAATTACACTTCATTTTTGTGCCTCATTAAGTAGTCATTACATTTTTAAGGACTTCATTTATATACATTGGATAAAATAATTAGACTGAAATATCTCATGGCATCTGCTGAACTGCTGTCATTTGTAAGTCTCCTCAAGCTGTAGCCGGCTGATTGTGCATTGTGGGATACCAGTGGAGCCGGTTCAGACTCTGTCCTGCTGAGATGCTCACGGTGGGACTGCCTTTAGGCGCCAGATCACAGGTCCCTCTCTTCTCCCTAGGTGCAGCGCAGCCTCATTCCATTTGCTCTCCCCCTATTTATTCATTGGCGTGTCTCCATTACCTCTATGCACATCTGCTCTCCCCCTTTCTACTGTATATTGCTTTTTGGGAGAACATTTTGTTTTGCAAATGCAGTGAAACCTGCATATTAATGATCATATCAGAAGATTAATTAGTCAATAGACTTGAATGGCTATGCTAATTAGCTTGTTTTATGAAACAGAGCATGGTTAAAATCAGTAATGGCATGGATAAACCATACACTGATTTTTCTGCCATCATTAGTACAGGCTGTAAACTCTGCTTTGAAATAGGGTTACAATAAAGAGATCCGCTCTGGATTCTAAACATATAATAAATAATTACTGAACATTACTGGACATTACTGGATTCTAAACTCATTCATTAACTATCCGAGCCGCTCAAAGCTGTGCATGCTTTTCGACAGGGGGAGCCCGGAGCCCCAGGAAGAAACCCATGCGAACACGGTGAGAGCATGCAAACTCCACACAGAAAGGCCCTACGGTCGACCCGGGGTTCCAACCCATGAACTTCTCGCTGTGAGGCAGCAGCGCTAACCACTGTGCAGTGCACAGTGCAGCCCTGAACTAAAGCAACCCTTTACAAATGATGTCTGGTTGTGTGGATTTGGGTCCACATTTACATCTTTGATATTAAGGATAATTAACTAAGGGTTCACAACTTGCACAGGAAACCTTTAGTGTTCCCAATGGAATATAAAAAAAAAAAAGTTGCCATGAGAATTCCATGGAGCCCCTAAAGGAACATGGGTGATTGTTTTGTTTTTTTTTTGTTTTTTTACAGTATTTTATGCACACAAGAAAGAGACTTGCATGCACCAGAAATTTTCTTGTGCCCACCAGTTAGTGCTTCCTGTGGAGAAAGTACTTTCTCTGGAGCACCATTAGCCTTGGCTCAGCTGACAGAATGGCAGCAGAAGTGGATTTATTGTCTTTCCTGAAAATATGAAATATACCTCATAGCATCATCAACCAACTAAAAGATGATAAGGTAAATGATCCCGCTGTTAACTCATTGCATGCTTTATAATGTTAAATGTTGTTTTAATGACATAGCAGTAGCCTAATACTTTTCTTTTTAGAAACATTTCTCACATTTGCCCTGCTTCTTACATTGATGAGGAGAATGCCCTGAATAGTCTTGCCAGATATCATGCGCCACAGGAAGTACCTTCTGGTGGGCACAAGATACTTTCTGGTGCGCACAAGAAAGTTTCTGCTGGATACAATTCCTTATTTTTTAAATATGATTTTTGGACGTCACATGAAACCACAAAATGAACTTGTGGTTTCAGGTGGTAATAATTTAAATTTGATTATATGGATTTTTGAAACTGATATACTTTTACTTAGAAATGCAGTAACCACTGAGTGATGATACCAGACATGGACATTTTGTACAGATTCCTCCTGTGGTCATGGTCTGTTCTTCAGCTCAAGTTCCAATTACATTATAGAGGCATTACCATTGTCCCCTGGATAGTGGGCAAGCATGCCTTTCCATTATACATGTGAAAATCTGAAACTGGAGTTCTCTCTGGCAGTCTATCAACGAGAATGTCTACCAGAAAGAGAATGTTAGAAAGAGCTGTGGGCGTTAGAGTCTGCTGAGCAAAATCAATACAGTGAAAGTTGGGGAGGATATGTGTGTGTGTGTATGACCAATTTAATGCATTACCATAAGTGACTTATGATCTGAAACCTCCTTTACAGTTCCAGGAACAATGTCTATGTATAAGCCTTGGGCAGCTTCACATCTAAAATGGCTTTTTGTAACAGACACAGTGCCTGCCTTAAACACCTTTATCCTTTCAGTCATTTGACATCATGGTGTTGTCTATCTATGGCTTTAGGGCTTTGTTTAAACTTGAGGAACACAGTTTATTTTAAGACATCCTCAAGCGTTTTTCGCACTACTGCATCCTACATCTATATTGATTGAACTCATAATAAATGGATTAGGAGTTCACAGATTTTCTTCTTGAGACACTGACACAAACTTAACCCGAACTCTTAGCTCAATTAAAAATAACCTTAAATCAAAAGCATCAATAAGCTTATGTGTGAACATGCAAGGTTTTGACTTCATGTTCAGAATTTTAGGTAAAGTCAAATCCTGAAATGTTCAGTCTCAAATGGCAATCAATTGCTGTAGTCTGTGCAAATTGCAGGTCATTATGTTAATTTTATTATTGGATTACGCATATGGAGAATGTTTCCAGTAGAGCACTGGCTCTGTGCGAGTAAACTTACTGTATATCATGCAATTTGTCAAATTTGGTCTTCAGGCTTCAGAAGTATAATTACATCTCATGATAATTTTACAGCGATTAAATTTAGCAACTCTATCCAGTACAATCTTTCTCTTTTTCTTCTCTGGTCAGAAGTAATCGTTCAATTGAAAATTTACCTCAATGTGAAACTAAAACAGTTTAAGTGTAATTAATTCCATCTCCATTTTCTATATCAGATAACAAATCAGCGATCTTTGTTGTGAAAAATGCATTTCCATTTATAAAAACAAAAAATGGTCTAACATTCACAAATACACTTTGCTTTTTTTTTGATAAGCTACAGTTTTTTTTTGATAAGCCACAGTTTCTATCTGTTCACTTTAAAGGACAAAGGATATAGTAAAACAGATGTGTGCTAAAAGATATCATTTACTGCCATGCTACTAGTGTGATCATTAATTAAAAAGACATAAAACATCTTATATACGATCATAAGATTTTGTCTATTTATCTTAAAATAATCTTAAATATGTGTTGTGAACTTGTTGACTTTAAATGTCTTTATACTGTATGTCTTAAATATGTCTCTTTTTCTACAGCCAAAATCAGGATTTTACAACCCTGTGCCAGTTTGTCAGAAGACCCGAATAACTGTCAACTGTCTCTTTAGAGCTGTATAAACCCTCATGTGTGAAGTTATGCTTTAGGCAGCTGGTGTGGGTATAAATGAGGAACTGTGGCACATCTCACATGTCATGGGATGAATGGCCATATCAGAAGCGATAGCATTGATTTTAGACTTCAAATGTCAGCATTGGCTGTGATCTGATGTTGCCTTTGTGGAGTTCACAGCAGCAAACAGAGCTGTAAGTGACAGTAATTCGGGGCTTTGACTGGTGCAAATTGAGATTATAGTGACAGTGAAGTGAACATGGATCGATCCTAGTCCTAATCTGCCTAAGATGGATGTGGGGATCAGCAATAAAACAATAATGCCTGTCTTATCTCATGGACACAAGGCACTGAAGCACCACAGCCTTGATAAGGTCACTGCGGAAGCAGAACCAAAGGCCACTTTGTTGTATTGGAGGGTAGCTGGCACCAGCCCTAATTTGTGAAAATGAAGAATGTGATGGTAGTGATTTTATAGCACTACTGGCAGCATTTTCATGGGTTTAATTTGTCCTCACTTACTGAATAACAATCAGCGAGTCTGGGGGATATTTGTTCACAAATGGAAGCAGATTAAAGTAGCAAAAAGCAGAATTCTTCATTTACAACCTGAAATGTTACAAAATGTATCTTACTTTATGGTTAATGCACTGATTTGATTTTAAAGCTGGGTATTAAGACAACACTTGTGTGTAGGAGAAAGGAGCGTTTTCTGGTGGAGAGTAAACACTGTTTGAGCAGATGGCTGGTGTGCTGATGAGATTCTGCTAATCATTGATTATCATTACTAGAGGGATCCAGAACAATTAAACTTGTTTATCAGGGCTTATTATTCACTAAGGTAATAAACATTGTTTGTATGTCCCTCAAATGGAGGAAATAAATGGATAAAAGTCCTGACTGACATCTCCAAAGTACAGATTGTTATTTTATACATTTTCTGATTTACAATTATTTTTCAGTTTAATGTTAATGAAAGTGTATCTATAAAAACGTGATAAGTGATAAGTATAAAGTGAAGTATAATGTATAGAAGAACATGAAGTATAAAGAAGAGTGGGTTTCTCATGGTGGCCTGCCCCATTGTGATTTGACGTTCTGCCGTCAGAGGCCAACTTGTTTCATGTTCCCAATCCTCATTAAATTTTCATTATCCTAATGTGCTACACTTGTTTTCCTCTCCTCTGTTAGTCTGTCTTGTGTCTGAAGTCCTCTGTGGAAGTATTTTTGTGTTTTGTTTAGTTTGGTTTTTGTTTGTTATTAAACTTTAAGTTTACACCTAGCACCTGCATCCTCTGTCCCATCCTTGCACCACTGTGATTCTGACAGCATCACTTCACTGAAAGTTTATTAGTGAATGTTTGATGCAGGTACACCCATGTCAACATTTGAACAATAGGCACAAAAATATTTGATCTTATTTTATTTGGATATTTGGGCTTGATGCCTGATAGTCAGAATAAACAGTGGATCTGAGAGGGAGAGCTACATGACAGACTTTATACTGATAAAATGTAAACTGATGATCTTTATTTTGTTTATTAACCACAAAGAAATCAAGGTTATCTGAAGGTACACTGAGCAGAATAATATGGAATGTGGAGCAAGGAGAGCATGGAATAAGATCATCAGTGTTATTTGAAGACAGATATGCAACTAGGACATGTTATAACGTATATGATACATATTCAATCAGGGAACATTGTAATGTCTCTACATTTATCTTGGTCTGGGTTGAATAATAGCGTTGCTGCGAAGTCTCTTTGACTCTTTATAGGTCAAAGATTTGAAGTAATACATCAGTCCGTGTTTAGCGAGGGACAGAGCGAGAGACTGCATTTACCTGCATCTACCTTCACTATATATTCAAACTAAAAATAAACGTGGGGTCCCAAATTTAAGCCTGCATGTGACAGTGTCATTTCCTAAAGGCATTTTATTTGTTCAGGGTGTGTTGGGTCAGTAGACTGATGTGTGAGAGGCAGTAGAGGTGCATGACTTCATCAGCCAAAGCCTCATGTAAAAAGTAATGATAGTGGTCAGAATAGGATCAAAACTGTGGGATGGAATCACACAAATTGGACAAATTTTGTGGCAAATATGTTGGTGTAATTTAATTAAACCACAGTGCAAATAAAACATTTTTATTAAGAAATACCATGAAGATTTATGTTTATTAAATCATACTATTAGAGTTATTTTTTGGCATATCCTCTTCAATTTTCTTTTTCTTTGACCTCAGATTTGAGCCCAAAAATGTTTTCATCCCATGTTACTTCTAATGCATTTTTTTAAAAATAATTCCAGGCTGCATCCTGTTGAAGTTTCAAAAGGCCTGTCATCACCTTTTAGGAGCAACTAATCTCCTGCAGGTGCCATGTACTGTACTTTATGATCTAGTAACTGTGAAGTAATTCTGACAATATAATTGCTTTCCCTCTTCAATGCCATGAAGAAAAGGCCTCATTTTTAAAAGACAGAGGGCAAGTTTGCAAAGTGAGCTGGGAAAAGAGGGTCACAGGCATTTGATGGATCCCACCTTGATAACTGTGCAATTTGGTTATACTGGGATGTAAAGAAATCCAGAGAGCAAGGGGGACTGATGCAAGTCATCACATGTTCATTCCTGTCCTGTCAGATTAGATGGTCATGATGAACAGATTGATTAATGTATTATAAATGAGCAATGAATGAGTTCTATTTAACCCGTCCAGTTTTGATTGATGGCACGATTGTGACAGTGATAAATGATGGTCTTTGGCTGCAGGACTCTCCACACAAGCCAGATCCTTTCAAGCCTCCCAGTACAGTAAAATCCAGCACGGACATCTCATGTTTTAGACCACAAGACTGGAGATGGTCATGAAAACTGATGTTTTTTGCTCCTGAGTTACAGAGCCATAACCCACTCTTACTTCATGACATGAATAATTATTTTGTCCTAAATGGGTCACTGAAGACCCGCTCACGATGTCTAATTGTCTAATTGTGCAGATAGATCTGTCCACTTACACTCCATCAATGCAGCTCCCTCTGGGCTCTTCCACTCAGTTCCCCATGGATGCAAAGATCATTCCGCATCATTCAAGGGTCTGCTTATATCTTGACATGCTATAGGGCTGGCTAGGTATATTAGGTTCTGTTTTCAACTGCTATTTTGGAAAGAAATGTATAGACCACACTGAAGTCACTGGGTGTCAATATCTGTGAAAGAGAATGACTACTTGAGAATAGACAACGAAGTCGGTCATGGAAGATGACTATTCTGTGTTTAATGCACTCTTTTCTGCTTCTCATCTCCACCTCAGGAATATGTCAAGATAATATGTCCTATTATCAAAGTACGGTCAGCTGCAGAAGATCTCTTGCTCTTGTAGCAACACATCCTTTCATCAGCTGCATATTTAGCAATTGATGAAGAACACGATTGGATTATCCTGCCTAATTGACTTCATTAGAAACACTGATCTGCTTATATCAACACAGTTGTGTGTGGTCACCTGTCTCTCTAGTAGCCTGGGGAATGTTTGTTCCTGACACACAGTAAAACATGGTAATTATCCTCTCATTATGGTGCTCTTTTCTTCTAATTATACTTCAAATTAGTCACAGCCCTAATGGCCTGTTCACCATCCTTTGGAAGGCGTTTAGGCTCCGACTTTTAAATCCACCATATGTTTTACACATACATTTTACAGAGTCTTCCATTTAGCAAATTTTATCCATGGTATGAAGGATTGACTGAAGACTTTACTGAAGTCTTCAACACAAGAGGAGGAGGGAAAAAATCAGTCCTTCTCTTGCCTACCCCCTGATGGCTTCATAATATGTGGATGTGGTTATCTGTGAACTTGGGGACTAGTTTATGTCCCCACTGAAAGGGCTCAGCTAGGCCAATATGCGTGTAGTGTTTGGCTTGAGCCCATCTCTGGGTGATGACTCATCCTTTAACAGGAGCTTTGGGACCTCATCACAGCCACACACAGATAACTGTGTTTCACTCTTTGGCATCCTGCCAGACACATAGCCTCTTTCTGTTTTTCCCATTGTATCTATAAAAGAAATAACTTCACAGAACAGAGGGCCATTATTGTGCAATAAAAGCCTCCCTGTTCTTATTCACAGTTCAATAGTTTTATAATGTACAAAAAGTGATCTGTGATTTTCTCAACGCTGGAAGAACATTCCTTTTGTGCTGGCAGGAGTTTCTAAATGTCCTCCACTTTAAATCCTCTGTCTGCAGAGGTATGGCAGTAAAAATGTGATTCAAGTAGTCGGTAAATCAGCACAAGGGTCTCTGGCACCTCATGCAGGATCCATCAGAGACCAAAAGTGTTCCTCATTTCACACATTAGTGCAAGATTTCATTCTTCAGAAAGCGTGTGGTGATAATGAACGGCATAACACACTCAACTGACATCTTTATAATCAAAAGGTCATAGCTAACAATTACACAGAGCAAAACAGCACTTTAGCATTATAGTCAACATTGTCCCATTAGCTTTTTTGGCCACAGTGTGTCTTAAATACGCTATGGATTTCAACTGCCAAGATCAGTTTTCAGTTTTTGATATATATGGATAACACAGTGTGAAATACTGCGGATCTGGTGATCTGGTGGAACTACAAAGGCACTCTCCATGGTGCTGAATAAGAGGCTGTCTACCTCTGGTGTTAATTTTGGTTAAATTAATTAGAACAAAGTAATAAAAAATTCAAATAGATTTCTGTATATTTTTAGGAAACCACTTTGATGTGGAAAAACAAAAGATGCAACTGTTTCTTATGCCAAAAATTGTGCCACTGAGGTTTAGGAACAGCTTGAAAACAGACACAACACATAGAAAAGAAAGATGGGGTGGCTCTCTGTGAAGTGTCCCATTGCATATTTTCATAACTGCATCTTCATCTCCATCTTCAGCTCCCATTTTTGTCTTTTTGCAACAGACATAAGCAAGAATTTTCTGGTGATAGTTTTTGAGGAAAGAAAACTTTTATTAGCCTAGTCAAGTAAATAGACTGGATGTAGAATACTTTTCATACTATAACTGTTTCTAACCTCCTGCACATCCAGTGTAAAAGTGTAAAAATCAATTCCACTATTCACCATCAAATTCCTCTATTTCTAATTCTAGTTCTAGTTTAAAGTTATATTTAATATTCCATGTCTAGTTTAAAATGTATATTTTGTACTTTATTTATTGTTTATTCCATGTGCCTTAGTTGTTCTTTGTTCCTTTTTTCCTACTGCACTGCTAAAACTGGAGCCATGTCGTCTCGTCTCTCTATGTATCTGTACAGTATATAGCAGAGATGACAAAGTTTATTTTGACTTTGAAAATGTATGCCGGGCAGTGACACGAGTTGCATTTATATGACTGGGGAATTCAAATACATCTTCATAACTTTTGACTGAACCAAAGCCTTGGAAGATTCATAGCCCCAACATGTGGGCTTCCTCTGTTTTACTGTCATCCTCATGCACCCCATAGTGTCCGTTGCAATAAATCCTATGTGTGTTGGAGGGGCTAAGGCCCTTCCATATTTTCTAATACCTTTGGATCCCAATGTCCAGAGAAGTAAATCATCACACCTCATATCTCACATACTTTATACAACTCTGAATTGTGGCAGAAAGATAAACAGACACAGTCATCAAATGTGCACGTTCTGGAGAGATGTACTGAGAGAGAGAGAGAGCTGATGAACACAATTATTAAAAATATTGACTGTGTTTTAATATGTTAAAATGCAAAGCAATTTACTATAGAGTGCAGAAATCTTTAGTTCTCCATTAGCTCGATCAACCTAAATTGTTGAAAGTCAATTGAGAGTGATTTTGTTGAGTATCATATGACAGAAGCTGTTAGAAATTCCTGCATCATTAACTTAATTTATACCTTAAAATCTTGTTCTCGTTTTGCAATTTACAGAAATATGGCAATGTGTCCATATTGCTTTGTCCCATTCTGTTTCCCACAAAGTGCAAATAGTGACAGGTCCTGTGTTACAGCAAAAAGACTTCTTAGTCCCTCCTGCTCACTGCAGCATGGTGACCTTGTGAGTTCCAGGTAAAGTGAGTCTTGCTGAGCTTCAGACATAGAACCGCTGCTTAATTAATGGTAGCTGTGGGGAAATGACAGAACACCGCCAGCTTTGCCTTTTAGTGAACAACACCTTCTCCTTACACAGTGAGGCAGGAGAAATTGGGTACAGGGTAAAGTGTATCTATATACTTCTAAACTATTCATAGTTATTCTGACGCTTATTCACATGGTCAAACCCTAATAAACTTTTTTTTTAGCAATTTTCCTCAGAATAAATAATGTTTGTGAATGAGAAGTTGACAGTAAAATTATAAGCACAGCAGAATAGTTAATTAATAATGTAATTTTGCCTGTAAATATTGAAGCAAGGCTGAGAAGAACTCAGAAAAAGAATATTCAGCATCAGTTTTGTACATTAAGCCATCTGAAGCTATGTGTGTCCCAAATGAAAATTCTTTCACTGATGATAAAATTCATGCTTTTGGACAGCTGGAAATGTACTTTGAATCTGTGAAAAGGGGGAAATATCAAAGGATTTCCTTGGCCAATCGCTGAAGATTTCATGTCATGTCATGTAGTTTTACACATTTTATTTTGACAGCGCATAGAACATCTTTCACTACAAACATACACAAATCTCACAGTTCAATATTTTGGAATATTGAGAATTGTGTCCTCGTTCTTACACACAAGCTATTCTCAGGTCTTCAGACTGTGAAATCACTGTGGAGATTTTTAGTTGTCCTGCAGCTTAACACCAATTAAACAATGGGTTCATAATCAAGCAATTCTAAAGAGCATCTCTGTTCTGTGCTTGTTCTAATTTGGCACCTAGCAATCAAAACCTGCAAAATATAAGAATTCTAGAGAGAAAAGCAGACTTAAGAGGGGGAAATTTGGATGTCTTTGTGACAAAGGAGCCACCTTGGAATTTAGACTTGAGGATTATCAGCTCATTATCTGAGCCTTGGCCGGGATGTGCTGTCATCAATCTCCTAATGCCAGCACAGTCTTTCTCCTCTTCTAAATTCCTCCTCCTCAGAAATGGCCTCATTTATCTTCCATGTGTTGGCTCGACCACAACAAAATTACCAGGCTCCTGATAGCTATGCGGATAACAGTGGACACATATGTGGTAAAGTTCAAATTGTTCCAATTTTAGGAAACCAGGACTTACTTTTTAGTGGTGATCAACATGATGGAATGGAATGGAAATTAGTTCAACTGATTCATATCACTGGACATATCAGTTGTTGGGAAAGTGACAGTACAGTTGAATAGAGCAAACTTTACTAGTTATTAAGAGTCATAAATAATGCTTATTAAATTAGACATTTATGAGTCTACGGTCCACTTACATTTCCTAAATACAGGGACCAAGACCAAGACAAGACCAAGACTTAAAGTTTTTTAAAAGTCTACTCTGCTGAATTTGATCTACTTTTATTTATGTTTTAAAAATGTGTATGTAATAGTATTACTGTGTCACTTTATCACTATCAGTTACTCTGAAAGGATGAATCAAATTTTTACTTTGTATTTGTAGAAAATGCTTCATTCTCTCTTTATTATCACAATGTCAAACACAATGTTAATCCAGTCTATAAAAAACATGCACACTGCCTATTTAGATTGATTATCCCATTTGGCACCAGCTCTAATTTCTTGTTATCTCTTGTTCTGAGTGGATGCCTGCAGCTTCAGGACACTTAATATCTCTCTAACGGCTCAGTCATGTCCAGAAAAAATGCTGAAGTCTAACAGCAAAACAGAAAAATTAAAATCAGATGTTCTTCAACATTTCTCATTAGAATTACACTCAAACTTATTGACAGATTTGCCTTGTTATCACAGATTTATATTTTATATTGGCTTTTTCCTTTTTGTTTTAACCTGCTAAGTTACTGCATTGACTTTGGATTTCATTCATTCATTCATTCATTATCTGAATTGCTTAATCCCAATCCAAGTTCACAGCGACCAGGATCTATTCCAGGTCTATGGGCGCAAGGTGGGGATCGACCCTGAGCAAATGCCAACACAGTGCAGGGCAACACACATAAACACATTAACACTCATACATACAGTGCATTTTAGTATGGTCGATGGTGCTTTAGCATGCTGTTGGGCTGTGGAAGGAAGCCGGAACACTAACCACTGTGCCACCAACAATTATACCATTATATTCCATTTCACAGATATATCGAATCACTGTGTCTAAGCACTACAAGAGTGTGTTTATCTCTCTCCAGAAACCATGGAGCCTGGATACTTGGTTATCTCTCAGACTGCCAGCTGTCCTTAACAGATGATGTGTGCCTTGATGGAGGCCTCTCCTCCTCTGGTCTGAATGCATAGAATAGAGTAGTCCATTACAGCTTTCTGGACAGACTCTTCGTTAAAAAGACAGACATTCAATTAAGGCTTCTGTCGCTGGATGATAGGACACATCAGCATTACTGAGCAGAGGGTCTCATCAGACATCACTTGGCACCTCTTGCACCTGCATCATCTTTTATTCATTTTCATGGGCATTTGGGCACTGACACTTTTTGTTGTCTGGCACCATATCAGTATTCCATCATACCTCTTGTGATGATGTTTTTATTCCAACATCCCGCATATGATCATATGTCTGTGCATTTCAATAGGTGGAACATTATTACTGTGGATGCATAGCAATCTATCAACCGAACTGACTATAAGACAGTACAGGGCTATACAATGTTTTTATTCATGCAATAGAAACCTGGTATGGGCCCTAACTGCCATTATTTCACATGATTAATATCAGTAGGAAGGTCATCAGGACATATCAGTAAAGAAGAACATAGTGAAATGTATTAAGCCCTACATGCTCATTTACTTCACTGTCTATATAAATTCAGCTGGTAAAGAGCATGCAACTCCACGCAGAAAGGCCCTACGGCCGACTCGGGGATTAAACCCAGGACCTTCTCACTGTGAGGCCCCGTGTCGTCCCAGGGCTAAGCATACTGTTAAAAATGTAATCCCAATCTTGGCCTGTGTGAAATACAGTACTATATTATTCAAGAGGAACAGAAATTAACACCCCATTGATTTAGTGAAACTACCTTAAGAAAGTCCCCTCAAAGCACTACAGTATATTAACAAGATTTAATGTTGATTTATGGAGCAAATTTAAAAGGAAGTATGTTTTATGGCACTTAAAATGTAGCTGTGGAAGGAGGGAGAATGATTTGCAGGAATTAAGGGAAGTCATTGCATTTTAATAAGACATCACAGCAAAATTTTGATTGCAAAATGTAATACAGTTGATTGCGCAAGTATAATAATAGCAACATGGTTTGAGCATGAATAAAATAATCTTTACACAATAATCTAGTAAGTGAATGATCCTTGCTGTGTGTAAGGACATCAATATGCAGAAATGTAACCTTGATAGGACTAGAACACTCTCAGTTTGAGTTTTGCTAGGTTAACACTGTTATGGCAAATCATATTGCTGACACACTTTCACTCGCATATCATCCACTTTGTTGGTGTATTTTTTAAGGAGGTGTAGAGTAGATGCTTGAAATACTAACAATGTGACATATCAGTGTTGATACAATCTCCCAATTCTAGTCTTTATGTGATCACATTTAAAAAGGTTGTAAGATTTTCTCATATTATTCAGGAAAGCATGAGTGATATGGGAAACAATTTAATCAATAAATGTGTAAGAAGGTACAAAGATTTTAGGGCAGGTATTCCTGCAAGCCAACTTTACTGTTTGAAATATCTTTGGGTAAGCTGTAACTACACATCAAAGGCTTGATGTCTACATTCTTTAAATTTAAATGTAAATATGTACATTTATAAAGGTCCCATTTTGTACAATTCTTAACAAGTCTAAATATGTCTATGAGCACCACTAAACACTGAAAACACAGAAATGCTGAAAATACCTCCCAGATTAGGCATTTTCACCGGCTTTTTACCCCTCTATTTCAGTCCCTTTCAGAACAGGCTGTTTCTCATTAGTATTCCTAAATGCAAACAAGCCGCTGGGGAGTAGACAACACGGTGAGAGTTTACTTCACATGAAAATAAGCAACATGGCTGCTGCTAACAGACCATCCATACAGCCATACATGTTCAACACAACACTCTGCCAGTAGACTTCTTCACTGCGATTCCTACACTGGCGCTTGCAAGAAAACATGGCGGATCAGGAAGCGCTAGCACGGGTGGAGTTATTCAAATGTCCCCTACTGTGACGTAGAGTTAGGGGAGGAATCTAAACAGCTTAAGCACACGATTTCTGACATTCGTAAATTAATAGTAACACAATTGACCATTTTTTAAATCAAACTTACAGTGTGTGTAGGGGCAGTACAGACCCAAATTAATGTCCAAAGAGCAGAAAAAGTGCAGTTTCTTCATAATATGAGACCTTAAAGAATGGATTGATAAAAAAGTAAAAGGGTCAGTAGAATTTTAAAGTTTGAAATTTGGTATTTAACATGAAAAATCTGGTTCAACCACTTACTAAAGAGTAAAAAGTATCTGTTACTGTGATGAATTAACGTCTTTTTAGTGCTTCACGGTTCTGTTTCATCATGGCAAACCAGGTGTATGAGGACAGTGAGTAAGGATGTGCCTAAGCATCAAATAGATCATATGAAATAGTGATGTATGAAATGTGCCCAGCCAATTTTTTTCTCAAGCTTCCAGAAGGCTGTCAGCACAGATTATGACTCGCTTCAGGCTGTTATTGCTGATTTGTTGTGCGGGCCATTGTAACATCCTTTTAGTGTTTTCAATCAGGGATCTGTGAGCCTAGGAGCCACTCAACCCTTCTTATTAGACAGACATCATTCAGCCTCTCTCCTTGTTATGGACAGGGCCATTGCAGCCATGCTCCAGGCGCCAATTCCAAACACGGGCAATTTTCCCTCCTCACTTCAAAGAGATTTCTGGGCATAGGCAAAAGGTCTTCAAAAAACAGCAGTGCAAGTGAAAATAGAGGAGAGGGAAAGACACATACAAAGAGGGAGATAAAAGACATACATATTCAGGAAGAAGAGTGAAAGTGCCTGAAGAGAGGGGGATAAGAGAGATAAAAGCTTCTCTGAGAACCAATCTAACCAAATTCCAATGGCTTCCAAAGGGTCTGATAGAAATCCATAGAGGGCATCATGTGAGAGATCTCATCCCAATGGTGCAATTCAATAAACTGGTATTTTTGTGCAGATAATACTTGGATTGTGACAAAATCTAAACAGCAAGAAACCTTATGCATGATGTGTTTGCAGTGTGCTTCTTTACCTTAGAAAGCTGACTGTTCTGTGGGGGATCACCACTCAACTCTGTAGATCTGCAAACAATGTGGAAATTTACTCATTTAGCTCAAACTGAAGGGATGTGCACTTAAACTAATTGATGTGCATGCTTTTAAATGCATTTAATTAAACAACATCGATCACTCACAGCACTTCAGGTGGTTCAGTTTCATTCACAACTTGTTGCTTGTTCACTCCTTCACATCAAAATTTGATGTACACTGAATGTAGAAATTTCAAAATGCTTCCTTGGCCTTTTACACAGCCCTGGCTTTAACTTCACATCCTGCAAGTCAAGTAACACAGTCTCTACCATCTACTCATTTGTTGGTACCATTATTCATACTTCCATGCCCTTGACAATAATTGCCAGGGTGAGTTTTCAAATCAAACAGAGCAGAATGTTCAAGAGCTGAATTCTTTTCAGTCTAAAAATCAAGGAGAAAAAATAAATTTACATGTGACTGAATTTACAAGATGGACCCCAGTAGTTACATTCTAATACAACAGGTCAATTTCTTTGTCTCTAAAATAACACTAAATAAAATATTCTTGTCCACGCAGAAAAAATGTGGCATTTGAAAATTGTGTTGCTTCAGGATATGCAGTGCAAAAAATGCTTCATCATTGTTCAGTGACACACAGTTGTGCAGCTGTTGTCCAGCATCAAAGACCAGGCCTGCACCACATTCTGATGTTCCAGCAACTCTATCCAATTCCTTTTCAGATGCTCTGGCATGCCGATATGTATTTATTTAGCTGAAGACATGGACATCATAAGGTGGAGGATTTCCATCCAATCTCAGAGTACAACATGCTCCTTAAGCATTGCTCTTTGCTTCATTGCCAAACACCTTGCTGGCTCCCCAACCAACTGGCAAACCTCTTTCTCTGCATTTAAACACAGTAGCACGTAAATAGCCCAGTCACACGGTACATCCGGCCTGCACTCGGCTGATAAGTCCTCTAAATCCATCCATTTCTCCATCGAATGACACAATTCCAGATGGCTCGAGAGAAGAGATATTACTTATTGTTTAGTGTGTGGCATTTTTTCATCAGTCTGAATGTGCGAATTGCTTATAACAGCATGGTATAGGTCAAGCGTGAACGTAAGACGCTTTATATTACCGGCTCATGTCTTGATGGTCCTTGCTGCATTAGTTAATATGAGCCATTAATGTCAAAATTATGATTAATGTTTCTGTTAATGTGTTTTCATTTGCTAAAACATGCTAAGCTTGAGTATGTTACAATAATGAATATGTTACAAGTTGAATTTGCTAAATTTCACTAACCATAAGACTGAAAAGCAAAAAACAAGAGACTATTTAGGACAATTAGTAATTAAAACATCTGTAATACGTCTTCCAATATCATGATTGGAGAATTCAAAACAACAAAGTTACCAGCATTTAACACTTGCGTTAGAGGCAGCCTTGGTGCTTTAGTGTTTTTACAGTTTGAATGAAATCTAGTTTAGCACGTCACCAGGATCTTTTTCACAATGAGAGGAAATGTAACAGTTTCTGACTATTCCCAACCCATCATCTCTTGTCTGCTTAGTTATTTCACTCCTAATATTGAGGAGAGTGTAAAGGTTTTTGCTTATGTGCAACATTCATCTACACACTGCTGTCATTAAACCTATTTCATTAAAATGTAAAGTGATTCTTCAAGTTACAGACTGTACAAGGTAAAGGAATTTAATTTGCACTGGCAGATAGCATAAAGTCTTGCTGAAACTTTGAAGGTAAGGTAAATTGGGAGATCAAATGAAAATTACTTTGACTTCTACTGCATCAGGCTCTCAATAGAAAATTCAGATATTGATGCTCTTAAGGACAGGCTCTTCCATAAAGATCCACTTTTGATGTTTTGCTATCACAAGGCATAGAGGAAAGAGTGCAATTAGAGGGGATAATACATAATCTCCTTTCAAATTAAAAGGGATGTGTGCAATTAGCCAACTGACCCCAGCCAATTTCTGATCTACAATGCTTCTGTAATGCAAATTGTGCAGAAGCATGTTAACACAGAACACTGAAAAAGGGGTATGTTGGAACAGAGGGTAAAAGATTATTAGGTCATTTACCATTTCAAGTCTGTAACTGGTAAGAAGTTCACATCCCAGGAGTTACAGACTTGTAATGGTAAATGACATAATCATCATGACAAAATAAGTATATTATATATAAGTATAGTTATTGGGTGCCGCAGTGTTTAGTGCTGACACCTCATAGCGAGAAGGTCCAGGTTGGATGTAGAGCCTCCCTGTGTTCACATGGGTTTTCTCCAGGTGTTCAGGTTTCCTCCCACAGTCGAAAAGCAGTTGGTTCCATCATGTGTGATTGTGTGTGCTCCGTGCTATGTTGGCGCCCATCCAGGCTTGGTCCACACATTGGCCCATAGTCCCAGGATAGGCGCCGATCCTTGCGACCCTGATTGAGAGTAAGCGGTTTAGATAATGAATGAATAAATATAGTTATTTTTTATAATAATGACACATACTTCTTTAATTTTGTCATTACCAGTTGAAATTACTTCAGCATGAATTATTTATTTAGTTTTATGTGTAATGAAACAAGATGCCGGTTTTGTCATTACAAACTGTAATGTCCCTGCTGTCTTCTCTCTTCTCTCTTCTCTCTCTTCTGGTTCCTGTACAAGATACTAAGCCGCCTTTTTGTTTCAACCACACAATTCATCCAGTTGTTGCCTCATAAGCAAGTATCTACTGTGGAATCTATTTTCTGACCACTAGTTACTGACATTTTGTTGTTCTGAAAAAAAATTATGAAAGATTTTGTAAGTGATTATGAAGAAAGACTAACATTGACTCACACTTAACAAGCTGCCAGCCACATCCTGGGAAGTACACTTGTTATTCACACAAAAACTTGACTGAAATTCCACTTGCATCACAAACTAAGAGCTCCAGAATCTACCTGTCAGACTATGTCTCTCATTAACATTTGAAAAAGCTAAATTGACTTTGATTCTCTTCAGACTTTTCTTTAGAGGATAATACTGTTGATGAGCTTTCGAAAATGATTGATGTTCTATTGATGTGAATTATTTTAATTGGCTCAGTTGTTAAAAAAAAAAACGTTAACATGGGATTATTCCATTAATAGGAAAACACTTTAAAGTAAAGGTACGTGATTTTTATAAAAATGAAGGTGTTCACAAAGGCACCAATTGGAAACAATAAGTAAGTAATGTATTTACAGCTATAAGGCTGAAGTACTTGATTTTAATTTATAATATGTGTTCTTGAGAGGGCGGCACGGTGGCGCCGTGGGTAGCGCTGCCGCCTCACAGCGAGAAGGTCCTTGGTTCGATCCTCAGGTGGACTGTGGGGCCTTTCTGTGTGGAGTTAACATGCTTCCCTGTGTTCGCATGGGTTTCTGCCAGGGGCTCCGGTTTCCTCCCACAGTCCAAAAGCTTGCACTACAGGTTAATCGGTGAATCTAAATTGGCCCTGTAAAGTGTGATTGAGAGTGTGATTGTGTGAATGTGTGCCCTGCGGTGTGTTGGCGCCTGCCCAGAATTGGTCTCCGCCTTGCGCCTGTAGGTTCCCGGGATAGTCTCTGGTCCCCACCACGATCCTGGTTGGGATTAAGCAGTTTGGATAATGAATGAATAAATGTTCCTGAGATTAATGCAGTCACTAATTTACTAATACTGTGAATGAAATAATCTGTAATGACCACAAAAAACAGTAGTCTCAGAATAATCACAAAAAGCTAATATAGTTCTTTTCAGTTGTGACAAATTAAATTGTGCGTTGAATAGCTAACTGTAGCCAGCTAGGTTCTAGAAATCTTGTGCTGGCATCTTATACTCTGATGTGTATCTTGGGGAACATTACATGAGGACATTATGTCCGAGTTAAGGGAGTTGTAGTATAGATGAGGCTCTCTGCTGACCATGTTAAATGAATAGTAGGTATTCAAATTCTCTTCTTCTTTCTATGACCCTCTCGTATTCTGTTCTCACCTGCAGTTGCCCCTGAACTCTGCACTTAGAAACTCAGCACTTTACAAATGGATAGATGTTACGGCTTGACTCTCTTGCGTGATTGCATTTATTGAATTATCTGTCCAAGTTGGACTGAGCGACAGCCGCTTGGGCCTGTATCAACCAAAATACCATTCAGGAGAATGAGACAAATAAAGGAACACCAAATAGGTTTGGCAAGGACTTCACATGGCTGTACTAATTTTTCATGGCTAGGATTTGCATTGCTTATATCGTAGTGTCTTTGAGTCTTTTACTCCTGCTGCCGCCAACTTCTGAGGTGCTAGAAGTGTCTATTAATCTCTTGAGATACTAGAATAGCTGAAAAATTTTCTCATCCAAGAATAACTTCCTATCAGGCAGTAAGATGCATTAATTTTCAAATTATGGCCCAAAAATTTGCTTAACTTACCACTTTCATTTTGGGAAAGGGTGAACGCACTGAACAAAGGTGAAAAGATGGGATTGTTTTTTATGATCCATCACTTTTTCAGTAGATGTTACTTACACATATCAATCAGATGCATGGAATAAAGATAATGTAGATGAACAATGTCAGTCTTTTTTCAGTTTGCATTTTTGACCTGTAACTCATAGATCCATAATAACATTCAGCAAGGTTTAACTCTCAGCGGAACAGTCAAGAATCAAGAATCACAAGTAAAATCTGAAGGTTGAAAGGTGAAAATCTTCCACTCAGTATTTCCTCCTGGGCATTGACTGAAATCTTTCTCTCTCTCTTCCACTCTGATCAAGAACAGGACCCAGCAGTTAAAACAGGAGCCTCTTGTGCTGAGATGTGCACTTGTGAGCTCCCTCAGGTCTATTATCATTCTCCAGCTCTTATTAACATTCTAAAGGAGAGTGCCACAATTTAACCGGTGTCCTATAATGAATGTAGTTGATTTTGTAACCATTAAAATCAGCCTTAGCATTAACCCCTTAAATTCTAAACCATACATTCAGAGATTTGTTTGCTTTAATTCACAGTACTCACAATAAATGAGTGATAGCTTTATAACTCAAAGAGCTCAAAATACATTAAATATTTAGATTATTCTGGTTTATTTAGACTAACAATGCTCGTACATGCACATAATACATTCTTACTATATTTGCATTTATACAGTACATATACATATACACACATGCATACATTTACATTTATATAGCATATTTATAAACATGCATTTTATATGTATTGTCTATTGATAAATGTTATGTATATATACCTTTTTTTATACTGTAAAAACTGGACATCTTGTCGTTCTTGTCTCATTTTGTAAGTATATATAGCTGAGATGACAACAAAGTTTACTTTGACTTTCCCTCTTCCAAAATGTGTGAATAACAGCAGTTCACTTGATTACAGAGAGGCAAAATGAGAGCTTTTAGTGGATGCCAAGATTCATGTCATGTTATCATTCATTCTTGTAGCAGAGCTCTTGGAGCATGTGTTCTTTTTCTCTCAGAACCCAGACCACTTATGCAGTTAATTCTGCCGTGTAAAGCCACAGGACAGAGCAGCACGGAAATGTATGTGTGTTTATGTGTGTATGCAGTCTAGCTCACTTTAGAAGGCACATCTCACGTTGCTCTATATTTTTTTGTTCGAAAAATTTTATAGGTTTAAAGTTAGTTGGGAGGAGGGCAGAGAGAGAGAGAGAAAGAGACTGTATTCCATCCCTGATGGTGATAGATGGTAGTGATGTGGAACTCCAAGGTAAATGATGCACTGGCTGATTTTTCAGTGTGAATGTGACACTGGAATAATGTGAAAGCCATCAGAGTAATGAGGTGACACAGACGCCCGGCCCCCCCTCATCTGTCTTTATTTAGCTACATCCTCTCCACACAAACATGTGATTTCAGGGTCTTTTCTGCTCTGTCACTCGCCGGACAAATTGTGTGCATGAATATCCTTTTCTTAAACGACATGTATTCAGTAAAGTCTGAATAATTTTTCTTCCTGTGGTATCATTTAGTCCACAAACCCGTTATTAAGGTGCAATTGTTTTTAATAAAAATGTTGCCAATCATATAATTCTAGTCATTGTTTGATCTTGAATGAGTTAAGCATTATCTCAAACACCACTTAAGTATTCAGTGTAAAAAACAATTGGAATCAAATCCAGAACTAGAACTCAACATCTAAAGATAATGTGTAATACTAGGTGGCAGTTTAATGAAGTGTGAAATTACTAGTTAACAAAATACACAGAGCAAGAGGCTGTCACAACATGGGAGTGTGTGTTTAACCAAGACACTTAAATACTTATGTTCATTCATTCATTTTCTGAATAACTTGTTCTATATTTTGCATAATTTAAATAATGTTTGGCTGTATGTTTACACATTTAGATATTTAGTGTCTGACAAATAAAACATTAACGCTTAACTTAAACTCTTTTACTTTATTCTACAGTTCTGTTCAGCTGGGGCATTTTACTACTCATTTTACTACTATTCATGTCTCATTCTTGGCTCATTAGCTCCTACCAACACAATTGAATGCAGTTTATTCTAGATCTTTATACCACATAGTGCACAGTTCTGCAGATTTATGCTGCTTTGTTCATCTTTAACAACATGCATACTGACAGATATAATATATTATGTATGTACACTTACTTATAAGATTTAAATAATTCAAGGAAATATCTAATCCTACAAGAGCACTGGCACAGCAGCTAAATTAATTGAATTAAATATGAGAAATATCTCAAGCTTCCAGCTTGTAACACAATAGGTGCGTAAACATGAATGAACGCTACAAACCCCATATTATGCGTTGGCATAACAAGACAGTTTCTCTACCTTAAACAAAATAGGTAGAAAGAAATGTTCAAGCAAGTGAGTAGTGCAAAGTCATTCACTTCAGCTTCTATTGTTGCCACTGCAGTCAATTAGCTCCTCATTAATTACCTTTATCAGCTTTGAGTTAAAGAGTAATATTACATTTGTTATTTGTCAAATAGGGTTTAAGATTCTGTGAGTTTCTACCTTTACTGACCATACATTTGTCAGTAAAGGTAACAGTTGCAATTTTGCTCAAACGACTTCTTGCCAAATATTCTAAAAAAAAATCTAATATGGACAAAGTTATTAAACACTACTTAAAACTATCATGAATAATGTAATCAGTGCTATTAAGGCTTTGTTAATTGCATTAGTATTTTAGCTGGAATACCTTTTGAAATCAAATACAGTGTGGGATAGACTCTTTTTTCTACTTTCATGTGTTCTATTTCTGTTGAGAATGTTTAATAAGAGATGTTTTAATACAGATGAGACCCTAAAGCACAGTTCTTCTAAATGTAAACATCTAATACAAGTAGAGCTATAAAGTGCACAGATATTCCCACCTTCCTCACAGCGGATGTCGCAGGTCAAACTTTAATCTTGAATGTGTGAAATGAGTTTTGGAAAGCCTGTTTAGCTCATTACAGCAACCATTTGTAGCAGCACAGGTAATCACAGTTCATTTTTCCCTTAGGGCCAATGTGAGTTTAGGATTCCGTTTCACAGAAGGAGATATCCATCCTTATTTAGGAGCAGATAGAGCACACCATATGGAAGCTGATGAGTTTTCTGTCCAGTGCAGAGCTGCCATTACTCAAACCACCTTTAAACTGATCTCAGAACAGACTTTCTGCTGCAAAACTGTGCGTACCCTGAGAAGACCATAAAACTGTAAAATGAAAAGTATTAGTTGTTTTTACTATTATCAGTATAGTACAGACAGGGAATATTTTTCTTTCTTTCTTTCTTAGGTCAGCCTAGTCAAACAATAATTTCATACATTTGTATTATGTGAGTGACACATATGAACACCTGAGAAATTTGGAGTTTCAGACGTTTGTTTTGTACATCAATGATTTTAAATCAAGCATTGACTATGGCTGAGCTTTGACCACATTCTTTCTAATGAATGATCTGTAAAGGAAACAAAACCTATTTAAAACATGTTCCTCCCACTTCAGGGGATTATCAGTAATTGGAAGACTGACTGCTCACCTGTTTTTTGCCAACTGTGGGTGTGAATCATTATTTGTAGCCGAAGTGAGCTAGCAAGGAGTGCTGAAAGTTGATTTTAGATATGACCTTTCCATCTGGCTTTTTCTTCAGTTGTCTCTCAGCAAAAGGTCTAATGAAGTGTCAGTGTGAGTAAAGCAGGCCATTACAAGCATGTGAAACATTTAAAGAAAACTCTAGAAACAGAAAAAACAAGACACACTTTGGAAGACCACAACAAACATGACAGAAAATAATTTTAATTAACCAGAAATGATGAAGGAAAAGACAACACTACTGAAAATATAGGCATAAATAGTCTGATGGTCTTACAACATACTATGCAAAGCATCTCCATTAAAACAATGTTACAGTCTTCAGGTCAAAAAGATGTTTGGCTTGACCTTCAACCTTCAACATTTCCTCAACCTAAACATTTCTAATTCATGTAGACAGAAACGATTCCCACATAATAAATTCCAAAAATCAATAATGAACAATGAACTACAGTAAAATACATTAAAGTGATTTAATTTGTCAATTAAAGGCCATCACATGCAATAGCAACTAATACCAGGTAGCAAACCACTGTTGTTCCAAGAAATACAGCATGCTGTGCTCTGAAATCAGGCTTGATGATGTCAGTTTCGAGGACGGTGGTCTAGTGGTAGAACACACAGCTATGATATAATAGTTTACAGGTTAGAGCATGGTTGTACAATACCTCTAGACTACCACCACTGAGCATTTTAACAAAGAACTTTTAACCCCAAGTTGCTCCTGTGTGTCTATTCATGTAAATAGGAAATGTTCATCACTTTGAGAGTGTCTGTTTAATAGCATAAAGACAACTTAGAAAAGCAATGACTTGAATATAATTTATCTCTGTATATAAATATGTTGGAAATCAGAGAAAATACTCCAGATACCTAGTTTGGAACTTTTTAATATTGTTTTTGTTTCCTTTTCTCCAATCTGTCAGTGTCACCTTCATAAAACTTAATCTACCAACTACCCTGGATACTCTGTCTTACTTTGGGTTTTTCTTACACTCCTCAGGCATCTGTTCCTGGAAAGATATCAATTAGAAGCCAATCATGGGAGTCTGCAGAGACACATGAGCGTGGGGCGAGGCTATAGGCCAAAGCAGAGGGTTAGGAATAGGAAGACATGATTTTCTATGTCTAGAAGGGGTCCCTGACCCCCATTACTGCCAGCTGGGTTTCCAATTATAACTTGGTAGTTGGGAGTGTTCGGTACAGCCATGCATCTATCCCTCACGCTATGGCTTCTCTGTAGGATAGCAGTCATATTACTGGATATCTTCATGCATTATCCAGTAGTAGCTGTAAGCTTTGCTCCTTGTTATACAAATGAAGACAAATCAATATCAACTTTCTTAAACACACAGTCACAAAATTTATGGGAATAATGGCCAACAGCAGGGGTCTTTTATTTGATGAAAGTACATTCTCAAAGGTTGACTTAAGATCTAAACATCTTAAAGATCCATATTATAATTTTTTTAACAAGTTAAAATAGGTATATGAGCACCTCCTAAACTTGTCTCTGAAGTATTTTGCTGAAAATACCTCTCAGATTAGGCATTTTCACCTGCTTTTTACCCCTCTGTTTCAGTCCCTTCCGAATAGGCTGTTTTTCATTAGTATTCCTAAATGGAATCCTAGTTCCCCCTATTTTTTTTTTATTTATTTATTTAAAAAATTTTTTTATCAAACTTACAGTGTGTGTAGAGGGAGTACAGACTCAAATGGATGTCCAAAGGACAGAAAAAGTTATTTTGTTCATAATATGGGACTTTTTTTCCTACAAAATGCAGTACACTGAGAATGTTATAGCAAAAACACTTCACAAAGAACAGAAAAAATTTATTCTTGCTAACCATCACTAGAGGTCTACACTGTAAAAAGGGGAGAAAGAAAAGAGAGAAGTATTAGCGTGTCCCAAAATTATTTTATTCAAGATTAATGTTTGTGATATACAGTGCCACACTTAATAATTTAGATCTGATTCATGTAATTAATCATGTATATGTCTGTCTTGATTTATAATTGGTCATTCAAATTGCCCATATATTTCCTCTGTAAAATTACTCCTAAAAATAATCTCTTCAACATCCCTGATCAAGCACTTTCAAGATCCTTGCCATCACTCCCTTTGAAACCTTGTTTTCTTAGTAAATAACTTTGGCTAAACAAAAACCTGTATCTCCTAACAGATGGTCTTGTGTAAAAAGAAATTAGTGTATAATTGGGGAGAGATGTGTTGTGGAGACAGATTTAGCAGATGCACTTAGCGAAGGAAAAAGGTGAGGGATGCGATGAGCACAGATGTGTTCCCGTTATTGCCATTAACGATGTTTCACAGACCATTTACTTGGTGCATAGTTACATGGGAATATCTCTAAGATTCCGCAAACTTTCAGATGAGTTTAGAGTTCAGTTTGAGCTGTTTTTCTCTTTTTTCCCCAGAGGGCTGAGGCACCTAGCTCGCTAAAACACAGTTAGTAAGGCTTTATCTAGGGACGGTTTATGGCGGAACGGTTGGGCGTTTGCTCCGTGATCAGAAGGTCACCAGTTTGAATCCCACATCTGTAAAGTTACCAATGAGGAACTCATGAGCAAGGTACCGTCCCCAAGTACTGCTCCCCGGGCGCTGCCTTTGTTAGCTGCTCCATCACAGATGGGTCAAATGTGGGTCACTGTATGCTGCGCTGTGCTGTGTTCACAATGACAAATAATCACTCACTTTCACTTTTATCTATCAAATATCTGATGGTGATTAGCCTAGATTTAAAAGGTCTACAAAGTCTGTAGCTCTGACAGAGAGCATATGCTCTTCTGAGCCTAGGCCAATAAATCTGACATATAAAAACTCCAAATGCTGGATGTTTGTGAACAGGAAAAAAAACACACATTTGTGCTATTAGTCGAAAAAGAAAGTGTAAACATGGCCAAAAGGAGACTGAAGCCTGAAGCTAAAGCTATGTGCTTTTACAACATTAAATCATCTTTATTTTTAATTCTGAAATAGTGTGGTGCTTGCTTATTCTAATGCAGGCGTGGCTTGCAGCGTCAGCACAATGGCAGCGTGCCATAATGAGGACAGGGGACCCATAACCCCACAGTGCTTCCAGCTCAGGGAATGATGAAGCTGTAATATTGAAATGTGTCTAATCTGCAGTATCAGAGTTTGGAACAGAGTCACCCAACCCAGAGGAAAATAAACATGGGCTGATAAAAAGATTATGGACACATTCTTTCAGGTTTCAGTTGGTCTCAGACCTCAGCAAAATTCTAATGACAAAATGTTATTGTATTTTTCTACACATTGCGCATTTCCCTACTCCATGAGAATGCACCATAGTTTTTTTTTTAAGATTCGGTACATTTGTTTAAAGAGGAAGTGGAAAGCAATAATGATGATTATATCATAACCCCTTGCTCTCAATTATCTACACACATCTTAAAAATGACTACAAACTTTTCTGTTTTTCTTAAACTGATTTTACTCTGGAAGTCATCAAACAAAGACAGTGGCATCTGTTGGTGTTCCCCCCTGCTGAGGCGTCTGTTCCCCTGACAGCTCCAATAAATCACCTGTTCTGATGCCAACCAAATCAGAGCAAAGTGCTCTACTCAGACAAGATGCCCCCTGCATGAGACCACACTCACTTGGTCATGCATGCATTCATGCAGGTAATATTAAAGCTGCTTTTCAAATTGTCTGGAAGGCCTTGGGCTACAGCGGCGTTAGTGTCAATGAGCTTCAAATAGAAAACGTATTTATAAAAATGGCAATATATGTGTCACATGCGTACACAGCATGTCTTAGACACATTATGAACAAATGATGGTACAAATGATGTCCATTCCATATTTTCCAAATGCAAACTGACAGGCAACAAATACATGCAAAGACTGAAACCACAAGCAGATTGAAAAAATGCTGTAAATCTTGTCACAACAGAGCAGAAGTTTCTGAAGGACAATGAAACCAGATAATGTTTTTGGTAAGTATGCATTACAGTTGTATAGTCAATATGTAAATAAGTGAACAATTAGAGCAGTAGACAATGTGTATAAATTCAGCTCAAAAAATCATTCACACTGGTTTACTGCCCCAAAATGGAAATATTATTTAAATATAAATATTATACACTGAACATATTTTAAGATCTTAGCCTGACTTTTTCCCCAGGAGTGGACCTTTCTGTCCGACACCATCAATTTGCCTGAACTCAGATGACTGTAAGACCCGATCAACATCAATAAACCATCTGAGAGTTAGCCCAGTATGTTAATATCATTACTACTATCAAAAGACCTGACTGTTTATTTGCAAGCAATACTGTCTCTTTGTTGTTTATAACTATCAAGCAATTTAAGTAGATGTTCTATAAATAGTTGTGCTGCTACTCTTTTTCCTATTGTACACTGAATTCTATTGATTACACCTGCACTACTGCTCATCCACCCAAAACTGGATTAATACCCTTATATTGTAAAAAACAAACAAACAAAAAAACACTATTTGTAATTGTTTGTGAAATCCTACTGGCTTCTGAAAACTGCATTTGTTGTGAATGGCTTTGCAACATTCAGTCTGTCAATTTGGAGCATTTGGAAAATATAGCACTCATTCATTTTCTGTGTTTGAAAATATAGCACACATGTTGTAATTTTAATAAAAGGGTTTCCTACCTCCATTGACAATATTTGGTCACTAATCTTAGTAAGGCAGCATTTAGATAAAAAGAACAAAACATATGAAAAAAATCTTCTTAAAAATGAGAAATGTGAAGAATATTTTTCCATGACTTTATAACACTATCAGCATCTTTCTGTACATTCTGTCGGCTAATATATATCTAAACAATCAGCCGGACGTTTCTGTAAGTTTATGTACAGGCTCTCTAAGGATATATATAAATTAATGAGTCATGTAATTATTTGGTATTCACTTTTCTATGTGCAACACGACAGACTCTATTCAAACGCACTGCCGCCATCACAGCCATGACCTCTGGACCAAACTTGAGCTTTAATCATAATTAACAAAGCAGTTGCTGAAGAATTTCAATCTATTCAAAGTCTTTTAAAACTGTTATTAAAACCGCTGGACTAAATCATCTTGTGGAAGTAATCACCAATGGCTCGGCCTGTGTGCCTCATTAATACAGTGACACACAGAGGGGGAAAGATGGAGAATTTCAGAGGTGAGTGATCCTTTTGTTCCGAGTGGTAAGCTCAGCCCTCCTCTTCCATTGCTCCTCATTCTATTTCACAAAGTCTATACATGAACAGAAAGAATTTACAATGAACATTTCAAACAAAAAATTAAAATCTGAATGGTTTACAATAATAATAATCATAATCAGGAAGGTTTGTCTTTCAAAAAATGATTGACCTCTGACATTTATATAGATATGGAAGATGGACTGTATATAGGACGGTAATACTGAAAACTGCTTTACAATATGAAAATGTGCTGCAGCTTTACAACAAATCTGCCTCGTATGACAGAGCATTTAAGCATTGGATTTCAACTCATCATGACCCTCCCAGTAGAATAAATCTAAGTAGCATCTTTCCTTTCTACTCTCTCTCCATGATTTGTATGCCAACTTCACTTCACTACTTCACTATTTGAGTTTGATGAAAGCTGGTTCTGACAGGCAGATGCATAGGTGGAGATGGTAATGGTTGATGAGCTCACCTCCTCTTGACTTATGTATAGGTTTTGGTCCTAACATTTTTATGTGAAATAGTTTTCAAAGAGCATTCATGAGATATGATAGGAAATGCATTGTTTATATAAAATTGTGTGATATAGAATGGCAGGATAGTGTAATAAATTTTTATTTAAAATGTGTGATCTAAATGTCACTGTGTGTTGCATGAGACCTCACTTATTCCGTAAATCTGCCTTCCCATCTGTAAATGCCTGGCTTCTTCAAGCTCTCTCTGCCACGGTCCGAAATGGACCTCATTTAAATTTCATGGAACTGTCAGCATCAACACATTTTACTCACGCTATCTCTGGTGAAAGGCCTGAGGGCTTCCATTTCTCTTGAGGGCCACATCAGAGATCCTGAAGATGGCGGGAAACCACTGCATCACAGACATGCTCCACAGCCTAATGCTCCAGTGGCCGCTGGCCCATCAGGCTCAGTGGACCACTGGAGCGCAGCTCACTTTGCTAAAGCCATGACACAGTCTGTTTGAAAAGTAACTACCAATGTGCATAATTAGAGTCAACAGTTTCCCCACATCTTCACTTAATGAAATTTCATTTGAGTATTCAGAGCATGTGCTACATTGTTAATTGGCATTGCATCCCAAAGGCAATAATGAATCATGATAACAACACTTCTGTTATTCTAAAAAGGTTTGAATTAAACAATAAAACCATCCTGACCTTGACTTCGTTTCACAGATTAATATGGGCAAAAGCAATAACCACGACTCTTTTTCTCTATCTCTCACTCCCTCTTTTCTTACTCTCTCAACCCCCCTTACTTTCCAAATTACTACAAGCATTTTAAACCAACACATATTCTCCCTAATAGGTGTTCCACAGGAAGTGACACTGAGATGAATGACACTTTCCTAAAGGAAATCCATCCATCTCCTTACCACAATCAATACATGTCGTAAAACCTTTTCTGGTCTCCATCCATTTCCCCATTAATGCCAAGCCATTGACATTGTCATCAGAATTTGGCACATACTTTAATTAGAAGTAGTATCTTTACTAAGATTGTTTGCACAGACACTTTTATAAAAAGAGGTACATTGAAATTCTCCCAGTTTTACTACAGTGCTACTCACAGTTTTCACTCTTTCTCTGAATCTTCCAGTTGCAAGAATTATCAACAAAAAAGCACACATTGCCAGTCACCACAGTGATATTGCTGCTATGTTCGGAGAAGAATGTCATCATTTTATTGCCAATATAAGTTACCAAACAGATGAAAGGATCAATGAGTAAAAATTAATTATTTCCACCTGAACACGAAGTAGAAGCGAAAGATTTGTGACAGAATTCCATCTACTGAAAAAACTGCTTAGACCAGCCTAAATTTTAAGCTGGTTCATGGTGGTCATTTGCTGGATATTGCCTGTTTGATGTAGGTAAGGCTGGTCAAGGGTTCAAACCCCAGCTGTGCAAAGCTGGCTTGGCAGTAAATCTGCTCACAAATACTTGGGTCTTTATGGAAAAGCTTCAACTGGTCGAGGGCTAAAACCAGTTTGCTAAGCCAATGCTTCTGTTCCTCAAGCAATAATCATCCTGGATGAGTGTATTGCTTGTGTGTAGTACAGTAATACCTGATGATGTGAGTCTCTCTCCTAAAAAAGTAAGGAACTACACCTCAAATGCAGCATACTGTATATATTTTATATAGGTTTGTAGACGTTCCGGGTTATGATTCAGTTTGGTTTAACCTTTTCACAAACAACATTTTGGCTAGCAGATTTCACCGTTGCAAAAGCATCAGAGAATAGCAGAATGTTTCCAAGGAATATGCAGAATATGATTCTAAACCAGTCAATGTACACATGTGCTCATATGACTTCACACGCACACATATTTTCATGTCTGACTTGCACATGGGAGCTTCAAAAGCTGCAATTCCCAGCTGCTCTCTGAATAACTGCACGCTGCTGACAGAAAGTATGGATGACCCAAATGTCACTTTATCCCTTAGGGTTAAAACAATATGAGATGCAGCCAGTCACACAAGTCAAAAGTGCAAAAAGTAGTAAATAGGCATGGAAGCATCCCAACTCAGAACTGGTGCTTACTGAATTAATGTCATAGGCCAGGGCTTGGCAGCCTCTCAGTATTTTAGAAAGCTATAGGCAGAAAAATCTAATATACCTTGAAAGCTGCAGTAGGCCACACTTAACCAATGAGGCCATTGATCTCTCAGTGTTTTTGCTCTCTATTGAATGTAAATTGACCCAGTGGATAGTGTTTTTACAGATGGACGAGACAAGGACAGAGATTAGGGTTTTCTGTCAATTGATTTGTTTAAGGTTATTGTTAAATCTGTATGATTAACCAAATCATAATGGTTAATGTGAACAGAGAGTATAAACAAAATCCTCAATTCAGTCAGTATGTAATGGCAGAAGAGAAAAGATGGTTTACGGAACTACATTTTCGAATGTTTCTTGTATGATACATAGATAACAAGGGTAATGGATACTCACAAAATGGTTCAATTAAAGAAGGTACTTACAATATAAGATGCAGATGCAACTACAAAAGAGGTTAAAGGTGTTCCAGAAAAACCTAAAACAAAAGAATGGAGGCACCATGTAAGGCAAAAAGAGAGTGGCCAAAGCAGTTTGCATGAGGCATAAATGTAATTGCGTTACATTAATCAATCTCATTTTTCATGTTATGTCCCCACAGTGAACAGGAGATACTACAGTGGCAAATTCACTCCTCTCACTCCCTTCCCTACTTCCCACTGTGATGTGATGATTGAATCATAGTGCTTTTTTGATGCATTTGCATAATAATTGCTTTTTGTATTGGATCAGTATCATTGTAAATTATCCTGCATCACAGAATTATTACAGAACACTTTTCTGTGTGACTGCTGCAGATTCTGACTCTAATCTTAGGCTGAAAACATGAGCTTTGACAACTGAACTGTTGTACTGTACTGTGACATCTCAATAGATTGTTTAGTAGGTAATTGTTTGTTTGCCAGATTCATTCCTCTTTATAAATTCCCAATCGCAGTCCTTAATTTTCCTACTAAAATGTCTTTCAAAAGTAATGTTGTTTGTGTTTAATAGAAACAAGTCACCCACTCAGCAATATAACATTTAATTCTTACGGCATGCCTGATACTGAAACTTTGAAGGAACACACCTTATTTATGACATTTATTAGGCCGTGTCGACAGTTTCAGTGCACAAGAGATAAAACATTAGATTATTCCGAACAGACCCTTCGCTGCCAGGTTAGGGTATAAAAGCAAATGACTGGTAACACTTGAACACTGTGTATTTATTGATGTGGCTCTAAAGGTGCTGAATATATTTACTGTTATATTTGAAGAGCTTAAAAAAGTAGTAATCAAAATGGTACTGAGATTGGAAAGGCAAAGTGAGGCATTTATTTCATAGGCACAAATAATGAACTGTCAGGCAAAGAGAATGGTTTTATGTGGAATTGTCTTAATTCTTGATCAAACGTTTATATTAAATCAGAGAGGAGCAGTCTTGGAGAATTGCCATGGCAGGGTTCAAAGTTCCCCAATTAAATTTGGTCTCATTATCTACAAGACCAAACTGAAAGGTTTTTCTATCAAATACTGACAGAGAAAGAATGAAATAACAATATTTATGTGCTTGACTTAGCAGATCATCCAGTCATCCAGAGTTCACATTGGGTGCTTGTTTTCTCACCAAAAACTCTGCATCTATATCTATTTCAGACCCTGAAGTGTCTGTATGTCATATTCATACTCGTGACCAACTAGACAGAGAGGATGATGTGAAAGAAAAGTGAAAACACACTTTTATATTTTGGAGCATATTGTGTTCCTCTTGTTTCCTCTCTGACGTCAAATGATGTGGCAGCCTGAATTCCGGCTCCTTTCATGTTCAGGTAAGTGGCACTCAGTCCTGTTAGAGAAGCAGATGGCCATTAAATTACTGAATTAATAATGCATTGTTAACTTGCACAATGAATTGACTACAGTATCCCTGTGCTATTAGCTGGGAACGATCCTGGCTACGAAATAAGTCAGATTACTTCTTTTTAGATTGATCCTGTTTGCTGTGAGTATAGGGTTCAGAAAAGACTATTATGTTGATGGATTTGATGGATTTGATGGCTTTCAAATGATGTTGCATGCTGCAAAAACACACATTCTTTTGCACACAAAGTACAGAACACAAACTGCATGTGACACTTTTTTTCATGGCCTCACAGATGGTGGTGACCACATGCAGCTCCTTGGTCATTGGTGTTTGGTCAAGCAAGCAAGGTCCACATCAGCCAAACAGCTGCAATCAGAGCAGATAGATTCTGTTGCCTTCACCGCTTATGATAATCTGGCCTCCCAGTTGTGCTCCTATCTAAATGAAAGCTCTTATCATAGTCACAGCAGCAGGCAGCGAAGATGAGAGCAGGGAGTTGAGTATTGAGTCTGCCCGTTCAACCTTAGCCGCACAGAGGGGTTTTGTGAGTACACCAAAGTGCTTATTATATCCCAATTTATAGCAACATAGCAAGTATAGAGGGGCACACAGAAAGCTTGAGATGTAACACTTAAAGGGTCTGATATGTCAAATCTGTCTGGTTTAACTGTGCTTCATCTACATGACATGAGGTGTAAATGTGTACCAGGTAGCATCAAATTTTCAATTAAAGACAGAGTACAAAGACACAAGGATTTAATGATACAGATTAAGCAGTACAATGTAAATGTTTGGCTAAGTCTTGAGCTAAGCATGCAGTAAGAAATAAATAATGTGGAGATATGTTTTAAATCTTCTTTTCAAACCTTTCCTCAGTGTTCTGAACAAAATGACTTGCTGTCAAAGTGTATGTTTGTATGTTTCCAAATGTTTTAGGTGTGTTAAAATGTCATGTCTCAGAGGACTGGATTAGTTCAGTATCAATTGACAAAATCAGAGTTTAAAATTAGTCGCTTCACTGTAAGAGAGAGTTTGTAGACTCAGTACCTTCCAGAGGTACCATGTGGTTTTATGGGATATTGGGTCTCATAGGAAGATATAATTACCAAGACAAAGAAAGGCTTTGTGCATGATCAGCAGGAGAACATTACAGCACAAGAAAAATTACAAATATTGAAGGTTAGCAGTCAGAACTTACATACTACATGGCTAGAAAGATTCAAGCATTCACAATTACTATAGATTTAACATCCAGATAAAGTTTGATCTCTTAAAACTTGAAATCTCATTTTCTAGTGATTAAAGCACAAATCAGGTTATGGCTTGATTTAATTATATTTTCAAAGCATATGGGAATGAATTTCTACACTCTATACTCTGTAATCCAGTCTATGAAAGTGAAATCAATTATTGATTGATTTTTTCATTATCCAAACCGCTTAATCCCAACCGGGGTCACAGGGGGTGAGCGGAGCCTATCCCAAGGAACTATGCACGCAAGGCGGGACCAACCTTGAGCAGGCGCCAACACACCGCAGGGCACACACACTCACACAATCACACTCTCATATACACCTTACAGGGGCCAATGTAGAGTAGCCAATAAATCTATATTGCACCGGATTAAACCAGAGCACCCGGAGAAAACCCACACGAACACGGGGAGAGCATGCAAACTCCACACAGAAAGACTATGGCCGACCTGGGGATTGAACCCAGGACCTTCTTGCTGTGAGGTGGCAGCACTAACCACTATGCCACCTGAATTTAATTAGATATCCTATATATCTAATAGATTGTCATTAGAGTTGCAAGGTGACTTTGAGGAACTGATGCATCACCGGCCTGTTCTGTGCCGGAGTGGTAATAACTCAACACTTGCAATGAAATTTGTGGAAATAAATTACAGCCACAAATTATATTAATATATATTGTCAGATAAGAATATAGACTCCCTGTACTGCATATTCGCTGTAAATCCGAGCATGAACAGCCTGAAGCATGGGAGCGTGTGGAATACATTGACTCCCAAGGAACATCTTTTTGCAATGGACATCATAAAATCTGAGAATCAAAATGAGGCCCATGTCATTTTTATGGATCTTTTTGTTTACGGCATTGCAAAACATTCCTTGGGAATTGCATTTTTGAAATTATGTTGTTGGGTTTGCATTCCAGGATGGAGAATTGCTATATTTTAATGCATTTTGACAAGGTAGAACAAGTAGAACTGAGAAGTGTCTCTGTAGTCTCAATTACTGCTCAACTTGAGACAGGGTTTGGGCATAACCCAGTGCGTTTCAACCAGCAGAGAAACAGAATACATGCATATAGATAAGCTATGTGAAGCTATGTAAAGAAAACAAGTCACTAATTCTACCAAGGGAAACATAGATAATCACAATATTTATTTTTGAGGTGACAGATATTTTATACCCTATTACCAGCCCTAATAAGCCAGGGAATTCATAGACATTTGCGCTTTATTCCAGTATACCTCTCAGTCATTCTGCTTGAAGCTGGTTGTGATCTCAGCAGGAGTTGAGCGCGCTGCAACTCTTCTGTCCCTCTACAGAAGAACCCCACTGTGGCATCAGCACACGCTGAGGAGGAGCGCAGCCGGTATCTCCCAAAGGAGACTCTCACAGTGGACACCTATGATGGCTGTTCACTCCACACAGTTATTGCTTTGCTTTTCACACTGAGCCAAGAAACGAAGGGAGTCCACTGGGTCAGATTCTGCAGGACAGATGTCACAGTTGTCTAGATAAATGCAGCAAAATGTGACTGTTGTGGGAGGGGGTGCGTATCCATTGAAAACAGACTCCTGTGTAAAGTGTAATTTTTACAGCAGATAACATTTCCTACACAAAAACAATGGCCAGTGTTACAGAATCTGACAGCATTTACAAAAGATCTTTGGTGGTCCATCTGTTTTGTCTGGGAAAAATCCAGCCAATATTTTATTTTCAATTTTACATTTAGTAGTCTGGCAGATGCTCTTATTAAGAGCGGTGTAAAAGTAATGAGCCACGGCTTTGAAATGTACTTTGGGCGACATGTGATAGAATTTTAACAATACAGTAATAGTTGTAAAATGCTGGCCAGGAAACAGCAGGATGAGATGAGTCCCCAGACCACAACAGAAGAAGTTCAGAATTGGGGCATTTTAGATCTGAATAAGAAAATTGTTACAAAACTCAGAAGCAAGGACATAGTTTTGGGCTTGATACATTCTTCCAAGAGGTGCCAGAGTGATATCTGAATGTGAATAACATTAGATAACATCTGGATTACATGAACAAAGATAGGAAATAGAGTTGTAGATGCTTAAAGATTGTCAGCATAAGATAGAAGAGCAGCCGAGAGGAAATTGCAATAGTAAGGGACAGAAAAGGCTTGGACAAAATTTGGTCACTTCCGTTGACTCCTATAGACATGTATTCATTTACTTGCGCAGTGTTTGTGAAAAAAAAACATTTTAGCAGAGGAAATGAGAGGAAATGCAGTGTGTGAGGTATAATGGTAACCACTGATAATGAAAACCTTCACATTCTGAGAAACTGTGGTAAAAACATGGGTGATGGGTCTCCAACAGGGATTTTACAATAAAGGCTTAATTTGCCCCTGATCCTCTGCCAAAATCATTAGCAGGATCTTTAACTTCAATATTCAACAGCACAGTTAGCTGTCAGAATGCAATTTTGCCAATGAAAATATTTTCATATGTATAAATAAGTTTGCCAAAATGTTCCTAAATGTGTTACAGCTGCTATTAAATTCCATTTTTCATGCTCTGTCTCAGTAAACTGGATTCTTTCAGTATCAAAAGATGAAATCCAGAGGTTACTGCAATTGAATAAAGTATTGAAATCTTATTTTCATTCTTCATTCTTACTTTCTACCTGTATTTATGTGATGTCGATTTAAAATGCTTGAAAATGAGATACATTATGAAAACATTAAGTGTTAAATATTAATACCACTGTGATGCTCAAATATGTGATTGACAACTTTGGACACAACAAGGGCACTTTTTCAAGGTGACTTGAATTTCCATTTTATTTTATTTTTATATTTTTAATAATAAGTAGATCTTGTACAGAGAGGTGTGGAGTTCATTATGAGAAAGATGTGTACATGAATAAGTCATTTTAACATCTGCAGGTGTCAGTGCTTGTTAACTTTGTTGGTGGAGATTCTGCTATTTCTGCAAATCTGAATGTTTCAGTTGCTGTTGGGAAATTTTGACTGAGATATGAGGTTAGATGCAAAAACATAAGTCATTTATGAAAAACAAAAACACGAATCAAACAGAAAAGTTTTGCTGAGTCTAATGAGCTCCTGAATTCTCACTTGATACACATTTTAATACCCCTACCCTTCTCACTCTCCCCTGTCACTCTGAGTTTTCAGCTTGGTTGCTCTGTTGGCTGCTGCGGCATTTCCCATAGCCGGTGGTCCGGGTGAATGTCCTCAGCCTCTGAGCTGCCGCTCTGTGTTAGAGCTCGGTGACTGACAAGATGTCACGCACTGCTGCCTGGCCTCATGGTGCTGAGGACACTGTTGATAAGGAGCTTATTCTTGATAAGCAATAGAATGTTGCAGCCAATCAGTAAGTGATGTAAGATATATCTACTGTATGCTGTAATTAAGTGTTTTCAACCAATCATTATATTATTATACTGCTTATATTGATGACATTGCGTTTGGAGGCCTGACTTTTGGGATTTTTAAGATCCTGTTACCAGCAGTGCCTTTGAAGTTCTGATATGAATAGCTAGTGGCATGACAGTTTTTGGCTCTGCAGCAACAGAGGGCTTAAGTGCACTAAATATGCCCAACAAAACTGCTCAGATTTAACATTAACTAGGTCAAAATATACTTAAAATAACAATTAAACAAAATTGTATGAATTGAGCAACAGCAACAGAACAATGTACAAAATCTATTTGAAAGTGCACTGTCCAGTTGCTCTGTGCCTCCATTATATTTCTCTCTAATTAACCCTGACCTAATTATCCATATCAATATATAATATGGTCTCCTGATATATTTAAGCTTAAATAAATTAGAGTGTCATTGAATGTCAAGCCATCAATTTATTACACAGTGTAATGAGAATATTTTGAAGCATCTTAAAATGCACTTAATTATCAATAAAACAGATGAGTAATTTAATATTTGGCATACGCTTAATAAAGCACTATTTCCCAAAGACTGTGAAAACCAAATTCACTGCATGGGCAGTTCAAAATGTCTTCAATAAGTGATGCCCCCCTTTTGTCATTAACATGGAGTGGATTTTGCCTGAAATCATACAAAGACAAGGTCAAGCACTGTTTTCACAATATGAAATGAATAAAAGAGAAAGTGTATTATGAAACATTAAATGCACTCACTTTTAGTGTCATTTCATGTCTTTTAAAGTCGTCTTTTATGTCATGTCTTTTAAAGTCAATTCAGATAGCAAATTATAAGTTTGTAATACATATTTTGACATAAGATTTAAGTGCTGCAAATCATGCAGTGTGGACAATGGGTAATTGTTTTCCACATATTTTGGTTTGAATGGAACCAGGTAAAATCAAAGTATAAAACATCTGCATGTTAACAAGTGTTCATTAATGTAGTACATCATTATGTGGCGAGAACAGTGAACAGATTGCTTTAAAGAGTCAGTTAGTGTCCCACCCAAATGCAGCAAAATGTGGGTGTTTGGCTTTGGTCTCTTTTCTTATCCGTCAACTTTGTCAATAAATTGTTAATGCAAATCCTGTGGTCTAAACAGAAAATCTGTGTATTAACTGAGAATAAAAATATGAAGATTTCAGTGAACTTATAAACAAACAGTTGTTTCCCTTTGATAACTACCACAATTGAGCCGCAGAGCAGCCCCAAGCCACTTTAGGGAGGCTGTCAATGTAATTAGGAAATGAAAGTTCTTCAGATAATTGATGGAAATATAAAACTGGCCAACTTAGCCCTCGGACCCTTTGAAACTGGTGAAAACACCAAACCCACCAGTGTTGGAAGACAGCAATCTTTAAAGTTATACCCATAGCATAAGTAAGGAAATCTCTCTCCAATAGAAGAAGAAATAACTGGATCCGGATCCAAATCTTCCCCAGGTTTTACTGAATGCGGCCGGTTGGAAAGGGGCGGGGCTTGTGGAGTGCGTTTTCCTATTGGACAGATCCCGGTTGTCAGGACTGGAGAGGCTGGGAAGAATTTGTCAGGCTGCCTTGAAGATTTAACGGAAAATCCACATGCGATCTAACTAATTCCCTAATCCCTACGTAGTGTGCTTATACGTCATGTAGGGAGTCACTACCCATGGCTTGAACAGGCTTGTTTGCGGTTGTGTGCCGCTTACTACGAAGAGAATAGTCTGCCGTTTGAAGCTGACTGTTCGTTGGCGTGCTTTGTTGACATGTTGTTAGAACCGTACGGTTTAGGACTTTACCACAGCCTTCAGCGTTTATTCACATATATTTTTTACTTGAGTCTTTTATAGGATGTGTGGATTAATTATGTAAATAGACATGTTAAACGTGACTGCGTTATACTAAACAGCATTACTTTCAGTTACCACGGGTGCCAGTAAAAGCGGTAAAGCGTCAGGAGTGATGATAATATAACGACGTACCAACATGTAGATAATTACCTTAAAACCTTTTACATCACTGTGGAGAGAGATCGTGAGAAGAGTCTGTTCAGGCTTTGGTCTAGAAGCACATGCTAACTAATGATAAGATCGCAAAGCGGTAAGTTAACGTTGAGGGTAATGTTAGCCTTCTGGGACGTGAGCCAGACTTAAGGTGTATTTTTAACTCTTCAGCGAACCATAAATACACAGCGTTTGTGTTTTGCTTTCGACTTGCTTTGTGCCATCGTTTCATTTGTTTGCGTGTCTCAAGTAATTTAGTATGCAGCTTAGAAGTGAACGTGAAAACTGTCTGCATAAAGTTACTCGGAGTTGTGTAGATAATTTATTAAGTTATTTGTCAGAATAAAAATGTTTTATATCAAACATTTAAATATGTCTGCACAATATCATTATAGCATTGGCGTCGCCATATAAATATAAAATAACTCGCAATTAAATACATTTTATTTATTTAGTAAATTAAATAAATATTGGCAGTCAAAAGAGTAACAGGATATTTTCTATCTTTTTTAACTTTAAGCATGATTATTTCCAAACAAGCCTAAAATCTCTTGTATTTTTTGTTGCATATATGTCAGGAACAATGCTGTCCCAACACAAATTCTCATTTTGTGGACTAGTGAATAATAAGAGTTTGTGGGTTGAAGTCTGGCTGTATAGTACCTCCAACACTACTACTAGTGAGCACCTAATCAAGGGCCCTAACATCAGGTTGGTCCCACTGAGCGTGTTGTTGCAATTAAGAAATGTAAGTTGTTCTGGACAAGAGCCGTAAATGTAATAAATGTTGAACCTGCAAGTCTTTGGAGTGTGGGTGAAATTCAGGGTTTAAGTAGACATTTCTATTTTGGAGAAGTCATGCCCCTGGACTTGTGTTGTTTTAATGAACCTCATTTATTACAGCCTCCTTACTGTTGCCTTCTTTAAATGGTGTGTAACTATGCGCTATGCTATACCTGGTAAGAAACAATACAAATTCTACCCAATAATTTAATTTTGGAGAGGTATATACATATATATATATGTACTTCACCTAGGCCTTTACTTATTCCTGGCACTAAATTCCATGTTTATTCCTTAAATCTGCCCACCCCTAAAGTTACCCATGTCATTATCATTCCCAATACCTGCTGCAAATGCAGTGTAATGTTGCCATAAACAAGCCGACTGGTGTATTGATTTTCCTGTTAAATTCACTTGTTGTTATCAGTCTGCAATCATGGAATAGCTAACAATGTGGGATGTTTTTACTGTGAATGGATTTTTGGTTGTAATGAGACTTAATCAAGCCAACTCCGTAAACATTGATTGACCCGTGACCTTTCAGAGAGGCTTTACTCAAAATACTCAGTTTAGCCAGAGAGCAGAATAAGGGCCTTCTAATGTTTCCAATGTTGTTTTGGTGTATAAGAGAAGATCAGTGATCATTGTTTCTTTGATTTTTCCTCCTGTACATGAATCAGTTTTATATTCTTAAAATCCAGAAGAATTGCTTTCTTATCATTTGCTTAAACATTCAGTTGACTAATGTAAAGATGTAATTGCAGATTTATTTTCTGATTTTGTATTAATTGATCAAGTGGAGTCATAAAATGCCAACATATAAAATGTAATAAGAAGAACTGCTTATTTATCAAAAAGACATCTAAACAATGCCGGAATATATCTTTAGTAAATGGGGAAATTTACCAATTTTCAATGCATGAAAAAAGCAAACCTAGTGTCCAGATCAGAGTTAGTACCATATTTAAAGCTCCTTTATTGTGTCTGAGAAAGAGAGCAGAGGGAGGGTGAAAATGAAGTAGATTTCATGACATGCTTCATTATGTGGTGATGTGTACTGCCACAGCTTGAGCTTTGATTCATTTCAGTAGAGAAGGAGAGGCGCCTGGCTTCCTATGAAGTTTAGCTGAGGCCAGCAGATTTGGGCGTGCTGGTTTAATTGCCCTTAAACAGTCATGATGTATGATAACGGCCCTGAAACCCATCACTGAGGTGTTTGAGAAATAAAGGGTCAGACATTTGAATTGGAGAGCCAGCAAGTTTCTTGCTGTTGATTTGGCTTCTTCAGTGGCGAGTGTGTGATTGCTTGTTGCCTCCTAGAGAGGTTTGTTTGTTCATGCAGGTGAGAGGATAAAAGAAATCTCCCTCTTTCTCTCTCTGTCTTTTCTGTGATGTGCTGAGGTAGAATAAGAGCCACATGGAGGAGCCCAGAGGGACACATGCATATTGTTTCTCACTTATTCTGATTCTCTTTCTTTTTTGGGGAACCACGAGACTTTAGAGTAGGCTAAGAACCTTGTCTTGGTGCGTGACTGTGTTGCCATGACGACAGAGCACCATTTTTTAATGGAAATGAATGTGTTGTCCTAGTTTAGAGATTTTTGGGTAGTTTGACGATGAGGAGAATGTGAAATTGTTAAACATTTATATGTTCATTTTGTGTAGAAACAGAGTGTATCATTGTTCAGTTTTGAATTTAGTTATAACATGGTTAATATAATTTGATATTCTCCTTTGATATAAGTATTTATTGCATATAGATATATGCACATATATGTATTGCATTTCCTTCCTAAAATGTATAGGGATGCACCGATCCGATACGTGGATAGATATCGGTCCAATAATTACTCAGATAGCTGGATAATTATGTCAGGACTTTTCTACTACTAAAAAAACATCTACAGATGCAAGTCAGTTTTCATCAGGAAATGGACTGATTTCAAGACTATGTCAGCACTTACACATCAGACTATGACAAATCTGAGTAGTACAGAATGTTCTGAATACAGCAACATAACGCACGTATGGCTAACTTATACACACACTATGGTAAGCCTAAAAGCAAAAGTATAGAAAATTCTGTTAGGGCTGTAAAGGTTAAAAACCAGTATCGGATCATTACTCGGGATCGGCCGATACCCAAAGCCCAAGTATCAGCATCGGTATCGGAACTGAAAAAGTTGGATCGGTGCATCCCTAAAACATGTGTATATCTATAAATCTGTGTATGTAGGAAGCACAATTCTAAAAAAGTCTACAAAACTGTTTCTCAGCTGCAAAACTGCTTGTTTAAAAAGTAAGGAAGTATACAGAGTGAAAAATGGAATCAAATGAATGGACATAAAAGAAAAGTTAATACTGAAAATGAGAGAAAAATGAGTTTAAGGTAGATTGATAGTTTGGTCACACATTTCTGATAGGCATGTGGTAGGACAAATTTTAGTTTATCCAGTGCTGAGAGCTGTTTTCCAATGCAGAATATTTAAGAATATTTGAGTTCAACTCAGTGCAGTGTTAACCCTATACTATCCAATAGTGATTTAAGGCATTTGGTCAAAGCAGTGTGTATGACATCAACTAGAAGAGGAATCACTAATATCTGGTTCATCTGATGTTGTGTTTGTCATTTGTCTTGGAAAGATTCATGTGGAAAACCTGAAATGGCTTTGCAACAACATATATAAAGGCTAACATTGCATTGCTAAAGTAGTGAAGAGAATTTAAACTACAGAGAAAGGGGAATAATAATAGGTTTAAATTAGGATCTCTGCTGCAAAGAAGTTGATAAAAGTGATTTTAGGTGATTTGCTAGTGTTAGTACCAGAAGCAGATACTGTGTGTCCTGATCACATAATATAAAAGAAAGAATAATTTTACAAATAGAATTTTGATAAGTGTTGATCTCTTTGGTAAGCAGTTGAAAAACTCTAATCTAATCTAATAGAAACATGATTCAAGAAAAGGTTATGTCTGGTTTTCATTTTAATCATCCAATTAAAGGGGCACTGCCAGAAACTGTATTTGAGCTCATCTGATGCTAATGTGTGGAACGCTGAATGAAAGCTGGTGATGGTTAGCTTTTAGTTTTATCCAGATTCCAGTCAGTAGAGAATTTCCCTCTCTGTTTCATGACACTGCAGCGTCTAGTAGTTGTATTAAACCTCTGATCTTTGTTGGAGGGCGTTGTAGAGAAGACTTGAGCAAGTTTGAGCTTGAGCTTGATTAGCTGTTGTATTTTGACCCATTACTCTTAACAGAGCTGGTGTAGTTGAGTCAGCCCTAGTTTGTGTCTTGAGATGGCATTGACACAAAATATGAAAGTAAGTTTATGACCCACGGAATTATGATGCTGTCAATCAAAGTCAAATAATCTAGCAATCTAGTTGTTTGGAAAATTATTTTGTCACGTACAAAGATGATGTTTTAATTAACTTACTAACGGTTGACAGTGTGTAATTTATGGAGTGGATAATACAAGTTTTAATGACTTCAGCCTAAGTGTGTAGAAAATTCTGCCTTCAGCTGTAGATAGGGGCATTAAACTTTGAACAATAAACTCTGATGCTCACAGGTAAAAATATCCCAGATTTTGACCATTTACTGGTGTTCAACACACTGAGGGTAGATTAGGAATGGGCTAACTGTACATTTAAGTAATTCTATTTATAAAAGCTGACAAATATCACTTAATGAAATCTCTTTTATTCCCCTGCATTGTGTTCTTACCTCTACCCATGTCTCCTCTCCCTCATTTTCTCCTTCTTCTTCTATGAATTCACCTCCTCTGTAGCACTATTTATATTCCCATTTTACAGTGGCCTTGGCTTCAGTCACCCTTCTAAAACAGAGCTCACAACCTGAGATAGATTGTGTTTATAAGTCACTTTCAGCTGCTGTTAAACTCATGCTGCAGTGCAGCGGAAAGCTGGCCATGATATTTTACACTGACAGTAAACAGTATCACTTATTGACATTGAAAGGCTCTTCACACGGGTCTGTGGGAGCGGCCTTGTAAAACCCCAGATCATTTTTACTTTATGATGTGCCTCTGCAAATGTGCCATCACTGTCAGCCTCCGCCAGTCATCTGCTTTGAATTCTCATTTTTCTGCCTCTGCAATAACTGTGGGCCTCACATACAGAAGGTGGATAGTTGAAAGAACAGCATTGTGCAGCCAGAGAAAAATAATGCTTTTGACTTAAAAGGGAAACTCAATACGACCTGCACTGAAATCCACACTGGCCTTTTCTCATTTTTAAAGGAATGGTTGGAGGAATTTTGTGGTGCAGCGGAGAAAAAATTAATAATCCAAGTCAGCTTTAGAATTTGAGTCTCAGACTGTTTCTTAATTTTTTGACAAAAACAAGTCAAATTGAATGCAGTGATGAACTTTTTTTTGCCTGTGTAACCTTTGGCATAAAATGTTTATTGGAGTAGTACAGTTTGACCCAAAATCTGTTTGCAGACTCTTACTCTTTAACATTTTCTTTGTTTTTCTTCAGACAGTGCCATGCACCCAGTGGCTAACGGCTGTTGCCCACATAGAGGTCCCTCAGCCTCCTGAACGCTCCTTTTCTCCGCCCCTGGAGGATGCTGGGATTGTGTCGTGGGCGCAGGAAGTTCCTGGCTGCCTTCCTCGCCCTACTCTTCATCCCGGCCCTCACCTGGCTCTACCTGTCCTCCGCTGCCAACTTTACAGGTACCCCGTCCATACACTCACCTTTACGTGCTGTCTGCCAATCCAACCGGAACACACATCTATACCATGCTATACCTAACATGTGCACACACACACAATATATTTACATGAAAAGGAGTTTTGTGCAATTTCAATGACTGTATGTTAAAGTAAGTGATTATTTGTCATTGTGAACAAACTACGGACATAAACATAAGTGAAATAATCAGAGTAGTACCTTGACCAGTCTGGGCAAACTCTCTAACCTTTACACTACATTAACAATATTATCATGATGTTAAATGCTTAAAAGATATGATTAACGTAATGGCATATAGATGACAGATTCCCTCTTCTCCATGGCCTGTCTGTAAAACAGATATAATGTTGAGTCTTATTCATCTTCGGGAATGGATGAACTGCCTCAGTTTCTTTAGCAATTTTTTACTAAACTTGAAACCTAAAGAATCCTGTAAGGTCACTTAATTTGAAAATTGCATAGAAATATATTGCAGACTCATTTAGGCTGTTTATTTTCCTCTGTGATGAATTGAGTCACTGTACCTTGTCTGAAATTGATTACTTCCTCAAGATGATTTAGTCCAGTAGGTTTTAATGACTTTGTGGCCGAAAGAGAAATTTCCCCGCCGCCGTCACATTATTAGTTATTTGAATTATTTATTAAGCCTCAGATTTTGCTTCAGTGAACTCGAACGCCTCAAATAGTGTGTTGTGTAATGACCTCAGCCTCAGAATCTCAAACCGACTTCTTCAGTTTGGAACCTTTACTCAGTTAGTGTTTTGAATGATTTTAACTTTTTATGCATATTAACTTTTTTTTCTGCCATGAGCATGAACTGCAGACATAAGACTGTGTACTGGATTAGATATAACTTTGTTTTTAGAACATAGAAATTAAACATTTGTTAATGGCAAAGTATTTTTTCATATTTGTGCTTAAATGTGATGCATACAAGATCAAAACTACGTCAGTGTATATGTATTGAACTTCCATGTCATCAGATGCAGCTTTAATAATTACAGACAGATCGCCTGTGGTCATTTTTTGTCCGATTATTAAAACAGTTAACTACAGAATAAACTACACAGCAGTCAGATTTTCTAGATGAGTCCAAATTGTCGTATTGACTGCTGTGTCTTATAAATCATTGCTGTGTTATTGTTTGTGCTTTTATGAATTCAGACCTTGGTTAGGACGCTCCACCTTTCTGAAACGCACTGGAGACGTTCCCTTTGCTCACCGTTGTGTAAAGGCACTCTCAAGGACTCAAGACTGCAGCTTTACAAAGTTAATTGGTGTCAAGTAAGATGAATGTAGTGTTCTTGCACACCACCAAAACTCACTCCTCAGTATAATTTCGTACCTCAAGAAAGGGCTGACAGCGTGGGTTTGTTTACAGAACAGTGAACTGCCTCGACCTCACCCTGTTTGTAACTCGGTGCAAGTTGCAAGATTTTTTTATAAATAGTTCAGCTTTCAACTTTATGAAATATAGTTTAGTTATTTCAAGACATCCAACAAGCCACGTTTTTCCTTCTCTGCTTTAAGTCCAGATTTGTTGCGGTCACGCCGTCGGGAGATGGAGGTGTGATGTCCCGTTTTCCATCTTGAAAGGCTTGCCGTTTTTTCTCCTTTCTTTTTTTGCACTGTATCATGTCGTCGTTACGCTTGGTGACCATAGTATCTGTTTTTCTCTCAGATCCCAGCACTCTGGGACGGAAGTGAAGAGGTGGGAATGAGGGTTGTATTATTGGGAGATTACTCTGAGAAAATAGCTCTCTACCTTTTAAAATGCTTCTGGATGCCAAGGCGGCATCTGGTGCTGCTTAACCTGCCCAGATTAAGTAAACTGACTGTCATTATCTGTAATGTGGGAATATGTTGAGTGGATATTTGCCTGGTCCGAAGAGCATGTTTTCAAAGTGGGTTCAACCACGTACTTTTGCACTTACCTTTAACTGAGTCATTAGGTCTGCTTGAAAGGTAATTAAATGGGCATGACACCCCATGTTTGAGTAATGCCCCACCCTCAGCTCATCTGTGAAAGATGCTTTAAATTGGGTTTGGAATGCATTGGTTCTGAGCGGGATGTACAGGGACAAAGAGCATTCCACCACTGAATGTGAAAGTGTAATTATTTGTCATTATGAACACAGCACAGCACACTGTGCACCACAACGAAATGTGACCTCTGCATTTGACCCATCCATGAAGGAGCAGTGGGCAGCTGACAGTACCTTGCTCATGAGTACCTCAGCGGTACCTTTACCGGTCCAGAACTCTAACTGCTGACCTCCTGATCACGGTGCAAACTCTGTAATCATTAGTTTACCAAGTTCCCCGTTGGATTGGATGTCCATATGTGTGACTTCTTTAATGGAAAATATGAAGCACTTTTTCTGTATTTGGCTGTTTGTTTTTAGTAGTAGAGGGACAAAATAGTAAATCTGCTGAAGAGCATCTCAGTGGTACCGTTATTGATCCGGAACTTGAACCGCCGAACCTCCGATCACAGGGCCAACTCCCTAACAGTTACGCTACCAACTGCCCCAAATAAAGCAAACAGTGGAGTTTCTGTGTGCCCCAGATGGACCAGCTAATGATCCACATTCCATTTTTTGTTGTCATTTTATCGACTGTTTCTGATTCATTTACAATTAACTCATATTGTACAATAATATTGGCTTGACGCTTTACCAGCTGGGCTCTGTAATAAATACAGTTAACATATTAAGTCACATCACATCACATCACAAGACATTACTAAACATCAAATGAAACACGTTTTCATGCCCCTTTAGAGGTGTTGTGGTATATCTATCATCTGCCTTTATCCTCTAATGTTTTTGTGGAACTAAATACAAATGCCTTTCGATTTTGTTGCTCAGTTTCTCCCGACTTACTTTCCCCAATGATTTTTTTTTGTGTGTGTGGTTGTGTAACCCAATCCAGTGTTCGAGAACATCAACATCTCCCAGCTACACTGTGATACCTGCGCAGGAACTTCTGACCTGCCTTTTGCGAAACGTACTTGTAATTGGTGACCACGTCTACTGAGGTCTGTCATATCTCGTTTGCTTTCTTCTCATGAATATGCAGAGTTGTGGCCGGCGGCAAATCACGGCAGAATCTCTTTTTCTTTAATAGCGCCCCTTTTAGCATGCGCTAACTGTTGTGCTGTTTCCATGGCGATGCCCTGTGGCAGAGCCAGTGCCGATCTTTTTTTGGCTGCCGACGTGGTAAAGGAGGACATGAAGGTGTGCGAGTGATTGATAGGGCGTGTTGGACCGAAGTGGGGGAGGACGAGGACGAGGAAGAGGGAACTGCCTGATTCTGAACACACACTTGCACTACAGCAGGAACTTATGCTAATAGCTGGCACTTGGCTCCACTGCTGATGCCTCATTAATGCTCCTGCATCCTCTCGCACCTCCCACTGCTGCTGCTGCTGCCTCTTTCCAGTGCCACGTCTCACGCAAGCATTCACGCCCGAGGGAGCTCTTTTGAAATATCACTGAGTCAGAAATCTTCTGCACATTCTTGTGAGGCCTGGAGGAGTTTAGCTTCAAGTTAGGCAGGTGGTGTTGACTAAAATTACAAAACAAAATGCTATTTTTTTGGAGAGGGGGGTGCACTTTTTACTTGATTACATGATTCACTCCTGGTTATTGTTGTTATTTATCAGCTCAGAGTTTTGTCCTGGGTTCGATCCCTGTTTGGCCACAGGGCCTTTCCGCCGGGGGCTCCAGTTTCCTCCTACAGTCCCAAGGCATGCACTATAGATTAAATGGGCGCCTCTGAATTGGCCTGTAAGGTGTGACTGTGGGTGTGTGTGCCCTGAGGTGTGTTGGTGCCTGCCCAGGGCTGGTTCTCGCCTTGCGTTCGTAGTTCCCAGGATAGGCTCCAGTCCCTGCCACGACTGCGGTTGAGATTAAGCGAGAATGAATGAATCTAATGGGAGGATGAGAGGGTGAGATGTGAATATTACGGTCTGGCTTCGACCATGACTTTCGGTGTAGAAGGTCTGTAAATCTGTGTGTCTGTGCTGGCCTTTACTATTTTTCATCATGCCTTTATGCATCCCTCTGTTTCTTCCTCTCCAGCATCAGCACTTAGCCATAGTGTGTGATGGCGCTATAAATCTGGACGGGTGAAGGCTGTACATGGGGCTTCTGGGCCATGGGAAGTTTGCTGCACTTTTTCAGACCTTGCATTGTTCGACATCTCAGTGCACTTTGGGGACAGGGAGAGAGGTCAGCAATCAACTTTCTCCACAAATCTCTATCCAGGAAGGACAGCAGAAAGGCCACTGCTATTCTGACTTCTGCACCACCTCCATCCTCTGGGCCCAGGTGCTGCTGATGGCATTCAGGGAGCACTAATGGCACAGTATGTGTTTGTTTGTGTTGCCCAGAAACCGCCTTCGGTTCTGCTTTTTTCCGAACCAGTTTTTGTGACATTTGTAGAACCTGCAGAAAATGTTTTTGTTGTGAGCTTGCAGTGCCTGAAGCGCACAGCAAATACACACACGACTGAAAACACATAGAAAACTGGAAATGGCGTTCTGGCTTACTCAGTGTGATTCCAGAGATCAGAAAGTTTTTCTTTTCATCACAGTCTTTTTGTGCAAAAAAGCTTTGAAAATATGATTAATAAGAATTCTGTTAACTTATACCCATGCAATTAATATCCCGAATTAAATAATTATCTAAAAATGTGTTCAAAGTAGTCATGCTCCTCTTTCAGGTTAAAATGATCACAAAATGTAGAACCTCTTTATACAGACGTATCCCCTGAGCTGATGAAGATGCTAATAAGGTGCTTTTTTCACACTGATGTCTGCTGCAGAAACACTCCAGTTGACTGACGGAGCAGCAGAGGCATCAGCGCGAGTGGCAGCCTTTATCTTACTTTGAGATAATCTGGAGAGCTTTGTTTCGGCTGGATGGGGAAGGTAATGGAATTGTTCGGGTTCCACATGAAAGGTCTCGAGTTTGGGAGTTTGTTTGAATGCTTCATGCAGAAGATCGTATGCGTCATCGACGCGGGTGGAAGTCTGCGGCGCCGAACATGAGCAAATAAAACACGGTACACACGAGTGAGCCATGAGCGGCAGCATCGGAACAGCCGATATACAAGCCACACCTTTTTGCCCTTAAAATACCGCTTCGTCAGATGAGCAGCGGCCTAGCAGACACGATGATCTGATGAGGATGATTACTAGAGCAGCACTGTCTTCCAGATCTTGGTTTATAATCTCGGTAATATTTTCTAGGTCTATACCAAATTTTTATTCTAGCTAATATTGCTAAAAATGTTTTTTTTTTAAGTAAAAAATAAGTAGATCTGTTAAATGAAGAACAAACACTTCAGAGGTTGGACAAAATTTACGTCCAACCTGGGCATAAAATGCTGTTTGATTGGAACCAGTCGTGTAAATGGGTAACACCATGCTGTGAAAAATGAACCAAATGAATTTGGCATAAGGTAGAGCCGATGTCAAAATGCAGATACCAAACATGACTCCCACCAGTTCAGTGAGACGAAGCCCAGAATCCCCTTAGCAAATAATGCTTAGGCTGTTGCAGAGCAGAGGTGCTTTGGTATTTGTTTCTGCAAGCATTCCAGAATCTAAAATCACCAGTTTTGTTCTGCTACTTCGTTAAAACTTAAATGCTATATTTTGAAGCAGATTTTCTAACACATGCAAATTTTTCAAATAATGTACCATCAATCCATTTTCCCAACTGCTTGTCCTAATTAGGGTCACAGGGTCTGGTGCATATCCCGGATCTACGTGTGCAGGGAATACACATACAAAACATACAAAATGTTGTATAGTAACAAAGTAATAATACTTCACTACTGTACTCAAGTATGTTTTGGGAGTATCTGTACTTTACTTGGGTTTTTTTATTTTGTCAACTTTCACTTTTACTTCACTACATTTATTAATTTAATTGCATACTTTTACTCCGATACATTTTCAGCGCGGACTGTCGTTACTCGTTACAAAGATCAAACTAGATTTGGTGTTTGGTGTTCACACTGATGTCTGCTGCAGAAACACTCCAGTTGACTGACGGAGCAGCAGAGGCATCAGCGCGAGTGGCAGCCTTTATCTTACTTTGAGATAATCATTACTCAAGTACAGTTAGTTATACATTACTTGTAATCCTTAAGTACAGTAAATACTAGATACTTTAAGACTTTTACTTGAGTGAAATTCTAGTTGGTGACTTGAACCTTTATCAGAGTACATTTTTGTGAGGGTATCTGTACTTATACTTCAGTGTGACTTTTGGGTACTTTGTACAAGACTGGCATACACCTGGTTATTTCAGATGCTCTACATCACCGTAAAACTGTTTACCACTTACCATTGACCACAGTGGTTATTATTAATGTCTCTAATGAAGCCCGAGTGTAGGACTTTATATAAATGGAAATTTCTAGACTGGATTGTCCACTTCAACAAAGTGTCTTTCAGTTCCACCAGCCTAATGGGATTGAAAGTGTCCAACCTTTATATGCTTCAGATTTGGACCCTTTGTACTGCATCATCCATTTACTGTTTGGACATGCTAAAGCAGTTTTGTTGCTCTCTTCAGCTAAATATCTTGTCCTCATGACCCACTGTCCAGCACAGTTTTATCTGCATTTACCATTTATCAGACATGCTAATCCACAGCAGCTTACTTTTGCTAATTACAGGAACAGTTTTGCTGGAGAAACTTCAAACTTCAAAGGATTTCGAACCTCAAATCTTAGGGCCACCTAGGAGTTTCATTCACTTAGACCACCTCTAATGTTTCTCATAATTCCGAATTCTCAAACACAAGTTTAACTCAGTATTAAACAATCAATTAGTTTAGAAAGATTACACAAATTGATGCCAGTTGGGTAACTTTATTTTTAAAAACCAGACCTTCCCCTAGACATAAGCATTCACACACCTGATCCAGATTTAATCCTTGCCCACTAACATAGTGCCAGTGCTGTTGCTGTGGCTCAGCCTCAGGTTCTTTGTGTTTCCACCAAGAACAATTTGTGATGTGCTGCAGAACAGTTTCCAAACTTTGCTTTTTTGCTACCGGGATTTTCAAAGACTGAACGGTGAACATAGAAGGCGAATTTAAGCAAAAATTTCAGCTGCAACCTCTGATGGATTTGATGAGCCAAAGTATCCTGGTTTTGCAAAACTTGAATTGTACTTGCCTCCCTTAGACATGTTACTGCTGGTCTCAGAGGTTTTTTTTTATTTTTTTAGAAATCAAGGTCACCTTGGTATGAGGACAGTCATTTTGTGACCATTATCTCAGCGTGCCCTCTCTCCAGCTCTTTTTGATGGGGCTCCGTTCCCGATTACACAGTTGTGGTTTATGACTCTTCTTCAGGTATACTCTTGTGAGCTGCTGCTTTTTTTCCTGTTCTGTTTCCTCGCTTTCACTCTTACTATTGCTCTCCTGTACGTATACTCACTCACGTACGTACTCAAGTACGAACAAGGAAACAGCATCTTTGGCCACTAGGGCCTGTCATTTGAGTAGCCAGGGAATTGATTGAATAACTTTCATGTTCCTCAAGGCGTGCAGCGCATTACCACGCTGTCCTGACTGCTAATTGGAAATCACTGGCCAGCTGTATTTGGCTATGCTAACACACCAGTCCACAGCATAGAAAATCAGGGAGTCTCTCTGGCTGCCTGGCTTTATACCTGAGGTTGTTTTGGATTATTTTGACAAAGGCGTTTTGTCATAAATGAGAGACTCCTTGAAACTGTAAGCTCGTCAGTTCTATTCTGTTGTTCTTAAGAATCAGCCATCTCGCTGCTGATCACACGGGTTTGACGTGCTCTGACTGAGAGTTGTGAAAATGTCATGTCCTGTTGCTCTGCTCTCTTGCGCTGGTGTTATTAGTGAGAGCACTGTGTATAGGTCAGGAAGATTTCTGGGAAAAGTGCACATGCCTGACCTAATCTTTGTTGAATGAAGAATAACCTGAACATCTAAAATGGCAAAAACTTTCATACAAACCTTCTCTGCTTTCCTTCAGATACTTTACCCTTGCACTTCTACTCATGGCTAGTTTTAGCTTTTGTTACTTAGTTTGGTCAGTTTATCGTTGTGTTTAGGCACTGGACAAAATCTTATATCAAATGTCTAATATGGGCTGTTGGTAGCATAACCAGGGATTTAAAATTAATCCCATCGCAATGCAGACGTGGACGATTCTGCATCGATGCAATGGCAGTCCGTCCACTCTCCCCTAGTGGTCCGCGGCGGAATTGCAGGTGGTCAGTGACACGCAGTCCCGTTTCACCACTGAAATCGCTTTCATTTTTCAAAACATTTCCAGATGATTTCGGCATCTTTATGAATAATGCAAATATCTAAAAAGTAATTTGAAAAACCTCCCCCCCTGCTTAGTCTGAGTGGTGGTCCCTGGACAGAAGCAGTTGAAAACCCCTGAATTATATCAAAATGAAATTGCTTGGTGATTTTCTGGCTACGGCATAAAAACGCTAGTTAAAAAGAACATTGCGGTAACAACTATGGCTGCACGATCTGCGATCCGTGCTCAATCTGTGTGCAGTGTGAAGTAATGTAGAAAAACTGCTGGGCTGCATCGTGATGCATCAAGATATTGTATTGAATCGAAGCGTTGACCTGATAATCGTAATCAAATCAAATCGTAAGACCAGTGAAGGTTCACACTTCTGCCCCGCTGAGATACTCAGGACCTGGGAACCGTCCCCAAGCAGTGCCCCCTGGGTGCTGCCGTTAAAAAGCTGGCCACTGCTCCTTCGTGGATGGGTCAAATGCAGAGGTCACATTTCTTTGTGGTGTGCTGTGCTGTGGTGTGTTCACAATGACAAATTATCACTCACTTAAATTCATTCAGACTTTCATTCTGACTCATTGCCATGGGGCACATAATCAAGCACCTGGCCATGCAATATACAGTCATGGCCAAAAATATTGGCACCCCTGCTTTTATATCAGATAACGCACCACTTCTCCCAGAAAATTGCTGCAATCACAAATGCTGTGGTATTGTCATGTTTATTTCTTTGGTTTGTATTGAAAAAACACAAAAAAGAGAGAGAAAAAAGCAAATCTGAGACATTCCACACAAAACTGGACTGGACAAAATAATTGGCACATTTTCAGAACTGTAAGAAATAATTGTATTTAAAGCATTTGATGATCCTTTAATTGGTAAGTAAATTCACATGTAGCAATTAACATGCGATTGTTTTACTAACACTTGTGAAATCGTTCTAAAAATCATTGACCCATTCTAATACACAGTGAATACACTAGTCCTTCTACAGAACTCAGTGAATTCAAATGTGGTACTGTCATACTACATAGTTTACTATAGTGGTATTTTAGCAAAGTGGAAGGCGTTTAGCAGCAACAGAAAGTTGGTGTAGCAGGCCATATAAAGTTACACCCACATAGTGCCCGTGCCCGTGCTCAGTTAACTCAATAACTGCAGAGTTCCAGACTTTCATGGCGTTAACCTCAGCACAGAAACTCTGCACTGAGGAGTTTGTTTAAAGGAATGGGTTTCCAATGGATGAGCAGCTGCATGGTAACCTCACATCGGCAGGTGGGATGGTAAGCTTTCAGTGGAATGATGTAAAAAAAAATCCACTACTGCAGTCTTGGAGCAGTGGAATTGTGTTTATTGGAGTTAAGAAGCACAATTTTCCGTTGGACACTAATCTGACGGAAGAGTTTTTGGAAGAACGTTATCTGCCTGCACTGTGCCACCTGTAAAGTTTAGTGGAGGAGGAATAAAGTTATTGGCTTAATAGTTCAGGGGACTCTTACTTCCGATGGAGGGAAATATTAATCCATCTGCTGATGCTAATGGATTTAGATGTTTTAGATTAATATTGTAAACGTCCCTTTCTTCATATTCACTATGCAAATATGTCAACAAAGGTCATAATTGTGACCCTCTGAAGCCAGAAGTCCCTCTCAAATTATGTGCACATTTACTTTTACATCATTTAGCAGACCATCATGTGCAGAGCGACTTTTATTTCCTAATTTCAGTGACAGTTTCCCTGTAAAAACCTGAAATTAAGGGTCTTTTTTCAGAGACACAACAGTGGTCTCTAGGATTCAATCCCCAGTCTTAAGATCACCAACACAGGGTTTTAGCCGCAGTGCAGTGTAAAATATGCCTACGTTTTATCTCCTCAGTGAAGCCGCTCCATCTCTCCCTACTGGAGCTTCAGGCCTCCACGCTGGTAGGTGGCGCCGGCGAGCAACAGGCTCTGGAACTGAAGGTTCGCGAGGTGGAGAAAGAGAACCGCGTCCTCCGGAGAGAGCTGAGCCAGCCGTCCAGGAACCCCACCCACACCAACCCAAATCAGTCACATCCCCATTCCACAGAGGAAGGTACCGGAGACAGTGAGGTTCAGAAGAGCTTCTCTACAGACAACCGCTCTCTCTGTGCCCAACGCGCTGCTGTGGACAAATGTGAGGTAAGAAAACTGGGGAATTTTGTGGCCTAGCCGATTTGTTGAATTGGAACTTCAAACGTTATCATTTGGTGTTGGTCGTCCTTTAATCCAGTGTAAATCAGTCGTGCTTTTGCCTGGATTATTAAAGCACAATGGTGCCAGGAGGTCACGGGTTTGTTTCTTAATTCAATGTGCAGCCCTGTCAAGGTTACACTTACAGTTCTGATTCCACTGCATTTTATTAAATCAAAACAAAATGTTTTTTCAAGATCTGTGTACTTTTCACACTTCAGCCAGAGGCCAAAATCTCTGCAGGCTGGTCATATGTCAGCGCTGAGCCAGATGAGAACCGCCAATCCGTGTCACAGTGACAAACAGCTGAGTGGCGCTACTTAAGAGTGTGTACGTGTGTGTGTGTGAGGGTTTCATATTGTTATACTCGAGATGGAAAAACATTGTAAAGCAACAGATTTTCAGCAGACAGAAACTGTGGATTTAAGGCATTACTGGAACTATTGAACCTTATTTATATAAATAATACATTTTTGTTAAACACGCACACACATACTCACACACTTTCATACCCTCTTCAAATGAATTAGCACAGAGGAGAATGAGGTTGCTGTTAGTCTTGGTCCCTCTCAAGGTTTCTTCCCATTTGCTACAGAGAGTTTTTCCTTGCCAGTGTCTAGTGGCTAGAGCCGGCAATACATAACTCTGTTTTGTGACAGTATCTGTTGTAAAAAGTGCTGTAAAATGTAAAAAATTGAGCATTTTGAAAAGGTAAGAATCCTTAAACAAATACATTCTAACATATGACAATACAGCGGGATGTCATTTGGGACGTAGGCATGATGTCAGCTTGTGATGTGCAGAATGCTGCAGAAAATTACATTTGCACTTTTCCCAGTGAGATGACAAACTGTTCCAACAATCACGTTCACCACTTTAGACCTGAGATCTCGCATGGCATGTTGACTTAATCCCTGCTGTAGGCCTACCTCTGCACTGGCAGGACATGTGATTGATGTGTCTATATGTTTGATGCTAAAAAGCTGCTTGAAAAGATGTTATCAGCTGTAACAACAGATGTAGTGAGAAACATTATATGAATAGGTGTGTACATTCTTGTTTTTAATAATACCATGTTTGTATGGCTGATGCAGTATAATCAGTCACTTCTACGTCACAGTAGAGGACATTTGGACAAACCGTCATCTTTATAATTATTGTTTATCTTTTTTCTGTCTATTTCATTTTCCAGTTTGTGTGCGTACCCATTGCCCTGCAGCTTTTTTTTTGCTTTTTTAAAGAATTTGCAGTGTGTTTACCTATTCTAATTAAAACGACTGGTACACACTGGAACAGGTCACGAGGACCGGGGGATAGAACAGTAATAATGAATAATTTTGCAGTGTTTTGACACGTTATGAAGCTCATGTATGCTTTTCTTAAGATCTTCCTTTAGAGTAAATTTACAAAAAAACTCAAATAATAATGTTCAATTTATATAGTGCTTCAAACTCCAGCATCTTTTGCAAATTATCAGCAAAACAAGCACCAAATAATAAACTCACAACATGCATATACAATAAAGCAACATGGTAGCACAATCATAACACAAAAAGAAATGGTAGGACTTTATGGTGTGACTTTAAATTCAGAGATTGTAGAGGTTTCTCTGTGGTTTTGGGGAAGCGAGTCAAGCTGATGAGTTCTAAATGTATTGTCAGTGTTGTAACTGGCATTTCTTAAGTATAATTTACCACATTCTCTCGCGTGTGCATGCCTCAGTTTATGTGTGCGTGCGAGTGTGTGAATATACAGTACATGTGTATGTCTATGCAAGTGTGTCTGAGCGAGAACGAGAACGATGATGTACTGTGCAATTGTGTAGAGGCTCTGTGTCTCATTTCCTACCCCCCTGAAGCTAAGCTCTGACCTGATTGGATAAGCCAGGTTACACAGAGCCACTGGCACTGTGTCTGGGTGAACAGGAGAAGGAGAGAGGAAGAGAGAGAGGCTAGGCCAGGCAGCCCTCACCTGCAGGTCAGCATCAATTACACCACTCTGTGGCCGGGGGGTTGTGCAGTGGGGGTGTAATACTGCCTGCCTGCACACATCTCCGCTGTGCAATGAGAAATAATTTCCAAATTCAGCTACAGGTGCCCTCACATCCTTCCCATGCAACACCTGCGGCTCTGTGGCAAAATCATAAACCAGCGTAATGAGAGACGCAAACACACCCAGGCCTCACAAAAGTGCAATAAAACCGCTAATAATCAAAGAACAAAGCGGCACATGGCAAGATGTAAAAGGCAAACTCCAGTTACAGCTTTGCAGCGATGCTTTTATCAGTGTCTCAGTGGGTTAACGTGTTTTCTCTCCACTTCAGCTCTTTAATGATTTCTCTCATTTCCAGACTATTCACGTTGCTATTGTCTGCGCCGGGTACAACGCGAGTCGAGACGTGGTGACGCTGGTCAAGTCTGTGCTGTTCCATAGGTATGTTAATCCCATGTTACACTCACAAAAGCATGACATTAGCCACCTGTTCGGTAAAGTGGTTGCCAGCATTGCCTCAATACAGTACAGAAGTGGTTGATACGCTAAAAGTGCATCACTACAAACATACCAATTTTAGAGAATATAAACTACAGCTAGTACATTTCAGATGAGGAATTATTCAAATATGCAAAAATACTTAATTGAATATTTTTTAATGTAAGGCTGTCAATGTAATACACATGCCGTATCAAACTGTAATTGTAATGTAAATCGCTTTTATATCAATTGGGCAGAAATATCAGTATTATTGTGTAATGTTCTTAATAAAACTAACCATCCATAGTGATTATCTAGTTTTTCTTAGCTTAAACCAAGTAAAAGTGAGTGATTATTTGTCATTGTGAAGACATCACAGCACAGCACACAGTGCAACACAACGAAATGTGACTTCTGCTTTTGACCCATCTATGAAGGAACAGTGGGCAGCTGACATGGGCAGTGCCTGGAGAGCAGTGCTTAGGTACCTTGCTCATAAGTACCTCAGTGGTAACTTTACCGGTCTGGTAATAACCACAGGTATAATCTAAGAAAGTCTTAATTAGCTATAATTAGCAGTGGCTACCCTAATTTTATCGTTATTACCCATATTACTCTGATTTTTAAATTGCTCTTTCTGAAAGGCCCTGTCACCATGGTTGAAAAATCACCATACAGAACATACTGTGAAAACATTTGTATCATTGCACCTTTAATTGCATCACACAGTTTTCCTCTTACATTTTGTCAGTGATGGATATAAAGTGAAGCACAATCATTTGTGAAACCTGAACCTCTAAATGGGTTTGTTTGCTGTTCCAGCTGCTACAGTCACTCCAATTAAACAATTCGCAAGTGGAGCAGACATAACGATAATGGCGTGTGAGGAGCATCTGCAATATTTACACAAGTTGGGCAGCTGTGTGGTTGCATTTCTCTGTACAGTCTGTACAGCCTGGATGCTGTTTGGATGGACTTATGTTCCATGACACAGTCATTTTGACAGAGCACATTAGTCAAATGACCGATGGCTGGGGGATATGCATGTGTTGTATGTACTTAGATAAAACCAGCGCTAACATTACGACCACTCGTCTAATATTGAGTACACCACTTGCGTAACAAATTGTGAGGCACTGTGAGTTCTGACACTTTTCTACCAAACCAGTATTAAAATTTTCAGTAGTCTGCTGAAGGTAGCTCTTTCATTGGACGAGGTGAGCCTTTACCGCCCGTCACCCTGTTGCCTATTTCCTTCTTCGGACCACTTCTGATTTATCCTGACCACTGCAGAATGGGAACATCTCACATGATCTGCAGTCTTCTAGTCGTCACAATTTGGCCCTTGTCGAAGTTGCTCAAGTCCTTTTGCTTGCACATCTTTTATGCTTCTAGCACGTCAACATCAAGGACAAAATACACACTTGCTACCTCATACCCTGCTGTCTTCCAGGTGCAATTGTGACAAGGCAGTCAGTGTTATTCACTTCACAGTTGTTATAATGTTATGGCAACAACGTTATGGTGTGTGTGTGTGTTTGTGTGTGCAGTCACAGACTGTAACATCTCAGAGTTTTGTCAGAGCTTTTAGAGTATTTATATGTCAGTAGCACTGCTGGATTGAAACGGGTCAAGAAGCTCAACGATATTCAGGCAAGAATATTTTTGTGATCAAAAAACACTAAAGTGATGGTTTAGCAAAAGGTTAATATAAACTGCGAGTGAGAAGATGGGCTGCTGTCTCAAATAAGCCTTAACAAGACCTAGAACAAACACAAACCTCCATCACTAGGCTGCTAACCAAAATTCTGTTCTCCTAGGCAATGCTGTTTTGGACTTACGCACGACACATACATTACACATTGCGAGATCCTTAGGTGTCCTAGAGGTAATTAGCATTAGTAGGCAATAGCTGAGGTATGCCCTTGTTGTAGCTTCCTGTGTTGGTGTAGTGGTCTGAAAACCTCCTTGGATTGTCGAATCCTGGGACAAGCCAAAAAACACCTCCAAAACCTTAAGCAAGGCCCTTAATAGTAGAGTACTCACTCACTATACATGAGGATTGTCACTCTAATTAGAAACTTCAGTTTCACTCTAATTAGAAATCAAATTCACTCTGGATTTAGGTGTGTGATGTATGGATGAAAAGATATGTAGGGGCAGGGGTGGTGCAGTGGTTAGCGCTGCTGCCTCACAGCAAGAAGGTCCTGGGTTTCGATCTCAGGATTGGCCGTAGAGTCTTTCCATGTGGAGTTAGCGTGCTCTCCCCGTGTTGTGGGCGTTTTCCACCAGGGGCTCCAATTTCCTCCCACAGTCCAAAGGCATGCCATATAGGATAACTGGCGACTCTGAATTGGTACACCTGTAAGGTGTACCGTGTGTGAGTGTGTGTGCTCTGTGGTGTGTTGGCGCCTGCCCAGGATTGGTCCCCAGAACTTGTGGGATAGGCCCTGGTGCCCACCTGGATGGGATTAAGCAGTTTGGCTAATGAATGAATGAATGAATGAATGAATGAATGAATGAATGAATGAAAAGATATGTTAAACTGCCCAGCCCCAAAACAGACCTTTATTGTCAACAAGGATGACCTCACAGGAGTTCCTAATAAAAAGGCCAGTGAGTGGATGACTAATTGTCATGGTGGAATGTGATCTACACTTTTAAAATCTGATTGTTTTCTTTACTGACTTTCCCAAGGTCCTTTGAATTTGGAAGACAGAATCCAAACAGGGGTATCTGGTCAGCATCATCCTTCGGTCTGAAACAGCCTACATCTATCTGTAACGTGTGCAGTGCTGGAGTCTCTCCTCTATACACCTGCGTTTAACATCAGGCTGCCAGGGTGCCAATCACTGCTGTTAATGGGCTACTACCATGGTCCTGCCAGGCTCTATTGAAACGAAACAATAGGACAATTATCATCATTTGTGCAACATGGCAGATCTGAGGAAACACGAGGGAAAAGGAGCTGCTGTTTGCCAGGTTTCACGCAGGGAATTCTTCGATATTTGCGGCTGCGACGAGGACAACGAGTCAATGTGGAGATTAATTGGGGTGTATACGTTTCCTTTGTGATTTACAATGTCTTTGATATGCAGCCAGGGATTGTGTTGCGGGACCGGCTTGTATTGTGGCCTGCATTATTAATGTCCTTTTTCCTGGGACTTTGCAAATGTCACGTCATCATGAAAGCAGGAATAAATGAATGTAAGGACCCGAGTCGTAAAATTACACCTTGCCTTCGGAATGCATGAGGTCTGAGTGCGTCGTACATGGGGGAAAGTGTCTGAACAGCATTTTCAAAAGGACAAGACATCTAAATAAATTACATTTTTTGACATGTTGACACCAGCTCAAGAGAAACGCTGCATCTGTTTGTTGCCATGACAGCTGTTAGAAAGGCTATTTTTTTCTGTCCTGAGCTCTTAGTCACGGTGCCAGCTGAGGGCTGCTGGAACGCCTTCCCGACTAAAATAACTGAGACATGGAGACGCACGTAGATGTGATCTTTATAAAGGCGGCTTTTTCAAATCGCCGGCTAATTAAGCAGCAATTTGTGTCCTACTTATAGAGGCTCAAGAACAAACAAACGAGAGCAGCACTGCTGTCGGCTAAACGTCACTTGAGCAGAAGCAGACCTGGAGTGCTGGGGCAGGGGTGAAGGGTCTTATGGTCAGAGGAAAAATATGCTGATTACCTCACTTAGCATTTTGTGTGTTTGTGTGTGTGTGCGTGCGTATGTGTGTGTGTGTGGCAGGCGAAACCCTCTTCACTTCCACTTCATCACTGACTCCATTGCCAAGCAGATCCTGGCCTCCCTTTTCCAATCCTGGATGGTGCCAGAAGTTAAAGTGGACTTCTACGATGCTGACGAACTGAAGGTGACCTTTTTCAACCTCCTGTGTTTGATAAACTGGAATCATAGTGGCCTTTTGGTGTGGGAATAAGCCTGGCTCTATCCTATACATGACAGAGCATTATTTTTATAACATCTTAGTTCTGCATTAAGGATGACGTGCTCTCGCTGTCTGGTTTAGTCTGAGGTGTCCTGGATCCCCAACAAGCATTACTCTGGTATCTACGGCCTAATGAAGCTGGTTCTGACCAAGACGCTGCCCTTGGACCTGCAGAAAGTTATCGTTCTGGACACTGACATCACCTTCGCCACAGACATCGCTGAGCTGTGGGCAGTTTTTCACAAGTTCAAAGGTATTGTGTGAACTTTAAGGTATTGTCACATTTGTACAAATATGATATTTTGAGATTTTGTTTTCTAATTCTTTTAGCCTATTTCAGTTGTGATCATTATAAATTAATGCATTAAAAGATTAATGCATTAAAAAATTAATTGCAGTAGAATATTGCCAGTTGCAGTATGACTGACTTAAAATCAGTTCAGTATTGCGTGATTTTTCAAATGAGGAATAAACTTCACTAGTCTGTTGAAGAAAACTAGGACAGAAAAATCAAAAGAAAAATCTGCTAAATTCACTAAATCTGAAATCTTTTCACTTATGTTGTCTTTTCCCCTCCTTTGTTGTAGAATGTGTTACACCCTTAAATCTGAAAAACTTTACTCTTGGTAGCAGCCTAGCGGCAGGTTTCTTGCCTATGAACTAAGATCAAGCTCTATCCTACTCTCAGCACTACCACCATTGAGCGTCTGAGCGTGGCCTTTAACCCCAAGTTTCTCCTGGGAACCTGTCTAATTAGGAGCTGTAAGTTCAAAGGCGCATAATCACAGACCTGAATCAGAGAGTTGTATAATAGAGGCAAGGAGAATTGCTTGATAAACAAGACACGCAGTTTCCAGATCTTTGACTCAGATCAGTTTTGGACTTTGGACGTTTTGGACTGAGTTTGCAGACGATTTATTGGAGTCGAGTATTTACACACGGTTGACAACTTTTATATGACCGAGGCGAAGTAAGCCTTTTGCACGTATTATCTCTGTAGGCTAGAGCATTAAGGGGAAGAAAGTCAGATTTATCTAACAAATCAAGTATAGATTAATGTGACTTGGCTGTGAATGTGTTGGAAATGTTTCGCTCAGACATTTGAACAAAGAACAAGCTTCCTTCCTTTTCTAACACCTACAGCTACCATCAGTGCTGAAGAGATTTAAGGCGTACTTTTAAATAAGACATGCAGTCAGCCTTAGTGTTACACTGTACTAGTGTTAGTGTTTTAGTTCTAGAATCTTCTCCCTGCTGTTAGCATCACTCTTTCAGTGCAGATCTCCCTTTTAGCACATTATGGGCTAAAGACCCGTAAACCTTTATTATATTTTGTCAGTTGCATTTAGCTGCTCTGTTGGACTGAAAGAGGGGTTGTGCTTCCTTAAAATGTGAGACTTATTTTTTTTATTTGTGACGATTTTGTTCCGTAAATCATTTAAAATCATTGCCTTGGCCCAGTGGCTTGGCTGTTATGCCAGACTGCAAGGCCCTTTTTACTCCTCTTTTTAGAAAAATATGAAGCTTTTAACATCCTTTTTCTTGGTTTTCAAGCCAGAATAATGAACAGTAATAAAGTTGATAACAGTGTCAGTGGTATATTTGATGCCTAAAACGATAAAAGCTTGGGAGAAAGCACATCACTCTCGCCTCAACAATTAGCTAATCATAAAGAGGAGGCTTTTTGTGAATGTGTTGAAATGAGCACCACACCTGCCTCATTACAGTGGAAGTTTATCTACCGAACAGATGTATTTGGTGGCACTGATAAATCCGTCTTCAGTGCCAGATCCATTTGAAATGCTACTGCACGTCCCTCAGTCTGGCATTATTCACTTCAGTACTTAAAGACAGCGTATTTGGAGTTTTTCAGGAGGGTTAAAATATGTAAAGTTAAAAAGGATCCCATTGTTTTAGAACACATTGTTTTGGAAAGTAATCTTTTTTGAAATCTACTTCTTATAATATAAGAAATGTGAAATTATGTGAGAATACATTGTAGATAAGCTCCATTGATTTGTGATATCATTGTTTAGACCTGTATGTTGTCGGGAGTTAAATGTTATGTCTCATTTAGAAAAATAAAGAATATATTATCTATATCATCAGAGCATTGTACAGAGATGCACAGTTTTCAGGTGGCACTCAGAACTGGTTATAATTTTTAAAATGTTGGGTAAAAGTCAAAACACTGTGTCAGTTGAATGATGAACATGATTAACAACACATGAAGATTGCAACATACACATGTATCAGTCCCTCCAGGATTTCACGGGCCTTTTTTGACATTCAGGCCTAAAATGACTGAATTTGGGGCAACTTTCCTAAAAAATCGAATGAAATGAAAGTTGCAGTGTTTTTAGACATTTTGTTGCAACAAAGTTGCAGGAGCAAGTCAAACTTGAAAAGAAATTTACACTTTTGTCCCCCTTTGTAATGATTCTTCAACAATAAATTAAAATGAAGGGAACAAAACCACTATTATTTTTACTAACCTTTAATCAGTTATTTTTAAAGGTAATATCACACGTTTTCTGTGTCTTCCAAACATAACAAGGAAGTGAGTTCGCTGACGTATGGCTCAACATGTTGCTGAAAATGACAATGATTGCAGAAACGTTGTGGTGATTGGTCAGAATTACACGGTAGTAATGAATTTGCAGGAATTGGCTGAATTTGCGTTAATAGTTGCAATTGCAGCAATGTGAAATCTGTTATATAGTTGTTGTGCATACTGAGTGTCTCATTTTTATCAGCACGTCTGAAATAACACATATCTCATCTCTCATCATGAGATAATGTGAGCTACTTTGCATATGAGGTGCAGAACACAGTCGTCTGTAAATACCAGTAATTAGTCATTCTTGTTCTCAAATACCACTCCTACCCAGAGGTGCATGTAGTCAGAACCGGTTAGTATCAGTTTCTCTCTGTTCTTATTCTGCTTTTGATGTGTTTTCGGGTCTCGTACAAACAGTCGTGTTTATCCAGCCTCAGATGTTTCTGCATTTTATACCCAGTCACTTTTTGGTTTGATTTAATTTGTCAGCCCATCACCGCTTCAGGCTGATTATGACTCTGTGTACTGACGGTCCCTTTCAGCTGTGAGTCCACGGGTTTGGTCACCACTTTTCATCCGCCCACAGCAGTGTGTTGCCTGATAGCTCCCAGCATGGAGGATGACTGAGTTGGTCGCAGCAAAGCACTGTGGGACTAAACTTCATTTGTCACAACATCAAATGAAAATTATTGCGGGGATGTGGACCTGGTATTTTAAATGAAGATTTAGACATTAAAGTGTGTGTGTGTGTGGGTGGGCAGGTTTTGAGGATGTGATTGTCCCCTAAATTAGTGATTGTTTACCAGACATTCCACATTTGTGCTCCAGATCCGGTGGTTGAGGTGTGTTGAAAGCTGGTACAGAGCAAAAATGTGGATTGCTTGAGAGGCCTGAAGACTGTGTAGAAAAGGATAACCTTAAAAATAGCAAAATGTGAAATTTTTAAGTGTTTTCTGACTTTGTGGGGACATGTGTTTATATTTAGAGAATCATCTGTATTTATATTTAAAAACAAAAGACGGAAAATATTTACATTTGGTAACAGAGATTAAGGTTAGGGCTAGTGTTCCAGATCCGACCCGAGCAAGCGACATAGCTGGCCCGTCCCATCACATTGGCAACAAACATAAACAGACATGCGCGCTCCCTATGGCCGTCTGTGATTAGCGATGTCCTCGTTAGTGGGTTGACATCTCTGCTAGTCATTAAGAGTGAGTGAAATCTTTACGATAACAATTGCGATAACAGACTTTGAACTTACCAGACATTATATTCCTTCCTCTGTATGTGAAATAATTTCCGTAAATAATTAATTCCGTACAGCAAGACTGAAGTAATTGCTTTCAAACTCATTAATTACATTATTTGCAATGTAAACATGCGTTAATACACTGCCTTTTCATTCTCCTACCTGAGCTATTTGACCTGCCTACTATTGTCTTCAGCACTGTCTTGTAGATAACAGAGGAATAAATGACAAATGAATATGAACAGTTATTAATCAATTATTTTATATTAATATTATCAATACGTGTATATAATAAATATTTAAATAAATTATTTATTTCTTATTTGTTTTAGCTTTATGTAGTATAAAAGTGCTGAAACTACTAGAAATAGTAACAACAGTGTCTGTTTTATTGGCTTGTAGATATGTCTACACGTTCAGCACTTTTATACTACTAAAACATAAAGCTAAAACAAATAATTAATAAATAAATAAAACATTTGGCTCCTAAATATTTAGGGTTTAGGAGCCAATGGCCAGGATCGGGTGGGGGTTCGACTACCTCTCTTTTTTGACCATGGTATGGGGGAGAGAGGCAGATGTGACGTGGATTTGTTGGCCCTCAGCCTGACTTGCTTTACATAATTTGGCCCTCGGGGAAAAATAATTGGGGACCACTGCTGTAGAGGTACCTCAAAGTGATTGCAAGATTGTGTGTGTGTGTGTGTGTGTGAGAGAGAGAGAGAGAGAGAGAGAGTGAAGGAACGGAAGGATGAGTCATAAGGTGGGAATGAAATGCAGAAAATGTGTCTCTTGTAGAGGGAAAATAGGAGAGTTGAGCTACTGGCTCCTGTTGTTTATTACTCTTTGTTAATCTTTAGGTCCATCTTAATTAAAAGTTTACTTCCCCCTTCACCTCTGTGCCTGCCCTATAATCTCCTTACTACCGAAAGAAACTCTGCAGTTTCAGACTGTTTGTTTCATTGCTCCCTGTTCCCTGGCGTGCTTCAAGGGCGTACTCAGGGAACAGATACGATTAGATGCTAACCAGCTTTTAAGAAAGTGCTTTTATTTGACCTAAGGCCTGTTATTGCTGTTTGTTTCTGTTATAGAGTTTAAACAGAATCTAACATCAGTAAATTCTGTTTGTTTTGAAAGCGCATAGAAGATCCATTTTTGATATGCTTACAAGAAAACAAACCATGATAGATCAAGACGAAGTCTGGCTTCTTTGAGTTATTTTAAAATCTAAAACATTGATGTTGCTTTGCTTTAGGAGGAACAGGGCTGAATATTTCTGACTTCTGGAGGTTTTTTTTGTAATTGTGCCTCCTGCTGTGGCATTTCCTGCTGACATCCCGTTATGGGCTTTATCTTAATGCTTTTCCTCCTGCAAAGATGCACTGTAGCCCACTTACGGTAAACACTTCACAAAGAATTGGAACTCCTTTGTCAGACTTCTGTAAATCCCTTTTGGGCAAATTGCTGTGCAAATGGATGTTACTCCTTATGTGTCCTTTTTCTTTTCGATTATAGGATTTTCTTGCGTTTGTAAACTATATACATTGCATTGCGTGGGGTTAATATCTCTGTCCAAACAATGGTCGCCTTTATCTTAGTCATTGTGGTTCCTACCTGGTCAACATTTGTTTTGAAAGCTTTAGGCTGGATTTACACAGACGAGTAATCTGGCCAAGCGTGACGAGGCCGTTTAAGCTCGGGCCACTTTTATTGGGTCTGACTGTAGAGTTTCTCAGGAATGTTCCTGTGAATTGTAATCCAGACAGAGAAGAACAGATGTAATGGCAGAAGGGTACTAAGTCACACTGACAGCCTGCTTCTATTATTAACGTTGGCAGTCCTGATTCTTATTGCTGATAAAGGCACAGAGAATAGGAATTCAGCTGCCTTTCTGTCCCACAGCTCAACATAAATTTCAATATGAAAATAAAGATTATTACCAGTTGGATGAAACAATCATTTTAGATGATGTGATGGACATTAAAGGTCCCATATTATGAACAAATGCACTTTTTCTGTTCTTTGGACATCCATTTGGGTCTGTACTGCCTCTACAGTACACACACTGTAAGTTTGATAAAAAATGGTCAGTAGTGTTAGTATTAATTTACAAATGTCAGAAACCGCACGCATAAACAAGCCGTTTAGATTTCTCCCCTACTTCTACGTCACAGTAGGGGACTCCACCCACCAGGCAAAACTGCTAGCGCTTCCTGATCCACCATGTTTTCTTGCAAGCGCTAGAATCGCAGTGAAGAAGACTACCGACGGACACTCAAAAGTGTTGTGTTGTTGGCCGCAAAGACCAACATAAGTCAGACCCTCCAGGATTTCACAATGTTACGATCGCAACTATTAACGCAAATTCAGCCTGCCCCACGAATTCATCCCGACCTTGCAGTTTTGACCAATTACCGCAACTTTTCCACAATTTTTGACCAATCATTGTCATTTCCCAAAAATCGCTGAACCATACGTCAGCGAACTCACTGTCTTGTTACTTTTGGAAGATGCAGGAAACGTGATGTGATAAAAATGCTTCACGTTTACCTTCAGAAATAACGAAATGGTTAATGGTTCACAAAAATAATTGTGGTTTTGATTATTACATTATTACATTAATTAATTATTAAATAATTATTATGATGGAAAAAATCACAGCTTTTTTCCGCTAACTTTTATTTGCAGCCGCAACTGAATTGCAGCAAAGCGGTCAAAAACAGCCACTTTCATCACATTTTTTTTAGAAAAGCTGCCGCAAAAAAGACCCGAGAAATCCTGGAGGGACTGAATAGAGAGGTAAAAAGCAGGCAAAAAATGCGTAATCTGAGAGGCATACTTCATAGGCATGTTTAGTGGAGGTCGTAGACTTATTTTAACTTGTTGAAAAAATGTATAATATGGGACCTTTAAGGGTGGGGCTGGGAGTTTTTTCTGTCAATTAATGTATTGATTATTTTATTGATTAATCAGTTGGTCTTAACAATGAATCTTTCTGGAGATACTTATATTCCCTATGTTTCTTTAACTTACACATTTTATTAGACTGATGCTAGTTGTACATTCAAAATGTCATCTGTAGGATTTATGGCATTTAGTACACAAAAAATGTAAGAAATAAATTATAAGGTTGTGGTACAACGATACACATCAGTCAGTGTAGAATAAGTCCAGAAATGTATTATCAAGTACTAATTTACAGGAAATTTACAGGAAATTTTTGTAACTTTAATAACATGTTTAGCTACTGGTGGTCCATCTCCAGAACAGCTCCCTTGTATTCTCTTCAGGACTTTTACAGTTAACCACTTTGTTACAGTATCGGCACATACGAGATCCCACTTGAATGTTAGCTCAGACTTTATAAGGGATATTGTTTTATTTCGAAGACTATAGAATTTTTCATATTGAAACTGATACTGACCTCATGCACATTCAGCGTGAAAGACAACGCCAAGACTGTAATTGTAGGCGTTGAGTACAGCATCCTAATTGTCTCTCTTTGTACGTCTAGTTTAAAGTTTATATTTTATATTTTATTCTATAATAAAAAATAATTCTATTTATATAATATAAAATTATTTGAAGCTGATATAATGTTATGCCTTGGTTTTGTTCAGTTATTTTATCTTGTATTTCACTGGAATTGTGATGAAGGAGCACTGTTTTAAATTGATAATGCCACAGGAGCGTTTCTATCTGAATCACAATCAGCGTTTGGTGTTTGCTCAGCCAGCGCAGACCTTTTCCCCCATTCATCCAGGCTTGGTGTCAGGTGTAGCGTCAGTGCAGTGAGCAAGGCGCTGTGCTCTCTGTACACTCGCTAGGAGAGAAGAAGGCTGGTGCTTCTTTAACACACACACTTCATACCTTTCAGTTCCTCTCCTCGCTCCCAAATGCCTGGTAAAGACAGCTCGCCGCCTCCGAGCCTCCTGGAAAATGGCAGAGTTCCGAATGAGCTCGCCTCATGAATAGGATTTATCATGTGGCGTCACGCTCCTGCGCTCGCCTTCTCTTTCTCTCTCCCCATCTCTACCGCTTCCTGTCCCTTTCCGTCTCCATTGCTCAAACCTTCAGTCTCTTGTCACTTACGTTAGCCCTCCCTCTGTCTCTGCCTCGCTGTGCCTTCTACTTCTATTCTTTTTCCAACCAGAAAAGCTGGTTTAAAGCAGTTCTCTAACGTCCTGCAGTTCTTTTGGGGACTGAGAATCTAAAGATCTGATGTTAGTGGAAACTGCGCTGTCTCGATTTTTCTCTGAGACCTTGACTTTTAAAAATTAGTTAATTAGTTATATACAGTGATATGTCAGAGTGGGTAATAACGCGGAGATCTGAATAACTGAAAACCTGTGTTGGTGATTTGATGATTGCGGGATCAGTTTGACTGTAAAAACTAAAACTAACCATCCATAGTGATTATCTAGTTTTCTTAGCTTAAACTAAATAAAAGTTAGTGATTATTTGTCATTGTGAACACACCACAGCACAGCACATAGTGCACCACAACGAAATGTGACCTCTGCATTTGACCCATCTGTGAAGGAGCAGTCGGCTGCTAACAAGGGCAGCGCCCGGGGAGCAGTGCTTGGGACGGTACCTTGCTCATGAGTACCTCAGTGATACCTCGACCGGTCCTTGGATTCGAACCGGCGAGCTTCCTAACCGTTACGCTATCAGCTGCGCTAAACTATGAGAGAACACTTGCTTGGGCTCTGACTAAGACTCTTAAACTTTAAGACTCGCCCCGTAATTCGAAAGTGTAAATTGTACTAGATTAGAGCGTCTGCTAAATGCCATAAATGGAAATGTATTTAAAATATGCATGGCTCATAGTAAAAAATGTAGTATTTTGTTAATTGGAATAAGTAATAAATCCGCCCTCGCACAACATCGACCCGCCCCTTAATTCAATTGCTGTGCATCATTAAAGATTCTAGAAGTCATCTAGCAGAATGCAAAGCACCATAAACAAGCCTCTTCACCTTTCCTAAGGACTTTTCCATCCGCCACTGATTTTTAATGTTATGATGAAGAGAAGGTCAGAACCCCAAGTGGCTCCAGGGAGACTATTAGGAAATGGAAGTCGCTCTGGATAAGAGCATCTGCTGAATACTGTAAATGTAATGTTTTCATATTTAATATTTTGTTATTTTTTTCTGACATCAGAAACCATCTTGAACATGTGTGATAAAACAGTGCATGCTGAACGGGAGAATTTAAGTGAGTGATTGTCATTGTCAACACCCCACAGGACAGCGCAGCATGCACCACAATGAAATGTGACCTCTGAATTCAACCCAACTGTGAAGGAGCAGTGGGCAGCTTTTTTGGCAGCACCCTGGGGGCAGTGCCTGGGGATGGTACTTCTCTCATGAGTGCCTCAGTGGAACCTGTAAGGGACTTGAGTCGGCCACCCTCTGATCATGGGGCCATCTGCCTAACCGTTACGCTACCAAGTACAGAAGTACTGATCATTTTGTTCAGACCCATCACTTCGCTAGTCAAGCTACAGCTAATGATGTCTGGGAGCAGTTTTCCATTAACCCGTTAAGCCCTGAGAATGTTTTACAGAATTTTACTCTAAAAAAGATACCCAAAATAAAACGTGTGTATCTCAGCAACCACAATGTCTATTTTTATGCTTTTGGCATCATTATAAAGGTAACACTGGTGAGATTACTGTGGAATCAGCGTGCATGTTACTGGGTCAGGATAAAGGAAGATGCAACACAGCAGAACATGGAAAAAAAAAAAAATCTTCACCAAAAAAAAAAGATATTACCTGTGTAATCTGCGGCGTCTGGGCTTTCATATGATATATGGTATGCATGGTTAGCCGTAGTAGTATAGATTCTACAGCCGTATTTCTTCCACGTAGACCACGTAGACGTAGACCTGGATACTCATCTCTGCCAAGAAGGTCATCTAGGCCAAAATGCCAGTAATGAAGCCAAAATGGTACCTCTTGGTATACCTCCAAAAAAGCTAAATGTATATCTCCAGGCAAAATGTTTCTGTTTGTATTTGCTTTGTCTTTTTTATGGAGACATGTTAATAGAGGTTTGTGTTTGTGTGGGAGTGATCGGGTTAGATGAGGACATGGTTTGTGAGGTTGTGTTTTCTGTGGACTTCAGGTTGCCTGTTGGTTCAGATTCGGAAAGTGCGTTCAGACAGCCAGAGAGTCAGCGCTGGCTGTACGATGCATCTGACCGCATTGGTGTCTGTTTCTGAAAATAGAGAGAATGAGAGAACTTGAAGAATTGCATGTGTGTGTTTGTGAAAGTGTGTCTTTATGACACTCATCTGCTCTGACAACCTCATCATATATTTAATTTCTCTATTTCCAAGCGTATACTTTTGTGCATCTTGGTTTGTCATCCTCTCAAACTCTATAAATCTCTATTTTTAGACGTTCCAGAGTAAAACAGGGCGAAGATGGAAGAAGGAAGCCGTTCAGATTGTTTTAGGGCATGAAAAGACACATGCTAATTATCTTTGAGCGCAAAATGGCTGCGTGGCTTTTCAGTTTGAATGAACATTCTGAATGAAGCCCAAGCAGTGCAGGAAAATGAGACGTTCATTACTTTCAGAGCCAAATTCCCGTTCTGCCGCCCGAGAGCCTTGATACGGATCATGCAGAGGTTGTTAGCATTATTCTTCTTAATGGAGAAGGATGAAAGCAGCAGCTTTACTGGTGTGTCGATGAGCGCAAATGAAGAGAAGCTGAAATAACGGCGGCTGAATAAAACCTTACGTAGACAGATGAGGAACACAACACCCACATCACAACGGGAATCCTTCAGTTTGGCAGGATTCTGTGATACACATATTCCGTGCAACATACAATTTAAAAATAAATGTTAAAAAATCAAGAAGGATGACATTCGTTGTGGCCACAAGTGATTTGCAGAAGCAATAGATGGCCAACGTAACCAGCAGGGTGAAATAGAGTGGAATGAACACATCTGTAATCAGGTGTGCGCTTGTGGCAGGCGTGTGTGTGTTGGCTTTGTTTAGGAGCAATGGCCGGGCAGAGTGAAAAAAACATTCCATTAAGGTTCCGTCCTGCTTTTAATTATATCCATGTGTGATAAGTCGGCCTTTAACCTGACGGAACTGCACGGAAGAGTGAATGAATCTCCCGCTTATCGGCTGATGGTAAGAGCAGCGTTTGTTAATCGAATTCATTCCGAGTGATTGAAAAGCGAGTCCACTTTTATCTGAGGTCAGCTGATGACAGTGCGTGTGAACACAGCCACGCCATCTTGATGCTGCACAAAGTACATACAGTCATTTTGCTGTGTGTACATGACGCTACTCTTTTTTTCAGTAGCTTTAAAAATTGCTTTTTTATTTACAAACAGTGTTGGCAAAATGCTAGTTACATAAAAAAAAAAAATCTGTCTTTACAAAGATGAATATTTTCAACTAGCAGCTGTTTTTGACTGGTGTTGAATTCGAAGATGTGGCATCTGATTAACTAGTGTTAATGCAACAAACACTCATTGCATCACAGCACGCTCTTAGCAGCTGGGAGATGGAGTCTGCAAGCAAAAATCTGTGGCTGTTAACGGGGTTTGGGTAGTAACGGACTACGTGTAATCAGGATTACATAATCAGATTGCAAAATGTATAACTTTAATCTGATCATATTACAAGGCAGCAAATGGGTGTTAAGATTATAGTTACATTGTCAACATTTTGATGCAAAAAGTTTTCAGATAAACCGAAAAAACTATATGAGAAAACAGGTTGTTTTGAGAAAGGATGTCTTGAAAAATACATTATGAAAACTGAAGGAAAACTGTTTTGAGAAAACATTTGTTTTGAATTACAAACATAATTTTAGATATGTTTTGAAATACTTTTTCATTTGCTATTTAATTGGGTTGCTTTGAGATAAAGAGAATAAAAGCAATATGTTCGGTTGTGTTCATTTCTTTAGTATGACGTGAATCATTTTCAGTAACAGATTTTGAAGTGATCTATTCAGATTACGCCATTATTTTTAAGGAATCCAACTAATTATTTTACTGATTCCAAAAAAGACCATGTAATTTGTTTTCATTATCTGATTTCATTTCGAAGCCAACTCTGGCTGTGAAATAACTTGGATATAGTTTGCTACTTTTTTCCCCCTCTGTACACTTACTAAAACAAGATGTTTGCGGCAGGTTTGCGGCAAACGTGTGGTTAATTCGTGGCAAACAGTGGAGTTTACCTGAAGATGTGTTCTGGCAACAATGACAAATTGCCACTAGTGTATTTGCCAGTGATATGCCAAAAGAATCTGCCAGTAACAGCAATCTTGTAGTGAACTTTTGGTGACTATTTCCTTCACAAGTTTTTCACAAAGTTTGCTGGAAGTCCACTGTAAGTTTCCATGTTTGCATGTGAAAATATGGTGCATTTGGTGGCGTAACGGTAGAGTGTTCACCCCGTGATCAGAAGGTCACAGGTTCGAATCCAGGACGGATAAAGTTACCACTGAGGTACTCATGAGCAAGATATCGTCCCCAAGCACTGCTCCCCAGGCCCTGGCCATATCAGCTGCCCGCTGCTCCTTCAAAGATGGGTCAAATGCAGAGGTCACATTTCGTTGTGGTGCACTGTGTGCTGTGCTGTGGTGTGTTCACAATGACAAATAATCACTACCTTATTGCAAAAGGTTAACGGCAACTGTTTGCCAGAAGCCTAAAATAGTTGTGACTGTAGCTTGTAGTGTAGCTTGTATAACTACTATACTAAAATTGTTGCTTGGCTGTAGTTTAGCTACTTTCAATCAAAAGTAACTTCCCAAACACAGTGTGTGCATGTGTGCCTGAGCACAAGTATGCACCTTTGTGTGTGTGTGTGTGTGTGTTTGTGTCAAAATGTGTGTACATGTTCTTGCATGTGCATGGGCTTGTTTGCTTGTGTGTGTCTATGTATCTGTCTCTGTGTGCGCAGGCGAGTCTGTGTGTGTGGCCTTTGTTTACATGGATCCGTTGCTCAGATATCCTCATTAATCAACCTCGTAGCCCTTATTAAACCTGCACAATGGTGTTGCCATTCTGAGACACACACACTCTCACACACAAAGCTCTTCCAACTGCTGACAATTACTGTGCTCCTGTCTCTTTCAGCACAATTACTTCTCAATCTGCCCCATTTTCCCGCTTCTTCCCTCTTCCCTCCATTACCGCTGCACAGACGGCTGAGCTCTCGCTCGTCCTCTTAACTCACCTGCTGCAGTCCCGATGTAAATAGTGGACAGAACAGACAGGTTTTATTACTTCACAAAATACGAGTGTGGATGTTGTGTGTGTGTGTTATTTTGTTGATCTGTCAATAAGAAGCATCACAATAAAGTTCCTATGTCATGTTCCTGTGCTGCTGCTGTTTTAGTGACAAAGACAAGATTTTATATCCTCTCCCTCTAGCTGAATGTCTGTCTCTCCATCTCTTTTTCCTTTCTTTCTTTCTCTCCTCCATTTTAGTTTTTTATTCACTCTTCCCTCGCTCACTCATTTATTCCCTCCGTCCTTCAATGCCTCCCTCCACTCCCCTCTTTAGTTCTTCCTGCCTTCCTTCAAAAACTTCCTCCTTCATCTCTCTGCCGCTCTCTCTCTCTACACACACATGCTTTTATCTTTCTGAGGTTCTTCCGCTGATTCTTAAAGCTGCTGTATCTTAAATAAAACCACAGCTCACTCTAAACAAAGCCCCCCAAAAAATCTGACATCTCAGTTTTTCCTGACTTTCAAAGGACATTAGCTTCTCACAAGTACCTAAACCCTGCTTACACACACTATTGCCTAAAGGATTCAAACAGCACTAGATCTTAAACTATAATTATGACCCATACCACTGCATTTCCCATCCTGTCTAACACATGCGTCTCTCTCCCTCTCTCTCTCTCTCTCTCTCTCTCTCTCTCTCAGGTCAGCAGGTGCTGGGATTGGTGGAGAATCAGAGTGATTGGTATTTGGGGAACCTGTGGAAGAACCATCGGCCGTGGCCTGCGCTGGGCCGAGGCTTCAACACAGGTGAGTCAGGCACCCCTGCTCGTTCCCCTGTTCTGTGCAGCGGCTCTGTTTCCTCACCACAGAGCGAACTGCCGTCTCTTACAGCTCTGTTGTCATGTTGCCATATTGGCAAATCAGTTCCATGCCAAGGAGCTTTGTTGAAACAGTTTGCTAAGGTGTTAGAGGTAAAGACAAATGGAAATATTTGCTTGTCTACAAAGTGTGAAAGTAGGGAAATAAATCGCAGTTTGTCTTGAAGCGCAGAGAGAGGTGAACGACCTAGTAACTGAATGATTTGGTCCAATTTTGTCACTTGAATTTACTTTCTTCCTGTTCCATTATTCTTCTTTTACTACTTTCTTTACACTGTTACTTCGTATCCTTGTCCTTTGTCAGATCTAGGAGGATTCTTGTAGGACCGCTGATGCCAGCAGTTACATAGTTACATAGATTTTAATGCGGATTCCGATACTAAACAGAAACTGAACTCTGCACCTGACAGTAAGTAGGAAATACTGTATTCAGCATTGAGTAAATACCTTGTCCTTAAGCTGATGCTTTGGAAGCATCAAAATGTAAAGTGAAAAGATTTCACAAGGGCCAAATAGTGATGGCTAGAAGTGTGAGACAAAGCATCTCCTAAACTGTAGCTCTGGTTTGATCAGTAGTCAGGAGGAAAGTGGTCCAAGGAAGGAAAACAGATGAACACAAATGATGGTAAGCGTATGAGCGTAGTATGGTTTTTGTTGTGAAATGGCAGATTGGTCGCTCCTCTGTAAGTAAGTAAGTAAGTGAGTGATTATTTGTCATTGTGAACACACCACAGCACAGCACACAGTGCACCACAACGAAATGTGACCTCTGCATTTAACCCAATCGTGAAGGTGCAGTGGGCAGCTAACAAACGCCCGGGGACTAGTGCTTGGGGACGGTACCTTGCTTATGAGTACCTCAGTGGCAACTTTAGCGGCCCTGGATTCGAACCTGCGACCTTCTTATCACGGGGCGAACACCCTACCGTTACGCCACCAACTCAGCAGTACATGTTGCTGCTAGTTCTTTAAAGTCCCAGAAAACTCCATTTTTGATAACAGTGAATGAAAGCTAATGCAGCCTTTTAGCGTGAGTCACATCTTTGGACAGTCTGCCCTTTTATTCATGCTCACCAGCTCTAAAGTAAAAGTTCACAAGCCGTGTTTCCTGGGCCGTAACGAAAACCTTTATTGCTTTTTTATTCAAAGTATTAGATGGAGAACTTTCTTTAACTATGGCTTTTCTTCTTTTGTTAGTTGTTCTGAGGCTGTGTTGACAGATGGAACACAGTCAGGTGTAAAATGTTTGTTTGTCAAGGCCTTTCCCTCAGAGAAAAAACTAGTGGAACAAGGTTTTTTTATTTGTTTTCTTTTTCTCTGTCTCCTTTTCTTAAGGAAAGTTCTGGTAATTACCTCCTGTCATCGTGAAGTTTGTCTTTTATTATACAGCATAGGGCTGATTTTGGCTTAGCACAAAGAAGTCAAGAGTTCAGTTTTGTAGCCTACAGGAAGTTTAAAGTAAATTTGCACATAAAATAAAAATCTCTTGCAAATAAAAGTCTCTACAGGTAAGGGGCATCTTCCATATGCACCACATGTAAATATATGTAGGTTTTTGTGAATTTTATCAAACTAAATTTTAAGTGAGTGATTATATGTCAGCACACAATGACATATGATTACATATGACGTGATTATATATGAACCACAACGAAATGTGACCTCTGCATTTGACCCCTCCATGAAGGAGCAGTTGACAGCTTTTGCCAGTGCCTGAGGGGGACTATACCTTGCTCATGAGAACCTCAGTGGTACCTTTACTGGTCCAGGACTTTACCCGGTAACCTTCTGATCATGGGGTGAAGCCCCTACGTTGCCAACTGCCCTTTCTCGTGATTTTTAGTTTGAGCAGTTTTAGCAGTTATTTAAATGTATTCAGTTATTTAATTTTTCCTCATCCCCATTGATGTGGAAAAAACAAGGAGTAGATTATAAATTATTTAAAGTTATATAAATATAATAATAATATCAATAATAAACAGCCCACACTTTCAGGCAGAGAATTTTCAGCACCTTTTCCTACACAAAGATCATCCAAAATTCTGAAGGTGTAAACTGAAATCAGAAATGTATGAAAAGCAAAGCAGAACAAATTTAAAATAATAAAATAAAACAGTGGTGGAATGAATATAAAAAATGTACTTTATACTAATAAAAAAGCAAGTAAATAAGTATCCTTCTGAATTGTCTACTCTTAACGTACTGATATCACACAGACATCTTCTCACGCCATCCTGCATTCAGCCACGGACAGTTAAGCATGAGAAGCTGCCACGATTCTGAAGCATCGCCACCTCATCAGTGAAGCACCGTAACGCTCATTACTCTGCTGTCACATTATTCAGTCCACTGTCACACTACGTTCCCAAATACATCCTTTCTGCTTAAAGTCATCAGACCCTCATCCCCACACACACTCGTCTCTCTTAATGCCAGTTTACTCCCAACTTCACCACTGGCAGATGGGTGACGGTGTGTCAGTGCTAAGCTCTGTGGAGAATGGCATTATCAAGGTCAAGTTAGAGAAAGGGCATCTTTGAGCCTCTTCTTAATAACGCTTAATGTCTGTGTGTGTGTTATAGGTGTGATTCTGCTGCTGTTAGATCACTTGAGGAAGCTGAGATGGGAGCAGATGTGGAGACTGACAGCAGAGAGAGAGCTGATGAGCATGCTGTCTACTTCACTAGCAGATCAGGTACGTACACACACACACACACACACATATATAGGAGTATGAGAGTTAGTGCGCATGCTGTCTACCTCACCAAGAGATTAGTCATGCACACATTGCCAATACTGATTATCTGACCAGACACATGGGAGGAGAAATTTGTTGGACATTCACTTTATTTACAAAGAAAATCATTTTCACACATGAACTGAAATATTCACTCTGTATCTGTACTCATAGAGTCATTAAAGGTGCATGACATCTTTGAAGGTTTTTTTAGCAGGGATGCACCGATCCCAATAAAGTAAAGTAAAGTAAAATCCCGATTAAATAGTAGTTTTTTTCTAGTAGGTTTTGCATATGCACACAACCTATGCATTGGAAGTGTTACTGCGGTAAAGCTGGTTTATTGTTCGACATTCACGCTAATTCCTACATATTGATATGACAATGAGCAGAACAACAACGCAACACACTACAACCCCAAAAGCAAATCATGTGATTATATGTGATTATACTGCTTAATTTCATAAACAACACCAGCTCTCACTTGCAAACTCTATGTTTCTGATGGTTTTAGGCACAACAGGATAAGGGGCCGCCACAAAATTACAGAACTTTGTTTAAACAAATAATTTTTAAGATGTTATTTTAATAATAGATAATTTAGCATATACATATGGGTGTGTAATTATTACATTGTTTTAGTTAGTTTATCAGTCGGGTATTTCCTTAAGCATAACAGAATAATCCTCCTCACAGAGAAATACACTTCGGTACTCAGGATCGGCCGATACCCAAAGCCTAAGTATCGGCATCGGTATTGGAACTGAAAAAGTTGGATCGGTGCATCCCTAGTTTTTAGATGTTAAGTCAGATTTTACGCTAGGGCTGGGTTCAAAAAATCGATTCACCGATCAATATCGATTCTCGTTTGAAAAATACGATATAGATTCAAAAATTTGCGGATCGATCTTTTACTGCGGCTATGCACTACTTCTCGCGACTGTGCAAGGAGAGCTATAAAATCTGGCCTAAAGGCCGATGTTTGGCAACACTTCGGTTTTAAAACAAGTTATTTTATACCAAGCAAAATTAGTATTGACGCAAAGAAATCTCTATATAAATCGATATCGAATCGAATCGAGAATTGAATCGGATCATGAATCGGAATCGAATCGATTCAGGAAATCAGCAACGATACCCAGCCCTGTTTTACGCCCTCCCACCTCTTGTACTAGTATTGCAAATAGAGAACATAACAAACAGCAAAGCATGTGATATAGTTTCACATACAATAATAATATATATACCTTATGTTAAAACGCTGAACTGCAAAGGATGTGACAGTTTATAACGTGTTAAAATAAAAGCTTTTGACATGATGCATCTTCACACTTCTGTCATATCTAAACAGTTTTACTGTAGACAACAGTGTTTTTGGGTGTGTGCATTGTTTTGTCCAGTGTGTGTTTTAACTGCTGAGAACGGAGCTACTGAAATGATCTATCCTCCAACACAACTACTGATCTCCACAGCAGGGAGGGCCATTAAAAGGTCATTGCACTGGGGTAGTATTTGCTGCATGGAAAATGCTTAATGTAGTTTGCAAGTGGAACAGATAAATTATAATGCGATGAGTTTCATTTTCAAACGATTCACAATTTGAAATGTTGATTTCATGCAGTTTTGACCTACTGCTCATGTGGGATTCCACGCACCTTCTTTCTCCAAGGCTATGCTAGCAGGTGAGCTTAAGGTAGTGCTGGTCCTCCACTGCTTTCCTACCAAACTGAGACTTGGACCTCTGCAGGATGGAGCGTTTGGTTTTCTGCCATCACCTCCGCTCATCCTCTGATCTGCCATCTCCTCCACAAAGGCCTTTTGTAGCAGTTGTTTAAAGTGTTTCCTTTTGTAGAGGGGCATTCTCCTCCATATTCACTTGCTCCAATTCTCCAGTCCACCTTCTGATCATCGATCGTTTCTAAACCCAGACTCTGGTGCTCCAGAAGGTCTTAGTTAAGATCTTGTTCAAATGTGTAAGAAATGTGTTTGTGTTAAGAAAAAGTCTACAGGGATTTTGGCTCATTTTGGAAGGAATTAATTGGTCTTTTATCACCTTGATTAGAAAGAGAATGCTTTTCCTCAGCTTTGATGGTTAAAGCGGATAACAAAATTGTTTCATTTTCGCGTTGGCCCCTTGTTGTCCACAGAGGTTTGTCACCTCTTTGACTTTCATCTCTCGCAGGACATGGTCTGGCTGAAAAATAGTCTTTTCAGGAGTTGATTTCTTGGGCGCAACAGTCGGTTTTTGCGGCTGGTGAAGATGACTTCTGCCATCTGAGGCAGAGTAATTGCTTTATTAAGCAGCATGTGTTTTTCCCACCTGTGAGAATATGTTGGCGTTGTGGATTCTCGGAAGGAGGCAGTTGGAGTCGGAGCCGGAGCCGAAGGCCTGCTTGTATGTGATGTAACGTGATGTAAGCAGTGGTGTTGTGTTCTGCAGGACATCTTCAACGCTGTGATCAAACAGAACCCCTTCCTGGTGCACCAGCTGTCCTGCTACTGGAACGTCCAGCTGTCCGATCACACACGCTCAGAGAAGTGCTACAAAGATGTGTCCGATCTCAAGGTGAGATGAGGTGTGTGTGTGTGTGTGTGAGAGAGAGAGAGAGAGAGAGAGAGAGTTACTGAGACGTAACTGAAATCTAACATAATGCATGATAGAGTGGAGTTTTGGAGGGAAGAGTGGAGTTACATGTGGTGCTGTGTGATTCCCATCCTGCTGACTGGTACCATCTGCTCTCTAAGTTTGAGTGTGGATGAGTGTGTGTGTTGTAAAATTCAACAGTAGGGATGCAGGTAGAGAACGTGTGGTTTTCTGTGTATGTGTTAGATCTCCAATGCTGTGTATTAATCAGGACTACATTCATTGCTGTTAGTATGCGTTCTCTCCCTCTCCAAAAGAAAGTTTCCCACAAATACAGTGTTCTCTGTGTGTGTGCGTGTATGGGTGGGTACTTATGGCATTGTGGGGACCGTTTTGTCCCCTACAATCACTTTTACTCATTTTTGGGGGCTTTGTGGGGACATTTGGGAGGTCCCCATGAAGAAAAATAACTTTATGTGCTTGTTTTATTTGAGAAACTAAAAGGTAAAAGAGGTAAAAGATGTGCATTTGCTTACTGAGGTTAAGGTTAGGGGTAGGTGTAGGTGTAAAATTAGATATGTCTAGTCGTTATGGGAGTTTAGGGAAGGACCTCACAAAGATAGTAATACAAGACTGTGTGTGTGTGTGTGTGTTTGTGTGTGTGTGTGTGTACTCACTGTGACCTCCATAAGTGTCTGAGTGACAGACAGTAGAGGAATGGTCTTGTTCCCCTGCTCCTCCCCAGCAGGTCCTGCTGTCCAGTTTAGCTTTAGGACTGACCTTTGTGCCAATACACACCTGTGAACAACAGCAGGTGGCTTAAACACACACACACACACACACACATGACAGCGTGATGGAGTGGCCAGCTTCTGTCTTACACTCACTTTTTACACATTTGTTTTCTCTCATCTGCATGTGTGTGCAGGTGATCCACTGGAACTCCCCTAAGAAGCTGCGTGTGAAGAACAAACACGTGGAGTTCTTTAGGAACCTTTACCTCACCTTCCTGGAGTACGACGGAAACCTGCTGAGGAGGGAACTGTTCGGATGTCCAAGTGAAACCGACCACAACAGTGAGAAAGTAGGTGCAGCTACAACACAACTACACTACAGTGAGAATGCAGGTGTGGCTACAATACAACTACACTAGTGAGAATGTAGGTGCAGCTACAATACAACTACACTACAGTGAGAATGTAGGTGCAGCTACAACACAACTACACTACAGTGAGAATGTAGGTGCAGCTACAACACAACTATACTACAGTGAGAATGCACGTGCGGCTACAACACAACTACACTACAGTGCGAATGTAGGTGCGGCTACAACACAACTACAATGAGAATGTACTGCCGGTGCAGTCAGAATACAACACAAGGGTGGAAGTGTCGGTACAGTTCTAATGTTACACAACAGTGAGAGTGTACAATCAGTAGAATCTTTTATCCCACCTGCACTTCAACCGCTTATCCCAGACATTTACAAAGACACCACTTTTATGGTCACTAATACAGTTTCATTCACTCAGACCACTCTGCCACCACAGCCACTGTTGTGTACTACACTGAACATCATGAAGAAGAGTAAAGGATTGTCCAGGGATTTGAGCACCAAAACAGTTGAAAAAGATGGACAACATCAAGGCCTCAGATCCATTTCCAGAGATCTGAGTGTCCTGTGTCCACTGTGCACAACATGATTAGGACGTTCTCAGCTCGTGCTTCTGTAGATGACCTCCTTGGCCTTGTACAAAAGAGAAAAAAAGATGCAAGACTAAAACAAAGGATTGCTTGAATGATGGATACAGAATCTCAATCAACTTTCAACAAAACCAAAGTGGCCTGCGAACAACAAGTCCAACAGTGTCAGCCTGCACTAATCATCTCCTTCTGAATGAAACTGAATGAAGCTGACACACAGACATGAAAAAAGTATCTGAGGAATCGGGATCCTTTGGGAGAACGTCCTGTGGGCAGTCCTATATAGTGCTTTTTGTACAAAGCACATTGTTGAACAGTTTACAGGAAATGAAATGTCTTCAAAAAAGAACACACCTGCACTGGATTCTTTGTGTGCATGGCATTATGAGCCCTCTGAGAGCAATGTAGCGGAAACTGGGTCTGTGTCTTGGTCTGTGTCAGAGGTCTTGGGTCTTCCAACTAAACTCTCTCTCTCTCTTTCTCTCTCTCTCTCCCTCTCTCTCTTTCTCTCTGTTTGTCTCTCTCTCTCTCTCTGGCCTCGTTTACACTGCAGGTCTTGATGCTCAATTCTGATTTGTTGCCTATATCCGATTTTTTGGCCTTCTGTTTACACGTTTCTTTAAAATTGTGACCCATATCCGATTCGCTTGTTACATGACGTCAATAAACCGCGATGAAGTACTAAATTGTTGCAGTTGTAATGACGTACAGAACGCAGTGCCTAGCAAAATCCGATCTGCCAGTTTACGTGACAGTCGCATTGGCACATATCTGATTTATATCTGATTTATTTCCACATATGAACGAGGCCTGAAACCGATCTCAAAATATCCGAATGCATGCGTTTTTTTCCTGTTTACACTGTCATGGAACAGATCCGATCTGTATCACATATGAGCAAAAAATCGGAATTGGGTCACATTTAACTGACAGTGTAAACGAGGCCTTAGTTTGTCTGTTTGTCCTGTCTCTCTCTCGCTATGTCTGTCTCTCTCTCTTTCTTTCTCTCTGTATGTCTTTCACTCTCTCTCTCTCTCTCTCTCTCTTTATGTCTCTTTCTCTCTCTATGTCTGTCTCTCTCTCTATATATTTCTGTCTTTCTCTCTCTATGTCTGTCTCTCTCTCTCTCTCTCTCTCTTTCTCTATGTCTGTCTGTCTGTCTCTCTCTCTTTGTCTCTCTCTCTCTCTCTCTCTCTCTCACTCTTTATCAGTGCTGAGAAATGACAAATGCCTCAGTGGGAGAGGGGCACAGATGGGTCTTTCATGTGACCGTGTGTGTATGCGTGTTTCTGTGCGCGCATGCGTGTTTGCGGGCGTGTACGTGTTTGCGTGCGCTCGTTCTGGGTCGCTCTCTCTCTCAGCAAGAACAGCAGGTGGCCTTTATAATGAGACACTTTTTTTCGAGCGGCATGTTGAGAGTGTGTGTTGAAGGATCAGAGGAGTGTGATGTGGGCTACATCCCTGGAGGAGCGACTTCAGTATCGCTCCCTGTTTACAGCACACAGTCTTCAGCCGTACGCGCTAATCTCAATCTGCCTAATCTCAATCTGCCTAATCTCACACTTACCTGCTGCCGCCTTCCATTCAGGGAGCGCGGGCATCGTCTGCGTTGGGGAGATGATAAATCTCCACCGCAAAAATCGGCAGGAACAGCCACAAAGAAAGTTGCCTCCAGTAAGCCGACCACTCTGACGCTCCGCTCTGCCTACCTTAGTCCCAGCGCTACGAGAAGCCCGACACTTCTTCAGCTTCCATAATTAATCAAATCATTCTCAGCTTGACATTTTCCAGGATGGTTCTGGCACAGGTTTTGTCACCGCAATCAATTTAATGGTGCCTTCTTAACTCCAGAAACACGCTGTTCGCTCGATTTTGCTGAGTTTGAGAAGCTATTTAAATCACATTAATGGGACGCTTGGTCTAATGAAGTCGCTCAGGAATTAGCTGCTCCCGCTTTCACCAGCTTTGCATGAGCTTTCAGACACAAATAGATTAAAGTCGAGCCGCCGTTAACAGCAGATGAGGGATTTATTTATTTGTTTAGAAACAGTTTCGCCTTTCGTCGAGACATCTATAGTTCTGGAGAGAAATGCTCCGATGCACATACCTCCCTTCTGACGTTTCATTAAGTAAAAGTACGGCTTAGTGCCGCAGATGTGTTTCCGGCTCCAGGGGTTGGTGTTTTTAATGAGGGTTGTGTTAAAGGAACACAGCTCAAAGACGATACTGGGACTAACCAAGAGTGAAATTTAATGGGGACTTTTAGCATATCATCCATGACTTTTAACAATTTCACTGTAAAATTAATAATCACCAGCAGTATTGTTGATGCTTTTAGTCCTTCTGTTTCTGTGCTTTTAGCCAAATTTTCACAACTAATGGAGGGAAACTGCATCTTGGCATTAGTGGCAGCATTTGAACTAGATACTCACATCTTCGAGAGTTTTTTGTCTTATTCGAACTGTGTAAATAAAGCCAGAATAAGCTTCTCCAGCTGTTCCAGATACTCCGCCATTGTTGTGTATGTCGAGCCCCTTCCTCGATTTTGATTGACTAGCAAGAGAGAAGTAATATTGACGAGCCCAGCGCTGTTCTAATGGCTGAACAGATTTCAACTTGACACACTCTGAGCGTTGCGGTAAAAAAACCCGTCTCCACCGAATAGGGCTGAACGATTTATCGAATTTTAACCGAAACTACGATTTGAATAAATGCGATTTAAAAATCGCAACGACTGAGATTATTTTTGCAACCCCAGACTCTGATCCATCGGTTAATCGCGTTGCATCGATGTCCCTGTGTGATAGACAATCATGCTCAGCAATCAGGAGTGTCCTTTCCCCCACGCTCTCCAATCAAATGTGTCCCAAGTTAAAGCCACGCCCACTACAACGCGAGCAAGGAAACTCACTCGTGGTATGCTACTTAAAATGGCTAATGCCGACGCCGAAACTTTGGAGGTCGAAGACTTGGTGCCAAAGAAAAGCAGCACTTCTACTGTATTATATTTCTTCTTGTAAATTTCCTACTTACACCGCCGTTTTTGTGATGGCAGCGTTATCGAGTTTTGTAACAAGTTGCGTTATAGATTACGTAGGAAAGGACGCTGTGCTTTGGTCATCGAATTCACCTGCTAATCGGTAGGAGCAAGTTTGATCAAATTAACGTTTAATGCGTAATTGTTAACCGAAGTCCTTGAGCCCGATCACCTCCGGTACCGGGGACAGAACGGGAAGGCTTTAAATAGTCGGTAAGCGTAACCAAACATATGCATGCAGTACATCAACATCACCGATAGAATCTCGTCTTAAAATCTCAAACCACAAATTCCACCTAAACGTAACACAATTCCAACACATAAATAACACCAAACACATAAATAAACAAAGAACAAAAACACTGCATAGGTTTACGTGGAAATAATACGGCTGTAGAATCTATACCACTACGGCTAACCATGCATACTGTATATCATGTGAAAGCCGAGACTCCGCAGATTATGCAGGTAATCTATTTTTTTTTTGGCGAAGATGATTTTTTTTCCCCGTGTTCTGCTGTGTTGCATCTTCCTTTGACATGAATGTCTTAAAAATGGCTGTAATATATGTAACATATGTATATAAGTAAAATGCTTCTAGGCTGGACTGTTTTTTGAAAATGTTACAAATATGTTTATTAAAAACAAATGCTAGATAAAATGACTAAATTAAATGCATGTTTATCATACAACCATGTGTTAATCGGAATTTTTTAGGCCTAAGTGAACTTCCTTTGGGCACAATTTTTAGTTTTTATTTGTTACGCACTTTATCTGGCTGAGGCAGCCTTGGCGTATTATGTTGAAGATGTAATGCTGATCTATGGTTTATTAGGTGTATGTTCTATATCATTTTTGTTAGATTAAATACATTTTGGATTCAATTCATGTATTTCCATTCTTATTTTTGGATTAGTGTATAGCGCAGTTCATATTACGGTGTACGGTTATGCTACAGTTTTTAATACGCATAGTATAGTGAATACTGAACTGACTTTGCAAAAAATCACAAATCAAATCGCAGTCGCAATATCTGTCAGATAAATCACGATTAGATATTTTCTTAAAATCGTTCAGCCCTACCACCGAAGTATTTTCTGCAGCTGAAGGTGTTCAGCGCTCTGTTTGGTGGACACAGGCACTAATCTGGTCTATTTCTTCCCTTTCTTGTCCTCAGCTCCAGAAGGCCTTGTTGGAACTGGACGAGGACGACCTGTGTTACGAGTTCCGGCGCGAGCGCTTCACTGTGCACCGCACTCACCTCTACTTCCTGCACTATGAGAAGCAGCTCAGCACTGACCAGACCGACGTCACTCTGGTGGCCCAGCTCTCCATGGACAGGTAAAGGCTCATAACAATGTCTTGACATTAAAAAGTGCACTTCATGCACAAAAAACTGGGCTGTTTCATGTACAGATGTTATCATCAGCAACCTTTTCTAGCTAGTACAGGATCTGATACAGATTTTAGAGGGTATAATATGTCACTTTCTTCAGTCTCTCTAGTGTAAGTGTGGATTTTGACAGCGGCATTGATAACAGTGTTAAATGACGGACCAGTAATCATTTCAGTAATGCAGCTTTGAAAAAGTTATGTTGTGGCAAGCTGTTAGCAAGTCCAATAGAGTAGGGGTGCAACGATTATTCGACATTGTCGACAATAAAAATATTCGCCGATGAATTTGATTGTCGATAATTGTCGCCAGACGTATTTTTAAACGGAGTGAAACGTTTTCCTTCCTTTCTACCTGTGCAGTACTACCGCTTTCCAATAGAGTGCACCAATACACCACACTCTGGTGAGATTCGCTCTTGCTCAATAGCATTCAGTGACAGCTAGAAGAATGGCCCTGTGGCGTCACATCAACGCCAAAACTAGAGCGCGCAAAATGGCTTGCCGCAAAAATTTTGCGGGCGTAAATTTCAAAGTCGCAAGCGCAAATGTGAAACTCGAGAGCACAAAATTAAGACTCGAGTGCGCAGTTGTGATGATATTGCGCACAATGTATTTTTCCTCTCTGGAATGTCGTTTTCCTCTCGATGTGTTAAATGTCCTCACGCGCAAAGTAGATTACCGACGAGCAGCTTTTTTGCTCGAGTGAGATTTCTACGCGCGTGGTTTGAAAGGGTTTGGACAGTTTGGGGCGGGGTTTGGCAGTTTCTGCCTGGAATCCTATTGGCCGATGGCTCCTGGTTTTGTGATTGGCTTAAGAAAGTTCCTACAGAAAAACCAAAGATGTCGAAGGAAGAGGAACGGCGACGGGTCGGTTAAATGCAAGTTATAGTTTATCGACCTTATAATTATAATTTAGTAGTTAGGTCTTATACGTTTAATAAGCACGCAAAACGGTAAAGTAACCAACGCCTTTGTCACTCGCTCATAAATGTTATAATGGTACGTTACCGTTTTCTCAGTACCATCACAAAACCAGGAGCCATCGTAAGGCTAGATAAGGCAAAGAAGAAACTTATTTATTAGAATATGCTTTTGAGTGAACTATTTTTCTTGTCTTTATTATTTACCACAAAATAATAATAATAACCTCATACTAAATGTAAAAGCTGCTAGCTAAATCGGAGCCATTTTATAATTATGCAATTTATAATCCGATTAGTCGACTAATCGTTTTAATAGTCGATGACTAGTCGACTATCAAAATGGTCGTTAGTTGCAGCCCTACAATAGAGCTCAAAGCTCATATGTGACCCTCCACGGCAAAACCTGTCGCTTGTTGCAACGGAGGTTTCCGAGAAAAACAACCGTTTATGTTGCGTGGGGTAAGATTTTGGATTTTTTGTTTTTAGTGTTTTGAAACAGTGGAAGGTCTATACTGTACTGCTGTGAATAAATTTCGCTGAAAAACTTCCCCTTTCCATCCTAAAAACGTGACTTTCTTGAGGTGAGGAATTCAATTCCAGCAGAATGTTAAAAGTTTCTGTTTTGACCGCTCTACTTCAATATTTAGGCTACCGTAAATACGAACATAGCCGCGACCGTACCGAGCGTCTGTGAGTGCTACGTCGGTAAACTTCAAAGGAAGATTTCTCCGTTTCTCACTTGGCGTGACAGGAGAAATCCGCCTCCTTTGAATGTTGATATCTCAGTCGTATGTCACCCGATTCATTCGATATAGGTATCGTTTTGAAGCTTGATTTATGTCCTTTCATGAAAACATAATAACTCAATTTTGAAAATGTGCCATGGAGGGTCACATTTGATGTACGGTGTACTTGCCATTACATGAACAGTTAATGTCAAACTTGTACCTTGATTAAGATTCATTGGTGATTATTTGTTTTCATGTATTATGTATTTTTTACTTATTTCATGTTTTTGTTTGTTTAATGGTGGAGGCACATAATGTAACATGATTTATAATATTTTAAGGAACATGGCAGCATTGTTCATTAACACTTATTTGGGGGAAAAAATGACTTAATTATTTATTAAATACCGATATGAGCATGAGTAGTAAGGGGTTTTATGTGGGACATTTGGGACATTTCAGCACAGTTTGTGTCTCCCCTTTCTCTCTCTCATTATCCAAACCGCTTAATCCCGACTGGGGTCGCGGGGGAGACCGGAGCATATCCTGGGAGGCGGAGACCAACCCTGGGAATGTGCCAACACACCGCAGGGCAGACACTTTCACACAGTCACACTCTCACTCATGCACGCTTTTGGACTGTAGGAGGAAACCGGAGGACCCGGAGAACAGCTAACCACTGCCACCATGCCGCCCCCCAGTTTGTGTTCCATAAGGTTAATTCCAAATTGGTCTTCAGATAATTTATTGAGTGCTATTATCACTGATCGATGGTTTTTAAATGATAATTTACAACTTTTCTATAAGGAGAGTCTGAATGTTTGGTCTGTAGCCACCATCACCATGTAGCCAGCTGGGGCGAAATGAGGCCAGAGCAGGACTATAGTGCTCAGTAATTTAACCTAGTGGCTGTGTGTGAAACATTGTGTGTTGTGTTTCCTATAAATAAGGTCTTTGGTGTTGCAGAAGTAGTCTGGGAAAGGTTTAGAGCTGGCTACAGGTTAGCTGTTGATGTGCTTTTATTATATGATGCTGGTCTCCGTGTCTGAGGGTTTCTGCTGGATCCATATCATTTGCCACGTTTTTCAATTTTAACCATTTTTGCAGTTTTTCACCTTTTGGTTTCGGTTCACGGCTTGGGTTTTATTATCAGTTTGAGGATAATGAGAAAGGGCTCCTTTTGCTCTGGTCCATATTGATAAGAGAGGGAGCTGTGAAAGCCTGCAGCCCTTCACTCTGCATTGGTATTCACCAGCGTCCACCAGCCTTCACTCACAACCCACTGTCTCATTAGATCTGCAAATGCAGGGAGAGGTCAGAGCTGCGAACCAAGGCCAGGGCCTAGACAGCTCTGATGGAGTTGGATTCACCAGGAAAAGGTCAGGTGTTTGGCCATTCCCACAATCCCTCTTTAACGGAAGCAGGGGAGTTACACTTTAGTTCAAGTTTCTTTATTTGTCACATACAGTCATACTCGTACAACAAGCAGTGAAACCCCTTTAGAGGGGTAAAAGCCAAAATGTTGTGGATCTCTTTATCCCTTCTTTTCACTTTGAACTGGAATTTGATTAGTTAAGTTTTTGCCTTAATAGTTGCAATAGTGCATCTTTAGTTAGTTGGACCATTATTGTATATTGCTGAATTGATTTATTTCAAGAATTTGCAGTCTACTGCAGGGTCATGATGAACATAAGTTAATAAGTGAAGGCATAAGTCATGTCTCTTAATGTGAAGAGTTATTACTGCAGTGAAACATTATAACACATGTCTGATTAACATAACTATTTACTGCTATTTAAAATGAACAAAACCAGGATTGCTACATTTTACTAACAAAAACCACTGCAGGTTATCCTGGGATTTGAAGCCCAGTATTATGATCAGCCAAATAGAATTGTGGGAATCCTTTGTATTCGTTATCATTATCCAAACTGCAGGGTTGGGACTTGGGCCTACTGGCCTTCAAAACCATATTCCATAGAAGGCAGCTGGACGATATGCTCTAAAAATAATATCGCAGTGTTCTTCAGTTCTTCTCTTAGAACTTTCCTGTTTGCTGTTGCTTTTCCGCTCTGCCCTGGATTACCCTCCTCTACAGATGAAGACTTGGACGCTGGTGCGCTTCTCGGACGTCTCTGAAAGTCAGCCAATGACGAGGACATTTGCATCGATTTCAGATGTCAAGCGTTAGAGTCCAGTTCAAATTTACAGTTTATGTCTTTCCCGCAATCGGCACCAATAAAGCAGTTGACAACTATAGCAGCTGACAACGGCGCTTTCTGACCAGCGTGATGACAGACTGCAGCGGAATCTATATCCTCATAGCTGCCCAGCAGATGCTCTCAGTGCTGAAAAGTCAAGTCCGATTTTACCTTGTCCATCTTTTCATTTTGTCCTTTGCAGGCTTGATAAGATGAGAATGATGTCGCACTTTACCGGCTCTGCTCGATGGAAAAGGTTACGGCGGTGAGAAAGGGTAAAAGCTTTGCTTTCCAAGTAAGCAGTAAATCTGCTTCTGTCTGTTTTGTCTGTAAACAGCCGCGCTGACGATCAAGGATGTAGGGTTTATAACCTTTCTCAAGTACACCGATTCAAATCCATGTGATTATTCCAGAGCGGTGTGGCATCAATCATACCAGGTTTGTAGTGGATTTTTTGTTTACAAATTTGCCTAGAATATAGCTGAGGATCTGAGCTACCCAGATTACTCCTGTCATCCTGTGTGTTTTTAAGTGCTCTGAAAGGTCTCCCGAATCATTTTGCCATCCACGGAACTGAGCTTGCTTTGGGGCAAAGTTGTCTACGACAGGGTTGAGAGTTTTTATTGTTGTTTGTTTTAAATGTAGCCTTCTTTATTCTCTACTTTATGTCTAACAATTGTCACAAATCAGCTTTATATATTATAGGGGTGTGCAAAAAAATGAATCGAATCGTGATTCATTCTCTGTCGATTCAAAATCGATTCATGCATTCCAAAAGATCGATTCATATTTTTCAACTAACGTAATGAACCTAGTTTACTTTTTCCCCGGCATGAGTTCAGCTCACCAGTCCTATAGATGGCGTAATGTGGAAATCTGGCCAGACAGACCTCCTTCACGTGAGCATGAAGGGAATGCAGTCAGTATATGTACATATGCAATACATTTAGTAAACCACATTTGATTCAGTGTGATCTGTTTTGTTGATCTGCCACAGTAAAATGGGAAAAGTAACTCAAAACAGCAATCTGGAAACAAATTCCTCTAAGTATTAAATCACGGATTGTTTATGAATCGTGAATCACCTATGAATCGTAAATAGATTCTGAATCAAATCATGAGCCCAAGAATCGGAATTGAATTGAATAGTGTGATTTTCTGATTCATGCACGCCTAATATACCAGATTACCAGGCCTACCAGGTCTACAGTGATGGCAGATAGGGAAAACGAGTCTCCTAATAGCCTCCATCCTCATCCGTGTGACGCCGAGTTGAGTTCATGCGTTAGAAGTGTGTATGTGAAAGTGTAGAACAAAAGATTGTTGTTTGTACTTGGGTCAATGAAGGTTCCATTGCTGACTACAAGTTCCAGACGAAAACCCCTCAGTACATCTTGGGTGACGTGGGTTGCTTTGACCTTGCAAATAAATTCTGTTTGTACAGTGGTGTGCCAATATTTATTTATGTTGACGCTTGACAATAAAAATGTTGCAGACATAAGGTAGGAAACCTCTGCTCTACAAGACTGAATGACTTCTGTTGCTGTGGCTAATGTGATGCCGATTTGTTCGCAGGCTGCAGATGCTGGAGGCCATCTGTAAACACTGGGAAGGTCCCATCAGTCTGGCTCTCTACCTGTCTGACGCCGAGGCCCAGCAGTTCCTGCGCTACGCTCAGGGCTCTGAAGTGCTGATGAGCAGAAGCAACGTGGGATACCACATCGTCTACAAGGAGGGTCAGTTCTACCCCGTCAACCTGCTGCGTAACGTGGCCATGAGGCAGGTCAACACCCCCTACATGTTCCTGTCAGACATCGACTTCCTGCCCATGTATGGACTCTACGAGTACCTCAGGTAAGACACACATCTGCGTAAATAAGACGGCAGGACACAGGGGGTTAAAACACAAAGCATGTTCTAGTTGTTCTCCTTTATTGAAACTTTGACATAGCAGTTCAATTTAAATGTATGTATTTATTATTATTTTGATATTTATTGGTGGCGTGGTCAACTGGTTAGTGTTGTTTGGTTTTGTAAGTATTGAAAAAATCTAATATGCAAAAACACTTACATGGAATAATCTGGAAAAATATTTGAAAAATAATTTTACATAATGCTATAAGGTAATATAGCAAAAATGTTATTTTTGAGAAAAAACTCAGAAATTCCAAGATTAAAGTCATACATTTATGTGAAGAAAACTCAGACATTCACAATCTTTGAGAATATCTGACTTTTTTTCTCACAAATTTGCGACTTTAATCTCAGAGAATATCCAACTTTTTCTTCTTGTAAATTCAATTCAATTCAATTCAAGTTTATTTATCTACAACTTTAATCTTGGAATTATCAGACTTTTACCTCCCTCCATCTTTTTTCTTTTTGATCTCCCTAATGCGCCATGTGGGATAGGATACCATTTGACATTTTCAGGTGCAAGTCTTTTCTAAAATGTGATGAAAATGTCATTTTGAATGCCATGAAACTAAATGTACATTTAAAAGTGTACAAGATGCGCCTTTACATATCATCTCAACAGGACGGTGATTTGGGGCAAGGTTGTCTGAGACGATGTCGAGACTTGAGGTTTTTTGTTTGGGATTTAACCTGTTTTATTCACAATGTCCAACTTTAGCATGGAAATGTAAGAGCAGTAGAGCATTTTTGATTTAATTTTAAATGTGGTAAAATGTAGTGTAAATGTTATTTTAAATGCCATAAATTAAACATAAAAACAGAAGGTACATTTAAATATGTTGTCATGAATCCCCTCTAAGTATTAGATGATCTAAGCCTCTAAAGAAGGAGGATCTGAACTGGTTACTGTGTGCGTCCTGCAGGAAGTCAGTGGTGCAGTTGGACATGGCCAACACTAAGAAGGCTCTGGTGGTGCCTGCGTTTGAGACGCTGCGTTACCGGCTGTCCTTCCCCAAGTCCAAGGCTGAGCTGCTGTCCCAGCTGGACATGGGCACCCTCTTCACATTCAGGTCTCAAAATATTACAGTGTTTCATACACACACACATATATACACACACGGCTGAAGTCAGTAGCTCTCTTGCTGGACAATAGCCAATGCCTTTGCGCAGTTGAAGGTCCTGGCCTCCAAACCTAGCGCAGTGGTGGTAAGGACAAACTCCCCTCGAGGGCAAGACCGTTGTGAGATTACATGAACATTGCCAAAATGAGTGGAAGTTTATTATAGGAAAATGTAAAGCTTTTGGGTGTCTAGTTATGGTTTATATGGTAGTTATGAGTTCCAGGTGAAAGGTCCAGATATTGATTTTTTAGGGCCTGTATGGAGTCCTCTCTGGCTGCAGGGATTCAGGAGATTATGGTCATTTGTATTTTGAACAGTCTGGAGATGAAATTAATAAAGACTTGGTTGGTGAATAAAGTGTAGCAGCAAAAATTTAGTGAGATTTTTCAAAGCTCGGCAATATATATATTTTTTCTATTAAACGCAACAGTTCGTGAAGTCGTTACTATTTGGAAGATAACGGCAGAACTGAATAATTGTACAAATCCTGATGCAGTAAAGATTATCCAGCTGAAACGACTTATATTTCCGCAGGTATCATGTATGGACTAAAGGTCACGCACCGACCAACTTTGCCAAATGGCGAACAGCCACGACGCCGTACAGGGTGCAGTGGGAGTCGGACTTTGAGCCGTACGTGATGGTGAGGAGGGACAGTCCTGAGTACGACCGCCGCTTCGTAGGATTCGGCTGGAACAAAGTGGCCCACATTATGGAGCTGGACGCTCAGGTAAAACAAACCCATTTACCTATTAAACCACCTCCCCTAAGTCTGAACAGATCTGTCCCGATTAAGAATGGCTCTTGACATAGGGAGAGGGACGAGGCTTCAGGACCTAGTCGCATTCTTTGCATTCAGACGTTAATCATTGTCCCGTAGAATAAGGGGTGGGATTAATAAGATTTTATCAACATCAATGCCATTGTCGATTCTATCAATCCAATTCCTTAACAATTCTCTTATCGATTCCTGAGTAGTTTTCTGAGTGCGAAAAAAGTAGTTCTACACAGTCTTCCGCACCGCAAGCAACCATTTTATTTTTCCCAAAATGATGTCTGCACAAGCTTGTGAACATCAACACAATCGTAGTCATACTCAGAGTTTTTATTATGCAGAGACAATCGATGGCTTAGTACTATGAAGAACAATAAGGTTAGTGCAGGTGGAAACACTTCTTTATCCATTTGGAATCCATCAGAATATAGAGTAAAATTACTGATAAATAATGCATGTTTCTATATTTATTTTTTACTCTCTAACATTATGGAATGGAAAAAATTGTGATTAATGGAAAATAAAGAAATACTGGACTCATTTTGGCCAATAACTCATTTTTGACTTATTTCTGAGAGAAGTACACTTTTGCCATGAGGGTGTTCCATATGAGAGCCGCAGCATGATAACGCTGTAGACGCACGTCGGGAATAAATACATTTCAAGTAAACAGCTGTACTGTGAGTAGAACGCTGGTTGTTTTTTATTTATCATCTAAAGTTTTGTCTGTAATAAATGGGAAGATTTAACTGAACTGGACTGCGTTATGATTCCTCGTGGGTGAAGGTCAAGTCGCAGAGAATGTGACGTAATGTACCGCGACACAACACTCAGGGAAAACCGGGAAACGACGTGCTGGGAAATGAGAAAATCGATAAGAAGAATCAGTAACGTTGGAGGTGTATAATTCTGATGGAACTGAGCAACTGGAACCGGTTCTGAGTCTTGATTCTAGATTGAGTCTAGATTCCCACCCCTACAGAGAATCCTTAAAAAATGCGGCTGCAAGGAACAAGCTTGACTGTGTTTGTGCTTACTTTTAGGAAAAGATGGTCAAAGATAATCTCATGTTGCTACTTTTTAATTACTTTGTTATAGAGAACTAAAATAATCTGCTCCAGGCAAAGAAGTGTTCCACATTGCTATTTGCCCCTGTGTGTTTACTCATAAAATGGGAGTTTGCTTCACATAAACTGCATCATTTTGAAATGTCAGGAAACTTTTCAGCTTGTACTTTTGCATCAGTACACCCTGAAGGTGTTTTGTGGGAACTTCAGTATTTCTTTCCTAAATGTTCCAATCACTGAGACTCTCAGCTTAGAAGAATAACAATTGTTCTCTTTATAATCAGCACGTATGACTGAAATGTCACTCCAATTTCCTCCTCATTAAATTGTCTAAAACAGGAAGACATTCTAAACAGTGAGTCTGGTGTAGGATTTTAGAGAGTGTAGAAACTTTGCACAAATTCTGCAATAACAATCTAGTTACCAACAGCATCTTGTAACCCTAATGCCTGCATGATACATCAATATCAGACGACAGACTATTTTGCCAGTTATCATAAAGAAGACATGGAATCCACAGGAAAATACATGGTAATGTCTACGGCTAAAAATATTAATCACAATGCCAGACACTTCTGTAGCCATTTTTAACACGCTTTATAAGAGAAGCTTCACCCAGCTAGTCCATTTTACAGTGCTAACAAAACATGCTAATATCTATATTTACTAGAGGTGTGAACCTGCACTGGATTCGTTATACGATATCTCGATGCATCACGATGCTGTCAGTTTTTCTGCGTTACTTCATATTGCACATAGATCATGCAGCCGTAGTTGCTGCTGGGATGTTCTTTTTAACTTGAATATTTATGCCGTAGATAGAAAATCGCCAAGCAATGACATTATATAATTCACAGGTTTTCAACTTACTTCAATCGCAGGCACTACTAGGGTTTTTTTCTTTTACTGTTTAAAATATTTGCATTAAATTCATCATTCATAAAGATGCCTAAATCACCTGGAAATGATTTGAAAAAAACTTTTTTTTTAAGTGATTTCAGTAGTGGAAATTGACTGCATGTCACAGACCACCTGTAATGACGCTGCAGACCACTAGGGGCAGCGGACCGGCAGTAGAAAACCTTCGTTATAATCGATTACGGTCTGCCATTGCATTGATGCTGAATCGTCCACGTCTGCGTCGCGATGCATCGATTATGCGATTAATTTCAACACCCCCAATATTTACATGACTTTATATTAGCTGCATGAGCTGAAGTGTGGAAAGTTTCAGTTTGCTTTAATTAGGTAAAGTGGTTTATATATGACGTAAAAATAGTTGCACTTTAATCTACTTCATTTAGTGAAACCTTTCAATAGTTTTATGAAGCCAGTGTTATTTGTTTGCCGTTTAAAGCTTTTTAACCTTTTAGGCCCCATTTAAACCAGAACATGTCAAAAATTGTAGACTAAGAATTAACTCTGAGGTAAGAAATAAGCCTGTCAGCTTTCATGGTCTTCATAAAACCCCCCTCTGGTGTAGCTCACTCTGTGGTTCTTCACAGGAATACGAGTTTGTGGTTCTGCCCAACGCCTACATGATCCACATGCCTCACGCTCCCAGCTTCGACATCACCAAGTTCAGGTCCAGTAAACAGTACCGCGTTTGCCTCAAGACACTGAAAGAGGAGTTCCAACAGGACATGTCTCGCCGCTACGGATTCGCTGCACTCAAGTACATGAGGGCAGACAACAGCAGCTAGCAGAGCCGCGGCCCGCTCCACTGTTCAGCTGGTGAGATCAGGTATCTTAGAGACGGCCTAATAAAGCCTGATAATGGACAGTCCAGGGAGCTGGAAACTCTCGAGTTGTACTGATCTACTCGATGTTTTGGTCAATGCATTTGGAAAGAGGAGTAATGAAGTGTCTCGGGCGTCGTGTGTCGGATGCCGTTAGGTTAAAAGTTGAGCCCTGGGTGAGTTCCATTGATCGCGCTCCCCAGCTTTCAACTACTCCATGAAAAGGGAATTGAGACATTCGACCGTTGAGCAGTCGGCATTGAGCAAACGCTGATTTCTGCTGTGCTAAACTAGATATGAGTGGATAACCACACCAAGCGCCTCTGCAGGGACTCAGCTGCGGTTTGCTGGCCTAAAACTAATGATGCCCAGAAGAGAACTGGGGAGTGAAGCCTTGCAGCAGAAGCCGGGTGTTGTTTGCACGGTTATATGACGGCATGTAGCAGTGTGGGCTCTCAGATGCTCAACATGCGCCCACAGCAGGTGAGCCCCATTTGGCCATTTCGCTGGTAAAATTGAGATTACTAATGACTAGTGAGGTTAGAGGTTAATCAAACGTTTACGACGTCGTGGTTAGATCTCGTCTTCAGCGGGAAATATCTCTTTTTAGATTTTCCCCCTCAGCGGACTTGTGAAGAACAATTTTCCAATAAAATTACGATTTTTATAGCTTCTTCCCCATTAATTAGCTCTAGAACGTGATCTCAATGTGTTTGGTGGAAGTCAAACTCTCAGCATTGACAAGCCCAATGCAAATGTGAACATGTGAGGGAGGGAAAAAAGCAAACCGTGATCAGCAAAATGGCATTATTGGGACGCTGTCCTCTCTCAGTTCTGTGCTTCAGTGTCTCCAGGTTTCAAATGATTAATTTTTTTCATCATTATTAGCTTGTCTACTGTTTAAACAAGCTAAAGGAACTGCACTAACTTCTTGGTGGAGGTCATGACGATGGCATGAGGATAACGGGTGGTGCACCTGCCTGGGAAAAAAAAACAATTACATGGGGCACAACGTGAAACGGAGCCTCGGTAGTGTGTTTAAATCACCGCGCCCTGTTGGTGGCGACACACTGTACTCGGCTGCTCCTCCTGCAGTCACCACTTAAAGCACCATGAGGGGATTAAGCCAAAGAGATGAGGGGCCACTGCCATCTGTTTATACTAAGTTCAGGTGAGAGACGTCCTAATTAACTACATGCTGAATGAGCAGAAAAATCTAGAAAACTAATTGCCGTCAGTATTATGTTTAATATGAAATATGACTCCTGTTTGTTTTTACTGCATGGACGTTTTAGAGGAACTGGGGTTGGTTCAGGATGAGCTGACTGATGATCTTGGACATATTTTAAAGTGTGTGTGTGTGTGTGTGTGTTAGACCTGCATTGGATTGGTGTTTTGTATGTGTTGAACAGCACTGACATTTTTCCACTACCAAAATAAAATTCTGCAATACGTTCTTAAACAACAACTTGTCCTTTATTCTTTATTAACATGCCTCAATGGAGTATTATAAATGTTTCCCAAAACCAGGTTGAACTGCTTGACTTATGAAGGGTTCTCTGCCTCAATATTTTAGAACATTGCAAAAATGGCATAAATTAAAGAAAATGAATCAGACGGTATAGTTCTGATCTGATCAGCTCTGAGCTGTCTAATGCATCATATGTTTGGATGTCTCCATCAGGTCTAAATCTCAGTGTGTCCAGTTTGAGGCTTCACGTGACTCGCTTTGATCGGGTGTAACTGTTATAATCTAGAGAGGCCACCTGCAGTAGACAATCACGCAGGAAAGAGCCGAGGGGGAGCTCAAATCTGACTCACCAAAACGCACACGCTCCACAGCGGGGAAGCCAGTCGGGCCCGTGTGCAATATTTATTTATGTAGAAGTGTGTATTAGCTCAGTGCAGGCAGTGTGCCACAGCCTCTCTTCTTCAGCCGCACTCACAGCCCTGCTAAGCATTATTAAGGCAACACATTTGGAAATCAAATTAAAGGTGATTAGCAGAGAAGGCCCTAACGACGAGGGAACTGCTCGTACAGCAGCCTGACAACATTTCAACATTAAACATGTGAAGTATGTAGTTATCAATGTTATAGTGCACAGGTTTGTTGAAACAGTTTAGAGGAAACCATTTTTGAATTAATATAAAATATAGAAATACAACCAAACTACAAAGAAAAGCACTCAGAACTGTCTAGAAATCTTCGTCAAAGCTTTCTGAACACCTCAGGAATAGCTCTTCAGAGTCAGCAGTCAGGAACAGACCCTGAAGCAGAATGAAAGAGGCATAAGGTTACAATAAGACATTTTCATTTTTGAAAATGCACGTCATATGCCGGCGTCAAGCTTCCGGCTGTAATTTGTGATTGAAGCGAATTTGAAGTTAATTATTATTTGTCATTAATAGCACAGCACAGCGCACAGTGCACCACAATGAAATTTTTGGCAGCACCTGGGGATGGAGCCTTACTCATGAGTACCTTATTGGTACCTTTACCAGTCCGAGACTAGAACAGGGTTGTTAAAAATAAAATATAAAAAAAAACACTTTTTCAAATATGGCACAGTGGTCAGCGCTGCGAGAAGGTCCTGGGTTCGATCCCCGGGTCGCCCGTAGTGGACTTCTGTGTGGAGTTTGTATGCTCTCTGTTCACGTGGGTTTCCGCCGGGGACTGTGGTTTTCTCCCACGGTCCAAAATCATGCACTATAGGTTAACTGGCGAATCTAAATCGGCCCCGTAAGGTGTGACTGGGAGTGTGATTGTTAGGGCTGGGTATCGCTGCTGATTTCCTGAATCGATTCGATTCCGATTCACAAGGTCATGATCCGATTCAATTCTCGATTCGATTCGATATCGATTTATTTAGAGATTTCTTTGCATCAAAACTAGTTTTGCTTGGTTATAAAATAACTTGAGTCGAGGATATCCCTATGTCGATGGGCTGCACCAGACGGTGATTTGAGCGGAGCAGCTTCAGTCATGGCTCTATTTGGTTTGGGTTTTGCCGGTCTCACGTTTTTATAGCTCTCCTTGCGCAGTCGCGAGAAGTAGTGCATAGCCGGAGGAAAAGATCGATCCACAAATTTTTGAATCGATATCGTATTTTTCGAACGAGAATCGATATTGATCGGTGAATCGATTTTTTGAACCCAGCCCTAGTGATTGTGTGAGTGTGTGTTGCCGCTTACTCAGGGTTGGTCCCCGCCTTGCACCCGTAGTTACCGGGATAGGCTCCGGTTGGAATTAAGTGGTTCGGATAATGAATGAACGGATATAAAGGTTAATTACTCAAACACTGTCAGCATATTTTGCATTGTCTCACACTACGTACATTTACAAGTGTGTGAATAAGTCCCAGTGTGTGTTGTTTATAACAGGAGATGTGTCTGTTGCTCAGTGTTTATTTGACTCTAGCTCTCCAGCATCCCTGCTCTGTGACTCCCTACAACGCTCGCATTTTCATTAGGTTCTCAGTCCGCAGAGGAAAGCGCAAGTACTTCTCTTTTCTTATTGAACATGCCATGATTAAATATTTTCTGCCCTGCAATGCTCCATAACCTCCCCCCTGCGTCAATAGCACCGAGTCATATTAATAGTGCAAATGCAAACTGCCCCAAGACACGTGCTATTCATCTTTTCGAGAGCCAGTAATGATTATACATTACACGGGCTGCAGCGGGACGCCTTCGGTAGCCTCCACCTCCGTCTGTTTACTTACAGTACATTAATGCCAACGACTGCTACATATCAAACTCGCTCGTAACAGGAAACTGGAGTGGGGCAGACGCCCATTTGTGCGCTGGAGGAGCGAATGAGGCGGAATATCAGGTGGGTGTGTATGCTCCAGGTGTGCTGTGGTACAGCAGATGCAATTAAGCATAAAGTACTATTGGAAAACTAGTGCCAGACAGTTCAGTTGCAACAAACAAGTTCAGATTTTGGAGCAGATTTAATTTTCTTGGACATTGAAAGTGAAAGTGAGTGATTATTTGTCATTGTGAACACACCACAGCACACAGTGCACCACAACCAAACGTGACCTCTGCATTTAACCCATCCGTGAAGGAGCAGTGGGCAGCTAACAAGCACCCGGGGAGCAGTGCTTGGGGACGGTACCTTCCTTATGAGTACCTCAGTGGCAACTTTAGTGGCCCTGGATTCGAACCGGCGACCTTCAAATCACGGGGCGAACACCCTACCGTTACGCTACCAACTGCCCCCCAGAAAGGTGGGGAACTCAGTTTTAGGTGAGCACACACTCAAAAACTGAGAACTTGTCTATGAAGTAGATTTTTCTGTAAACTCTTGCAATGTGCATTTAACATTTTAATATAGTACGGAAGGCTGTAGCAAGCATGTCATGCATCCCTCCAAACAATATTACTGCAATATACTACAGTATTACCGTCCTTGGTTTTGTAACGTGTGAAATGTGTCAGAAAAGTCTGTTTGAAAAGACGTGGAAAACCCCTGAATTCAGTTTTACCACGTTGTGGAGTTATGCAGTTTAACAGTTATTTACAGTTTTTCACGGTAGGTTCAAGTAGGGTGGGACTAAAACACAGCCTGCTTACATGTAGAGGTTATGTTTAGCATAGCCCTGCCCAGATCTACTGCTCTGGCCCTGCCCATCTGCATAGCGTCGGTAGCCTCCCTACTGGTCTGGGCAAGTTAGCCAAGAGAGTCCGTCATATGCTAAGACCGTAGCGGTTCCTAATAACTCCATTCCCTCACCGCCGGCAGCACCGAGTGTAAGTTTACCTACTTTGTGTTGTCATAACCTGTAAAATATGATGTGCATGTTTAACCTGATGTAAAGAACTCCAAATGATTAGCGAATGCATGGGAACACGCAGCTAAACCGTATGAGCTAGCTCTGATGTGAATTATAGCGGTGACGTAATGCATGGTAAAATGTAAGTTAGCAAACTATCAGCTCTAATCTATCAACTCTAGTTTTTTCAGCGTTCCTCGGTCATTTTAGCCTTTCCCCGTTGTCCTCCTGCTTAAATATTTTCCCGCCATTATCCCGTGTTGTATTCGGTATTAGCCCAGACTGTGCTCACTATCCTGTCACTGTCTTCATCCCTTCCAGTGAAAAGAATACTGCACAACAAGGCAAAACAAGGGATAATTGTACATAATTTTATTTGCGCGACTTTAAAGTGATTTTTTTTAACGGTGCGTGTGCAGGCATGTGTTTTACAGTCGAAGGGTAGGGGCTCTGTAGTAGAGGGCGGAGCTTCAGCACTATGAGCCGACAACGCTACAGCATCCGAGCACAGAAAGTACCGCCTGTGTTTCACCACTTTGAGACTGAATTTTACCCATGTAGCAATGTTCATATTCACCCAAAATTGACGAGGTGATTAGTGACAACTGTTTTTTTTTTTTGATATGAGGAATTTAGAGTCGATTTTATTTTGACCTTACTGGGTCTTTTTACCTCTTTTAAAGTATTTTGCAATATACTGATTATTGTGAATCCACCAATCATATTCCCCTTTTCTGATTAACAAAAGCTTTTCAATTATACAGCTGTAGGCTAACTGAGTGTCTTACACCTAATGACAAATATTTTCATGCATTCTTATTTAAATCCTGAACATGAAATATTACGCTAATATAAAATGTGTACAATTTTTTTCCGTTCTGATTTTAAAATACCTGACATCAAAGGAGGAACTGAGGCGTGAAAACGTCTTGTAAAAAATTAAATCACGTTTTGATTTTTCACTGCAGTTACTGTCATTTGTTATGGGTGTTCATAACTTGTTCCTGCATTGTCCGCTGCTGCACTCAAGACTGTGTTGGTGATGCCACGGCTGTACTGCATCGTACGCTGCTCTCAGGACTTTGTATTGCTTTATGTCTTTGGACTTCAAAGGCAGGCATCAAAGTGCAACTGTCTGTTAGTCTCAAGGTCAAACCGCGTGCCCCAAATTATGCCCTGTACCACTGCACTCACGTTTTCTATGGGTTTTTGTGCTTACCTACATGAAAAAATTGATTTTAACAACTTTGTTCTTACCAGCGTGAGAATCACATTTTCAGACATCCCAAAATACAAAAAACTTTCAGGCAAGTAGCACCTCATCTACAAAACCTGAGGATGTAGGAATACAGAACATTTGTTTATGAACGAGCACAATTTATATTACTGCATGCTGTTAAGCAGTATTATCATTCAAATCTTTTGAGGTTTTTTATTAGAACTTTAAGCAAGTCTCCAGGGAGTTTGGCCTCATGTAGGACATGAATTGAGTAGCTCATTAGCAGCTAGCCAGCTAGAGTAAACAACATTGGCTTCGCTCACGAACAAATGACTCGTTAAACTCACCTCAGCGTGTCTTTTACAGTCATTTAAGCTGCCATGGCCAGAAGCCTTTGTTGTTAACAGTGCGGGGAGCAACACTGTCATTATTTTTGACCCCTATTAGGCAGAGCTACACTTAAATATACTGTAGTCTTGGTTGAATTTAGTCTTGGGCCCAATCCCATTTCTCCTCCCTTCGCCCTACCACTCGATTTCGAGGGCCCTTCCTTTCGAAGTTGACTTCACAGATCGTAGCCACAAGGGGTAGGGCTTGAAATCTTTACCTAGGAATCGGGACACCACTCGCTTATGTCAGAAAACAATCGGGGGTGAGTTTCCCAAAAGTGTCGTAGCCAAAAAACTACATAAAAAGGACTTTGAACGCTCTCTTTCTGAATAATACGTTCTTATGTTTTCGACGGTTTTGTGAAACTCACCCCTGCTCGGTTCTTTTTCTATAAATACTACAGAGATACTGCTCTGTCTCTACGCATGGAATTAGCGGTTTTCAGAAAATAGTTTTTGAAAAATTCAACCTCATACTCCGTTTCACTTACATTAAACTAAGATATTCTGCTAAAATTTGATTTTTTTGCAAGCAGATTTATAAAGATGTACTTTATAAATACGCTTTCATAATCATATTCTTGATTGTGTATTGCAGTGCATTGTGGGAATTTTCTTCTTTCGCTCGGTTTTGAGTCAGCATCTGAAAAATCTCCGTTTCGAGGGCTATCTTGAGGGCTGAACGCCACTACCCCTCGCTGCTAAAAAGAAATGGGACAACACTTCCCCACGCGGGTACGCGCAAAACGGAGGGGTAGGGCTAAGGGGGGGTATTGGGATTGGGTCTTGGTCATGGCGCTGCAGGACACTAACGTGAGAGGGAGAGACGACTGTAAGGTCCGCCCACAGAGAAAACTTTACAGGTCTAATTGGCACAAAGAGAGACCAATCAGGAGGCTTGCTCGAGCCAAAAACAGAATTCCATGATGATGGATGTAATTTGCAGGCATCAGGGAGCTGCTAATAATATGCACAAGACTCCCTGAACTTCTGAGAGAGCCGAGATGTCTGTATTTATCTTCAATCATTTTTAGCTCTATTCAATCATTTTTAGCTCTAAAAAGGCAGCTATTTCAACTAGAGACACACAATAAGGGAAATACTGACCGATGCCAAAATCCGATATATTTCACTCTTATACCTGCCGATGCTGTGACCAATGCCGATAAATGAGGAAGGCAGAGTCAAGTGCGTTAAGACAAAATATTTTGCTCACCAAAGTTCCACTAAACGCCCAGATTTTTGGCACAAAAATAGCACCATAACTCTGATATTTCTAACACCGCGCCAAGTCAAGCAAGCATTTCCAGTGTAGTGCATAACATTTTAAGAAAAATTCACTTTCCGCCCTATGTGGTGTCAAATAGGGCATGTATGAGGCTCCATGTGCACTACCTAGGGCGCAGAGAGCCGTTAATCTACAACCCCAGCTATTTCCTGAGATGCACACTACCACATAGAGATGTATAATAATAGTGCCTTACCTACCATGCTATGAAGTGCGGCAGTATGTGGCTCGAGACACAGCCCATGTGCCAGCTCAAATTCGCTAAGTGGCTAAGGCAAACACACAATTTACTTTAAAAATTTCGAGTTCAGCACAAAAAGACGAGATTTTGCTCATCCACGTTCCACTGCACGCTCAATTTTGGCACAAAATAACACCATACATTTTAAGACAGAAGGTGCGGGCCGTATAAAATCCCACCTTGACTTTATACATGCCTGGCACAAGCGCTATGTTTCCCACGTGCAATAAATATGGCATGAAATATTGGCAAAAAATATCAGGTAAATCTTTAGGTAAAACTTTAAAAAAAAAACATTTATCAGCTGATTCCGATATTATCGTGTATCCCTAATTTCAACCAGATATTCAAAATTTACAACATTTTGCTTTCACTCTTATCTAAAGGCACTTTCACATTTCCTGGAGTGACTTCTGGATAATGGCAACTCAAAATTCAAAACCACGCCGCAAAATCTGAAAAACTTGCATCCAATGTAAAACACCCAGTTAATCGTGATATTGATATTAAGGTTAGGGTCATATCGCCCAGCCCTACTTTGTGGTTTTGTATGGTATGTTTCTATTTGCAGTGCGCTTATTTAAATTTTGAGTGGCACTGGCCTTTCTCAGCCACCGTACAAGACCCTGTCAGTGCAGCATCACCTACCTGTGTCACTTCCTGTTCGTCAGTCGCGTAGCTCTTGACCAAGCCGATGGCGTCCCTGTAGATCGATTCCAGCCTCTCACTCTGCAGGCCAGAGCTGCACACAGAGCAGCACAACACAGTGAGAGATGGAACACAGAGGAGACTGTTACTGTCACATAGTGGGAGAAAACAATACAGCCAACATTGTTTTATTACAGAGGTGCTTCTCAACATTTATGTCTTAAAGACACAGTTTAATTGTAAAATATTATTACTCATATTTTCTTAAGATAAGTAAGATAAGTTCCATCGGTCCGTGGAGGTAGTGCAGTGGTCTGGGAGAGTGAGACACTGTGTTGGTGACAATAGGAAGGGTTTGGAATCGCAGGAAAAGGCTCTTAACCTGAGGTTGCTCCAGGGAGAATGTCCCGGTAATTAGGAAAACATGTTGCTCTAGATAAGAGCTTCTACCACAAAGAATCTGTGTGAGGTCCCTCAACTCACCGTGGACCCCTAGATTTAAAAAAAAAAGTCTGATCTTGAGTAAACATATTTCACTTCATTTTGAACAATTTAATTTGAGAAAGAGGAAAGTTAAATCACATTACACAGTTACTGTATATTTAATTGGCATATAAATCAGGAGTAATAAAATGGATTCGGTTAGCATCCAACAAAACAACTCATTAAGATGCAACAAGTTTCTTAGACTGTGCATGTAATTAGAAGACCAAGTGGAACAATTTCGAGATGCTTCTTAACTGTCGGCAGGATTTACTGACTGAATAGCTAGTGCATCGTGGCATTAAGTATGACGGTGAAAGGCCCATCAAGTCATCGTCTTGAGTCCTCGAGCCGAGTCCAAGTCTGAGTCATAACTTCAAACTAAATGTACTATCAAAAAACGAATATATATTTTAGTTAACTTTTGTTGTAATGGTTTACAACACCACATCAATTTATCAATTCAGATTTTGGTACAATTCATCAGAAACTAGAAGAGCAGTTTTCACATTTTTTCACATTCTCTCACTGCCCTGGACTAAGACTTGATTACTCATAACTAAACCTAGGGCCAGTTTCTCAGACAATGATTAAGCCTAGACCATCTTTGAGTCTTTCAGTAGGGAATCTCCATTGTATCTGCAACTTAGTCCAAGACTAGGCTTAATCCATGTTCAGGAAACCAGCCCATTGTGTAAAGTCACTATGGGGTGGTTTCCTGAACGAGGATTAAGCCTAGTCTTAGACTAAACTGCAGTACCAATGGAGATTCGCCATTCAAACTCAAAGATAGTCTAGACATACAGTAGGTTTAATCCTAGTGTGGGAAACTGGCCCTATATGTTAGTTTTAATCCTGCAAGCTGGTTTGAGGTTTTCTGACCATAAATATTTCCTTGAAATGTTAATGAAAAAATCTTAACCATGGATATTCACACATCTTTATAATAAAAGTAAAAGTCAGTATATTAACAGATGCCAGTGTCTGTTGTAGTGTATTTTGCGTAGAGCCGGGTGTGTGTGTTTGTGTGTGAGCTCGCTGCATGTCCTAGAGGAAGCGCCCCCCGTGACTGTGATTGATTGCTTCAATCGGGACGCAGCAGACATGCTGGATTAGAGCCCTACGTGAGGAGACTGTTTTCCCCCTTCAGAGCCACTCGTCTACCTCCTCCTCCTCCTCCTCCTCTTCTCTTCTTCCTCCCTGGAGATGCTCCTGCAGCAATGTTTTCTCCATAGAAGCCACACAACACACCTAGGTGCCTCCTTCAATAACTGATGCCTGTTAACTCCTCAGGGCACCTAAATCCTGCCTCCGACACCTTGACACAGGGCTCCTGAGCCTTTACAACCCAGCTCAGGTAAACGGATTGTGGAGCTAATGCTATTATATGGGGCTGTTTTTCATTGCACTTTTCATTTCGGCTAATCTGGCTGCCATTCAAAATGGAGAAAAGGAACAACAGACACACGCACAACGACATCCTTCACTGGTTATCAGATAAACACACTAGCCTCTACCTCATTTCTACTACTTCTTGGTGTGCAAGTGAGAGATCAAGCTAAATCTGCTGACGTGAACAGTTTAAGATGTAAAAACATGTGAAACGACAGAGGGTAAAAAAAATTCAGGGGAGGTGTTGGAGATGCCGCCACATCTTTGGGCAGTCGGTAGCGTAACGTTAGGGAGTTCGCCCCATGATCAGAAGGTCACTCAACTTTTTAACTCTTCTTGATAACTCTGGCAACTAACCTAGTGTACGTTGGCAACTAACCTAGTGTACGTTGGCAACTAACCTAGTGTACGTTAGCAACTAACATAGTATACATTAGCAACTATGCTTTTGAGAAACACACCCCAGAGCAGATGGCATAGTGGCACAGTGCTTAGCGATGCCGCTTCACAGTGAGAAGATCCTGGGTTCGATCTCCGAGTCGGCCGTAGGGCCTTTCTGTGTGGAGTTGCTTGGGTTTTCTCCGGGTGTGCCAGTTTCAGCATTCACTGTAGGTTGACTGGCGAATCTAAAGGTGTGATTGTGTGTGCGCCCTGCAGTGTGTTGGCGCCAGGATATGGTCCCGGGATATGCTCGGGTCTGTGCGACCCTGATTGGGATTAAGCAGTTAAGATTATGAATGAATGCTATCCAGAGCGTATCTAGAGAGTATTTACATGAACAGTCTCCCTGGAGCAACTTGGGGTTTAGCACGGCATTCAGGAGCCCAAAGATGAATCCTGGGTTACAAACTGCCACTTTTATGATCAACACAGGGTTTCACTTAGACCACTGCACCACTACAGCACTCACTTCATGTACTATTTATGTAATAAATAAATTATGTGGAATATACTGAACATGTTTTAAATCTTTACACATTAGGTACAGTAATAAATATATTTAGGGAGTCCATTTTTGTCTCCATGTCCACCTAGCACGTACCCATCACACAACAGGGACTGGAAACAGTGGGAAGGTGCAGTAGTTCCTGAGATCACCAAATTCTCCACTTTTTCTGGCTGATTTTGAGATTTTCTTTGTTTTTTTTTACATTTTAAGATATGGATACAATTAAAGTAATACAAACTGTGTGTCTATTCCTGGGAGGCAATTAACAGCTGCATAGAATTTTAGCCTCTTGTGCAAAGACGACAACTTTTTGGCACCTGTGCAAGGCGGTACCTCTTTCCTGAAGTGCTATCCGTGTCTCTCGGTGCTGTGCTGCTGCCATCCTGAAGCAGGTCCTACCAGTAAAAACACAAAAATTCATTGTAAGGTGAGTGAGTGAGGGATTATTTGTCATTGTGAACACACCACAACAGAGCACACAGTGCACCACAATGAAATGTGACCTCTGCATTTGACCCATTCATGAAGGAGCAGTGGGCAGCTGACATGGACAGTGCCCGGGGAGTGCTTGGGGACAGTACCTTGCTCATGAGCATCTCAGTGGTAGGTCCAGGATTGTAAGCGGCAACCTTCCGATCACGGGGCGAACAGCCTAACCGTTACACTACCAGCTGCCCAAGTTGGTTCAAGCTCTATAGAATGAGTTATGACGACATTTAATTTATCTCATGGATATCCTTATGGCTGCTAAGCATCAGTTTGATTGCGCTTTTTGGGAAAAAACTGTTGATATTCATTAGTCAAAGACCTCAAAAGGAGTGAGTCAGAGATCTCTACATAAGACCTTATGATAAAAAAAATATTTCACATTTTTGGGGAAGGGAATGATCAGGGTGAAGTGGTTGTGCTGTTCTTTGTTAAAGCCAGGCTGCTCCTCAAGAGAGCCAGCGCAATCCTGCAGGGGAGGAGAGACTGACTCTCTCTCACAGAGCCTTTCCGTCTGCTTTCAGGCTGAGGAAGAGGGATTAAGTGATTGCATCTGTCCTAAGAGAAGGCCGCGTGGCGGAGATCGCTGGAAATCACACCTCCTCCGGAACACGTCCTCGTGCTGCCGCCCGATAAAGAAGCTGGCCTCCAGGTCCTCCTGGCGGTGATAAACAGCTTTCATATTGGATGGTGCCTTGGGGCAAGGATGCTGTTTACGTAACGTGCATTCGGCTATTCGCACATTAACAAAGTTGATGGTGTTTTAGGAAGACTGGGCTCGGTGGGTCACAACAAAAAGAGGGACTGAAGGAAAAATTGGAAACCAAATAACTAATTGCTCTCAATACAGGGACAGTGTAACAGTTAGGGACTTGACCCTATGATTGGAGGGTCGTTGCGTCATATTTTGGACTGGTAAAGGTACCACCAAGTTACTTGTGTGCAAGGTAACGATCCCAAGCACTGCTCCAACATCAGTTGCCCACTGCTCCTTCATGGATGGGTCAAATAAAGACATCACATTTTGCTGTGGTGCACTGTGTGCTGTGGTGTGTTCACAATGACAAATAATAACTCACTCAATACAAACCAAACTACTCTATACCTCCTCGAAGCCAGAAGATCCAGAAGCGTCTAAGCTCATGAGTTGGGAGTTCAGAGGGCTGCAGTGTGTGTTATCGGCTTGCCCTTCCCATGAGGCCGAGCTCTCATCCTGGGTCAGCTGCTGAGCTGCAGCCCTCTGCACTGGGGAAATGCTGTTCCATAGACCTGAAATGGGATCTGAAACCACAGGCAGGTCCACCTGGTCCGACGTGATCGCTCTGCCATCCAGCAGGAGCTCAAGAGTCGGCCTGTAAAAATACAGATAACTACGAGAACAGATATGTCTATGTGCTCAGTCATCCTTGAGAGGTTCTTAAAGATGTTTCACCTTTTATCTCAAAGGGTTCCTTAGTTCAAGAATAGGAAGAATCATTGGCGGGACATTAAGTATTACGGATGACAAGCGCTTGACCCAGCAATGTGTTAGTGACCATCGTGGAAGTAAGAACCTTGTTTTGGTGAACTCACCATTTACGATCCTGAGTGTTGGAGAAAGACAACCCAGAGGACCGGGACGATTTGCACACTCCCTCATCCGTAGAGTCTGCCTCGCTGCTGCTCGGACCCACCAGCAAATCAGGTGTTTGAGGAGTTCTAGGAGTTCTGGTGCGCAAACTGTTTAGATGTAACACATTTATTTAGCATGTACAGCTATAGGATTTGTCAGCTCAAAGTGACATTTGTTCTAAAGTGAAAGTAGGGCCTTAGAAGAGTCTTGTATCATTTGTCACTTTTTCAAATGAAACCAATAAAATCCCAAAACAAGAATAGCTCTCCAATTTCACATTTCAAGCTTAAAGATAGAATTTTAAAAAAGCAACACTCATTTTCCATTTTTATTTTTAAATGAACGCAAGTGGCGTGATCCGAAAGTGGCCATTCCAGTAAAAAAGTGTATCATTGATTAAGAAGCTTTGATACCATGTCCGCATTAGAAGAATGTGCAGACATAGTGAAAGTGCTGTTTGATACTGCCAAGATATGCCAAGGTTTCCACCACACTGCAGTGGCCAGTTGTCCCCACATGCTCAGAACTGTCAGTCAGAAAAACCAAAATGGAATATGAGTGTCTTCTGTTAAGAGCAAAATTGAAAATGACGTGTTTTTATTATCTTTTTGTAACTGGGTGTTGTTTTTTTGAATGAATAAATGATACACAGATTTAAAAGGCACATCACTGTTGCTTTTCTACCAGGAATTTAAGCCCCCAATCTTCCAGTCATCAAAACAGGCTGACCACTGCACTACCTCAACTTTTACCCAAGGAACATATTAAAATCACAGTGAAATGAAAAAGGAAGAGAGTTAAAACAGTGATTAAATGAGAACATGCACACTGCAGAAATCCTCAGAACTTAATTTTAGAGATTTTTAGGGTTATGTTTTTGGTGTTTCCAGATCTTGTTTTGCCATATCCTCCCCAAAGGTAATCCTATTAACAACGAACATATTGCTGCTTGTTCAATTAAACTGTTCTACCATTTAGCCACCCAAAATAGTATGAACTGAGTTTCCTCAGTGTTGGTGCAGATGTAAAATGCAGATTAAGAAATAGAAATATAGCACAGTCGGGCTAGGGTCTGTTTATACGTATGCAGATATTTTTTATAAACGCATATTTTTTAAAATACGTTTGGGCCTTTAGTTTTCATGTAAACAGAGTTTTAGCCACATCAAACGCATATATTTTTAAAACACCCTCCAAAGTCAAGATTTTACAAAACGCTGGATTCTGTGGACATGTGTAAACGAAGGCCCAAAGGTATAAAAGAAATTGCATTTATAAAAATATCTACATATGTGTAAACAGGCCCTTAGTCAATGAGTAGTCAATTTCAGCCACTAAAACCCCTGTTGCACGTCCTCCCTTAGCCATTGTAAAACAAGAGTATGCTTGGTGGTTTAAAGGACTGAGGCAGAGACTGAAAGGTTCCCAGATCAAATCTCACTGGTGAGGGTGGACAAAAGTGTTGCTCATACTGTATAAACAGTTGAACCCTTGCTGTGCCTGTGTAATTTCTAGTCAGTAATTAACTGTGGTTTTATTTCATCTGTCATGCGATTGTCTATATCATGAAGCATTATCAAGTAAATTAACCAAACTCAACACTGGTAGAAAATAGTGTATAGAGATAAAACTATTCTGGTACTTGTGGACCTCCAAATACTAGACAATAATCCTTTAAGCATGTGCTGTAAATGATCATTTGCTGCCATCTAGTGATGCTTAATAACAATGCTTACAAGCATTCTGAGTAGAGACTCCTGTAGCATTCTCGCACATCTTCCAAATTGTTAGGGCCCTCGTCATCCTCCAGAAAATCTCCTGACAATGTCAGTAGTTTAGTCAAAAATGATGTATTAACATATACATAATGAAGCAAAAATATCTCATTAACTCTCAAAACATAAGAGATGTGTAGTGTAAAGGAATTGTGTGTAGGCTTATCACTTTACTCTTCAGTAAAAGCAGTTTGCTGAGGTAAGTCTCCCTCTCAAGCAGAAATCCCTTGGCATGATCAAGGATCTTCCACTGCAAAAAAAAATATAAACACATCCAATATAAATATCTGGCTCTCAGTCTTCTCATCAACATCAGTCAAGCAAATGCAATGCTTACCCATTAAAAATGACAAATGGTTTTACATGTTCTGTGTAAAGCTGATGTGAAAACCTAGCTTCAGCAGGTCACAACCTGAATGTCTCTTATCTGCTTCTTATGACTCCCCACTACTCTCAGATATGGAAGCTCATTTGGTTATTTACAATAACACCTGATTAATTTATTGCTAAACAAGAGAAGCAGTTACATTTTCACAGGCTTCAGGTTTGTAATTGCCATCCAGGTTCCTCAAGACAAAGTCTAGATTAGAGTTTTGTTCTCATCATTTAAACTCCACTGCAGATTGGGAATAATAATTGGTTGTCTTGGTGAACAGGTATACACACCCGACGGATAACGACTTCTGAGACCTGATTTTCACATCTCCAATTAAAAGATGATGTTTAATTGTGGGAAGGATAATTTAGCAGAAACTCTTATCCAGACAGACTAGCATTTCATAATTACAGGAACAGTCTACCTGAAGCAACATGAGGTTAAGTGTCTTGTTTAGGGGTAAACAGTGGTAGTGCTGGAGGTAGGATGGAGCCACATTCCAAATCACAACCTACTGGTCCATAACAGAGCGTGCTACCACTAGACCACCACTTCACCTTCATAACTGCTTTCATGCCAAATAACCTTATGCTGTTTCAAACCCTTGGCCAGCATCAACTCATCAATCATTAGCATGAGCGTCAGCTATGAGCTATCTATCTGCTGTATATAAACCTTAAGTGAGTGGTTCCCAAAGTTGGGGGTGCGGCAAAGCAACTGAATGACATCAAAAATTAACTGAGTGACAGTCTCAGATCTGCAACCTCAATTTGACCAAATGTTCAAGTTTTAGTGGGGTTTTTGCTCTCAGGGAGCTTGATAAGTTGTAAAACCACTTTTATGCGAGAGGGCAATTGTAAGAAAGATGCGTTTAAAAGTAAGACTGGGAATTTTAACAGGGTAACTCGCGACTGATAATGTGTATTAATTTGCAAAGTAATGATCGAAGTTTTGGGATGCAGGAAAAACACAAAAGTATTATATTGGGGGGGCTATCATTAATTAACCCCTGCATTAATTAACAATAGCACTCACGCCTAATTAACAGAGGTGGACAGTAACGAAATACATTTACTTAAATACTGTACTTAAGTACATTTTTTGAGTATTTGTACTTCACTTTAGTATTTTTTGGGAGACATGACTTTCACTTCACTACATTTCAAAGACAAATACAATACTTTTCACTTCACTACATTTCTATCAAGGTTCTCGTTACTCATTTCAAATCTAAAGTGGTTGTTCTTTCCCCTTTTCTAAAAGATGATTGGTTTTTTCGTAGGTGACAGGCTATCAGTAAGCTAATAGTACTTTTTTTAAGTACTACTAAAGAAAATACTAATGACTGGCGTTGTGGCAATAATGCAACAATACTGTTAAATATGTTCTTTTGATACTGAAGTATTTTTTTTAAACAAGTGCTTCAGTACTTTAACTTAAGTAAATAAAAATTGACTTTACGCCTTTCACCTGTAACATTTGACTAGTAGTATCTGTGCTTTGGCCACCTCTGCTAATTAAGTAGTCTGTTATGTGCATGAACCATAGTTATACCATACTAGGGCTGGGTTCAAAAAATCGATTCACCGATCAATATCGATTCTCGTTCGAAAAATACGATATCGATTAAAAAATTGGCGGATCGATCTTTTCTTGCGGTTATGCACTACTTCTCGCGACCACGCAAGAAGAGCTATAAAAACGTGAGACCGGTGAAACCCAAACCAAATAGAGCCATGGCTGAAGCTGCTCCGCTCAAATCACCGTCTGGCCTAAAGGCTGATGTTTGGCAACACTTCGGTTTCAAAACAAGTTATTTTATAACCAAGCAAAACTAGTATTGACGCAAAGAAATCTCTAAATAAATCGATATCGAATCGAATCGAGAACTGAATCGGATCATGACCTTGCGAATCGGAATCGATTCAGGAAATCAGCAACGATACCCAGCCCTATACCATACAGACCTTGACCTGTGTGTCTGCAGGCGCAGGACACACCACAGTTTTTAGGGTCTGGAAGAGGGCCGCGATGGAGGCGCGGTGTCGGGCCTGAGCCACGCGCCTCCGCATCATCACGCGCTCATCCGCCTCCTTCTTCCCTTCCAAGCGGCGCAGGCGACCGAGCCCCCTCACAGGCATCTCCTCCTGTGTACGGGACAGCTCACTGCGTTCATTTCTGGAGCAACTGTCTAAACTAACCTTACGGAACTGTAAAGATGCTTCTGTGCTAGCGCCAATTAGCTATTAGCGTCACGTGACACAGCCTCGCACTAATCTGGAACATTCCCAAAAATAACGTAGTGTCAAAATCATCGCAAAATGGATACACTTTTATCATGTTGAACCTAATGAACTACATGACAATTATTTTAACTGTATGCTTTTTGTTACGTTACCTTAAATTACTAACTCCGAAAGTCTCGCTAGCCGCTACCTACTGGCCTTAAAACATTTGGGAGAAAATGGCGCTCAAATCAAAGCTGCCCTGTAACGTACAGCAGAGGGCGCTGAACCGCCTTTTACTAAACACACTTGTGCACTACTTAGGGAGTAGGAAGCCAATCCAGTGTGTCTAACAAACCGTATGTCGGTGATTTGCGGTTTGAGAATTAGACAATTAACTTAGCTTCACCCAGCTAGATGCTTAGGATTAGTTTAGCCCCAATTAATGCATATAACGAACACCATTTAATGTAACTGTCCTAATAGCCAAGCAACAAGCAAAAATAGATTAGTTATCTGTTCAGAGCAACTAAACAACCACTTGGAGTTAAGCAGGTTTAGAACTGACCAAAGCACAGTATACTGATGTTTAATGTCTCTCCTCACATTAAACCAGGTGGAGGCATATTGGTGATAGTTTAATCAAATCCATTGTCTATATAAAGCAAGCCAAGAGAAAGAAAAATACAGTTATCAAATTTAAGTAAAACTGGTCAACATATTCCTTTCTTAACTCAAATGAAATGCTATTGTTTTAGAGCCCAGTTGCATTTTTTTCCTACTCTTTCTGACCATTCTATGAGGACATTAAGAGCTTATGCCATATTAAGCCTCACTACAGGCATGACCCTTTATCTGAGCCCCTGCTTACTGTACAAAAGCTTTCAGGATGATTGAAGGAATACTGACATGTCCAGCCAGAGCCACATTTGCCTGTCAATCCATGTATAGCTCTGTACTTATTTAAAGGTCTTGCAAAACAGTCACGCCCACACACTTTACAAACATCCTTTCATATTATAGATTAGACAATTACTTCTGTAAATGTCAAGGTCTTGTAAACAGCCAGCACAGACTATTGCACATTTCATGCATTTATCTTAGAGACAAAGAGGAAGGCATTTGTACAGAAATGTTGTAGGAAGTATGGATTCAAACACAAAGAAGGCTTACACTGTACTGATTACAAAGGGTTTTTTAATGTTTAGTTTGTTTATCACACAAATCCCAGTTGAAATTGCATGTTTTATTAATATATACAGATATTTCTTGTGCCAAACTTGTGACCCTTTGGTCCATTGTTTATGCTGAGTACTCAAGTAACCTGCAGACCTACTACAGACCTAGAAGTGTATTGAAAGTCCTACCAGTAGGCCACTATTTCTCTGTCTGACATCAAATAGCTTCAGATATCAGACAGAAGTCTGACTTCAGACTACAGACCAATATGTGATTCTATCCTGGCTCTATCGTAGTCCTATCTTATCCAAGAGCCCTAGAGTTTGGTTACCCTTTGTTGCTCCATAGGGACAGAGATGCTTAGACTAAGAAGTACTGCACTGAACAGTGAAGGTTACGGACTACGTGTTTGTGGATTCAGCTTTTCTCTATCATACCTCCAGCACATCCACCACTAAGCCCCTGAGTAGACCTTTGAGACATAACTTGCTCCAGAGAGGCTGCCTCTGAGTAAGACCACCTGATAAACGCTGTAAATCAATAAATCAATAAATAAATAAATAAATCCGCGTATCATGCATTTCCAATGCTTGTCGGTATTTAACAAAAGAGAGCGTATGTATGATTTGCAGTAAACATACAAACCGGTCTCAAAGCTTAAAGCATATTCATGGGCATTTTATAATATCGCTTGCTAGTATGCAACACAATTAGCGCATCAGTGTATGCTGTCTTAAAAACAAAACGACACATCCGGGACCTCTCTCACTTTTTCTTGACTCTGCGCGATTTTTCGGGAAAATTGCCCGCTTGAGTGCAATTGTACGTACACACATCGTCTCAATATATGTGTTTAACAGATATGTTTTCTTTATTTTTTGCATCGTTACCGTGATATTGTAACTCTCACTAATATGAGACGTTATGGCGCCCTCTGCTGTTCCATTTTACAAACTTCAGACGTTCTCTGCTCACCACCACTGTACATTAATACAGTTTTAGTCAGTCAAAGTGAACTTCTCTGTCATGTCAAACAGTGAGGCAAGACGGCGTGAATTCCTCCCCCCCCCAGTGTACAAAAACCACAGAATACATATTTAATAATAACTCATTAATAAACATTCAACAAAACTAACGGGGAAAGAGCCGCCGCTGAACCCTTTACAACACGTTTTTTCCAGGAAGACTATCTCTGTAATGAGTGTGGAAGTCGGTAATGAAAATGGGAGTTGCTCTGGATAGGAGCGTCTGCTGGATGCCGTAAATGTAAATGAAAATGGGGGAAACACTAACTGTAAACAAAAATCAAGACTAATGGAAAAGTAAAGCACTTCACCGCTTTAAAATACGGCAGGTACATGAGGAAATAACTGCTTAAACAGAAAAAAAAATACATGAGATAAAAATATTCTGAACCGAAAATACCACTTGTGGTTGTTCGGGAGTGTTTTACTCTATACTGGGCTGCGGCCCCTTTAAGAGGGCCGTGTTGTCGCGCGTGGCAGGAAGTGTGGGGCGTGTCCCGTCTCAGCTGATCTTTTGTATAGCAGCAGACGGAAGTGAGCTGAAGCTAATGCTGCTTTACGGAGCTCCATACACCGGAGTGCCATCCTCTCTATCGGTGACATGACAGTGCGACCCTAACCCCACTCCCCTCCACTTTATTTCACTTGCACCTCCTTTTGGAGATTCACCTCTGCTCATTTCCAGCAGGCAACATCCGGCCAATTTGGTTTTTGTTTTGTTTTTGCTTTTCTTTCTCCCGAGCGGCTTCTTCTTGTGCCGTATAGACTGTCATGAGATCAGCTTGGGGATGGCGTCCTTCCCGAGTTACTGTAAGGCGGCCGGAGCAGCGGAGGATGAGAACGGAGAGCTGGACCAGTCTCTGCAGCAGATGCTGAAGGCCATCGCCGACGAACGGAATCGTCTGAATATTCGGCAGGAGATCAGCGGACTCGGTGAGTCCCTTAATCTCACCGCCCGTGGCTTTTTGATGTGGGAATGTATTCTTCCATAAAAGAGGGTCCTACTTTTAAATGTTAAATAACGTGATCAGTAACGAATTGTCAGGCTTTAATGTAAGCATCTAAACACACAAAGGACTCTTATCAGGAGCCGAAGTCATGACATTAGCTCGTAAACATTAATGACGTCATGTTGTTGGGCTCAGAGGGCAGACCATGAGGTATGAGCTGCTACTGCTAACAAACAAAAACACACCGATGATCTGTGTGTTTTGTGCATACATCCATACCTACAAGTAGTTCTCAGGTGCCACAGTATAGTTCATTCATTTCAGACACACTGCTAACTCACCCTTGAACTTCTTGAACTTCTGAACTCATAAATAAATAGAAAATCTCAGGCCATATTTTTCCCCATTAATGTTCCCTGTGAGTCAGCATTGTCATTACATTGGGTAATTGTGTTGTGTCTTAGCCATAAGATACTCACCAAACCCTAAGCAATAAAGCATTATTATATGCTTTATTGCTTCAGAGAGCAATAAAGCATATAATAAGTAAAAAGCACTATAGAAGCTGAACATTTTAATGACACACATGGGTGTCTTAACATATTCAAACCACACCCCTTCTGTTCCGATTTAGACAGTGTTTTCGATTCAGTTCAGCAGTATTGTTCATGTTCTAAATGAATGCAAATCTTTATTATTTTAAAGATTTGAAATCGTACACTTATCTTCAACGTTATGGATGTAATAATGAAAATGGTTGTATCCCTGGATCTAAACCGCTTTCAGAACGTCCTGCATCTGACCTGCACTTCTGTTTATCATTTCCATTCTCTCTGCTGGCTGCTTTGCTGCCCAGGTGGGCACAGTTACATTAAAGAAATATTACCATATGAAGGGCCAGTTTTAAATGAGGCCCTCTTCAGTCTTCTGTGCCTCAGACTCATGAATAAAACTGAAATTGAAAATAGAACACTCCCTGTAGAATGGTAAGTTGCGAAATTCCTTGTTTGTAGGCCAAGCAGTGCATTTCGTCCTTTTGCCTGAGTGCTGATGTAAATTTGTAATGCAGACTGCCATCATCTCTCACGTGTTTGTGGACGGTACTTGAGCGAACACTTGTCCCAGACGTGTTTCTGAGGAATGGAAATGTTCCTTTTCTGTAGGAACAGAGCCATACTTGTGTGATGGTAATGTTTTCATGCATTTCCTTGGTTATATATCTGCAGCTCTTCTGAAAGTGCAGCAGCACGGGTCCCAGGATGGGGTTCTGCTTGAGGCTTCTGTGTCCTCACGCTGCCTGTAAGAAACGCTGTACTGAGTCAATGGCCCTGTCTGTACATATCAATTACTCAGTCCAGTGACTCAGGCATTGGCTTGCTCAGGAAATGCAGTGTGTGTTCCCCAGTGAAGCCTGTTCACAATACACCACTGCTGTCTTTGTCACCTGATAACAAGGCCACTGGTATTTGTGTCAAATGTCTAAGTGAGATGTCCTATGATTCACTTTTTTTTTTACCAGATATCTTTGCATAGTAAGGGATTATCGGTGGGTCCAAAAAGTTCTGCCAATGCTTGCGTTTGTTAGGCCATATGGGTTTAAGGGACTAAGGGCTTCCCTCCTACTGAGAGGTCCTTCTGGCTTTTGGAGACAGAGAGTTGTTCAGCAGCCAGAATATTCTTTATCCTACAGAATAAATAAAATGAGACAAAGAAGGATTTAGTTCTAAAAATTCTGTCCAGTAATTAATCATTTACGAAGGAAGCAGGGGTAACACATACAGATGCAGACAGAAGGGAAAAGACCAACTTAATTTACTGAGTTTATTATTTTTTAGATATTTGAAGTCATTCCAATTATTAGGTTTTATTATTTTTCATGTCATGTGTGTTGATTTGAGCCATTCATATTAAACAATTGCTTATGAAACGGAGTAATTACATAACCAGATCTCTTGTGTTAGACTTGTCTCAATCAATATTCTGCTCTTCTGGTTTACTTTATTGTTACTTTATTACTTTGTCACCTAAACTCTCCAAAAATGTACATTGAAACCTTGCTAGAATTTCATGTTTGTTAAAGTTTAAGGAGTAATGTGACATAGTGATTCACAGTCACACACTGTTGTTTCTGCTTATACTCAGCTTTGGTGGCAGAACAAATTACATCACCGGCTCTGTCTCTAAATGCTGTGAAAATTAGACTTTACACTTTTGGCAGTGGACTGTAAGGAGCTTGCATGCGTTGTTGCGTTCCTCACCCTAAAAGGTTTTAAAATAGAATCCTGATTTAAGCGCTGGCTTGTCAGATGAGCTTTAATGTTCTCTGAGGCCCAAAACCAGAGCATGAGTGTATTTTAAATGAGGTTCTGTGCTATTATTAGGCCGGCTGCTTTTATCAATGTGTCTGGACGGTGTGTCACGTCATCAGTCAGAGTGCTATGGCCCTAGTCTTTTGGCTCTGTTTTCTTTTCATTAGTCGTTTAAGGTGGCTGTATTTTCTCGTTACACATTAGTGCTGGATAGGAAGCTGACCTCCAAATGATCTTCTATCAGCAGTCGGTCAGTCTGTTAAGAACTAAATGTTTACCTTACGTCAGATAGTCTGCATTTATTCAGTGTTTCTATACATAAAGATTATTCTTTATTTTGGCATGTACTTGAGGCATTCACACAGAAACTCTGGGAGTATTTTGTACAAATAATACATGAACACATGCCTCAATTCAAAATTCATGACAAGAACTGCCAGAAGTTTATTACTTTGCTATGTATGAAATGTGCATAGCTGGACATTGTGGATTGTGCATTGAATACTTTTGTTCTATGTGATGTTGCCTCCTTTTTCTCACTTCTACTTGTGCGATCACAAGTTTAGTGGTACTACAGTTACTCACTCTTCTCACACTTGCTCGGCCACATTGACATGAACCTTGTCTGCCTGTTGTGCTTACAAGACATTTGAATTTTTTGACTGGTCAAACTGTGGTGGTGCTGGTAGTGTTACAGGTACAGTGTAATTCACTGCCACCAAACATGATGTTATGATTTATTTAGCACAAACCAGCAAAAGAAAATGTAGTTTAGCCTGGCCTGTGTTGTGAAACAGCAGTGAATGTTTAGCAGCAAATAAAAACATTAATGTAGCAGAGAGTCATTCACCCTCAAGTTTTCTGCACAACAAAGAGAATTATAGAAGGATTTAGACCTAAATATTTTGTAAACAATGCTGCATTAATGTGTGCAGTATTGTTACGGAGGGAAAACCATAAATGAACAGAGCTTTTTTTGAGGTTAGCGAGAAAGTCACTCCAATGATCAACATTTCACCTTATGAGTTGATTTGAGAGATTTCTAATGAACAAGGCCTTATGAAAGTGTTGTTGCATAATCAGAAAGAAGCTCAGAGCTGTTGTGTTGATCCACATTCCACAATTTATTTCCTTTTTGTAAAGATTACAATTTACCTTTTCAACTGTTAAGTAAAATTATGAATGATACTTTCTTAATTAAGGTCATTATTGAATAATTCCTGTATTGCTGGCCTAATACATACATGGCAGCACCAGGCCATGCCACTGAAGACACTGTGAATGATTTATTGATGAATAAAAAAGTCGATCATAGACTAACGTCTTGTTACATGTGTTCCGAAATACCAGTGAATCTTGAAAAACAACTAATTGAACAACTGGTTTGGTAGAATCCACTTCTATGCATACATTATCTTTTCAAACCCATTGAAGCTGCTGTCGTTTTTGTTCCCTTGTATACAAGTGAAGAGAAATAGCCGTAATAAACTTGACCCGTCCAGATAAAACATCATAGCCAGTGGTTATTACACAAGTGTTTCCTGTGCTCCAGGCGAAGTCACTCTTCTTTTTCCTCCTCATTGCCCCAGTCATATCTCAGTGACGTGTAGTCCTGCTTAAATATTTTATTTTCAGAGCTGCAGGCTTTCAAGGGCTGCTGTTAATGTGCTGTTTAATTCATCGCTTAGCTAACGCGACAGCGTCAGAGGAAGCATCTGCTTGCTTTGACATTTGTGAGGCTAATGATTTGCTTGTTATCTGAAGTTTTCATAATGATGCTACTGTAATACACTGTATTTCTATAAAATGTGAATCATTTCTCAATACGTCTGTGTATTTGCATGCATTATTTGTAGATCATTCTTAGAAACTGAAGGCAGTTTAAAAACTTTACATCTTGAGGGTTCAATCTTTCAGACATTATAGATGCTCCTTTGTGGTCTTCAGCAGTGTCTGTGCCTTGTTCTCACCTTGAATGTGCTGGCTTAAAAATGCCCCATCAGAGCCATGTTGGCGTCTTTGGACCATGTTCATTTAACTATGACTAACTCACTCTGACTGTCAATGAGGATTAAAAAAACAAACATACATACATTCTTTGTGGTCAGAATCTGCATTTACTCAGAGTCCCCAAAACCACCCAGAAATTTCCAGAGGAAGTGAAAAAGTTTGTGGAAGACTCGCTACTGTTTTACGGCGCACTGATCAGGACAACACGAGTCGAGCGAAATGACCTCGCCTGAATACGCTGGCTCACAGACAGACTGCAAATGACATCTTGACAGGAATCTAATGAAGAGAAATGGTCTGCAACAGTGCCACATCAGGTGGGCCTAAAACACAGCTTTGACTAAAGTATCAAGCCAGTGCTGGGCAAAAATAACTTGCAGACAGCACGAGTGTGCTTGTGTTGGTGAGTCTAGAAGAATAATGAGGTTTAATTCTGTTTTAGCTGTAACATTAAACGGTGCAAGCACATTATGTTAATTAATAATTGTGGTAACTTGCCAGCACCTACTGTGTGTTCTTGTTTTTTGTTTTTTTATACTTAAAGCTACTAATTAATATAAGTACTATGCACATGGCTCTTCTACATTCCTGCTTACAGCATGGGAAAGAACAGATTGAGTACAGATAGTTCCTAAAGAAGGATTTCATTTGTATTGCCAACAGCAATGGCAAACTGTAAAATATGAGAAAATAATTTGAAACACTTTCACAGTCTGCCACTCTCTCCCTCTCCCTCCTTTGTCTCTTTGTGTAGGTCTGAAGTGTGGGCCTCAGTCATTATCTCATTACCGTGTGAGTCACTCTGGCCTGCAGTGATGGCCTCTTTGTCTACACAGCATGCTCTCAGAGTCCAGTCTTAATTTGTATTGGCCCTTTAGTCTCCCAGTGGCCTTCTCTTTCCCCTTCTCTTTAAGTCTTTGCATAATTGATGACTGGTAATTAACAGTCCAAAGGAATATTACGTCCATCTTCGAATGCAGGCAGATATGTAAGTTCAGTTAATGCAGTGTGATTGGTCACTGGGATTTATACTGCAATATTTATAAATCAGTTTTCAGATGGAAATATGGCAAGCTTTCGTCTTTTGCAGAGGAGGCGCAGTGGTCTTAGTCACTAAAACTCTGTGTTGGTGGCCATAAGATCTGGTGTTTGAGTCCCGGGACAGCCTAAAAGCTGTAAAAAAAAAAAAAAATGTTATTCTGGAGATAAAGCATGTCTGCTATATGCCATAAATATAAAAGTAAATGTGCACCTTCTGTGGCTCAATGGCCTAAGCCTTGCTGCTGGGAGAAGAGGTTGCAAGTTCGAACCCTATGAGAGGTGAATAATTCAGGGGCAGTGGGTATTGTAACACTTAGGGAGTTGGCCCTGTGAGGTACTCATGAGCAAAGTACTGTCCTCAACCAAAAAAGCTGCCCACACGCAGTAGTATGTTTCGAGGGGACAGTAAATGAACACACTGTGGGGAAAGTATTAACAGATTATTTAAGTATTAACAGACTAGTTTAAATAACTGTAATGGGCAAGATTATGGCAACTTGAGGTTCTGAATGTTGTTTCTGTTAATTTCCAATTAAGCCAAGCCCTACAGGAATCCTTTACTTATGATGTGCCAGTGTGAGTTTTTTGCAGATACAACTGCATTGGGTGTTTATCTGGTATCAAAAATGATGGGACCTAATATCTTTGCATTTTGCGTTAGGTTGCATTGCTTTGTAGATTGTGAGCTTCATAAAACATTGGCAAGTATAAATTACTTTTACAGTATTTAGCAGAGGATCTTGATTTACATTTCCTAATGCAGCAGCATGCATGCAGCAGCTTGGGGTTAAGGGTCTTGCTCAGTGGCCCAATGGTGATAGTGCTTGAAGCAAAATAGAGCAGGATTTGAACCTTCTTGGTCTATAGACAAGTATCCTTGGCCAGTACCAACCATAGTGCATAGTGCAGTTGACGCAAGATGGCACTTGAGGGCTTATCTGGGTTTTGAATCAAGAACCTCTCACACCCTTAGCAAGAATCATAGGGCTAGACCAACAAGCTAGCAGCAAGCAGTTTATCAACAAAGACAGGCACATCAGACTGGCATAGATGTTTTTAACGGTAATTTTGTGCCATCAATAGCATAATTTGCTGATCGTTGATAATAGTTTGCTATGCTTCTTTGTTCACGTTTCTGCTGATCAAGGTGACCCCATCTTGAGCCCATCAGGCTCTCTGGAATCAGTCTAGAGGTCACGGCTCTCTGCTTTCACACTCCCGGCAACAAAGCTGCGCAGTTAATGACACACGAGAAGATATTGATTTTCTGTTCTACCTGCCCAGCTGAATATAGAGAGGAATGCGTTCCAAATATTTTTAGGGGGAAATTTCATCCATATTAAGTTTGATTAGGTTTGATTTTCAGATGTGTTGACGTTTGATGTGACTTGTCTTGTGAGCTGTTAGTGTTTCTCAGCCTCAAAAAACTTTTCAAATGGATCACCTTTACATAACCTGCCTCAGCATGTGTGTTCTGCAGGTGGGGTGTGTGTGTGAGGGAGTGTGTCCTTTTATTTTCACTGACTCAGAGCTCTTGCAAGCTTTTGTGAGAAAGGCGGCATTGATTTGTTGAATTCCCAGGATGCTGTACTAACAAAAATAAGACAAAAACTTCACTTAAGAAATAAACTTTGTCTTCAAAGGTGTGTTGATGTTGTGTTACAGTTCACTGGCAGTTCAGTGTCCTTTCATACACGTCTCTGTACACATCTACGTCCCTCCTCTGTCATGCTGTGAAATCCATCATTATTTTTCTGATGGTTTGATGGTATTTTATAGTGGAAGCAGGACCTTTCACATTGCTGTTTTTTTGTTTTTGCTTTGATAACTTTCCTTATTTGACCTGTCTTAAACTCAGCTAGTCTTGAATGTATCATATTCTATCAAAAGTTTAACTTGTGGTTATAGATTCCAAAATGCATAGTAGTATTTTCAGTCATGCTTCAGGTCTTTGTTTAGAGTCTAGATCTACAATCTTAATGGTGATGACTATGTTGTTGGTCTCACTTGGGTGGTCAGTATTTCTGCCTTAATGTGCTGCTCTTAGCTCCATTGACTCCTCGGCAGGTCATTGGTGCTATTCAGCTGCCTAGCTGATGTTTAGTATTGGTGTAAAATGCCCCACTAGCTGCCTCATCAGAGTCGGTCTGCCCATGCAGATTCATCTGAATAAGGAGAGACTTTTCAGCACATTGGTGGTGCACTGTGGGGAAAAATGTCTCCAGTATCCCAGATTAATACTCTTTGTTTACGGCTGTATGCCCTGAAACATACTATTTTATCTGCTGATTGTCTTTTTGATTTTGAGCATATAAACATTTTGAACCTTGTCCCAGGCTTCCAGTGCCTTGAAGGCATTCTTGGTCCAAAAATAGTTTGTTTTAGGTAAGATGTGAAGGTCTAACGTAAGGTTTATTCCTAGAAATGTTTCTCCAACCTTCGTAATACAGAGCAAACCAACTGCACTACACCCAGACGTATAATCTAAAAAAATGATGTTCATGCCATGCAGCACTCATACAGTTCCAAAAAAAGGGGAGTCATGGAGGATGAAAACTTGGATGTACATTGAGTTAATTCTGGAGTAATTTATCAGTCAGAGTATCTTAAGAGACTCATTTATATAAGTCCAGATGATTGAGGATCTCATGAGGTTCCTTTTGTTAATCTGCACTTCTCTTTTTTAGGGTGGGTTCCGATCAGGCAGATTTTCAGTTCCTTGCTTAATTTCCTTATAGTGCTTCCTGTTTCTCAAAATGTTTCCTTTACAGAGGGATTTAAACTCTCTTTAGGATATATCCTATGTAGACTTGGGACGCAAGCCTACAAGAAGGAGAGTTTCTAGTGATTTGTTACTTTTCTGAAGCAGCTAAAGATGAAATAATACCAGTTCACTACAGAAAAACACTATTGAGTCTCAATATTATTTCTCTTCCACATTCAGCTAAATTTAGCAGCCTTGTTGGTTGCTAACCTTGGTTTTAAATACTTGGCCAACTTGATCAGAAAATCAGCCATAATCAGTCAAACACCAACACAATCAATCAAAAAAATCTTATTTGGTCTAACCAGTTTTTGTCAGCAGGAAAGCAGGCAGCCATCTCTGAAAAGCCAGGTTGCCAAACACTGTTCCCGTTCTGGGTTTTGATCCTCATACATTGATAATCTGTCTCGTTTGTTGCCACCTGTTCAAAAGTCTGGATCCAGCATTCTACATGCCCTGCAGTGGAAAATACATTAGAGTCTTTCATAAGGTGCCTCGTGGCATTAACTCAGCGTGGCAATTCAGTTTGCTTACATAAGTGATCTTTTTTTAAAGGGAAGACAAAAGAAACTGGACTCTCCATGGAGGTTTTTACCCTTCAGCACAGATGGCATTCACCCAGAATCTCTATAGAGAAACGGCAGATTTTCAGAAATGTCAGATTCTGAGATTTAGTGAAATAAATTCGGTTCAGCTGACAACATGAAGGATTGGTTTTTGGACTGTGAGGTTATGGGATTGAGTTTGGCTTTATCCTACTTCTAGCCAGTGACCATTTTAGAGCAGAAACTCACAGGGTGCCCCTCAAGCAACATTCATCACCATTATGTTACAAATAACATTGTCAATAGGTTTGTTTATACAGAATCATGCATGCCAGTGGAATGAGTGGCATCAAGTGAGGTTCAAAATTTGTCAACCCTCTGGGGTCTATGACTAGCTCCTGCCTTCCCCTTTGGCAAGCTGTGGCTCTGCTTCCAGCACCGCCACCATCGTGTCCCTAAGCAAGACCTTAAACCCCAAGTGGCTTCATGGAGCCTGTCTCTGTAATTAGGAAATGGAACAGTGTAAACAACATACAAAAAATGTGAGCTGTTTTGTGTGATGGAAAATCTTTATTATCCTCCTTAAAGTGTAATTCTAATGTGTAATCTTTCAGTAATAGGAATGTGCTGAGGGTTGTGGTTTTGTTAAGGGTCATGCCCTATGGATGGTCTTAAGATAGTTTAGCAGGTTTCCTGTCTTTCTACTCTGGATGAGCAGAGAAACAGAAGGAACACAAGTGGAAGTTTCCTGTTTTCCAGCCTTGTTGAATAGAAAAGAAGAATTGCTGACGACCTCAACCAAGGACTTTTTGTGTTACACCTTGAGAAGGTGTTGAAAATGAACATCTGGACAGGATGTGTAGAAGTATAAAACGTTTGCTCTATGGGATGCAAATTGGACTCTCTTTTAGAAACTCACAGAAGTGCATGAGACAGACTCCCCTTGTGAGATTAAATTTTGTTACAACTGAAGACTCTTGATGTCTGTCCTTATTTCTGACTTCTACAGGTGGCTAAGAGAAAAATCCTCCCCTTTTTGTAAGCTTACTAAACTAAAGAGGAATAAATAGTGAGATTGTAGTTTTTGTCTTATTTTGTTGAGTATATTGTAAGCATATTGAAACCTGAGCACTGAATTGTCTATCAGATCCTTGCAGATTGTTACAACTCCTTCTTCATGTATACATAGTGTGTGTGTGTGTGTGTTAGCCAGCCCCCTACAATACAGATAGAGATGATTTTAAAGCTTCACATCTAAACTTTACCTAGCATCACAAATCTGCCTGTGTGTTGACATGTTCTCAATCTTTCAGTGTCCAGTAGGAGTGGGTCTGATCCTGTTTGGCTACTGTTAACCATTAACTCTTTTCCCAGACTGTTATTTGAGACCTGCCTGGACTCGACCCCTCATGTGTTATCTCAGCAACATTTCCCTCTTTCCGCTGTATTGCTGCCTTTGTATCTGTGCCAGCATGTGCTTCTTCCAGTCCTGAATTTCACTAACATGATGCTGACTGATATAATACAGCCTGAAGTTGAGAAAGGTTGGAGCAAGTTGCTGTCTCTCTTTGTCGCCTTCATTTCTCCTTTCCAGTCCCTCCAGGATTTCGCAGGCCTTTTTTGATATTGTTGCAGTCTAAAATGCCAGATTTTGCGGCAGCTTTTTAAAAAATGTTGCGATCAAAGTTGTTGTTTTAGGCATTTTGCTGCAATAAAGTTGCGGGAGCAAGTCAGAGTTGCGTAACAATTTGTGATTTTGTTCCCCTTTATAATGATTCTTTAACAATTAATTAAAATGAAGGAAACAAAACCACTATTATCTTTATTAATCATTAATCATTTATTTATTTTTGAAGGTAAATTGAGGTGTTTTTATCACACATTTCTTGTGTCTTCTAAGCGTAACACGGAAATGAGTTTGCTGACGTATGGCTTCTGTGGGAAACGACAATCATTGGTCAAAAATTGTGGTATTTGGTCAAAATTGCAGGGTAGTAATGGATTTGCGGGGATTGGCTGAAGTAGTGTTAGAAAGTGTGTGATTATTTGTCATTGTGAACACACCACAGCACAGCACACAGTGCACCGCAACGAAATGTGATCTCTGCATTTAACCCATCCATAAAGGAGCAGTGGGCAGCTAACAAGCGCCCGGGGAGCAGTGCTTGGGGACAGTACCTTGCTCATGAGTACCTCAGTAGCAACTTTACCGGCCCTTGATTCGAACCTGCGACCTTCTGATCTCGGGGCGAACACCCTACCGTTACGCCACCAACTGTCAATAGTAGTACCAAATAGTTGCAATCGCAACGTCGCTTAATCCCGGAGGGTCTGCCTTTCTCTCTAGTCTCTCTCTCTCTTTGTCCGCATCTCTTTCTTCCTTTATTTCTGGGAGACAGAGCAGAGATTGTGCTTAAGATCTGGAAGTGAATCAGTCTTTTTCAGGAAGTGTTTGATCTGGCTGGACAAATACACCAGATCCTTAAACACACACTCTTGGTGCACCTCCACATATACTGATGTCTGCTGGTCTCATAACATGTCTGGTTTGCAGGTAACCTAGGGGCAGGACTGGTGCTGATCCTCAGCTGTTGAGGGTGGCTTTGTTTATTTACATCATTATTATTATTATTATTCAACAAAAAGTGCTCAAAATAATGCTTGTGGTGAGTCTGTGGGTTGAAGGCATAACAGCTTCACATAAAAAACAGTCCTTTACTAGGTTTCTAACTAACCCTAGTTTTCATAAGGGAAGTCTAATTTATGCTAGGGCACGGATGTCAAAATGTATAAAGTCCAGAAGTTCAAATCTTGCAGACGATAGAATTACTTAGAATTAGAGAGCAATTTAGTGAATGAGGTATGTTTTTTCTGTATGTAATGTAATGTTGTTTAGCAGAAGACCATATGCTACACTTCTTCTTCTTCTTCCCAGCCATAAATGAACCCAGTGATATATGTCACTGACAAATGTAATGATAGTAAAATTTCAGTAGTAATAGTTTTTTTGACATGAATTGAACCTAAATCCATATGTCTATAGCACAATTTGATATTCTTAACCCATTTATAGAGAATGAAGTTTACATACTGTATACTTAGGCTGAAGCAGTCAGAGCTCACTTCATAGATTTCATGTTAGCAAACTAGTTTTCGCAAGTTGTTTAGTATGCAAATGAAAATGTTAAGAACATCTACTTCATACATGACAAGTCATTAAAATTTTTGTATTTTTTTTTTTATTTCATCACAATTCTAGTGGGTTATAAGTTTACATACACTTAGTTAATTGTGCCTTTTAATAGCTTGTGAAATTCCAGAAAAATATGCCAGTCCTTGAGACAGTTAGCCAGTTAGCATCAGATTGCCCTATTTGGCTAATTGGAGTCAACTGGAGATGTAGCTGTGGATGTATTTAAAGACCAGCCTTTAAACTCAAACTTAAAGTTACCACGTTCATTTTAAACACAGTAGTAACCAAGATTCTCTGTGTTGTCAGGCTGTTTCAAGGATGACCGGATTGTGTTCTGGACTTGGATGTTTTCTACATACTTCATGGAGAAATGGGCACCACGTCAGGACGACATGCTCTTCTACGTGCGGCGAAAACTCTCTTACGTCAGCGCTGACAACACTGAAGGGAAGAAGGTAAGAGAGAGTACTCCCTCATGACCCCTAATCTTTCTTTAAGGATAGCAAACCAAGTATGCTGCATAGAACCGCTTAATTCCAGTTGGTGGTTGAAGGAACAAGCGCATATTCTGGGACTACGGGAGTGAGGTGGGAACCAACCCTGGCCTGGTGCCAACACACCAAAAGGCACACACACTCACACAGACACACAAAAGGGGTAATTTAGAGTCGCCAAATAACTAAAAGCACATGCTTTTGACTGTGGGAGAAACCTTGAGCGTGCAGAGGAAACGGGAAGAGAGGGCAAACTCTATGCAGAAGTGCCCTCCAGCTGACCCAAGTGTTGAGCCCAGGAGCTTCTTGCTGTGATGCGACAGCGCAAACTACCGTGTCACCACGCTGCTCAGTTTTAAACATATTGTTTTAAAATTGCAGTAGATCTAAGTTACCAATATCTGAACAGGCCTGTTACAGGGGCAGTTGGTAACATAACTGTTAGGAAGTTCGCCCCGTGATCGCCACTGGTTCGAATCCCGGACTGGTAAAGTTACCACTGAGGTACTCACGAGCAAGGTATTATCCCCAAGCACAGCTCCCCAGGCTCTGCCCATGTCAGCTGCCTACAGCTCCTTCACAGATGGGTCAAAGGCAGAGGTCATATTTCGGTGTTGCGCTGTGCCGTGCTGTGGTGTGTTCACAATGACAAATAATCACTCACTTTCTCTATACTTGTCTGGTGTTTGTTGAATTTCTTAGCTGAAGTTCTGTAATAATATGTACCAAAAGTATCAGGTTTGTTAGCAGCATGGCAGTATTTCTAATGCTAAAGTATCAAAATATTTAAAAAGTTTATAAAATGCTTTTTACAGGATTTTATATCTACGCACAGTACACACAAGTTCTCTTAATTAATTGCCACTCTTTTTGGTCAAAATTGTCCAAATATCATACACTAGTTTTGTGGTCCGTCTCGTCTATATTTACTGGTCTGATCATCATAGTGACACTTTTTAACGACTTAAATTCTTTAAAGGTCCTCCAGGTCATGCCAAGTGCAGAGTCTCCCCCCCATGAGTAGAGGCCGTTTAAGTTGGACCAGTAGCAGGAGTTGAACCAGTACGCTCCAACAACAGTAACAGCACAGTTCCCTGTGTTTGAGTCCTGGTCTTTGTCGAAGGTTGAGAATTTTGATCCATTGTGATACGATAAAGAATCTCCTACAAAAAAAGTTGATAATTATCATCTTATCGTCACAATTATGTGCATGTTAATCAGTATTACATTTCATGCAGAACATTACACTTCAGTGTTAAGGTGTAGGACTCACCTGCGCCACCATTTTCAAAACCAGATACATGCAGTTTGTAGCCGTCCAGTTCTGCATTAACAGCCATGGGAGAAAGACCAAAAGAGGTATATTTTGCGTAGACCTTTTTTCCGTCAAAGTCCTCCATATCTATCCTCAGCTCATAGTTTTTCTTCAGTGTGAGCAGATGAATTGTGTCTAATCCTGGAATCAAAATGATATACAAAGCGAGAACTCAAACATTTGACTTATAGCATAGTTGTGCTTGCTTATTGTCATCTTCTGTCCAAAATGGTCCAGCTTCTTACCCAACCAATACTCTCCACCTGCGTGCCCAAAGCCGTGCTTGTATTGATCCCAGCCTCTGTAGAAGTTCACCGTACCGTCCATTCTTCTTTGAAACACCTAAACAAAAAACAAAACAGTTATAGGAAGTGTTAAACAAATCAAAATCATTAGAAAAAACACAATAACTTTGCAGTTTTGCATCAATGCTTCATTAATGTGTTTCTTTCCGATTAAAGCTGTTCTCCACTGTAGTCTAGAGTTCAAGCTCCCATTATTTTACTCCTGGACAGCTTGCACTTATGTGTTGTTGCCTTTCATATAATCAGTAAGGTATGGTTGCTCACAGTCCATTTCCCACCATCAGTTTGCATGTCACAGTAAACGTAACGACCAGAAGTTGGTCCTGCAGGAAAGATCAGATACACTCCACTTGTCCAGGAGCTGTCGTTATAAATGTCGGCACAGTCTAGCGGCTGGAACATCAGGCTTTTAGAATGTACCTCTGAACCAATCCATAAAATGCCCAATAGGACCTGCTGGAGCAAACGATGAGCATCATTAAAGAAAGACACCACCTGCTAATGCTGATTTGGTTAACAGTGAAAGGAAGCAAACAAGGCCAGTGCTTCTTGCTGTATTGGTTTTCCTTCATTGTTAGCCACACTGATGTATTTGAGCAGAGAATTCTTTGAAATGAAAAAAAAAATAGTCTAACTATCCAAGTCTAATTAATTAGGGGTGGAAATCTCAGAACCGGTTCCAAATGATCAGTTCCACCAGAATTGTACACCTCCAACGTTATTGATTGTTCATGACGATTCTCTCATTTCCCACCCGACGTTTTCCCTAAGTTTTGTGTCACGGTACATTACGTCACACTCTCTGCGACTTGACTTTCAACTATGAGGAATCATGAAGCAGATTGTTACAGCAAATGACTCTCACAGGGAAGTCCAGCATTCGCTAAAACGTTCCAGTTCAGTTAAATCTTCCCGTTTTTTACAGATAAAACATATATTTGAGCTGATAAATAACAAAAACAACCAGCATTCTACTCACAGTACAGCCATTTACTTGATTTGTATTTATTCCCGACGCGCGTCCACAACGTTATCGTGCCGCGGCTCTCATATAGAACGCCCTCATGGCAGAAATGTACTAATTGCCAAAACTTCAGTATTTCTTCATTTTCTATTAATCAGAAAATGCCTTTTTCCATTCTATAATGTTTAAGAGTAACAAATAAATATAGAAAAATGCATTATTTATCAAATCATTTTACTCTATATTCAGCTGGATTCCAAATGGATAAAGAAGTGTTTCCATCTGACACCAACCTGATTTTTCATCAAAGTACTAAGCCATAGAATGTCTCTGCATAATCAAAACTTGCTTTTGGTGTGAAAGACTGGTGTGAAACGCCTTTTTTGCACTCAAGAAAACAACTCAGGAATCAATAAGAGAATTGATAAGGAATTGGATTGAAAGGCAGAATCGACAGTGGCATTGATATTGATAAAATCCTATCAATTCCCACCCAAAGCTATCAGTTCAAAGCACACAACAACATCTTATGACAGCCCGTATTGCCAAACTCTGTAAAAATCTTGTATCTTGTAGAAGCATGTTGAATGCACTGCAAAATGAGATCAGTCTTACCAACATCGTAGCTGATGAAAAGACCTGTTAAAGAGCTTGAGCTTGTGTGATTTTTCTCTTGGGATTTTGGCTTTATATCATCATGTTCCCTCCACTCAGGCCATGTTTGTAAAGCATTTCGAAAGAAATTGCACAACCTGTGTTTTTTCAAACTTATGCCTGTTTGTGGTTTCCCAGTTTCAATATAGGATCATTCATTCAAAAAGATAATGTATATCAAACCAGGTTTAAAGGTTGTGTCTGAGTGTGTTTTTACCCTAAATGTTCATTTAAATAAGCCAGTTTAATTACAGATATTTTAAATAGCCTGTTCTCACGTGAGATTTTCAATTTCCTTTTTGCAAACTTGAAATTATTACTAGTTTTAATGTCTGTTGAAATTCTGTTCATTGTAAATCTAATATTAATAACATATTTTTTAAGTAGTAATTCAGGTTGTGGTGTGGATGGCCGGTGTTCCTTCCCAGAGCTGGAAGGATGATGCCGCTCAAGTAAAATTGATCCTGTAATATATCACTCAGCTTCTTGAGTCACAATCTTCTTTGGGCTCTGTTGACATGTCTGTCTCATAACTGATATTGTTCTGTTGGTCAGATTACGAGATGGACAAAACAAGCCGACTTACATGAGTATTAAGAGTGGTTTATGTATGATTGGTGTAGCTAGTGCATCAGGTCTGTCTCCAGAATTTCTGATATCACATTGCAGAAGCAGTCCTAACCCTATAGCCAATCTTCACCTTACTGATTGATGTTTTTCGTCCTAGTGCTAAAGCAAAATGTCAAAACAACTGCAGGGTGAATGATGTCATGCGTGTGACGTAACTGTAAAAGCAGATTCAGGACTCGAATAACAATTTTAGAATAACAAATAATGAATTTTTCTATATTTTTTATTTCCTATTTACTCTCCAACATAAAATAAAAAAAATTCAGTAAATGGATGTATTGTGAGTAGAACACAGGTTGTTGTTATTTATCAGCTAAAATATTTTTGTCTGTTATAGAGTTGACTGAACAGTAATGGCTTTGTAATGGAGTCATGCGTCCACAAACACAGTGTGTGTTTACATCACGAAAAATGTCATTTATGTGTTTTTATGCATTTGCTTCTGTTTTTGTGCATAGAATTACTTACAAATGCTTTCACATACAGAGGGATCAGGTCTTGCCTTGATCATGCCACTGAAAATGTTATGCGTCTCTAATAAGCGTCTGTGGAGCATGCTCTAGCGAGTGAAATAAATTAAATGAAGCTTTGATTCTAGAAAAAATGCCTCGACCTGTTTTTGTAATCGAATTAGCAAAAAAAAAAAAGATTTTTTGAAATAGCAAAAAATCGGAATATAAAAATCGCTCAGCCCTTACAGCTCTTCATTGCTTCAGCTTTGGATTCATTCAGTTAACTGTAAGCCAACAAGAGAGGTGAAGGTTATTATTTTGTCCCTCACTCTGACCTGTGCTCACATTTCCTCCCTCTTTCTTTTGCTTTGTCCTTTTTACTGCCTGCTCTCTCCATCTCCCTCTTTGTGTCAGCATTTGCATTTAAATTAAACTGGAGCGGAGCATTAATGAAGTTCTTCTGGTCTGTCTCTCTGCGATTCAGAAGAAATCTCCTTCACCGTTTCCCGTTAATGAGGGTGTGTTTGTGGAAAGGCCGCCAGGTGCATTCGGATAATGAAGCACATGCTTCCTTGTAGTGTGAAAGCTTAATTCAGTGATGGTCAGACACTACCCCAAGAGAACACATCTAATCAGCAGCATCATAGTTGGGGGGATGAATTAGCGATTAATTACCAGATGTGATCTTGGTCCAGTGGTAAAAAAGCGCTTATTAAGTTTAGACATGAACACTCACTCGTCAGTTTAACAGCTTGTAGGTCTATCTTGGTAGTTTACTGTTTGTTGCTATTAACAGGTCTTGAAAACCAAATGTATTCAAATGGCATCATATAGTTTATATTTCAAGCTCATCTAGAACAATGACAAACCTCCATTGCTATCAAAAGCTAATGTGTTCTAAATGACATCATAACTCGACAGCAACAAGTGAAAACTCAGGAATAAGTGCTAGTGGAAATAAGAAAATAGTTTTAGTTACTAAGAGGTTGTTGGAAATAAGTTTTCTTAAAACCATCAGGCAACTTCATGCCAAAACTGAAGGAATGCTATTCTCTCCAACCCTATATCACATTGTACTTTAATTTTTGTGGTCGCATTTTTTTAGTTTAGTTTAGTGCAGACTTCCTCATTCCCATCCCAGTTCCAGCCTAAAACCTCTGACTAAAGTGGAAGGCTGTCTGCAGAACTATGGTCCTTTCTGTAGCAATTTAGTCCTATTATCAGTGAAGAGGCACCTTGTGATTTGATTTCTCATTTGTTTGCAACTGTGACTTGAATCTGAAATTGGAATTCCTCTGAAATGGCTCAGAGTCACAGAGGACTGCAGCTCTGCATCTGCCCTGTTTAAGTCACAGTGTGAGACGAGTCTTGGTATTTCTCATATTCTCGCCTGAGCGGTGAGAATTGAGCCCTACCTTGTTCAGACTGTGAGATATTCTGCGAACACCTGATGGGTTCTGGGATTTTTTGGGGGGAGTAATTTCTAAAGCTTGTCCAGTTTAAGCCTTTTTTCACATTTTTAAAAATCTGCTGCTATATACCTTAAAGTCTCTAGGAGTGGCAGTGAAAGTCAGAACCGTTAAGAACCGTTTATATGCTCATGTTCTTCTTTGGTTACTATGGAGGCTTTCCATTTCCTCTGAGGAAAAGGAGAGACTGTGACATGAATACACAATGTGGTATTTGGTGAGAGACGTCCCTGACTGTCTTTGGGCTGGACCGCAATGTAATAATGAGATTGAATGTAGATTTGTGCGGCTAGAAGCCTCTGCCTTGATTGTGGCCTGACATTTTGTGACAATGCATTATCCATTAACTGATTAAAGGAGCACAAAAGGTTAAAGATAAAATATATCATTAATATAAAAGGATATTCATTTAAAACAGGTTTTATCTATTTTCATCTGTACAGGTTGAGTCACTCAAAACCGGTTACTTTAATCCAATGCATACACACATCTAGGTGTCCGTATGAAATTCATAGTGATTACATATGAGCTAAATTGAAAGTTGAGGAAGAAGTTGAGAGGGAAAATGACTGACTACTTAATTACATCAAAACACAATGCTACAATAAGTTCCATGCAACATCAAGCAATCTGACAATGTCTATAATTCATCTGTATGTTCATTAGAACGTTCCAGATATGGACAGAGTATCATGTTCACATTATATTGTAACATAATTTGACATATATAAATAAAAAATAATAATGAATTAATCAGTATAAGCAGTGACATCATAATCATTCTCTATAAGCAGACTGCAAGAAAATACGTATAATAACGGGGCACATTGTCCTTGTATTCTTACTCCGAAAGCTTCTATTTTCTCTGTTTGCATGTAGCAAAATTCTGTTAAAATTGTACTAATTGTTCAAATACATTTTCCTATTTTATTCTGCATGGTGTTTGGCGTTCCCTTGAGTATGGAAATACGTTGGTGTGTGAGTTTGGATTGTGTGTGGAGCATGCATCCTCTTTACTGCTCGACTGCCAATTTTACACTGCTGTTATTTGCTGCCATTCTCACCCCAGGCCAGTGACATCATTATAATATTGGATACTACCAGTTCTGTAATTACCACTGCTTCCTAGCAAATGGAACTAACCTGCAAGTTTGAATCAGTTGTTTGTCCAGTTTGCTCCTACTGACCGTTTGTATTAATGGTAATAAGTTCCCAAACTGCTTCCAAATCCAAAGAAACCAATTCAAGAAAGCGTTCAGGATTGTATATTTGCCACATACTGTCCGTAGTTATGCAAGTACAGTGTGTAGTGAAATGATTAAAAGCTTCTGCATATCTGAGGCTGTGCAAATCATATTATGCGAGAAAATGAGAAATTATATTAAAGAAAGTTAAGAAAATGTAAATATACATGTAAAATGTAAAGATATGTATTATGTCCTAAAATCATATGACATCTATGATTAGTTATTTATATATTCATAAAGGTTATACATTAAGATGATTCAATTACAGAGTACATTATTACATTTTAGTGTCTGTTTAAATATAAATGAGATCCATGGTGTCCTTCTTCTGGTACTGACCCACAGTGGTACTGACCCATAATGCCCTTCTTGCAAACTTCACTTCTTCCACACTCACATTTTTAATTTACTTTCCTTGTTCATTCAATTCGCTCTGTATATTCATTACCCCAGCCGCCGCTGTAATGCATCCTAATGTCTCCCCGCCTGCAGAGACCCGTGTTGAAGGTCAAGGCTTCCTCGACTCCATGACCCCTGACCTCTCCTCTGTACATCACCGCTCGCCTCTCTAACAGTAGCCATGACAACCTCGCAGTGCTCTGACATGCATCATCCTCATCTGCTTTGTCTCCTGTGGTTCCTGAGGCAGGCTCACAGCACCTAATATAGCTAAGCATCAGAGCAGGGGGAAAGCAGACATCATCCCCAATATGCAGCACAATGCAGAGAGCAGATTTATTACGATGGAGAATGGAGATACTGTGGGGCACACACAAGAAAGAAAACGCACCATAAGATTTAGGAATTTAGGAATCAGTTACTGAATATGCGTCTTGGAGATATGGGTTTCAGTACATTAATAACTATCATTATTTATGAATATTTTAACAGACATTACACATCACACTGTTACCTACCTTACCTTTTTACATGCTATTAGTCGACATATATTTTAAAAACAAATACCTGTATAGTGCATATGAGAGATCTAATTGACTGCAGATATGGTATAACTGGTTGTATAATTGCTCAAAAAAGTTCACTCATTCAGCACCATTACTGATGTCAAGCCTTTTATAATTTTATTATATATGGTTTTTATTTCTCTCTTTTGTTGCTCTTTTCTTAGTTCTAATTATTTGATTTGTTTTATTTCATTTATTTTTGTAAGGTGATTTTCCGTTTTTGAAAGGCAATGCTAAATAAAATGTATTATTATTTATTATTGTGTGTATTATTATTATTATTATCATTATTATTATTATTGTTTTGTTGTTGTTGTTACCAACTAAAGAACATTTGCTTTAGATGTTGATTCAGATTTGATTCTACCTTGAGCGTTATCTCTATTGAGCCCCAAGTTGCTCCAGGAAAACTTCCTGTAATTATGGAAAGTAAATCACTCTGGACAACAGTGTCTGCTGAATGTAAAAGTCACTCGGATGGGATTGCCTTAAAGGCAGTTGATAGCGTAACAGTTAGAGCTTTTGCCTTGTGATCGGAAGGTTGCTGGTTTGAATCCCGGACAGTGCATAGGTACCCCTAAGGTACTCTTGAGCAAGGTACCGCCCCTTGACGCTGCCCATGTCAGCTGCCCACTACTTCTTCATGGATGGATCAAATGAAGAGGTCACATTTTGTTGTGGTGCACTATGTGCTGTGCTGTGGTGTGTTCACAACGACAAATAATCCCTCACTTTCACTTCCTGTTTACCAAAGAGGGAGTTTTTCTTTGCCGCCATTGCCCTAGACTTGCTTGCTAGGTTGTCTCAGTCTAGATGATCTGAGTTGTGTTTGTAGTGTCAGTTGAGAGAGATGAATTTGTTTCCAGGTTGAGTGCCCTGGCCTGTTGCTGCTGCATTAGTAAGGCAGGCCACGTGCCCAAATGAATTTGCATCATTCTCCTTGTTGAGGGAACAAAGGCCTCGGCTGCACAGAGAGTTATTATAGAGCTTTCCAGCACCCCTACAATTACAGGAGAACATGAATGGCCACTTTTCCTGATTCAGTACATTTACATTTGTTTTATGTTATTATCTCAAAATAAATCACTCATCCACAATACAGGTTCCATGGTGGAGTCATTAAAAAAGTTAACTCTCACCTTGGTCATTTCCACCGTCACTGAATTTTCACTGTGCATTCAGTATTAAAATTCTAACTGTTAATATCACTCGAGTTACTGAAGACATCTAACTTTTATTTAATTGGTAATTTAGATGTTAGAAGGTGAAGATGGTTTGATTGCCTTGAAGTGAGCTTTGGGGCCAACCCTGCTTGACGTACAACCATTTTAAGTTTTTACTCTTAACCAGTGTGAGCTTCTGAAAAACAATAAACAGCAAATGACACTCAGAAACCCCTCTTAAAACATTTGCTGATCTATGCTGTGTTCTGGTTCTCAGTGTCGCAACAATTATAAGTAGTCCTGGAGGATTTAAATGAAGTTATTCCATTTCCAGGTGGAGGTTGAGGTGTACAGAAGAGACTCTAAAAAACTGCCTGGCCTGGGAGACCCCGACATAGACTGGGAGGAAAGTGTCTACCTAAACCTCATATTGCAAAAGGTGAGTTGAGGTGAATTATAATTAATTAGTAGAAACATCTAAAAAATGTTAAGCAATTTCTCCAATCTTCTTCATGTTCCTACCTGTACTGTATTCCAATATTTAGTTTTTCTGAATAATAATGATACTTTAAAGTTCACTCCTATTTAAAGAACTGATTTTCTTAACTAATAAGCATTTATTATAGCTTACAGTATAACAGTATTTACTGTATATTTTGGGGACTTACCTAAAAGCTTTCGTTTATGTGTTTTTGAGTGTGACTGTAGTTTTGACAGCATTTGGAAGGGCATGCAGCCCAGTTGGCAGTAACTTTGTGTAACTTGGCTGGTGGTAAACAGATGTTGATTTAAGTCTAACTTTACAGATGGAATTTGGACCACAAAGCACTGCTGTTTGTCGATTTGTCTGATAATGCTGTAAATGTAACTTGGTTAGACATCAGCTGTTGATTTACATTTAAAGGAAGAGCAGATTTTCTTTATGAACTACCGATGTACAGGTGGGAATTGATAAGATTTTATCATTTAGCCGTTGTCGATTTTGCCTATCAATCCAATTCCTTATCAATTCTCTTAACGATTCCCGAGTGTTTTTTTAAATCTTCCACACCAAAAGCAACCATTTTATTTTCCCCAAAATGATGTCTACACAGGACTGTGAACATCAACACAATCATAATCATATTCAGAGTTTTTATTGTGCAGAGACATTCTATGGCTTAGTACTATGAAGAACAATAAGGTTAGTGCAGGTGGAAACACTTCTTTATCCATTTGGAATCCATCAGAATATAGAGTAAAATTATTTGATAACACATTTTTCTTTCTTTATTTTTTACTCTAACATTATGGAATAGAAAAAAAGATTTTCAGATTAATGGAAAATAAAGAAATACTGAAGTTTTGGCAATTTTTGTGGAACATTTTTGCCATCAGGGCGTTCCATACAGTATAAGAGCTGCGGCACAATAGCATTCTGATGTTCTTATCCAGAGTGACTTAGTGATTTCGTAGTTTTGCACCAGGTAGAATACAGTGATCTCCTCAGTCCGTGGATAAGTGTTCTACCACTAGGCCACCACCATTTCACCATTTGAACGTTGATGATGATTGTAAAGTCTGAGTATGTTCTCCATCTACATGGTGGTGTAGAAACACTTCTGAAAACCTGATTCTTAAAAGAAAAACAAATCAAAATGGAAGGATGGATACAATAAGTTAAAGAGAAATGTAAGGATGACAAAACAAGTGCAAATGATTAAGTTAACTCTCTGGGGAAGTGTGGGTGGTGAAGCAGCTTTCGGCCACTCTGTGCTGTGCTCAATCTTATGGGGCTTCTTTCAGTCAGTCATATAATCTGTTTGCTGTGTAACAAAGGCATTAATGTGTCAAACCTTCCCACCCAGCTGGACTATGTGGTCACTTGTGCCGTCTGCACACGCTCAGACGCAGGAGACATCCACATCCACAAGAAGAAGTCTCAGGTTAGGAAAACGGCTGCGCTGCTGTTTGTTCAACTTGTATAGGCAGCATATTTCATATACAGTACATTTTTAGAAGATTTGTAGACTTTGTGTGAACTCATGGACTTTGGGTAAAAGAGTAGTGCTATCTGAACTCCATTTGCATTATGAAGATCATAGGCATTATTTCTGTGTATCACAATACTTAACACACAATTTCACAACTCCAAACAACTGTAAAGCAAGGAGCAATGGAGGCGGGCTACTGATCCGTTATTGGGGATTTGACCTTTCAGAAGTCCAACATCAGATAATACAAACTAAATAATGATGTTTACATTTAAATTAGGGCTCCACCGAAATGACATTTTTGGCCGAAACCGAAAACCGAAAATAAGGAAACACTTGGGCGAAAACCGGAACACAAAAACACTGAAAGAAATTATTGTTATGCCAATGTTTTGTAGCATTGCTGTTATGGCTGGGACTGTGTGTACTTTCCTCACTAAAGTCAAGGCATGCTTCAAAAAATAAATCAGTTACAAAACTGTGAAAATATTTTTAGCACTGATTGCTGACATTCTAACAATGCACAGTATCAAATAAAATAACATTCAAAATAAAATGTTTTACTTGGCTCCTCTCCTGAACAGACTGCAGACCTATAACTGACTGCTGAAAAATTGTAAAATTAAAATGATCTTTTCTCATAAGCACTAAGTGCATTAAAGTCAAGTGCATTTAAACATTGCACAACAAATGTGATGCTATTAATAAATTATTTTATATGATTTGTTTTAGCTTTATGTAGTATACTGTAGAAGTGCTTGAACTATAGATGTAACTACTAGAAACAGTAAGAACAGTGTCTGTTTTATTGACCTGCAGAGTTTTTATTATACAGAGACGTTCTATGGCTATAACTACATTTCCCACAATCCCCCGGTGTGCGACGTGCGTCGTGTCACAATTACTGCGCACCGAAGTAATTTCTAGAAATGGTCTGTAAATGGGTGTATTGTGAGTAGAACGCTGGGGGTTTTATCAGCTAAAATGTGAGTTTGGTCTGTAATAAAGGAGAAGATCTGACTGAACTTGTGGCGTTTCACGTAAGAGCCGCGAGCGCTCAAACTCACGTGCGACTGTGTTCTCACGGCTGACCGGCGAGCTGCATGACAAGTGTTCTAATAAGAAAGTTATCGAAGTGGGCTTTCCAAAAAGACTACCTTCCCTACTGATAACATCACTTCGCGGACAGTGAGTTTCATCACAGCTAGAGTCGGGGCGAAATATTTCATAATTTTCATTGCATCCCTAATTTAAATGATACCACATCCAGAATTTGTGGTGTGGTTAAATATAGGACAAAATGTAACGTGGTCCTTTTAGCGTGCTGTACATGCATGATTTCGTATAAAAGTCCCTGTTTATTGGTAATCATATTAATTAATGGCTTTGGCTGCTGTGGCCATTTTCATCGTCCAGTTATCAATCTGTGTCTAATACACTGGAATATATGCTGGATTATTCAAGCATATATTCCAGTTTCTGAACCCTAATCCTCTGTCCCATCCTGGGCCTAACTCGGTGTCTTCTGCACGCTCCATTCCACAGCAAGTGTTCGCTTCACCAAGCAAGCACCCGATGGACAGCAAGGGCGAGGAGTCTAAGATGAGCTACCCAAACATCTTCTTCATGATCGACAACTTTGAAGAGGTAAATTCCACCCCTTGATAGTCCAGTTCACATCAACCACTACCACTTTTACAGGTTTATATGTGTAGCACTTTTACATAAACCTATATCAGTGTGTCCAACATTCCCTGAGAGACATTTCAAATTGAAAAGATGGATTGTGATTAATGGTGTGCGTAGCAAATAAGGCTCTTAGAATGTTGGTCTGAAGGACTCCAGAGTAGTTTAAAGTGTAATGAGATATGACCTCATAGGATCTTTACTATGAGCAGAGAGAGCAGTCGTGCTCCAAGTAGCTCCACTAACAATGGGAAATCGATAGAAGCCTGCACATATATTCTCACTCTCTTACAGTTATGTCATTTTATTTCTCAGGCCAACGGCAGAGTAGAATTTTGATTTAAAATCTTTAGTAGACGTTCAGTACTTGACAAATTGATTTATAAAAACATGAAATGGTGCGTTTTCACCAAGACCATTTATCTAAGACAGAGTACCAGTAATTATTTGGCTATTTTGTAAGTATTGGTATTTCCCAGAGATAAAAAAAAATACCTGTAAATGTAGTTTGCATCTAAAAATTGCTATAAATGTAAAATATTTTTGAAGGATTCACGATAATATCGTAATTATATCAGAATCGTATCGGATTCGGCCGATAATTGCTTTTTTTAAGTCATTGGCATCAGACCGATGCTTAGATTTGCCCAATACTTTCAGCTGATATTTTGTGATGTATTTATTGTGCATGGGAAAGGTAGCGCTTGTGCCAGGTATGTCCAAAGTCCAAGGTTGGGATTTCTACGGCTCGCACCTTGTGTCTTAAAACGTATGGTGTTATTTTGTGGCAAAATTATAAAAGCGTGCAGTGGAACGTTCGCGAGCAAAATCTCGTCTTTACACGCTCAACTCTGACTGTACGCTCACATTTTTAACTAAATTGCGTGTTTGCCTCACTTAGCAAATGTGAGCTCGCACATGGCCTCTTTCCAGAGCTGCATACTACCGCACTTAATAGTATGGTAGGTAAGGCGCTCTTATCATAGTTTGCTATGTGGTAGTATGCATCAGAGGAACTAGTCGGGGTTGTAGTGTAATGGCTCTCTACGCACCAGGTAGTGCACCACACAAGGCGGGAAGTGACTTTTTCTTAAACTGTTGTGCACTACACTGGAATGCTCTGCGCTTGCTCGACTGTGCTTTCATGCTCACTTGACTTGGCGCTGTGTTAGAAATGTCAGAGTCACGGTGCTATTTTTGTGCCAAAATTCTGAGCGTGCGATGGAACTTTGACAGTCAAAATATCTTGTCTTTACTGGCCCACCTCTGTCTGCGCTCGTGCTCGACTCCGCCTTCCTTATTTGTCGGCATCTGTATCATATAAGCATTAAAATATCGGATATCGGCATCAGCCAATAATTCCCTTATCGTGCATCACTAATAATCTTTTCTAAATCTGCATTAGCCACTCCTTCATGGAGACTCTAGCGAAAATCCACTTGTTTTTGTCACGATGCTGTACCAGTTTCAACACTGACATTAGATTATGTTGTGACTGGATGCTCCACATATTTTCTCTCACTTGGCTCTTGTCCAGTGCTGACCTAGGAATAGATTGGGTGCATTGTTCATCACATCGCAGCGTTGAATATATGCACTGTTTTATGTGCAGGTGTTCAGTGATATGACTGTTGGAGAAGGGGAGATGGTCTGTGTGGAGTTGGTGGCCAGTGACAAAAGCACCACCTTTCAGGGAGTCATCTTCCAGGGCTCCATCCGCTACGAGGCCCTCAAGAAGGTGTACGACAACCGGGTACGACACGGACACTCTTACCTTCTGGAGAGTGATTAGAAGGGTGAACATCGAATATCGAATACTAGTGCATCTCGAACAATCAGAATATTATAAAACAGGCCATTCATTTTTATAAGACTGGATTTCTGGTTCTCGTGAGCAAGTAGCCATAATCCTGAACATTAAAACAAAAAACGGCCTGAAATATTTCACTGTACGTGTAATGAATATTGGTTCAATTGAATAACGAAAACAAAATGACACAAAAATCACAATATACCTTTAACACAGTTTTTTAGATGCACGAATAGACTTTTAAAGACTAATTGCTTGCGTGTTTAGGTGAGCGTTGCTGCGAAAATGGCCCAGCGCATGTCATTTGGCTTCTATAAGTACAACAACATGGAGTTTGTGCGAATGAAGGGGCCGCAGGGGAAAGGTCACGCAGAGATGGCTGTGAGCAGAGTCCCGACCGGAGACACGTCGCCCTGCAACACCGAGGAGGACCAGGACTCACCTATGCACGAGAGGGTCAGTTTGTTTATAGAATACACTCTCTAAGCAAGTGGAAATCACACACGCACACACACCCTAGAGCTGGGCAGTATGGTCAAAATATTATATCGGGTATCAGTGGCATCGGGCCGATCTATGGAGCCGATCTGTAAATGCGCGCATGCACAATTGGTTATGCATCAGAAGTAACAGTGCGGTAAAACTGGTTTATTGTCATTTGCGCTTATTCGTACACATTGATATGACAATGAGCAGAACAAGCAACGCAACACACTACAACTGCACGATTATACTGTTTAATTTCCTCAACAACACTGCTGTCAGTTCTGCTTTATGAAAACCAAACCACTTCTGTTGATGCTGCCCTTGTTTTGATATTATCAATGATTAACACGTTTACCTCCACATTCACTTGCGTGTCACGGCGAGTTGGAGACTTCGCTAAAAGACGTGAGAGACTTTCCTGCTGGACTTTAGAGCCGTACATGAGATTGACTACTCGCCACACCACATTGGACTTTGGACACAGCAAATTCCTATAAACAGCATTTTTACAGAGGGTCACATGACAGAAACAAGCGTTGCTGTTCCGTTACACATGTTCACGTGATAAAACACACTATGCATTTCACTAATATAATGAAATTTTGTTGAATGTCATCATAATCGGAAAAAAATGTTTACTCAAACTTTATATTAACCATTTTGTCATCTGATCTGACACTACACACACACTTACACCTGATCACTGCAAAATTATCTTAGAAACTGAAATGAAAAGGTGCAGCTGTTTATGTAAGATGCTTTACTGTGAGAATTCTAACATTATTTGATTAATTTATAGATAATTTTATAAGGTTTTCTTATTGGATTGATCCATTATTTACATTTGTAAAATTTAGCATATGTGACCCTCCACGGCAAAACCAGTCGCTTGTTGCAACTGAGGTTTCCGAGAAAAATGAGCGTTTATGTTGCGTGGGGTAAAATTTTGGATTTTTTGTTTTTAGTGTTTTGAAACAGTGGAAGGTCTATACTGTACTGTTGTGAATAAATTTTGCTGAAAAACGTACCCTTTCCATCCTAAAAACGTGACTTTCTTGAGGTGAGGAATTCAATTCCAGCAGAATGTTAAAAGTTTCTGTGTTGACCGCTCTACTTCAATATTTACGGTAAATCCACTCGTTGACTAGCGTGAAGATATTTCTCTGGAATCCTTCTCCGTCTCCCGGGTTCAGTTAACCTAACGCAGGTAGGCTATCCGTGTGGCTGTGAATGCAGCATAGGCTACCGTAAGTACAAACATAGCCGTGACCGTACCAAGCGGCGATAGTCAACTTCAGAGGCAGATTTCTCCGTTTCTCTCTTGGCGTGACAGGAGAAACCCGACTCCTTTGAATGTTGATATCTCAGTCATATGTTGTCCGATTCATTCGATAGATTTATGCCCTTTCGTGAAAACATAATTTGAAATGAAAATGAATGAATGAAAATTTGCGACAAGCGACTGGTTTTGCCATGGAGGGTCACATATGCTGTTATCCAGAATGAAATACAGGAACAGAGCTTAAATAAATAACATTAGTTCAAGTTTCTTTTAAATTCTTTTTTGCTGTCTTTAAAAAAATCCTGATCACTAATCACCTCAATTCAATCATATTGCTGCTTTTGCACAGGTAAAAATTAAAATCTCCAGAACTGAGTTATTTTTCCCCATTTTCTCATGTCCTTTCTTCTCATCTCTCAGGTGACGTCGTTCAGCACTCCGCCCACGCCCGAGAGGAACAGGCCGTCCTTCTTCTCCCCGTCCCTGCGCCGCAAAGTGCCCCGCAACCGCATCGCCGAGATGAAGAAATCCCACTCGGCCAACGACAGTGAGGAGTTCTTCAGGGAAGAGGAGGACGAAGGTAAGCCACGCTTTCCCAAATGGCTGACCTGTCGAAGCTGGGAGCTGTCGTGCTGAACTGATTTGTGGTTTGAAGCTTCTGACTTATCTGAACATCAGTGAGGCTCGTGACTTTACCAGTCAATATTTTCAGTTGAAATCATATATTTAACCAAACATTTAAAGTCGAATCCCTGGAACCACCATTGTCCCCCTGAGCAAGACCCTTAACCTTTAACCTTGCTGTAGGGCAGTAGCGTCCTGTTCTGCTCCTGGGGGGTTTCCATCACACCTGGTTGAGCTTCTACCTGGGACACAGTGTCAGTGTTCTGAACTCAAGTATGATGGAAAGTCTCCAGGAAATCAGCCCTCCAGGACCGGAACTGCAACCCCCTGATCTAGGGAGATTAGATTACTCTCTGTAATTAGATAATGGATGTCGCTCTGAATTGAGCCAAATGCCGTAAACGTAATGTAAATATAAAACCTTTATCTGAGACTTGTTTGGGCGTCTACAGACCTGTGCAACACCACAAACCTGCGATCTCGCTCGTTATCGGGGACGGGGCGCTCGCTGGTGGGATCCTGGCTCAAGCTCAACAGAACAGAGGATTACTTTCTGCTGTACTCTCATCTCACCTACGTCACTCTTCCTTTGCACCGCATAACCACAGGTAACACACGTTACGCACCTAAAAAACGTTGATATAAACAAGTAGTTACTGAGCTACTGATATGCTACTGAAAAAAGTGGTTATATTAGTAGTGTCTCTACTTGTAGTTAGCTACTCTCCAACACTGCATAACAACCATGATAAATAAGGACACTGGCCACAGATGGCCACAAAAGCAATATTTTGCCCAGAGGATCAAGTGTAGTGGAACACTGATGAGCTGTTTTACTTTCAGAGAACACTAGTACAAGATCAATGAAAGAGAATGGAGACATATGCAGAACATGTACAGTAGGAAACAACACGCATCAATTCAGTTGAATCAGAATCAAGTTTTTCTTTTTTCAAATTTGGATCAATGTCTAAATGATTTAATGTGGAACAAATGAAAAGCAGAAGTATACCACTGAAGACAAGCATTCTTAATTTTAAGACACATGGTGGGCGGCACGGTGGCGCAGTGGTTAGCGCTGCCGTCTCACAGCGAAAAGGTCCAGGGTTCGATCGCCGGGTCGACTGTAGGGTCTTTCTGTGTGGAGTCTGCATGCTCTCCCCGCGTTCGTGTGGGTTTCCTCCGGGTGCTCCGGTTTCCTCCCGCAGTCCAAAAGCATGCACTATGGGTTAATTAGCCCTGTAAGGTGTGAATGGGAGTGTGATTGTGTGAAGGTCTGTACCCCGCGGTGTGTGGATCGGTATCAGTCCGATAACCCGGCATTGGGCCGTTCTATGGAGCCGATCTGTAAATGTGTGCACGCTCAATTCGTTATGCATGGGAAGTGGCACTGCGGTAAAGTAGAGCTGAAACGATTGTTCCAATAACTCGAATAATTCTATTACAAAAAAAACAGTCGAGGCAATTTTTCTAGAATCGAAGCTTCGTTTAATTCATTTTACTCGCTAGAGCATGCGCCGCTTGTGTTTCACATGGAGGCTTAATAGTGACACACAACGTTTTCTGTGGCGCAACCAAGACAAGACCTGATCCCTCTGTATGTGAAAATAATTGTGAGATGTCCGTGCACTAAAACAGAAGTAAATCGCGACATTTTTCGCAATGTAAACAGACGCGCTGTGTTAATGAGCACACGCATGAGCGCTGTAACTCTTAAAATGCTCCAGTACAGTCAAAATGTCGCCTTTATTACAGACACAAACCATATTTCAGCTGATAAACAACCACAATAACAAGCGTTCTATTCACAATTCTGCCGTTTATTTAGATTTTCTCATAGATTTTCCATCATTTATTCTGGAACGCGGGCCCAACGCATCATTGTGACGCGGCTCTGGGGTGCGCCCAGAGGATCGTGGGAAATGTAGTTCTATAGTTTTATAGGCCAAATTGATTCAAAATGACAAACTTCAGTATTTCATTTTCAATTGATCAATTTTTTTCAATTTTATAATGTTATAGTGTAATCAATAAGAAGAAATATTAATGTCTAAATGAACAATTTTTGAGAACAAATAATTTAGTATATAGATAATTGTTACATTGTTTTAGTTAGTGAAACAGTAGTTAAATCAAGCATTTCCTGAAGCATAACAATAATCTCAGTCATGTATTAAGACATTTTAAAGCATTTTTTTTATGTTTAAAAAAAGACTGTGACTGTATTGGATTTGTATCGGTATCGGCAGATATCCAAATTTACAATATCGGTATCAGTATCGGACACAAAAAAGTGGTATCGGCCCATCTCTAGTTGAAACCCCTGGTTTACATTAGTAGACATTAGACCACTACTGTTCTGTAAAAGGAAACGTATTTTGAGTATTCGAAAACTCAGTCAATAACAATCATGAAGACACTTAAAAAGCTATAATAACAAAAGGCAGTAAAGGTTTAAACCAGGGCTTTTCAACCGGTGGTCTGCAGCCTCCTGGTGGTCCGCAGTGGCATTGCAGGTGGTCCACAACATACAATCCAGTTTCACTGCTGAAATTACTTTTTAAAAATAATTTCATTTGATTTATTTTTCATAACATTTCCAGACGATTTGGGCATCTTTATGAATTAATTTAATGCAGATATTTAAAAAAATAATAATAGAAGAAAAATACCCCCCACCCCACTCCCACACACACGGGCACACAGTGGGCCGCAGACTCTTGCTACTGCTTACCTTTGCAGTTTTATAGAAATATTAAAATATTACTAAAATCCTCTGTTATATGTTTACTGAAAGACGAAAGACAAACCGTTTTAATTCCTGTCGTCCAAAGCTGCACTGCTCCCCATTACTGCAGCTCTGTGTGTTTTCTCCCCAGTTTCCTTTCCTTAATTGATTTCTGTCACCAATTTGCTCCAACAGACATACTGGAGGTGAGACAAAAGCCCATTCTGATGACATAGCAGTTCCTGTCTCCTCTACAACCAACACACACACATACACACCACCACACAACACACACAACTAAGTGCCTCTCCACATCAGGCCCCGAGACAACGCCGCCATCTAGCGTTCAGACAGACAACCAAAACCTACGACGGAGGGAGACGAGATCAAAAGTAAGACCTAAAGACTTCTTTTAAAAACCAGCCAGTCAAGAAGTGCCTCTTCCAACTGTCCTGCTGTGTTTTCTACGAGAGTCGCAGTCTCCACACGGACGCCGTGGCAACAGCGGAAAGCAGCCCGTTTCAGACTCCGCGTCCGTCCAGACCGCACTACCCGGATGACGTAGTCCGTACGTACGGGACCATGGACAAAGGGAAAAAGGGAAATGTGTAAAAAGTAAAAAACACACACAAAAGAATGTCTCTGTTCTTTGTAAATACACTGCTGCTTATTTACTCAGTGATTATACCGACCACCACCCTCTCTCCTCTCAGCCTTGTGTGACGAGACTCCGCTGGGGCTTTCAGTGTTGTTGAGTTTGTGCGTAGTGCATTTTTTCCAAAGGCAAAACCTCCACCCGTCCCCTAGGCCTTAACACATCTTGACCAGCTAACGTCTCTCTCTCTCTCTCTCTCTCTCTCTCTCAACATTCCCTCTTGCAGTGTGCGGCTTATCTCACTTCCACCTCCTGGATCTGGAGACGCTGTCTTAAATGAAATTAAAGGCTGCACCTTTCGAATTTAGTTCTTTCGCTGTGAAAACGTGACAATATCTTTGCTCATAAGTACGTCCTGCAGTGTCTGTGAGCTTTCTAAGAAGCGGTTGGTTTTGTGATCAGCGTAAGCTTTGAAGGAAGAGAAAAATGTGAAATTTAGTGGAAGTGGAATTTTTTTAATCCAGAATGGAACACTCTTTATTAGCACAGAACAGAGCTTGTCAAGGTCACTACGTAGGTAAAGTGTGTGCACAAGTATGCCGCTGTATTGCAGAAACACACACACACACACACACACACACTGTGCTCACACTGTCACAGTTGTGACCACACTAATTAACCCCATGAAGTTGGGACTGCATTAGGAATCCCACAGACGCAACCCTGGAGCCTTTTCTGTTCAACTTTTTTTTGTCTTTTCTCGTGAAATGTTTGAGTATTTTTAAGAAGGGGTCTGGCGGCTGTCGTCTTACAACACGTATCTGTTACACGATTGGCTTTCCATAATCACTAATGCTAACGGCTCTATAGAACATGGAACAGGAAGGGGACAGACAGCGCCGATTGTCAGTGTTATGTTGGATTTTGTAAGCTGAATGTATTCTTAGTTAAACCATAGCGGAAACTGCTCTAATATCCACTGGTTGTTTGGGAGGCGACATGATTTGTCGGAAGCCTTTTGAAAATCAGCGCTTTTTAAAACACTTTTTTGAAAAATCAGTTTGTTTGTATTTATTTATTTTTGTCCCGTAGAGGCCCATGCCAACCTGATTAGAAGGCTGTTGTCAAGGAGCTTGTGTGGTTCATACACCAGTTCTTTAAATGCTTTAACTGCGCTTTTGTATTGCGTTTTACGGAGGAAAAAGGTAAAAGTGCATGTCTAGCCAATATTTATGTTTCACAGTTAATAATAAATGTACATTTTCTGTACCTCTTTATGAAAATACCAATTGCCAAAAAAGTGTTTCTGAATCTTTTTTGTGGAAGTAGTTTGAATGCATGAGTGATATGCTATTTTACACCCACAGCATAAGCCACGGTGCTGAAAGAGCAGGAGAGAAGTCACTGCTTAAAGATAGGAATTAGGAAGCAAGATATGACCGGGTCACGCGGAGTGATTTTAGCAGGACACCAGCGTTCCATCCTGCTCTGTTGAGCTTTCCTAAGTCAGGACGGTTTCTCATCTGAAGTACAGCAACGGTTTTTAAGCTCAACAGCACAAGGACTGTACTGTGCTTTGGGATCCATACAGCCCGCAGTACAGCGGTGTACACACACACCCCAGTCTGTGTACGATTGAGATACACCAAAAATAAACAAAAACTGATCTCATACACACAGATGAACCTTAAAACGATAAAGAACTGAAAATACTTGGGAGATTTGATTTCTTTCTATTTGGAATTGTTTTTTCGGTTTCTCCCGTTAGGGGCTGCCACAACGGAAACAACTGCCTACCTCCTTTCAGGACTGAAGATTCTTTGTGTCAAATATACAGGTACACCATAAAATAAAATCTAGAACTCTGTAGCAAATTTTACATCTAAGAAATTACTAAAATACTAAAACAGAAAGGTGTGTGAAAATATAATGTAACCCCCAAAAATGCATTAGACATTTTCAGAAACCCTGCAAGAATTGCTCGTAAGTGTTTTGGATGCAAGCTTAATCTTCATTTCCATTCCTGAAGGCAAGTAATATTAATTGTTAAAATTAATACTAATTTCACTGGCTAATCCTGACTCACACATGACAAATCAGTGTCATGCCTTCTCTCTGGGGCAAGTGAAACGCAGACAGGGTGCATGCTGGGCATTGTAGTCACAGAACATGAGCAGTTGGAAGTGTGTAAATCTTAAATTCTGATGGGACGTTTTGGGGGAAGAGTTTGTACTGGGTGAAAAGAAAAGATAACAGGAAATGTCATTTCCATGCTGAAGTGCTATGACTCCTCCCATTTCTAGTTACAAATAAAAACTAGTGACACATGGCCTTTTCTAGTATTTCAGCAAATTAGTGAAAATGTGAGTGAACACTGGAGGGCAGCACTCACCAACAGCAACTTACTATCTCCTCAGTGAACGCTAGGCTTTACGTTTTTCTCTGATTCTTTTTTTTGTGGGAACAAACTCTGAAGCCGAACTGGTGGTGGTCACATGATGGGGTCAAGGCCAGCGTTCACAGTTGCTCTGCAAATCTCTGATGGTGTGAATTTACTGTGACTGAGCCAACATTGCTGTCATAATTCACGCTCACTGCTGCACTGAGGCCTCGAAGTTTCCCGAACCACACGCCAACATTAAAAAAAGCCATGGGTTAATAGCTAGACCGTGACTGAAGCTTTAAATGGCCTTCAGAGAGTATGAGTAAAAACTTGACCAGCAGCTGCATGATAAACAATAAACTGGGCCTGAGGGAGTGTAGTAAACAACATGCTAGTGTTGGCCTTAATACTGCCTTTCCTACAAGGCTTTGTTACATGAAAGGATTTAATAGTCACTGATGCTAAAGACTTTACTGGACGTGGAACAAGAGCATATTGGTCTTTCAGGGCTGTTACTGATAGATTATAGCTAGTTATCGCTAGCCGATAACCGATATTTGGAATTTTTTGAAAAAAATCTGTCACAATTTTGAATTTTACAAGCACAAAGCTCAGCTGAAACTCTCCTCTTCTCCTTCTCGGAGCTTCACACTGCAATCATGTACGAGTGTGGTGTGAGTGACAAGGCTTCAGCGTTGATTGGCTACTACTTGTGTGACATATTGCCAGTCAGTGACTGTTGTGGGCGAGACATTAGATGAAGCAGCGAGTCGAGAGCAAACAGCACAGAGAGCAGAGAAGGCAGTGGAGCCACAGTAGCGCACCTTGTAATTAACTTAATATCAGTGATGGTCAACATTAAACACAGATACCGATAATCAGCAAAATGGATAGTATCGGCCCAGGGCCAAAAATCAGTCGACCCTTAGAATATAGGACGGTGAGAGAGCGCTCAGATTGTCACCGTCATGGTGAATCATGGTAGGCCTAAAACAAATGACAATCAATTATTGAAATAGTTGCCAACTAATTTACTAATCGACTGGTTGCTTATTTCATTACATAACCAAATACAGTATTGCTGGGGCTTAATTTCCAATATATATATTTTTTTAATGTGTAGTATGATCTTGACGTGACTTGCGTACGCAAGATATGCTGCCGAGCATCACCTAATAAAATTTTAGGGTTCCCAAAACTATAAACGTTAAAAGCAAAGTTTTAAATCTCTTTTTAGATGTAAATATTCAAATTTATTGAATCATTGAAAAAATAGATTTAAACATGTTTAAACCTAATTGTACATTTACCTACCAATTAATCCATTAATCAAAAAAGCCCAAATAATTATCTAAATAATTGTTAGTTTCAGCCCTAATAGTTTAACCGCTGCAGAAACCCAACCCTTTCAGAACGCTGTAAACAAGACCTTGTGGTTAATACAGTTCTCAACAGAAGTTTTTAACTGGTGCCTTTTGTGCTTATGATGCTTTAAATGAACCCCTCAAATTGTTTTGCCTTATTTTAAACTAGCAATATGACCAGCGTGATTTAAAATCTGTCTGCCAGCAGCAGCCCGAACAAGGCACAGTTCCATATTTGTCTCCGGGGAACGGCGAGAGCCACATGCACCTGTCCACGTGCCACAGTCGGGCCAGGCCTGGGCCAAGAGAAAAACACAGATGGAAGGAGCTCCGAGCCAGAGAGAGCGAGCACTTCTTCGAAAGGGTCACACCAACAGAGACAAGTGAGAAAAATACAGACACTTGTGGTGACAGCAAAGGAAAAACAGAATGGCCTGTATCTGTGCTGCACTCTGAATGTTGAACTACAGAATCATTACTGACAGCACGGAGTTAATAATTAAATGTAATTCCTCATCTTCAGAAAGCAGCAACTTTCACCAGTCACTTTTCTCTTTTTGAGACGATTTCCTCTGGGTTCTTCAACTTCCAAACCAATCCCCATGAGAGCGGTGATGAACGGTACGCTGAAATTAGTTGTTTCATATGTAATATTGATGACTTCCTCCACAAGGTTTGCTGCATACTAAATGAAGTTGTAGCATTTTTCATTTCAATATGTTCTACTGCTACAACTATTACTAGATTATGTTTTATTGCCAGCGTGCCTTTTCATGCAATGCCTCAGACAAAAGCCATATTGTGCTCTGAGGACATTTTCACACCACGTTCGTACGCAGAGTTCGTTTCAGACCGTGGAGGGCTTTCAGCTTAAGTTCAGTGCATTTTGGTCCTTGGACGCAGCAATCAAACTGGAATCCACACCACCTCTGATCCGAGACCATCTAGAGGTGGAGGACCAATTCAAACTTAACTTTTGGGGCAGATGATTTGTAGTGAGAATCTGATCAGATACGGGGGTGCAAAGAACCAAGAAACATCGCTCTGCATGATGGGCCTTTATAGTGTGTTGTGGTAACAACAGATTATTGCTGTAGCAAGGAGACGGAGGATAAACTTGGAATCCTGGACAGATCAAAGACAAACACAAACACCCACACATATAAGCACTCATATACACCCCCTCTCACCCTCCCACACACCACCTGTTCTACTGGTAGGAGCAAACTGCGTTTGGTTCAGGCTGTTGTTGAACACGAACATCACAAATGTAATGTTGATTAAAGGAGAATGTAAGACTGTGGTCAAAACTGTTGCTGCAGTCGAATTCAAAACACCGAAGCGTGTCGTTTCCCCTGCCCCTCCTTCCCAGACTCGAGGTTGCCAGATAGGTTGGCGGATCCCCATGTTTGGCCTATCTAGTGTCTAGTGTTATGTTTGGTATTGCCATAATTAGCGTGCTAATGTTTGCACTGTTACCACACTGTCTCAGCGTAACACGATGCTGATGTCAGCCATCACAAGTCACCGTTTTTGTTTCGGAAACAATTCAGTCGGTTAGTGACCTTCCTGCACATGGGCTACAATCTATGACCCAACATGACTAACGTTATTCAACTGTTGAAAATATCTGAAATATTCATCCCTACGTCTTGTGGTGATGCAAGTTAGCCAACCTCGACTACATCTTACCTGTCCAGTAGAAAATTAGCCACTTCGGCATCCATCTTCAAATTCTTCTCTGCTTTCAGCCGTCTCCATCTTTCAAACGCATCTCCTGTGCTGATCCTCGTTGTGTTTCTGCTTTGGTCAAGACATTTTTGAGACTCATAGCGAGGCCTTTTAGTTTTAGTAACATCAGACATTGGTAATCCAGAGTGCTCGTAGTTGCAGCTCAGTGGTAACTGGCAACCTGGCTGCCAAAATGCTACTTTGTGACTGGCCGATAGTGGTGGGTGACACTATGGGCCAAGACACAAAACCAAAACAACACGATTTGCGGGCTGTAAATTTAAATGTTAAAATGGGAATATTCTGGCTGAACTCATTTTGTCAGTGAGATCAGTATTTCAAATGAACAGGATTCCTTATTATGTTGATTTTATTGATTACTTGCCATAAATCTCTTACATATAGCTCCCTTAAACAGTCTGTTCACTCCCCGTGTTATTCTGGAATCTAGGTCCTGACTAATGACACTAACGTTTGCTCACTTGTTTGTAAATGTGGGTTCTCTTTAATGGACCGCCAAGTGAAACGGAACCAAATTATGGGATATTTCAAACTCATTCCAAACCTAGCACTTGCACCACAGGTCTGAAAACTCCCCTGGTATCAGAGCAGAGGTCAGATATACCATACATCATAAAAAAGTAAAAGAAAGCACTTTACCTTTCAGATGCTAATTAATTCTTTCTTGTGTGGCTTTTTTATCTGAAGGTGCTGGCAAGTCACAGCGTTTCTGCAGCATCTAAGGCCACCTGCACGTAAAGCCATTAAAAGCTTCAAAGTCCACAAGAACAAGATTCATGAGTACTCTTTCGCTTGATTTATTTGCCAATTAACGAATCTACAAAAGGTGTTGTACGCATGCCTCATCATCTAAGGCGTTACAAAGGTCACTTGGCAAAAGAAAAATGAAAAAGAAAAAAGTTCACCAAGATCCACTTTAAGACAGATTGCCACAGAGCCAGCAGATAGTGTGCAGGATAAGAAGTCTGAACAGTGCTGTAGAATGACAGATGTTTGGGAGCAGGAGCTGTACAGAGTCTGTTTACACAAAGCACTCAAGAGGACTGACGAATTCTTCCTCTGAATAAATACCTGTTACAGCAAACGTCAGGAGTCACACACAGAACACAAAAAACTCAAAACGTCTGGAACAATTTAAGTGATTAGGACAGAAACATCGGCAACTCTTCCAAACATCTAGAAAAATGCAGATCGCTAAGAAACATGAAATCTATATTTTATCACTCTTCCCTGTATTTTTATCCTCTTTGAGAGATGGAAGGGCTTTAAGCAAGGCAAATGTTTTCCAAACTTCAAGTCTGCTTTAAAATGAACATACCCTTTCATCAATAAAGGAGCAAGACGAGTATGTACAAATCAGTCAATCTAAACTCCAATTCATACATCATCTAGTTTAATCAATCCTCACACATTCAGAGCCGAGTAAAAACACGTCCAAAATTCCAAAAAAGTATACTCTCAATTTACTTCCGTTAAATAGCAGCAAAAATTAAAACTTGACGGAATGTTCAAAACCGGCCTCGTTAACAGCCTGTACGCTCACGCTGTGTGGTTGAACCTGTCTTTACCTCGCTACCTAAAAAAATAGTTAAACCTCAAAAGATTTAAACCGACATGTATGCGAATTGCCAAAAGCCTGGAAGTAGGACCGCTGGGTTTTCACAGTATGTGAACTGATTTGTTGCCACTGCTCATGACGGACGAGTCCCGGCATGCATGTAGAAACTGTTGTAGTTGAGATGGATGTGGTGAAGCGCGAGTCTGGGACTCTTGGGATGACACGACTGGGGTTGTTGTCACATACGGCCATGCAAAGCACATTCAGGCAGTACATGACATGTATGTGGAGGGGGGAGGAGGAGGGCGTTTTATTAAAAATGGCAGCTGGACAGAGTCTGTGAAAGGGCTGACGCCACCTCATGCTTTTTTCTCCTGTAGAATTTTGTGGAGTTCGTCGGCATCCTCTGCCGTTTTCACGCGGATCAGCATTGGCACCGGCGTGGCAGGGTTCTTGACGTCCACGGCGGGGTTTGGCACACACACCACCATTACATTGTTCTTGCCCGTTCGCGAGCAGGGCATCGTGGAGGTAACCATGATGTTCAGTAGAATGTTGCCTATTAGATGAAAAAAAGGTACAAGCTTTACATTAGTCACGAAATGATGAAAACAGCAAAAGGAAAAGATAAAGATTAAGACTGCTGATTTAAAAAAACAAAAGACATCAGATTTACAAAATTCTGCTAAAGTATGATAGTCTACCACAAGAAACGAAGTTCAAAGATCACTCATTAGACTCAAGTTATTAGTTTATAAGCAGAGAAAATAAAAACAGGCATCATCATCATCATCCAGGTGCATAATTTATTGGTCACAGTTTCTGACAGAAAATAAATGGTCATGGAGGCAGCCCTCACTGTAAAAGAATTTAAAACAAGGAGGCTATGTTCATTTAAATTAGATAAAAAGTCCTTATCTGAGTTTTGCTCTCACAAAAATATAGCTTTATTTAGGTTCACAAGATATTTTTTAATCTGATTACATTTTTGGACTTATTTGTCCATTTAGCTTTGCCCTCCTCCTCTACAAATCGTTTGTCAGTACAATAAAAACACTAAGTAGAATGCAGATGTAAAGTCTCAGCTGAAAGAGAAAATGGCGGAGAAGGTGCAATAAACATAACTCATTTTTTTGCATTTCTCTGAAAGTCCACCAGGGGGAGAAGGGTGGTCTTCTTTGAATATTATTTATTCCGTTTTCTGCAGTAACAAACCCTCCCCCGCTAAGAAAATCCCAGGTCTAAGCAAACGCCTTATAATAAACAGTAATATCTCTTTTGTTTCTCTCCATCACGCCGCTAGCTCCGTGATTCTTATTCGCCGTGGCAATCTGACCTACTTTAGACCGACAAGGCAAATTCGGGGAGTCAGCAGGGAGGAGAGGCGTTCAGGGGTCTCGTTAGATGTGACCAAAGCCTCCATCATTCTTAAACACAGCCTTAAGTCACACAAATAAAATCAGCCAAAAATACTGCTACTCAACATACTAATGATGCAGCGTGCTGAAGAAGCAGCATTTTTTTTAAAAAACCCACAATGTTCCACATCGTCACCTTCGTAAAATAATGCCCCAAGACATTTCTTGACAAAAATGATTTCTTTGCCTAAATCAGCTCTTCATGATGCTGGCCACCTCTATTTAGAAAAACGTAAAAATATGACTTAGGCCATTATTTTAAGAGGGTGACAATATGAACTGTATCCTTCGTTTCATTAAAAAAAAGTGCACTGGCAGCACGCTTCATTCTAACACGGCACCATCGCTGCCACTCGTTTTCCTCTCCTTAAATCAGCCAGGAGAACTTGAGGTAATGCGTGTTGAACACATTTATAAATCTTACCCAGGTTGGTATCCGCCCGCACTAGGAGCTGCAGCTTGCCTTCAGAGACCATTTTCAAATGCAAGGTACCAACGCCTTTTTCCTTAAACTCGCTCTCCTTTTTATAGAACAACTTGCACCTGAAATACAAACATGCAAAGATGAGCATGGATTTTTAATGGATGGATGCTTAACTTGACATGACAAGACCTAACACAGACAAGCACAGTGGTTACTTTTTAGAGTAGAAGGCGTCTTTTTCCTTAATCTCTTTAACCACGGGGACCGGAGGTTCTTCCGATTCTTCGTCTGCTCCATTTTGATCTGAAATCAAAGAGACCTATCAATACTAGAGCAATTCTGGGTTTTTGACTAAATGCAGAGGCTCATTCATGAAAGATCTGGAAATCATATTAATTAAGGTTTACGTTAAATTAGAGCCGTATAGATTGCTTTTAATTAAAATAGCAAAACTAACACTAAGCTTTATCCATCGTCTAAGGTTAGGTAGATTACACCTGATCGTGCCACTCTCATTGGCGTCGGTTTTCACGTCTGCCGATAACCTTTTTAAGCTTTTACCAGTCAATATCAGGGCTGTGGTGATTTCCAGAATGCCTTAAGAAAACTACCACATGCAATATAAAAACCTTATGTGCATAAATATAGACTACTATGCTAAAGTGGACAACATACACTTTTTTGTTTTGCTAAGAAACAACCAGTACAGTAATTTATTGGAACATGTGCAAACGTAAATGGAAGTAAAATTCCACAAGACTAAAGTAAAAACATGTCTGTCTCATTGGAAGCACAATATGAAAAATAGACTTTTGCACGGTACTGTGTGTCTAACTGCATCTTTGTAATTAACACACAAAATTCACATGGTCCTCAAAACTTTCACAGCACCACAAGCAGATCAGCAGAGTAATATTCTGACTGGTTATGAAGACATGTCAGTCATCATAACAGGCATATGCACTGCAGTGGGGCTAGTGACACACCTCAGCACCAACTGAACTGGAAAAAAATGACAAATTTATTTCAGAGTGAACACCCATTAATCTGTTCTTTGAGACTGGGAAGTAATGAAAATGCTTAATCATACCTATATAAAGCAATCTCATGATCCAGTCACTAATAAACCAGTTTATAAGTTTCTGTGTTTAGTTGAATAATGTTAAACAACCACCGTTTATAATACACTGTTTTATTGCATGACTTAACTAATAAAACCAAAATATATCTAGTATTCTATGCCAACTCATGAAACGAAAAAAGAAAAAAAGCTCTCTCTGCCCAACCTTACAGAAGCACAAAGCACAGGTTTACATTTAACAATGGCAAAAGTTAGACCAAAAACCAAACCATGGAGAAGCCCCTGATAAATAACTCAATTAGTCTCTGAATTAGTGATTCTACCTCAAATTGTGATCGTATCTTAAAAATACTCCACTTGCAGCCCATGAAGAGGAGTCTACTAACCAGCTGCACAATGTATCTAAACGAAATGTAGCTGAACACATACCTGCAGTCTGAGTGTTGCTAGCTGCACCTCCAAACAGGGAGGTGGAAGAAGAGGAGGAGGATGATGTGGTGAAGGAGAAGCCGGAGGACGAGACGGAGGCGAGAGAGCCCAACACAGAGCTGTCCACCTTCTGGCCGAAGTTAAAGGTAACCCCTGTGGGAACAGAGCTTTTCACCGGGGTGACTGTGCCAGTGCTGCTGCTGCTGCTGCTGGGGCAGGATGGTGTGGTTGCTGCCGTGGATACAATCGCCTGGAGCTCTCGCTTCTCCTCCCCTCCCGATTCCGGCTTAGCCCCAGCGTTTTCCTGCTCAGCTGCGCCGCTGCCGTATTTCTTCACAATGCTGGCCAGGTGGAGCTCGTAGTCGCGGAAGATCGGGTTGAGGTCGCACAGGGGGTTGTCATTGACGTGTTTGATGATCCAGTCGCGCACAGAGCAGTTGAGAGCGATGACCTGCCCGTCGTATTCCTCACTGCTGATACTGCTGCTGCTGTTCTTGCCGCTGTCGGAGCCGATGGCCGGGCTGGAGGCGGAGCCGTTTTGTGTGACATCACTACCGCATGTCGGCTTGGAGAAAGAGGAGAAGGAGGAGGAGGCACCGCCATTGAATGACAGGGAGCCTGAGGTTAGGAGGGGGGAGGGAGAGAGGTAGTGCGAGAGGAAGAGAGAGAGATGAGGACCATGACTGCATGAAAAGTGGTGATGTTCTTTAAGCTGCCTTTAGCTCAGCAAACAGAGCGGGGTGGGGCTGAAGGGCTGTGTGGAAGTGTGTGTGTGTGTGTGTCTGCGTGGGCATATCAAGGCTGCTACACAGCAAAAGAAAAGCAATACAGCTTTCAAATTCGGCCTGCTGTTTCCGTCGAAGCCCCACCCCCCCAATCCCTCAGCTGAGCTATAGCAGTCTAGCACACATGCTGCAGATTCAGCTCCATTACCTTGAAATGCCAATTCTCCCCGCAGCAATAGGAGTCCATTTCAATTCAAAAATGTAATGCTACAGCTATGCCAATTTAAAGAAATGCTCACATCTAATTTAAAGGGTTATGTTTCTGTCTTGATAAATAACCAACATTTAATTAAGATTACAATAAGTTACTAACCAATAAACTTTCTTGTCTTTATATCAAGGGCATGCATAGATATAGATTAAATACCAGTAACAGGATCTTTGTTGGTGGCAGGGGAGCTGAAACCTCCACACGATGTGGTAACAGATGCTGTGCTGTCTTTGGTTGAGCTGGTGAGGGAGCTGAAACCTGCCAGGTTTCCAAAACCTCCAAAGGATCCTCCAGCTGCTGGAGCTGACGGCGTCAGAGAGAAACCCTTAAAGCCTTTAAATGCTCCACCACTGTCTGCCTGCGGGCAAAGGAAAAAAGCATCTATAATTCACATTCTGTGCACTCAGTGTTCTAGCATTCATTGTCACTGACTTACGACTACAAGAGGGTACACAGAACCATATAAATAAAATAAAAAAAGCTGAAGCAAATACACAAACCAAACCCAAAAATAAATGACTGGCTTAAATCTGGTCTTATTTTTATGATATGCAACACTAATTTTGATGTGACACAAGGCCAAGGACATCTGTAAAATGCAATATAATATAAAAGCACAAACCTACCTCTTTGCCAGCATTTCGACGCTTGGCTTTTTTGATGGCTCGGGATTTTAACACATCTTCACTTGCAAGAGAAAACGTCCCAGCCTAAAGAGAGAAATTCTGTGTTATGTCGAGGCACGGTAGGTTCTGTTTATCATAAAGTGAAATAAAAGCCAAATGCAACAATTAATTAATGCTTTAAGATATGTGAACTGCCTTTCAGATTGAATATGGGCATAAACACAATTAAATAGTGAAAAGGTTCTAATTCTAATTAACTAACTATTGATTTTTCTTCTTGTTAGTTTTTAGGCCTCATAGTTCACCAACAAGGTTTGCAATGTAAAAACACTCAACTATTATCACTGTGATTTTAAACAATTGAAAACACAGGGCAATAAACAGAATTACTATTTTTAATTCTTAAAGGAATGAAAAAAATAATCAAAATAATCCAAGTGCAAGATTAGGCTGAATGTCAGTTTTGAATAATTGCCCAGCCTTTGAACACATTTATTCTTAGAGGTACTTACAATATCACTTCAGCGTAATGAAAACATCAAAGTACATGACATCTGCAGTGCAGACTGGCATTTCCCAAGCATTAATCTATGACCTATGATCTACGACTCTTGACAGATTCAGACGCATGTCAGTCATCCACTAATGACAGATCCTCATTTTTGTTATACATACATTAAGATTCACAGCTGGACAGGAGAAATGAACCTTTAAAATATGACAAGAACATGATGGCATTTAAATGCACAGCAGTACCTTTATTTGGATTGTTTTACCTCTGTGACTGTGATGAAGTCTAATTCAAAAGGTTAGTGATAGTAATGTCAACTGTCTTCAGAAGACAAGCAACTCAAAATTAGCTCAGGTTCATTAAACGCTTAATCTCACCTCTTCTGCTTCATCTTCCTGATCCCAGTTCCTGTCTGTAAGCACTTTGTCTGCAATCCGCTTTGCCATCACAGGTCTGCTTACACATAAAGCAAATAAAGAAAGCATTAAAGAGGGTAATGACAACAACAAAGTGAGCAGTGCACAAAATCTGTGCTATTTAGTGACATCTGGATTGTTGAAAATCAAAAATGAGTTTATCAGCAGATTTACATGCAACACATGGCTTGGAATTCACATATTTAATATTAAAACGCATCGTCCTTTACTATGGCATATTAAACCAGGGCATTATGTTGTAGAGCCACAACTGGATATCATCAAATAATTCCAAATTCTATTCAGATTTTCAAGGGCAGAAATCAATTAAATAATCCTAGCTCTATATTAATTTGGTTAGTAAATTACATTAAGGCACTGAATTAGCATCATGGGATTTTGAAGTACAGAAAAGCTCAGCTCCTACAAAGGATTTCTTCAACTTTGGCCGGAAGCAGGACATCTTTTACTGGATTATAATCCACAAAGCAATTTACAAAAATGTACATTGTTTAACCCCTTTTACTAAAGACACAACGTAGCAAATACATGATTTCAATAAATCTCAATATAAGATATTTTAAAAACCAGCTCTAGTCTAGTAAATTACTGAACATGTGCTTACAAGAGATATACATAAAATATCTTAAAATGAGCTGGATCTATTAAATAACCTACAGTGTATATTTAATCACAATCAAAGCAGAGTTATGTGCTTAATACTCTCATCCTTTGCAACCTTAAAATATTTGAATGATGCTAATATGCTGATTACTAAAAGAGAATAGAAAGTTAACACTAAGTGAAACACAAATTTAAGCAAAGGCAGATTCAAACACAAATCCAAAAAAATGCCTAAAACAACATTTCTCACTACATTCAAGTCCATTGAGTTGTGCCTAACAGAGCTCACAGGATGATAATCTTTATAAGTACTTAGACAACATTCACTTTTGACAAAAGGGAACTTCTGAGTGAACTGAGAAATCTGCTTTGTATAACACCAAAGTAAACGTTGTCATTTCAGCCATATACAAGTATAAAGAGAGACAGGCGGCTTGGGTCCAGTTTCGGCCTGTTTCATAAGAGTTCCCTCTTTTTATACATGGTGGTCTGAATTTATTCTAGTTTAACTTGAGATCGATGCATGTAACCTGTAATCTCTTCACACCGCTCTTATTCTGCATCATAAAAGTGAAGCAGAGTTTAAAATTAAACATTTCACACATGGTGCTTTCATGAGACAGTGTTATAAAAAATGACCTGAATCTTCACATTCGGAAAAGATTTTATTCTAGTAACTTATTACGAGAAACGTGTTTAAAAATAGCATAGCAATTAAGACTAAAGGTATTTAAGAATACGCGTCAATGAAAGCTAATGTTGAATTATTATTTAATAAGTGCTAATGAGGTGTTGAGCATGGTACATTAGTTGTGTCAATACACAAACAAAGCAATAAAGGTCATTTGTTAAAATATGTATTTTATATATAACGCTGAAATTGTTTGTAGTTGTCCAACCTCGTACAGCCCTGATGAACATCATGTAAATCAAACCCTGAGATTTCTCTGAGAAATGTGAATAAAATATGATTGTCTAGACAACTTTAGAGAAAAGTCCGCGAAAATTGAACAAGAAATACGATATTAAAGTCGACGAGTGAGTCTCATACCGGAAAAGTCAGCGCGGCTACCAAACTTCGGTTCCTCCTACTGCACTCCGGTCAACTTAAAACGATTTATTACCTCTCTTTTCTTTCCACAATGACGTGCGGGATCCGTCACAATCACGGCGTCGAGATAATGACGCAGCTCAAGCAGCTTCTATTAACGTTCCGTCTTAAAACAGCAATGTTACCCAGCTAGCAGAAGCTAACAGCGGGTAAACCGGCAAATAAAGGCCACCTCGCGCACTTCACGAGGCCGGTATCCAGGCACGCGCCATTCAGTACGGCTAGCGTTAGCCACTCGGCTAACGGCTAGCCGGTAAATGCTGTGATAAAACATTAGCTAACAAACCAGTAGAAATAGAAAATTGTGTTTAAAGGCAAAAATGCGTTGCCAGATACACACCTTTCTACTAATCCACACCTGTACTGAGCTTAGTGCAGTTTCTGTAAAACGGGCACTTTCGATGTCACGTTAACGTCCAGCACTATCCACTTCCACACCGGGAGCCTCGCTCACACCGCCATTTTAGAAAACAGAGATATTTTCGCGCGTCACACGGCAGATGTGCGCATGTGCGTTTGAGTACGCGCATGGCCTCCGCTAGCTTTATGGGAAACATAGTTTTGCCAAACAAACCTGACCAGGAAGGTTTCCGGGTTGTTGAAAAGCAAACTTTAACTGATGTCGATGTCACTGATGTGCTCCGTTATCTTAATGTGTCGTCCGCCAAAGTTAATTCACTACTTAGTGACACAAGTTTTAAAATAAACGGTTTAAAATATTGACTGCATCAAAATAGATGTTTATTTTTTTTAGCATTTTCGAATGGTTTCTGAGTGTAGCCGTGGCTTACTTTATTTCTGGTCATTACAAACATTGCATCATTGCTTCTAAATTCTAATTTTAGCAAATTGTTTAAACTATTAATCTGTAGTTTCCTGAAGCAGTGTATGTTTGTTAATGGTGAATGTTATTTTGAAAGATGGTTGTACCCAGTGTTGGGAAGGTTACTTTTAAAATGTATTCCACTACAGATTACATGCCCCAAAATGTAGTTTGTAACGTATTCCGTTAAGTTACTCAATGTGAGTAACGTATTCTGAATACTTTGGATTACTTAATATATTGTCATGCTTTTAACAACTACATGAATGTAGCAATCACATCCTGCAAATTCTTGTTTGTTTTTCTCTACCAATTGGCTGTTAAGCCCAAATCTCCCTGAATAGACAATATATTTACTCTAAAGGAGCAAACACGACATTTCCGAGTAAGAAATGCATTCCTGCCCGGGCACTGCTGGCTCTGTTGTGCTGGCTCCGGGTCCATCGTGTAACTGACGCCACCAACATTAACAGGACGCTCACATTAGAGCCTCTTATTGCGTGTTTTGTTTGGGTTTCCGGCAATGCGTGGAATTACCAAAATTAGAGAGGGGATAGAGAGGGGATAGCCTAACATATGAAACAGGAGAAGACCGCAGTGTAATCCATTTATTTCAACAAAGTAACTGTATTCTAATTATCACCTATTTAAACGGTAACTGTAACGGAATACAGTTACTCATATTTTGTATTCTAAATACGTAACGCCGTTACATGTATTCCGTTACTCCCCAACACTGGTTGTACCCAACCATACATGCGCAAAAATATATCTGCATGCATGCATATGAAAAGATATTAACAAATTTATAATATAATAAAGACAAGCTGAGTAGAAGTCACAAGTCTTAAATGACAATTTTATTTATTATAGATAGATAGATAGATAGATAGATAGATAGATAGATAGATAGATAGATAGATAGATAGATAGATAGATAGATAGAATATGGAATATCTTTCAAGACAAGGAACATTTTATGTTATTAAACATTTATCTTGTTTTGCTTTTTCAACCAGCATATGGTCATATTGTGTGGCGTAATGACCCCTTGTGAAATAAGAAAACAGCGAAAGTAACAATGTAATTTATAACTGCCTGGCCAGGTTTTGCTGCTTTGCGAGTCTGAATTGATTCAGGAGACTTTGGGGGATCTCATGGAAAATGCATCAGTGTCGAGGAGCAGATGGCAGTGCTCCAAAGAATCAGGATCCCGCATTTCAGTGCCAACTCAAGAACAGGTGCTAGAGAAAGTAGGAAGCAAGCTTGGGGCCTTGAACGACCACAGGAGATCCTGACCAGCTGGCCAGGAGAGTGAAGGGATGACTGGATGGACTGGGATTGGGGGGATTAGGCTCTGTGTGTGGGATGAGAGAGAAAAAGAGAGATGGATGGATGGATGGATTATAGTGCAAGTTTTTTATTTCACTAAGACAGTGATAGAATGTGTATGCTAAAGGTATCGCATGAAAAATGAAAATCACTTTCATTTTCTTCTTGCAAATAAGGTATAGTTTGAAATGGCTATCATCCACAAATGTTATTTTATTCCAGATGATGATGAAGTCGACCTCACCAGTGGCTTTTATCATTTTGGAAATTGCTGCAGACCGGTTCAGGCTTCTCAATGAGGTATATCAAAACTATAAAGTAGAAAAGAGGGTGTTTGACTGCAGTAGGGGGGTGATGCCCTCTCGCTTACAAAAGGGGAAGGTAATAGCTGGCCCCTTAATAGTTATGAAGATTGCAAGGCTACTAAAATAAGGGGACTCAGATTTGTTCGAAAGACCTTTCGCTCCAGTACTGATGGTGAATACATGATCACATGGGGAGCAGCCGTAATGTTCTCTACAGGAAAGGAGAAATAAATTGATTTCAGATTTTTGACCAAACTAAGCCACAAGCTTGCATCAAAGCTCTTAAAGACATATTGCCCCAAGGGCCTTGTGACACTATTGACACTTTTTGCAAGATGTTTTACATCTGTGATCAGGATAATAATTAATAACAGTATTTTTATTTCACTTTCTGTTAATTATTGTGAAACAGTAGTGTCAAGTCAGTCAGGGCAAGCTATGTCATCTTCCCTTTTGAAATATAATGTCCTCTGTGCCCATGTTGATTTCAGGGGTCTGTTCATCACTCCGTGCTGCTCTTTGAAAGAAGAGCAATGTCTTCATCCTTGTTGGTTGCTTAATTAAATCAGGGAGCCCCAATTATAATTTTTCTGCATGCATTTCTAATTGCAGATGTGCTCACCAGACATATTTAAATGTCAATCAGGCACCACAGATCAGTGAAAGCCTAATTATGCACAATTAGTTAACTGTCATATGCTGTAATTACTGCAGTGAATGGACAAATTAAGAGGAAATTTAATTGGTTGCTCTTAATGGAGCAAAATGTACTTTATCTGTCTTCATGCCCTTTGGCATGCTATTGAAATTATTGCAATTTGTTCATTATACGGAGTATCGATTTTTAAAACACATTACAAAAATGCTTTACACATAACAGGTAACTTCATCACTTGCTTAAAAAGAAGAAACATGTCTAAATTTTATATTGAAACAGTCTCTATGATCATTTTTATCATTTGAATGAATCATCTTTCCCAGTAGGTATAACACCATGGGACATTTCAAGTTGGGACATTTAAATGCCATTGGAGTTCTTTCTTCCAAATGTGTCCATGCAAATGATCACTCTAATGCCTTCTAGTGGCCGTTAGTTGTAATAAACAAGGCTAAACTACAGACTATTTAACAGTATTTCACTTAAGAATTGTAACATGCATCATCATTTTATACAGACATTTTATACGTTCTAAAGGCTGTGTACAGAAGATGTTCAACAGCGTGTAAAACTGCTCTGGACATGCTCATCTTAAATAAAAGTGTTCTTGTCATTTAACAGGGAATCGCACCTTATTTTTGTCAAAGCAAATGTAAAAAGAGGACATTATAAAATGAATCAGTATCTACTGATATAATTTTTTGTTGAAAATTGCAACAGCGCAATAGCTTCTCCACCAAAGGGGAAAAACGACCAAATTAAAATGTTAGTGCTTCAGCTGTAACCAGGTATGTATGACTGAACAAATGGTTTTTTCTTACTAATAAAATGTGGCTGAATCTATTCTCCAAGCATCAATATGAAATGTGTTGGCTACACACAGTGGTTTGAAATCATATCTGATTGATATGACTGATTTGTTGTAATTAATAATTCACTCATATTACATTTTTCAAGTGCCTGTGCCAAAATGCAGTGTCAAAAGATGTTAAATTTCATCCGAGTGAGGATTTCAGATGAATTAACAGCCAAACTGAGTTTAAAGCATTTCATGCTTCTGTAAAATGGTGTGATGGAGCAACAAAGATAACAATACATTAGTATTCAGATTGTCTTGCACTTTATGATAATTTGTTAAGCAGACTTCTAAATATAATTGCATTTATAACACTGTGCTGAAACAACTCGTGGAATAATATGCTACAAAATGAATACTATGATTATTATAGCAGATTTCTATAGTAATGCACTTTAAAGGATTACATAGAACTTAGCTACTGTTTATATATTTGCTTTCAATAAAGTCTCAGTACAGTATGTGCTTGATCTATCTCTTCTTTTAAAGTACAACAGAGCAGTCTGTGCTGTAGAACCCTAAAACCAACTATCTCTACATTCTGCTATGGGACGTTCTTGCACATTGGCAAGGCAATTCTCTTGTAATGTGTGATTCTAGAATAATTTTGTTCTATAAGTGGCAGGGCTAAAATGAACTGCATCTGATTCTAGACCATTTGACAACAATCCCTGGAGCTCCGCCCGACTCTGGAACTCCCTCCCCTTCTCTGATGACTAATGCCCCACGAGCCTGATAGCCCATAAACGAGTGTTTGCTTGCTCTTTTCACTTGAGTAGGCAAAATGGTAATCACGCAACTGTGCAGAGCACTGAGTTTGTCTTCATGATAAGGATTTAATTCACTCTTTTGTGAGTGAGATAAAGCAGTAGCGTAATTTCCAGCTAAGCGTGGAAAAAAACACTGATGTGATGCGTGAGTGCCTTCAGTGTTCAAACAAGAACATACTGATTGATCCTCATGATATAACTTATTTTAATACACATAAACATGCAAACTATTCCCCAATGCCATGTGTTTATCTGTTGTCTTTTCTCATAATAAATAGAACAAATTTTCTCAGTATGAACAGGGTGAAGTACAGGTGGTAAACGGTTGCAGGTTCACCTTGATAAACCAGAGTAACAGAGTAAAATCTTAGAGAAGTCCTGAAAGAATCTGAAGTGCTTGAGGAGACAACACTGGAATAAAATTCCTGTTGTTGCCACTATTTAATGACAGAGTCAGCTTTATCCATTCATAGTAGTCATAGTTCATAGTATTTTGCACAATTAAGATTGTTGTATTTGCAAAACCACACAGAATATGACTCTCATCATTATAGTTCTCATTTAAAAATGAGGCTGGCTTTTCATATTCATCTAAGTAATGTTTACAGGCATCTGTGAGCGGCTATTGATATTGGAAATAGTGTAATATATTTTCATTAATGTAGAGTGAGTCTTGCTTGGCCCATGTTCTTTAGTCTTTGTGCAGCGGTCCATGCCAAAGCTTTTATTCATTGAGGCAACAAAAAATGTCAGAACACCACTTTAGTGATTGAAAATCTCTGGTTTAGAGACAGGGTGAAGTCTTATATTGAAACGGCAAGCAGAGTAAATCCAGTGCACGAGTTTACTGCATTTGTACTGTTGGTAATGTTAACACAAAGGGTGGGTTGCATTATTTTGCCATCTGCATTTAACAAACAGCCATGAGACACAGTGAAATGCTGCCCTGTTGCAAATTAAAACCTCTATTTCTGCTTGAGCTGAGATTATTACTGAGGCTACATTTGATTTCATTATCATTTTGGCTCTCAGCTAGGCACTCCACTTACCCCCATTTATTACAGGCCATGACTGTAAACACTTCAAGCCAAACAAGCACCCCACCATGGACTAGATTACTCACGCAGTGAAATCCTGGATATTTTGAATCTTGAACTCATACTTTATGGATTCAAATGGTAAGGTTATATGTATTCAGGTTTAAGAGAAAAGGTGCAAAGATCCACAATGGCCCACACTGGATGCAAGTAACAATTTCACACACCAAGGGTTCACACTCTCACTCTTTGCAAATATTTTTGTATTCTACCTTTTTTACATGCTGAAAGTTCCAAGTGGACATGGCCAGATTTGTAGTGGGGCCAAACAACTCACTCTCTGTTTCATTCTCTTTCTGTCTGCTGTTTTCCACTTGGCTAACTTGCATGCTTACTCACAGAGGGGCCTGGGGGGAGGCAGAATGCTTGGCAGATTATGATGTATGCTAAGCACAGCCCAGAGCGCCTCAGCTACGCTCTCTACAGATGATGCTTACAGTAACGGTAGAACACAAGTGACAGAGACTGTTCTATTCCAGGAAACTGTGTTATTTGCTCAATCAGCCATTAAACTAAGAGGCCAGGGCTTCTTTGTTTAGGTCATTTCTTGCAGACCCATCGTAGTACACCTAGACACGTTGGACTCCATATATAAAGTTTATGATAAACTTGGCATGGAACAGAAATTGAAGGTTATAGAAGTACATAAAACTGTTTGGATCAATATTATCTTTGACAATATAAAAAATGTTTGTTATAGAACCATTTTCCTGCCTCACTGAACACAGAAGCAAGCATAAAGGTGCTGCACAACACTGAACTGCCTGATTTTCACAGAGAAACTACGTAGTTAACAGATAAAGAGAAAGACAAACATAAAGAGAAAGCATATGCACTTTCATTGTAACTTTCTACATACATCATGTGTGTGAATAATAACTATATTACTTTTAATTACCAATGATGTGACTAAATTAAGTTATTCTTGAGAATTTTAATGGTGTGGTGAATGCTAATCGTAAGAAGAAAATTGTTTAGAGAAAATGTTTTTTTTTTTTTGGAAAACCTTATCCTAGGTTAGATCTAGTAATACGGGTGTCAATGAAAAACTTTACTCTCCTTTAAGAACCTAATGCAACAATGGATTCTCATGGTAAGGTTTTGCTATTTAACATGTAGCCTCTGAATTTGTATAGGCATACAATTTGTCCGTGCATAAAACCTATTTCCATGTGAACCTTTGTGAATATCCTAAAAATGTTTAGTTCAAGACTTTAAAATTGTCTTCTAGCGAAGTAAAAAAGTTGCTGATGCAAAAAAAAATGTTAAAAGCTATAATATTTAACTCAGCGCGGGGAGCAAATTAATTTGATATATGCACATATCAGGACTCCCTCCACATAGGAAGCCTAATTAAATTCCTGACTTATTACCGGCTAATTCATCTCTGGTTTTAAACGATGACCCACCACGACGTGGACGATGGCCACATGAACACCATCCTCTTTTGTAACCGAAGCGAATAAACCGGATCGATGTCGCTTTTCTTTAGCAAAGAGGGCAGGATGTGCTGCAGGAGGAAGGAAACATCGCGGTAACTATTTCGCTCTGATCCCCTGAGACGATGACGGCGCCCGGGAGAGTCTTACACTAAGCATCTTGCAATCGAAAGCGACTGATGGTCATTTGCAGAGAGGAGTTCAAGAGTTTCACTGCTGAGCCGTGAAATGAAAAGTAACAGCTGATGTAGCACCCGGGCATGGCACAGCCTCCACCGACCTGCACCGCGTGGGGGAGGGTCGTCCGAGTCATCCTACACCCCACCCCATCTCCACCCTTTATTCCCCCGTATCACCCTACTTCCCTGTTTACTTCAGCAGAGAACTCATGAACGTATATGAGAAGCATCCATAGACCATGAATCATGAATATATCTTTAATTTAAAAAGCATAAATGATTACAATGCATTTAAAATATTCTTTTATGTTTTCCAAAAGTTGGAATCTGCTTTCACTTTGCTTTAAAAAGGTATCCTGTTGACTTGACGGGATTGTGTCGCTGTCCATGGTGCTGGATTCTATATTACAAGATTGTCCTTTGTAGCTCTCTTAGTTTTTGATCTAAGAAATTTTTGGTAAGAAATTCTCAGCAATGAGTTTGTAAAGATAATTTCATAGGAACACTTATGCATGAAGAAACACTTCCCAATTGTGAATTGTATGCGATAACGTGATTGTAGCTGGAGATATAATGTTGATTTTGTGAGTGTGTTATTGAGGGATGCTTAATCATGTGATCCCTATTCGCTTTTTTTAAAGATCATTTGATGCTGATTTCTTATTTGACTTTTAATCAAGATAAATACACGTAACTGTGACTGTGTTAATATAAACCGGGATGCTTGTAACTGCTCTACATCAACTTCCAACTCACATTCCGTTTTGACCAGCCCATTCCAGGACCTGATTAGTTTCCTCCGTGTTCATCATCTCGGCTGGGGTCGGTCTGTAGGCGAACACCGCATCCGCAACTCCTGATTGGACGCCACAGAAGCCCAGCACGAGCACACGGCGGCGAGCCAATAGCGACGCAACTTGTGTTCCTCGGAGGAGGGGCGTACGGCAATAGGGGGAGGGGAGCCAGCTTCCTCAACATACGAGGAAAAGGGTGTCAGTCTGAAGAAGAAAAATGCATTTTGGAGTAACCTGGAACGTGATTGTTATTCATGGCCAATTTTATACCATTTTTTAGGGGAAAGTGTTTGAAAATAATAGTATTTTGAAACGCTACGTTCATGCAGTACCTTAATCCCAGCTACAAGACTATGATTAAGCGCCTGAATGACTTTTAAAAGGAAGCAAACACAATTTATGTGCCTAATAATACCGTCAACATCGAAGAGAAGGAGATTAACAGACGAAAACAACACAGTACAATTCTAACCCTAACCCTAACCCTAACCCTAATCTGAAAATTATGTTTAAAATACATTTGAACATGTTTGGTAATGAAAAATAAAGAATTAAAATAATAAGTTTTACTGACACTATACGGTTGCACAAAGAGTGTTCAGCCCCAGAAGTGTGATGTAACAGACTGTGTTGATAAAGTTAAGGCACCAGGATGCATATATTTGCATTTTAATAGCTGGAGGGGAATCATGTTAATTTAGGCTGGAGGTGGGGAATACGGAGGACAAAAGTAATGAACAGCCCCAAGGACGGCGGGCTATAGGAAGGAGGGGTGACTCTCACCCTCAAACCTAATCTGCCACAAAATGGCCCAGACAGGCCATTGTGCACTACTTACTGCTCATATTGATAGCTGATGCATTACCTATTCAGTTATGCCATTTCTTGATGTTTGCTAGCTGAAGGAATGATAAGACCAGGCTTTTTAAGCAGATAGACCTTAACCCATTTCAAAAAGCACAGGGTGTTTTAGGTGGCCTACATTTAAATGTGAATGTAGATAATAGCCTTCAAAACAAAACTTAGTTATGATATTTTTAATGCAAAACAAACATGGAGGGTTGCAAAATTATATCAAAATTAACCAGTACCTAGATACTTGCAATTGCTTACTACAAATATATATAATATATATATATATATATATATATATATATATATATATATATATATATATATATATATATATATATATATATATATATATATATATTTTTTTTCTGTTTGGTGGTCTGTTTATATTTGCAAAAATAGTGTAAGTTGTGTCAGAGCCTATAATTCTACACTGTGGTATGCATAACATATCAGGCTTGATTTTTTCTAACACAAATAAGAGTGACGAAAAATAAACAGAGATTTTGATAATCAGAACCTCAAAAGTTTAGTTACATCATATTAAGTTTGGTTACATCCGGCGACTCTGGAATCCTATGCTTAAACAAAAGCGTAAGCTTACAGAGTTGTCCTTGTAACATTATTTATCCTGTCGCCTGCACATGCGGCTTATTTCCGAGGCATGACTGAGCGTATGCTTGTGTGTGACAGAGGGGGAGAGAAAGACAGGAGAGGGGGAGAGAAAGACAGGAGAGGGGGAGAGAAAGACAGACGAGGGGAGAGAAAAGATGACGAGGGGAGAGTTCTGTCTTTCTTTTTCACTGCTCCATCCGGGAACTTCCGGAATTAGCATTGACAACTGAAGCGCAACTTTTCCTGAGGCAGCGGAAATCTAAGCCGCGGACTTCCGGATGAAAAGATATAGTTCCCCGTTTTTACACAGAAAATTAGCGAAAGAAGAAGAAATCGAGGCGGTACATTGCGTTCGTCTTCAAGTTGTTTTTTGAGGAGGATCGAAAGTTTTGGTGCTGACATCTGACGTTCTTTGTGGCACTTTGTGCATTGGCGTAAAGTGAGTGATGGTTTGTACCCAGTAAAAGAAGCGAGAACTTGCTTTGCAGCCTGAGGTAGTTCTTCTTCGATTGTTATTACGCTTTAAAAATATTCTATTAAACGGAAAACTTCTCGCCGATTGCATCGAAAGGAAGAAAAGTGATTTTTCAAGTCGAAACATGGAACCACAAGGCCTTCAAGAGGCGCCAAGGAAAAGCAGAAATCCAATGTCATCAGGTAAATGCAACATCGCGTTATTATTATTACAGTCCACTGTTTTTTCAGCGAGTGTGTGCCGGAAGAAATCTGCTGCGATCCAACGCCAGGGTCGAAAATCGGGGAGAAATAAGTGGTTCGCCGATAACACTGCAATTCCCCAAATGTCTGGTGACGCCATAACGTATAGTTTTGAGTTGAGATTGTTAGTGTACTTTAGTCTACTTTGGTGTCGTGTGTTTTCGAGCAAACAAGGATTGTAGTAGTGTAATAATGCGGTGGTTTTGTGTAGCGATCAGAACGAGACGGAATATTTAGAGGGGGAAAGAACTGAGTCGTTAGGAGGCTTCGCTCGCCGCTTTCGTTCCTCCTCAACATAGTAACTTGTAACACTTTTGTGATACATTCGTCCTTTTCCTTCTGTTTAGAAATCCGAAGGTACAGATGAAGCAAGACCCACAGGTAATGTCTATATCCGAACCGGTGTTGGTCGTCCCTCAAAATGTGGCAGTTGGAGGAGGTATGACTTTAAACTTTTATCAGCATAAATCTCGCCTTTGTTTCTTTTACGCTCTCCTAGTTGTAGCGCGACGGGCTTTTCGTGCTTTTGTCCTTACGGTGACTTTGTATGGGAAAATCCCACTATCAGTGCAACTTTGACAGTACGATCTATTGTTCCACTTGCTATTTGCATTTCTTTTTTTTTTCTTGCTCATACTTACACTGATCATATTCTGTTCAATTGTAGGATGGAGAGCTTAAGAAACAACTACAAGAAAGGCAAAGAATAACAGCTCTAAACGAAAAACAAGTAAGAGCCCATGTCATATTTCCTCACTAGTGAATTATTGGTGCTTAACGTAATGCGACATTCTGTGTTATTAGACGTACGTTAGGGACCAAACGGAGTCGACAAAATTGTTTAAAAGTGCTGAAATGACCGCAGTGGCTTTAAAGAAGTAATCAGACGGGACAATGCTTTGCCCACATGCCGAATTATTGGTCAGGATAAATATTTCCCGTTGTGTAACATGAAATGTGCTGGAAAATTTAGCGTCCATTTTGGAGAGACGACATGCTTCTGGAGGAGAAGGATGCTTTCAACTATTCGGCGTTCACTTTTTCGCCTGTTTCACATCGAACTATTTGACATTCCGGCACCTTTTCCAGCGATCCGTGAAGCTTAAAGTTTATCCGACGCAATGTACTTTATTCCGATAATTTTATTGCCAGTCCAGTATTATTTCCTCATGGTCATACATGACGACGTGGTAGCGTCGATTCGATCACGGCGAAGACTTTCACTTTTTTCAATGCGAACGGCGTCGCAGCGTTAACTTTCTCGTTTTGTTGCGTTTTGTGTTAGATTGTTTTTGTCGGCAGAACAACATTGTCACTAATTTGCGCGACTGTAGGCCGATGGAGTTGGTCGGCCTTAAAGGAATGTTCTGCCTCTAAAAACCGCTAACATTGGCTAGCAATGAGCCAAAGCTCCGGACGGGGCAAGTAGCGGATTTCACCGGAGTGTCCTTAGGGAGCTGTCTTCAGCACCACGAGCGACACAAGCCAAAGTCACATTTTCTCTCTCCACACACACACACACACACACACACACACACACACACACACACACGCGGACCTTTTATACGAACAAGTTGCCGCTTTCTTTTCAGGAACCATTGTGCCACACCAAACCCAAATATGACAACATTTATACGCCACGTTAGTATTTTTGGGTGGAGGTTTCTGAAGAGGGAGCTGTCTTTCAGCACCATACCGCTTAAAGTCACAATCTCTCCCTCCCTCCCTCCAAAGCTACTATGGATCTAGTCGCTTTTTCAAAGTTGCTCATTTTCTTTAACGCAACATTGCTAATGTGATTAGGTGCCACATCAACCCCAAATACGACGCTCTCTATGTTCTGGCGTTTCTCTTCTTCCACCAAGTTTAATCGATTGCGTTTTCCTTCGGAATGCAGCGTTTCAGGTACTTGAACGGCGCCTTTTATCTCTGCAATTAAACGCGTTTCAAATCCTAAACGAAAGCGAGATGTCGGTAAAGAGGTGCCTGTGTGTTTAGTGTGTTGTTGTAGAGGTTCTGGTGCCATCGTCGGCTCAAGTTGTTGGCCGCGTCAAGTGTTTTTGTAAAGCGCTTCAGTTTGATAGTGGAAGCTTCCATTTTGTGAGAGAAGGGGTGTTGGTTTCTTCCTAACATGGAGAAAAAGTCTGCAGAGTTTCGTGGTGGGGGATGGGTCTATCTATGCCGAAATATTACTATTTTGATTGTTTTGATGCTGTTTTTGGGGAGGAGGGGGAGGGGAGAGAGAGAGAGAGAGAGAGAGAGAAAACGCGAGTCAGCACAGCACAAGGGATGTTTACTACACAAAACATTCTGTTCTTTTTAGCAACAAAATGTGACCTCCACATTTATTGGGTTTCCTCCTTATACACCACTCTAGAAAAGAAGTTGTTTTCCGTCGCCGATATCGCTTTTATTTTCACTTCCACCAAAGATTAAGAGCTTACAGACACAGGCCGCACCTGAAGAACAGGCTTCTTGAACAAAATACACATTTAAAAAGATATATATCTCTACACCATCTGTCACATTTGGCAGGATGGATGTGTTCCACTTTTCTGATGTTTTCGCAAGAGAGAGAGAGATTTGGTTGAAATGTTAATGCCGCTGATAATAAATATTAATACTTTGTAGACAGAAGAATTTCAAAGGTCTTTTCCCTTTAGAGAGACACTATTTCATTTCTTTTCTATTCTAAGAACAAGTTGTCAAGGTCATTTTTTAAAAGATCAGAGAGTTTGATTTGGAGTTTATGAAAATCAGCAAGAAAGATTGCTGTTTTAAGTTCATTAATTGGTTCTTAAGGCTCTTAGATTTTAAAACAGACATTAAGCTTTTGAAAAGTGATAGTAACCTGTCAGAGTAAGTTTACCAATTTTTGTAGGTCAAAAGGAAAAAAGCAAACAAAGCGACGAAGTCCATGTACTACAGAAAGTAAATTTTACTTTGTTAATTCTTTTAGCTTTTACAAGTTCTTTTGCCCAATTAACACAAGAAAAAATATAATGGGCAAATAATTTATTAAGTATTGTTTTTGAAGCAGTAAAGATCAATAAGACTATATCACTGTTATCGCGTAATGCACAATTGCCGATTTGAAATGAAATGATTTCTAAGCCAGCAAGGAAAACTATGTCCCTAAAATGAAATAATTTTTGTTTTGGTGCATTATGATCATGCTTTTGGGTGCTGCTTGTTGCAGAATGTTTTTGAATACTGTACAAGTAATTTAATCAAAATGCATAATTTCATTTTTTGATGTTATCAATTATTTTACCAATTATCACTACTTTTTAGTTATCTAGTTTAAACTAGATAAGTAGTTCTAACTCAAAACAGAACTTCAGCTGAGGGAACAGAACACAGCATCACAAAAAGTCAAGTTGTTATTATTATTATTATTATTATTATTATTATTATTATTATTATTTAAAGTTGCATAGCAGTGATTTAGACATTGAAATAAAGAGCAGCTAGCATTGTTCTTTACTTAGACATAACTGCTAGTAAAAATTATTTAATGCCAATCATTTCATCGTTCTTGTGTTCCTGCATTCACCCTTAGGGCTGAAAACAAATCTTTGGTTAATATTTCACTTCTTTCTTATCATTGCTATAAAATATCTCATCACTTAGTGAAAAATGAAAGAACTATATGACATATTTCAATTAAAAACGTCTTATCACAGAGTTAGCTTTTATTTTTGTAAGTCTAGAATGCTTGCTCCTTGTTGCATCACTAAAATAAAGTTCCCAAAAGTGTTGAACTCAGATATATTTTTTGGCTTCATTGCTTACCCAAGTGCACATTTCTCTCTTCACTTTTGGCTCTCGCAGTTTGGTTATGTTGAGATTTGTAGGTCCTCAAAAATGCATTTAGAGATTTAAATACATCTAGGCTAGATGCATACAGTATAGCAGAACTCAGGACTAATAATTAAAACTGGCAATTTAAATTATAAATATTGACAAAGGTTAGCTGCTTTTTATTTGTTTTGTAGATTAGAGAATATGGATTATTTAATTTGCATTTTGCATTTTGTTGGTATTTCTGTGGAATTGACGAACACAGCCAGGAATATATCAAACAAATAGACAAATATACAGCAGTCTTGTAAATGTACATAAGAAAAATAAAGGAGACAGAGGAGAGTGAGGAAAGTGTCTTGCTTCACTAATAAGAACACAGGCAGTAAAAAAGGAGAAGTAATATAAATTTACAGGGTAATACAGATTACATACAGTATATAGAGGATGTGTGTGTGTGTGTTCATGGAATGTACAAAAAGGGTAGTACATTTTCAAGTTGGCTTATGTCTTTTTGCTTGAAAGCAATTCAGCGTCTTGTCAGAAGCTGTTTGCTCGGATCTGTGTTTGAAGCTGAAAGCGACCTTGCTTTTTGCGAGCAGCTGATTGGCTGTTTTCACCTGTAGCCGATTCTTTGAGAGACACAGTGATTGGCTGGTTCCAGGCACCAGGGCGCATAGATAGGAATTGGCAACAATCATCATAAGGGAGAAAAGAGGGTTAAAACAATATACAGTGATGACATTTCTTCCTAAGCGCAAGATCTAATGAGCACAACTAAGATTTTGAGAATAATGGAACAACCTTTTGATGCCATTTGGCCATTGCGATCTGCCGTCTGACTCAACATCAGTAGTCTCCATAAAATTCAAATGAGGCTCAGGCTTTTGGCAGACTGTTCCTAGGTCAGTGGTTTAGGGAGGAGTCAGTATGGTGAATAATATGGTCCCTGGTCCTGTGGGAGCCGAGGGTAAGTCCCCTCCAGATGCTGTTGTGAGCTGCGTATGAGTGGCAGCTTGGGCTGGGTGAAAGGTTACAGGAATCCACCGGGGTCGGCAGCCAGCTAACGGCTCCTTTTTCTGACCGTTTCACTGTGTATGGAGTTTCACTCTGGGAGGAGTTACGGGAAAGCAACAAAGTTTATTGCTGATTCAGCAGACTGTTTAATTGCTTTGTTATTAGAATTAAAAACTGAGTAGGTACGGGGAATGTGGTATGTGTTCAATGGTGTATTTGCATGTGTGGAAGAAAGCTCTTAGGTTAAGGCCCCGTACACATGTAGCCGGTTTTTATGCGGTTGTCCACACGTAAATGGAGGCTTTAGTCACTTAAACCAGCTATTTTTGAAATCTCCAGCCAAGTGGAATTTTAGGTTCATAGCGTCATAAGTGTGCGACAGGAAATGCGTTGACGTCAGGTGTGCGACGTTTGTTTACATTGAAGACTGAAAATGGATATTGTCTAAAAGTAACTTGACTTCCCTATTTGTCCGTACAAAGCACCCTCCACTCGCCATTGTTTACGAAGCAACTGGACGTAAAGGTTATTGTAATTGTATGTAATTCATTCTTTTTGTCTATGATTCTGATTGGCTGACATGGTTCTACGCAGCTCTTGACAGTGTTTTCATCCGGATTCATGTGTACGGGCTCATGTGAACCAAGTTATTTTCAAAAATGGAAGAGAAAAAATATCAGTTTTTATAAATACCAGGCTATGTGCATATGGGGCCTAAATGGGTAATGGTGTTTCAGTTTCAGTAGTTTCAGCATTGTTATTGCTTTGTGCTTATTAAAAGCAGTCACAGTTATAGGAAGTACAGTGTCAGGTCTTGTCATGCCATCACTGTTTTTGCTTCCTGATACAAAAAACTCACCCAATTCTCTTTTTCCCTGACAAATGTACATTAGAACTCTGTATGATGTAAAATGATTTGCTATCATTTAAAGGTAATTTGATTATAAAGTTTTTTGATTATAAACTGTTATTTTTATATTGTAATTTAGTAATTTAGAAATAACTAAACTCATTTAATTAAGCCAACATTTGTAATTTGATGGTTTAAACCTGCCTAGGTCCAATAACTGGACATGAATGAGAAAACTAGAGCATTATGATAATCACCCAAGATCATTCGTGTGTGTCCACTCTGTATTATGGTTAGAGGAAGAATAAAGCCGCCCCCCACTGCATTTGGACACTCTAATGAAGACAGCACAAAGGTTTGTTTCTACTAGCAAAATTTATTTCTCGAATATCTGTATGCACTGTTTGTCTCAGCATCTAGCAGAAATCTTTCCAATCCTACAGCACCTCATTAAAGGGCACTTCTGTTTTTCTTCATCCAAGAGGACTGTCAGAGCTTTTATTTTCTGGGCCGGCAGTGTTTCACAGCTACAGAGCATTGTTTCAGACTCATGTTTTGTAGATGAATCCAAAGAGTTTTCTGTGTTTACTGCTTATGCATTCTATTCGTATTATTTACCATAAGCTTTGCTTCAAAGCAAATCACAATTGAATTATTGATAGTCCTAGAGGGTCTTTCTTGCGTGTTTCGGACTATGGAGCAAAAGAAGACTGATGCAATGCATGACTCATTATAGGTTGGTCTATGTTGGAAAACTCCAAACCTATATATTTGTGGTGTGTCTCCAACATCTACTTAAAAATCTCTCTCCCACTCCCTCATTGAAAGGGCAAATTCTCAGTTTACCACTCTCCCAAAGGTCATTTTGGGGATCTTCTGCAGGAAAACAGATTTAACAAGCATACAGATGGCATGGAAAGTAGCCCACAAGCATGTAAACACAAGTTTTTCTGAAACCCAAACAGGTCTTTTCAACACAGAAGTATAGTCCAGTCCCAGACCTATAGGTGTATGTGTGTGTGTGTGTGTGTTTGGCAGGGGATTTAGGTCTGTAGTGGGATATGTGCTGTGGGACACATGGATAGGCAAAGGGCATCCAAATGTCACCCTGAGAGCTGTGGCATAGTGGATGGTGAATGTCTTTTCCTGAACTCTCTCAGGACTATAAATCTCACTGCTTTTGTTCCCGAGCCCCCCTGACCGTGCCAATCCCTCCCCCTTTGTGAGCCGATTCCCTTTAATCACTGTGCTGGGAAGGACCTGGAAAGAAAGTTGCTCAGCTTAATCAAGGGTGTTGGGTTAGTTCTGCACTGACTGTTTGGCTTCAGAGAACAAGAGAGAGGATAAGAGGGAGATAGAAGCAGAAACAGAGGGGAAAGAGAAAGGGAGGGGAGGTATATGGTTGTGCAAAAAAGTCTGGTTGTTGATTTTCAGACGTTTCCCGATGTGCAAATCTGCCGTAAATCTAGATCCATTACAGTATAATTAAAAGTAAAGTAGGCTATTACTTTACTTAGTACTTTTAACTGCTCTTAGATGCTGATATGTTTGAGCCTTTGTTAAGACACAGAAAATAAACACATTTTGAAGAGAGCATTATGGAGAGTGAACTCACCTCAAAAAGAGAACAGCACCGATGCGAGTCAAACTGGGTGAAACCAACAGATGCTGAAGTGGATTAAATTTTCCAGATTAAACCGCACCACCGTTTAGATAGCACTACGGGCAGTTTAAATAAGTTTGACCATCATAAACCCAGGAAGGCCCCAAACCGCTATTGCGCCCCAGAGCAAGGCCCCTGTAATTAGGTAATGGATTATGGCCAAATGCCATAATTGTAAATATACCTGAAATAAGAGATCAAACAGAAGCACATCACCTGGTTCACCTTTGCAATCATATGGACGCATATTTTGGAGTGATTAGCTCTTATATGCCACCTGGTAACTTGCTATTATGACCATAAATTGACTTTTCATTGTATTCAAATGCTGCTGTTAGTATTTCTGAAATTTCAAAAAAGGGAATTGAGATTTCAATTGGGCATCTAAAGCACGGACCGGCACCTTAGAGAGTGCCAGTCATTAGCAAGGTTATAAAGACACTTTCAAGATGTCTTCACTGCCAGGTAAAGGTCATCACAGCTGCAAACAGCGAGAAGGTAAAGACATGCTGTTAACTAAACGCAGAGCGAGTTGAGCGAAGACTTTGACAGAACCTGATGTGCTGAAACTCTTTTTTTACATGGCAATTTTTGAACAGCTAATTATGGAACTGTGTCATAAACAGGTTGCAAGGCACCTGTTCAGCAGCACAGCGTTCTCGTTCTAATGACAATGGCTCTGCTGTCTCGCTCTTACTCCTCTTCGAGTCGTGTAACGGTTGGTTATTACTGTGCAGCAGTCATTTCCAGAGAGTCATATTAAAAGTGCTGATGTGGCTTTGCTGGCAAGCCAAGAGAAAGAGAAAGGCTACAGTGAATTAACCCACGTTGACTGCCACGCTAGCCTAAGCGTTCTCTCTCTCTCTCTCTCTCTCTCTCTTTTCTCTCCCTCGCTCCCTCCCTCCCTCTGCCTCAGAGCAACTCATGCATGCGCAAATTAATAGCGTCTACTAAGATACTATTTAAAAGAACACGCCGCGTTTCTGATAAGGCGCCTTCGCGGGGCACAGAGCGAGCCGGGCCTTACGTAATCCAGCTAAAATTGGACTGCAGATTATTATTATGATCAGCCTATTAGTTTGTACAATAAACAGGATTATAGGAGGCATACAGCTGTGAATGAGGGGCGGGAGGCTGAGGCTTATATCCAGCTGGGTAATGGGCTCTTGTTCCTTTTAGCGGAACATGCCTGAGAATACAGTTTTACAGTTTTCTTTTGTCGTCTTCCTTCTTGAAACAACGGTCTTTTTTTTTTTTTTTTACAGGTCGCTTCTGTACAGCTGTGTGTAACTTTATAAGCTGCACATGAGGCTCGATGGGCATACTTAAATGTTACACAAGCGGCAATTCATTTGATGGTTGTGTGTGTGTTTGCTCCCAAAGCGCTCTTTGTTTCTGCAGGTCCACCGACATTAATCACCATCACCAGAGGGCAGTAGAAAGTGGCATGGAGAGAAAATAGAGGAATATGGATGACCAGCACTGAAGGCATTAAGCTATCTAATACTAACAACGAGTTGCAAACAGACCTGGAAATGTGACAGTCAGAGCACTTGAGAACCATCAGGTTTCTTAGCATTTACACAGCGAGCTGGTGTGTTTCAGTGAGGGGGAAAAATGTTCAGATCGATGTTGCTCAACACATATGTCTGCTCAGCCTTTTTTTTAACTTGGGAAAAGCTAAATCTAACATGGACATTTAGATCCTGTTTGCATCACATAAGTGACTCCCCCGGTTTGAGACGGTCACCAAGAACAGGAATGATGTTGTGTAGGTCAGATCACGCGGGGTAGTGAAGTGTTTTTTTCCCCGACTGGCCTATTGCAGTGTTAAATGTCATAGAGCTTGTGTTCAGTGCTGCTTAACAGGAGTCAGGATGTGTCTTTCGAGGTAACAGAGTCATTTCTTGGCTTTGTCGTTTGTTTCAGTAGAATAATTTACTATTTTAAAAACACATTTCACTATTTGTCCATATATGTGTTTTTTTTTATCTAGTCGCCCAAGTTAACGTAAATCACTGTATTTGAATCAGAGATCAGAATCATTTTAGGAGGCTAAATCTCATTAAGTAAACACTCCAGTTTTGCCAGAAGCATCCAGTCTGAGCAATGAAGCTGGAAGGTGTTGAACATTATTTCTGTGAAGTGATTTTTGTTCTTTCATTTTTGGGTACTTAACTGTTTTAACACCTCACTGAACATCTCATCAGCATTCCAGCCTGCAGTTGTAATGGCATTAGTTAGGCAGTGTGGGCATTAAACAATGACTTTAATAGAAACAAAGAATATGGTCAGTTTGTTTGATTCTTCCTCTGAAGTTAATGCTTTGGTCTATTTTATAAGCAAACTGAAATGGTAAATGGCCATTATATGCTGTTTCTTTAGAGCTTCACACTGTATCTTTTCACAGACAGTTGATATTTTTTTTGTGTCGACAGCTTGATCAGATTTATATGCTCGAGAACACTGGCTAAACTGGCTGGTCATTTGTACCTAAAGGCAAATCTAAATGAGATATATCAGGTTTAGGGGAACCAAATGATTTAACATGGGATGGAAAATCTATAAAAGCAAAAGTTTTTTTTTTTCACATATGCCCAAGCAAATACAAAAAAATTAGAGGTCAACCAGTATTGTTTTTTCAGGGCCAATATCGATACCTGGAACCAATATGCAAAAAACACTGTAATATCTCTGTTAAAATGTTGAATTCTTTAAACACTAAACTCAACTGAAACTCTCTCCTCTTCTCGGAGCTTCACGCTGTGCTCATGTGTGAGTGTGGTGTGAGTGACAACAAGGCTTCAGCGTTAATTGGCTACTACTTGTGTGACATATTGCCAATCGGAGACTGTTGTGGGCAGAACATTATATGAAACAGCGAGTCGAGAGCAGACGGCACAGAGAGAAGAGATGGCAGTTGAGCCACAGTAGTGCACCTTGTAATTACTTAATATTGGTGATGGTCAAAATTAAACACCGATACCGATGTACGTGCCTTGTTTTTATTTCTGTATTTGCTCACTCTATGTACCTTATTTTTTTGTACTGTGTAAGCCGGAGCCACGTTGTCTCGTCTCTCTGTGTACCAGTATACGGCAGAGATGATAAGAAAGTTTACTTTGACTTTGACTGTTGACTTTGATAACCAGCAAAATGTCTAGTATCATCCCCCGATAATCTGACCAACGGATAATCTGTTAACCCTTACTAAAAATTCTTTGTAAAGAAAGTCCAGGGATATAGAGCTTTTAAGAGAAGACTTTCTCAACACTGGCCCTCGATGTCCAAAACTCTGGACAGGTTTGGTACCTAATGTCTCAATACATTTCATCAACACAAACACATACTGGATCCTACATTTCAGATTGCATAATGGGTTGCATGAGGTGAGATTCAGGTTGGAAAAACCTTGGAAAACCTGAATCTGGGCAGAACGTCGGGATGTGAGGACCAGAAGGGAGAAACTCTGTTTTAGAGCACAATTCGAGACCCAGTTCCAGCAGAGACACTTATTGAAGAAAGAATTCACGGATGCTCTTATGGGATCACAACAAGCAGTGAGAGGGTGGAGCTAACAATCCAAAATAAGACGATATGGGTTTAGCCTGGATTCTCTCTCCCTCCAACCTCCCCATCTTTTCTAATCTTAAAAAATCAAAGCGTGAAGACACACAGAAGCGTCACGCCCGTTCAGCAGAACTGGGGAACAGGAAGGGAGCAGACAGAGATAAACAGACTAAAAATTGTCGGCATACCAACAGGGGCCGGCTGCTGTTTCACTAGGAACGTACAACACCAGGTCCAGCTGGTACCGAGTGGGCATGACGAGCCGTGATAACGTTCAAAGTAAAATTGCTCATGCTTGGACGGCGGAAAAGATGCAACATGGTTACATCTATGTGGAGGAAAAGTAATAGTGTGTGAAAGTACCCGCAGTTTGTTCAAGTGTATAGTCAACACAATGGAGAACGTTTGCCTGTGCGAGCGAGAGCTATGCGGCAGTACAGATAAACAAGAAAAGAGCCCCATGTTATAAGCAGCAGGTAGGAGAAAAATGCAGAAAAACACAAGATCTGCCGGAGCTGTTAAAGAAAAGCTGTGTGATTAACATAATCTGAGAAGCATTTTCCTGTTTCTGCCTCGACTTGTCAAAGTAAACATTGGAACCGTAACCTCCCACACCGCCTGCTACGTCCGCGCTGCCCGCAGGCTAACAAGTTACATTTTAGAGGGACCAAAGTGCTTTGATGTTCACATTCAAAAGGCTTCGGAAATTGCCTTAATAATTTCAATTTTGTCTCCGGGTGCCTTGTATTAGTCTTTCATTTGAAGCTGGCTATATTTGTTTTAGTCCGGAGACGCGAGGCCCCACTCGGCATGTTGTTTTCTCTGCTAGAGAATATCATAACAGCCGTGCTCATTTTCTACTATTTTCTCTTTTTCGCGAAGCGCCGCATATTTTCCCACCCCCTCGCCGAACGCCAAGTGCGTGATCAATTATATTGGCAAAACTGATATTTGCAAAGTTCATCCAGATTTAATTGACCCTGTCCAGCCGTATCCTATGGCAACTGAGCCTGATATTACAGCTCGATTAAGATTAAAGTTCATACATTCCCTCTTGACAGCTCCCCCCCAAAAGGGACGACATTGTGTGCAGGGATGATAAAAACGATAGCGATGTGTATCAGGATAGATGTTTCATCAATATCAGTGAGAAAGTGTGTCAAATTTTTGATAGTTTTACTTCAATGCAAAGACTTGTCCAGATTTATTTACAAATGCTGGCGGTGAGTGACTGAAGCTCTGTGTCAATGACCATAAGACCAGAAATCTGCTATTGGGCAGTACCTTTAACCAACATGTACGTTTTTTATGTGTATGTATGTGACAAATACAGAATCTTAAATCTCAAGTCTCTTCAGGATAAAAGAGTCTGGTGATTGCCGTATGTGTAAATCCAATAACAGAGGAAACACCTATAACATTTGGAACTCGGTGGTCTGAGTGACTGGAACCCTGCCTTGGTAACCATGATATTAGAGGTTCAAAACCCTCAAGTCTAAATCTACTGTTGGGCCCCCAAGTAAGACCCTTAACCCCAAGATGCACCAGGGAGGCTGTCCCTGTAATTAGGAAATGTAAATCACTTTGGACAAGAACGTACCGATATCTGGTCGAGTCGCACATGTGGCTTTTAATAATTATACAAGTACCACATGTAGTGAAATGTATTCTGATTTGTGCAAATTTAACTGGACAGATTGACAGGTAAGATTAAGGAATATTTTAAAAAGCTACATTTTTAGTGCTAAAATATTTGGAGAAAAATATTCCAAAGTAGAAATTTCATTGAAAAATTAGATTTTGACAGTAGGTTGCTGTTACTGTGGTTTGTTTAGTTTAGTGTATACGTCTTAGTTAGTGTTGTCGCCTCACGGCAAGAAGGTCCTGGGTTCGATCCTCGGGTCGGCTGCCGGGTCTTTCTGTGTGGAGTTTGTGCTCACCCAGTGTTCGCATGGGTTTTCTCCGGGTCTGCCGTTTTCCTCCTACAGTCCAAAAAACAAGATGCTTAGGTTGATTGGTTACTCTAAATTGGCACCATAAGCTGAAAGTGAGTGATAGTATTTTCATTGTGAACACACTACAGCACAGAACACCCAAAGTACACCACAACGAAATGTGACCTCTGCATTTGACCCATCCATGAAGGGGCAGAGGGCAGCTGACATTGGGGGATGGTACCTTGCTCATGGGTACCTCAGTGGTACCTTTACCAGTCCGGGATTAGAACCGGCGAACTTCTGATCAAGGGGGGAGCGCTCTAACCATTACGCTGCCAACTGAGGTGTTTGTGTGAGTGTACTGTATGTGCCCTGCGGTGTGTTGGCGCCTGCCCAGGGTTGGTGCCCGCCTCATGCCCAAAGTCCTGGGATAGACTCCTGTCCCCACGTCTACGATACAGATTAAGTGTTTCAGATACCTAGAATTGTTATTTTTATAAAACGCTTGTATGTTATGTTGACTGGTTACATTTTTTGGTGAGTATTAGAAATGGCTCAGTTCAATAAGATCAAGAATCAAGATCAGATCCATAATTAACAATATCAACTGAAATGAAACGTATCATGATACATGTCTCGGACATATCGCTCAGCCTTGTGACTCTCAGTACGATGTGATACCAGACTCTGGACTGTTATAGCGAATGTGGACGTTCACATTGGGGGCAAGTGTGTGATGTTCACACTGAAGTCAGACACTTCTGAGGGTCTCCTAAAGAGTGATTCTTGAATGAGGTCTGGCCTGGGTGCACGCAGTAATTACAGCGAACGAGAGGGACAAAAGATCGGTGACCAGAGACTCCACGGAGAACAGCCTCATTCAAAAGCCGGATTTTAATGAACTTACCCAAGGCTTTGTCCCCCACTCCCCACTCCCCGCCCCCCCTACTCTATCCCAGGTATCGTAGCAACGCATTCTCTCACAGCATGTTCCTTGCCAACAAAGCAGGTCACTCATTCAGCTATTTCCTGTCTCTCTGCCTGTTTACTCACCCGTCGGCAGCGGCACGGCACGGCACGGCACGACTCGGCTGAATCGATGAATAACGTTTTCCTGTACGAGGGCTTATGTCACGTTAGCACATCGCTGACCGCACAGGCTACAGCACATGCACGCTAGCATGGCCTGGCGCAGTGGAGGTGGACGGGGTCAGACAGACCCATAAGTTCACCCAAAGGCCTGTTTAAACTGAATGGGCTCAAGATTGACCTTGTGACAAAGCCAGTGTTGGGGTGTAGCTAACTATAGATAGCGATGCTACTAACTTTTTACAGTTGCACATTAGGAGCAAGGCTACTTTTAAAACACTGTAGCTTTAAAAGTAACAAACTACTTTATGTACAAACAGTGTTGTAGCAGGACAAAAACGCTACATCGTTACAAAAGAAATATTTTTCTCTCTTTAGAAAACAGGTATTTTTAACTAGCAGGTGTTTCTCATTGGCGTTGAACTTGTAGAATTGGCATCTGATGCTGCCGTACCCGCACAGGAACATGCTCATTGTGTCTCAGTGTGCTCTTGGCAGCTGTGAGATGGAGTCAGAGTCCAACGTGGCCGGGATGGAATCAAGAATCAGTAGTCGTGAAATAGTTTTGATGTAGTTAGGTAGTTTGTAGCGTAGCTAACATCTATATTAATCATAAGTAGCTTAATCATAAGTAGCTTTTTGCTTCAAAGCTGATTTCACTACGTCTTCCTCTTGTACAGCTCCTGCATTTATATGTCAAGTAAACAAACTTGAATCTCGAAGTGGAAATTAGTTTTTAGCGGTAGTTAAATTGGATGAATGTTGACCTCTGAATTTACCTCGAATTGAAATATTATTTATCTGGTCGTTCACAGTCACAGTACAAAAGCCTACAAAGATGTCAATAATGATTGTTACGTTTCCTCCAAGAGCCGTCACTTCCCAAACGCCCAGAAACACCCTACCTTTGCAACAGAAAAAACACGAAATTCCGCCGCAAACGGCCCTTAACTCTCACTTTATCAGTGGCCGAGCAGGCATCAGCTCCTCTGCCCTCGGCGTTAAATCCCAAGAACTTGCGAATCAAACGACGGCAGCTAATAAAGGGACAAAGGCGCTTTAAAGACGGGCGGCGTCTGCGGCCGAAAGCCGTCCACTTTACGCAACTCCCCCCTTTTTTTCCAGAGGAGAAGAGAATCGGAGCCTTAGATCTCCAGCCGTTAAAGGCCACGGCGTTGGGATTACGGGGACTGTATTGACTTTTCCTTGATCATGTTTTGGTGCGTCCCGCTGAGCCGATAACCCAGTGCTCCGGCAGCCCAGTGACCGAGGGAGGCGGCAGGACGCCTGCGGTCAGCAGATTAGCGGTGGACACGAGCGCTGGCGCAGCGTCAGCACGCCAGGCCGCAGCCAGCCGAGACACTTTATCATCAAAACCCGGAGATCTCGCTCCACTCGGCGCTCGCGCTCTGTTTTCTCAGCGTTCTTCCAAAGATTGTGTTGACAGTAACCAAGGCAACACCATTCGGAGAAAACGATGTCTTTGTGCCAAGTTAAAAACCTTCTCTCTCTCCTTACCCCCCGCTCTTTTTTTCTCTCTCTCTTTCTCTCTCATTTTTAAAGCAATGCCTTGATTGATTTTGACTTAATCTTTAAAACAAATTATGCTAAGGGTGACTTCTTTTTCTTCTTATTAGCTCTTCTTTTTTTTTTCCTTCCTCCCTCCCTTTCTACCCTCACTGCCGTTTGAATTCCTGCTTAATAGGGATGGAAGACGTTCTCGCAAAAGTCGTATTCCTGGCTCGGGGAGGGGATGGGGGCCTAGTTTATTGCTGCATCTGTGTCTGAGGCATGTTTAATTAAAGGCTTCTGTTAGGAAGATCCCACATCTGATTGAAATCGGCTGCGGACTGACAGCACCTCTCCAACTAAAGCCTGCTGTCCTGTTAAAACACACACACACACCTGCCCCCACAACACTAGGCTTAGCAGACCACAGACCGGTAGGGACACGCCGTCCTACGGCCACGAGCCCAACGCCGCGAGACGGGGCTCGATAACGCAATTATGTGAGCCAGCACAGCCGTCACCACATCAACGCAGGCTAAAAGAATGTGTCAGGAGCTTGACGGCGCATAAAATCGTCATTTTCTCTCGTCTCCCGTCCAACTTTTGTTACCTCATTTTGAGACCTCTTACCTTTTTTTTTTTTCCTTTGAGAAACACATTTGGAGATGTCATTTACCTTCTTTGATTTATCAGAAGTCGTTATTGTAAATTCCGCCCGAAGCGCCGCACAAAACAAGCTTTCATTAGACTGAAAACGGGGCGTTTTTTTTGTTTTTGGTAGCTCCCTGAACAGTTTGAAAAAACATTGATTTAAGTCCAACGTCTGAATCAACACTCCATTGTCTGAAGCCTTGTATGACAGCGGCTTTCTTTGCTGAGCCGAGAGTAACGAGGTAACGAGATTAGATCGCGTTAGTTGACCTGCAGGATTACTTTATTAGAGCGGGCCAACACTTTCCAAAGATGACTTCATCTGTCTGCCTGCTATTCCCCCACTCTTTCCCTCTACTCCCAAAAGGCGACCTTTCCCTCTATCTCCCTCCTTCCCTCCCTCTGTCTCTCTCTCTCTCTGTCTCTCTCTCTCTCTCTTTCTCTCTCTCTGTCTCTCTAAGGACCTGAGGGGCAGGAATCCATTTCTTGCACAGTTGAATTGAAAAAATAATCACGAGTGAAACTGCTCCCTTTGCTGGAATATGATGATCTGCACAGGGTTTGTCGGAGAGGCAGGAAGACGACGTTGGGAGGGGATTAAAAAAAAAAAAAAAAATGAAACAATTACCGCAGCGGAGAGAAACCCTGTTACTGTAATTAAACGAAGCAGTGTCTGCCTGCCCTCAAAGCGACGGCTTATTATCTTCACGCTAAAACTAACGCCTGTCAGGGTCTGGCCTCGGCCCTCCGAGAAATCACAGAGTCTTATTTTTATTCAGAACTGTGAATCGGCCAATCGTGACCTGCGCTTTTGGACGACAAAATGCAGATGGAGAACTCTGCCATAACGCCTGTTTAACGACGAAGAGAGCGAACAGCAGCCGTAAAAGGACGCATCCGGCGTCATCACATAAGACTAATGCCTTCTGCAGCACAACGAATGAGTTGGAACAGTTGATCACATCCTTTTCCGTCTTTCAAGTAAATTTGACATGCTTTGACCATGAGAGAGAGAGAGAGAGAGAGAGAGAGCGGAAAGAGAGCAGAGTGGTTTAATGCCATTCAAGTGGACTTTTATTTACTGCTAGTCTCTTAGCCAGGCTTGTTTGTTAGTCTCCCTCGCTCTCTACTTCCTCCCTCCCAGAGTGTGTGGGTGAGAAAGTGGTTGTCAAGGGTTTTTCTTTCCTCTGCCACAAACAATAGACTCGCTCTGCAACTACAGACATCAGCGGAAAAGGGCAAACGCTTCCACCGGAGTAGCACCAAACGTCTCCGAAATGCCGTCTTTTTAATCTGCAACGAATAAAAGCGAAAGATAAAAGGGGTGTGGGATAAAAGAGGGCGTGCGGTGTAGGTAAACACGCGTTTCGAGATTTGGATAAGGCGCGCAGGTCTAAATTTGGGTCAGCGCTTGGCTTCCGTTGCCAGACACGTGATGTGATGTCATGGTTTTTATCTTGGCGGTAAAAACATCTTTGGAGAAGAACAGAGAGTTCGAGGCCGTTGCGGCCTGCTTCGCGTTCGAGTTCTGTTAGCCCACTGCTTGACGCTGCGATGGAGGAAAGGCGTGGCCAGCTCCCGGACACGCCCCCTTTCTTTTTCTTTCTCCCCCTCCTCCCTCATTTGCATAATCTTCTGGGCCAACGTCTCAGCGTACATGTATTATTGAGGTGGCCTTAAAAGGAAAAAAGGCAGAGTGGAGAGGCGAGAGTGGTGTCCTCAACCACAGTCACTTCAAAGTCCCCCTTTTAAAAAATTGATTGGATTTGGTTGCGCCTTTTTTCTGGCGGGAGGAGCAGTTTTTTCTTCTCGGGCACAAAAGCAGAGTCCGTATTTACACTCCGACCCGCGTTAACACGGCCTCTAGCGTCAGCTGGGCGGCTTGGCAACTTTTAATAGGTCAAGCGCCCATGTCTTACAACGCTGTAGAGAGCGGAGAGATGCAGAAAAGTACAGTAAGGAACAGTCTCCTAACTGCCACTGCAGCAGACGCTCTTGGGCGTTTGAACGTCTGTCTACAGACCCCTAAAGCTAAATAATATCCTTCGTTGTGGTCTCTGAGGCCTTTTTCTTTGCAAAAGCGCTGATTCAGACCTTAGAGCAGTCGCTCAGTGTGAAATGTCGTTGGAGTAAGGACCTCGAGTCCCAGCAAACTAATACTCGCACGGTTTATTAGCAGAGCACCGAGACAAGCTCAGGGGTACCATCCAGACACGTTGCTTGTGATTCAAGTCCCTCTAACTGTGGCCTGTTAGCTGACTGCCATAACTGCTAGCAGAATCATTTATCCAGCCAGCCTCAGTGTCGCGCTGCGAAGCTGCACTGCAGCACTTTGGCTGAACACACTTTCACTGGCCTGCCGTTGTGTGTGATCAGAGCAGGACCATTGCATCGATTAATTCGAACAATGTGAAATGTTAGCTGTGGTAATTACCCCAAAGCCTCGTGACCAGCGTGAGGGGAATATGTCAAGACAGAGGCAGTAGATAGGTTTACATGTATCACATACATTTCTTGAAATAAAAAAGTTTGAAATAAAAATCTTTAATTATTAATTGCATCTCATGTTTGATGTCGGTTTGTGAATTACAAATCTTCTGTTTGGAAAAGTCTTTCTTAAGAGGTACTTAAAAAAAATAAAAATTACTCAGGGAACAATTTGAGTTCTAAAACCTCTTCATTTTTTTGCTGTTCTTAAATGGTATTTACATTTATTTGAATAATGTCTTTGCTGTTGATGAAACACATTTTTAAAAAATCAGACTCGCAAATGTAGGGGGTAAAATCAGAATTTTATTTTTAAGGCCGTATCGTCCAGCTCTATGTCTGAACTATGGCTTTGGCTGTATATCATGGAGACAATGAGCAAGTGATATCCTTTTACCTCTAAACAGATCCTGTTAACAATTTCAGGGATTTTCTGTAATATTGATGCACATCTCAAAGTCAAATGTGGATTCTTGTAAAACATTAAAGGAAAACAGAACGACGGGAGGAAATCTGGTCCGTGCATGTGGACTTCTTATGCTAACAGTTTTTCTTTTATTTGGCTTTCATTAATCGCTAGCTGCATCAGCTATTCAGGGGAGAGTTCTGGTTAACTGGCATAATTTATGAGCAGAAGTTAGATTTGAGAAGTTCTATTTGCCACAGTCATAGTTACACAAGAACAATATATAGTGCAATAGAATTCTAGTTCAAACCTGAGACCTAGCAAAATAGGTTAAAATTATTAAGTGAAAAGTGAGTGATTATTTGTCATTGTGAACACACCACAGCGCAGAACACAATGCACTACAACGAAATGTGACCTCTGCATTTGACCCATCCATGAAGGAGCAGTGGGCAGCTAAAAAGGGCCGCGCCCAGGGAGTACCTAAGTACCTAATGTGCACCTAAGTGGTAACTTTACCGGTCTGGGATTCGGACCGGTGACCTTCTGATCATGGGGTGAACGCCCAAACGTTACGTCACCAACTGCCCCCAAAAATAGAAAATACTACTTAGCTACCAAACTACCTGCTATTAGTATTTGTGTGGAAGAAAACATGTTGAGCAGTGATTTATTGCTGTTGTACTATTCATTAAATTTCACAGTAGAGTTTCCTGGAAATTTGACCTATTGAAGACACAGTAAGAACTTTGGACAAACGCAAACCATTTTTACACAAACCTGGTCCTTAATTCTACCAAATGCTAAACCTCTCCAAGATCAGTAGCTGAGGGCGATTTCCAGCAATGGCGGACCTCCGCTGGCCTTGTTTTCTCCGGAGCCCTAAGGGAGTTGTCCTGGTTTTGCGAAGAGCTCTGAAGGAGAGGTGCACGAGTGTGTAGATGGAGACCGAGGTGCCCAGAGCGGACACGGGAGGACAAATGCGTCACGCGATGCGGAGGAGCCGGTCCAGCTCGTTTATTATGCCAAGGCCTAAAGGGGCGAAGGCAGAACATTCCTGCTCAGAGAAAAAAAATGAAGGCCCTCGTCACCAGGCTGTTACCTGTTACATCACAGCAGCCAGTGCCAAACTCAGCCACCTCCTGTAGGCACCAGGGTCAGGAAGCAGGATTGGTTACGGGAAATAGGCAGATGAGGTTATCAGATGGCAAGGAGATGCCCAGTATTGTTATTTGGTGCACATTTGGGTCTTGCATTCTACATTAGAGCTTGTTAAAATGGATAGAAACTTAATATCCTTGAATACTCAACGAATATAAATGAGACTTTAAATGTTCACATCCTTTTAACCTTTTGACTCGCACATAATTTGCATACTTTCGCCAGTCGCTGGTGAGTGGCAGGCTGATGATTTTGATGTGGGATCTAAAATATTTGTGGACTGATGTTTGCAGCCGGTGTTGGCGGGGATCAGGTCGCCGTTAAGCTCTGATGAGCTGTCAGGTCTACGCCTCTGTTCGTCTAATCCTGCCATCCCTTCGCAATCTGATCTCCTTCCCAGATCTCTCCCACTGCTCAAGGCATTGCTGTTTTAATTCAGATAATGCCTTTCTAGATTCGCTCTGAATATAATCTTTAGAAAATCCTCCCTAATCAGTGCTGCACTGGCATAAACAGCATGTTCGGAAAAATGGCAGAGCAGAAAGAGCATAATGGCTCCGATGTTAAAGAATGAGGTGGAAAGGAGTTAGTTGGTCTAGCGAGTCTATATTTGCCACAGCACTTGATACGCTTTCGTAATTCTGATTATTTCTGGGCAGGATGTGATAAGGTGTCACACAATTATCACTGTCAGCGACACCTACACTGTATCTATCCAAGACATCTGTGCACATCTGTTAGAGGGCATACACCAGACGCGGCAGAAAGTTCAGAGACTGCGGATCTCTTTTGCTGGATAAATTCAGCCAAATTCAGACTTGACAGACATTGTGGTATACATGTGGGTAAATAATTACCGTGTGAGGTTTTCCAGTTTGGTAACAGAACTGTTTCAACCCTAATATGTATAATATATGTGATGTACATATTATACGTTACGTTATACATTACATATCAACGTTTGCAATGTTTTCATATAATATGAAACAGGGAACACTAAATACTGTCACAGTTTATAAGATCACATTTTTTATGCATGTACTCCCAGAGTTATGATGGAGATGCGTTCCAATGACCCCATTGTAACTTTGTAAAAGTCAAATCATTCAACCACCAGTCACTACCACTACCAGCAGGAGATAGTATTTGGGCGTTTGAAACACCAAAAACACAGAAAAAATATTAAAGATGCACCAATCCAACTTTTCAAGTTCCAATACCGAAGCCAATACTTGGGATTTGGGTATTGGCAGATCGTGAGTACCGATCCGATATCAGTTTTTAATGAGTAAGTTGTGTATTTCTCTGTGAGCATGAGGCTGAGATTATTCTGTTATGCTTAAGGAAATGCTTGACTTAAATACTGTTTTCCTTAGTAAAACAATGAAAAAATTACACACCCATATGTATATGCTAAATTATTTATTATTAAAACAACATCTCAAAAATGATTCATTTAAACACAGTTCTGTCATTTTGTGAGGACCCCTAATCATGTGGCGCTAAAACCATCAGGAACACAGAGATTTTGAGCAAGAACGGTTATATACAGTATATTAGCCTTAGCTAAACTGGCATGAGATTAAAGATGTAAGATTTGTGTATAGACACTTACACTTACATTTGCCTAAAACATTAATGAGACAGGTCAGCAGTTTAGCTTTTAACATCTCGGTCCCTTTCCAAGGAATCACCTGCCATTCCAACCACATAAAGCTCTGCTCTGCTATGGTTGAAGGCGATTTTTTTTATTTGAAACCAGTATGTATTATTCAGAGGATCTCAAATGCATGAGAAAGCAAAAAAATTGCGGTGGAGTTACATTTTTAGGTGACGTTCATGGTGCAAGGTGTAAGAGAGGTAGCCCGATAGGGCAGCAAATAGGAGGCCCTCTTTTGATGTTTGGTTTCATAGCAAGATGGAGAAGCCTCCAGAAAGATTGGACCACACCCACCGCCAGCCGACTCTACACTTCAGTTCACAGAGAACATCAAAGGAACGGACATCTTCGTCCAAGTGAAGAAATCACACCTTTGATGTCGAGGTGGAACGTATGGCTCTAAGGGTTCCTCACTATTGTGTGTGAAGAGAAATAAAAAGTTCTTTGATGCCTTCATCATTTTTTCGACTGAGATATTCGTGGGCGAGCGGCGCCGCATTCGTCGCCGACTCTTCCTGGTGGGACGAAGTAATGAGGCGCAAGATGAACTAATAATGACAAAGTGTGGCGTCTGCCTCACGGCAAATGCCGCCCCTTTCCCACAAACCTGTACTGGGGAGAGCAGACAGCGAGGACGGAGTCAAAATCAAATACATTATTTTTATGATGAGAAACGGCATAATACAGAGAAGTCACAAAGATGTCACATTGTATTTCTCCACCAGAACTGAGCCATGTTTGAATATTACTCTGAGGAACATATTCACGATATGCACATATTACTTGCCATTTCTAAAATGTCAAAGGTTTAATGGCCACAAGGGTTGTAGCTAATTAGCATCTTGTTTTCCCAAGTTCTAAATGAAAATATAAACTAAATGCTAATTTTACTGTTCGTTAAGCCTGACTAATCTTTGATTTTTATAAGAGTTTCTCCATGTTGATTAGTGGTGCTTCTGGCTTTTCTCAAAGCTAGAGTTCTGAACTTGGGGCTATTATTTCTCAAGAAGCCCTCAATCAAGCAAAAACCATGCTAGGGTTGATGGTATCTGCATGAGTCACTTTCCCCACAGAACACACCTATACCCTTCTCTTTTTTTATTCATCTGCCACTTCAGGGTTACTGTGACCTGTGAGTCACAGTTTGACTGCAAAGGTGGAACAACAAGCGTGGAAGGAGAATGTCTGATGAAGGCATCCTGAGCAAGAATGCACAGGTCTCAGATAGACAAGCCACCAAACTGCAAAACTAACCGGTGGGATAATTGGCCCATGTTGGGTGGAGAGGCAGTGTTAGGGAGAAAGAGGGGGGAGGAGGGGTGTGGGAGTAGGAGGGTCGGTGAAGACGGAGGGGGCCGCCAGATGGGAGAAGATGAGATTTCATTTGGAACTTTCCGGCGAGTCTCCCCGAGCTGCACCAACGGAACTAACAGTGCTCAGCGGATATCCAACAAACACCTGATACCCTTGTGGCTTTCCCTGCACCCAGACGCTCCCTCAGTATTGCGTTCACCGTTTTGCGTTTTGCCGTAGAAAAAAGGCTTCTTGGTGCACTTGTTATTCTTGGAGAAGTCCACAATGTTCTAATTAGGACTGGACGATATTGATTTGAGTTTTTATGTTTGTTTTTTGCCCTCATGTTTGCCCTCTTAAATATGCTCAACTATTAAGGGTGGGATATATTTTCTAATGAAAAACTGTGTGTCTGTGTGATTTAAAAATAATTTAAGGAAACACACACAGATGTAGAGGCAGACTGGAGTCACGTGACAACACACAGTTGTATGTTTTTAAAGAGACAGTATATCAACATTCACTGGGGATAGTATTAACAGATTTAAAAAAAAAAAAAAAAGGATTAACAGAATTTTTTAAATAATTGAAATAATTGTCATGGGCAGGGTTGCAGTTCTCCATGTAATTTATAAATAAGGAAAAATGGCCATATTTGCTTGAATGTTACGTCCGCAGGTGAAAACTAGCATAAGAGGGAGAGTTTTGTTCCCCTTAATTCAGCATTGATGCTTTTTCGCAGGGCCCGTGTCAGTTGCCCGGTTTTCAGGCCTGTTCTATACACGCTGCAGCTCAGCAGCCAGAAGATGGCATGGTTCGTATGCAGTCTCTTCGAACTGGAGATCAGGCAGCTGCGCTATTAATAGGCACGCTATGATTTGACTTTAACCTCAACACCTAGAGAATGTGAGAGAGTGTGTGTGAGAGAGAGTGCGTCGCTGTAAATAAACAAATACTTCCTGAGTACTTGTACCTAAACAGATTTTAAAGACTCTGACCTTACTTCACAGAAGCAGAAAATAACTTTATTTTATTTTTAATTAAAATTACAGTCTCCATTTCAAATTCAAATTCAAATTTATTTATATAGCGCTCTTAACAACAGTCATTGTCACAAAGCACTTTACATATAACCGGCCTAAACCCCCCAGCAAGCAAGGCTGAGGCGACAGTGGCAAGGAAAAACTCCCTCTAATAGGAAGAAACCTTGAGAGGAACCAGACTCGGAAGGAGACCCCATCCTCCTCTGGGCAACCGGTCGCACAAACATTTAATACACAGCAAGCAGTAGTTCAAGATGGATTGTTAGTCATTTTTAAAGAAGTAAAGATATAAAAATAATCCAAGGGATGTTTTTAAATCCCGAGTTGTTACTGGGCCACTTGCAGGACCCTCTCAGCACCTCCACATTCATAAAGCTTCTGTTGTTCCTAGAGAGACTATTCCTTTTGTATCAAAAAGACATGAAGTGTGGACTCACCAAATTGATGTGAATATCTAAATATTCTGTAGCAATGTTTTACTGTATATCTGAGACAGAGCTGACAGCTTTATTTAACATTAAATTTACTTTAGAATAATTTGTAATTCACATTTATCAGACTTATCAGACTTGCATTTCCTAATTACAGGGATTGTCTCACAATTTGGGATTAAGAGTCTTGCTCGGGGTCCTGTGGTGGTAGTGCTGGAGGTAGCATAGAACCAGATTCCGACTCATGACCTATTGGTTTTAGTAACAGTATCTTACTATTAAATAAGGGTTCATACTCACTAAAGACTAACAATTTGCCGCTCTTTTTTGACAAATTATAGTTTTAATTATATATATATATTTTTTTTTTTAAAGTAATCCAGATTTTTTAATGAAATGAAATTTCTGTGAAATTATTGTAAACATCTTAATATTTAGTGAAGTAATTTTATACTGTTTATTTGAAACACAAGGCTGATACATAATGGCAATAAATAAAACCAGGGTTTAAACTCAGTGCAGACTAACAAATTGTTGCTTTGTTGTGTGTGAAGATTTTGTTGTTCTAACAGATTTCAACAGCCCCAGGCTCTTGTCAGGGGCGGTTTTTGGCGGTAGAGACATTTGGTACGAGTTCAGTCAGGTGTTTTGTTCTGCATTGCTCTTGGACAGGAATTTGGCCTGACACGGAGGGGCTGGGCTGGACAGAGAGCAGCAGAGGATGCAAGCTCAGGCGAACAAGAAGTGGGATTTAACACGTTTTCGATTTGTAGCACACATCCAGCAATATATACCACTCAGAGAGAACGAGTTGGTGCCTTTTCTTTGTAAAAACTTTACTGAAAAGTTTCATTATATATTATTAAACTTAGAACGCAGAGCACAAAAAAGCTACATTTATGTGTCCATTCATATTTTACCTATGTGTGACTGTTTGGTCACCTTAAAATAAATCTTTCTTGTATCAAACAGGCAGAAAAAGACTCAGTTGCAGTGTTTTATTAACACATGATAGGTGATCGGTTGGCGTGGTCAAAAACAGGCAAAGATCAATGATCAGCAAACAAGAGCAGAGCAGAGAATCCAAATTGTAAACAGTAAAATGGGCAACAGGGTCAGAACAAGGGCACACGGCAGCACTGAGTGTAATCCAAACATAAACCTGGTTAGAGCAGCAGAACAAACAAAAAGGTTCAAGCAACAAAGTCAGATGGTTAAGCACAGTTTTCAAATATACATGAAACAGGGAACAGGGGCGCAGCAGTGCCTCTAGAGCCCTGGAGGTCATGCTGCACCAGGGGCCGCCACAGTGTTCCACTGTTCATTAATCATCTTGTTTCCCAAATTTTGTAATTAACAGCACAGACAATTAACCGGCACATTTCCTTTAACATTTTTAGAGAGTGTATCATTGGTAATTTTCATGCTTGCCCATCTCCCAAAATGCCTGACTCGACTCATCAGCTAATTAACAAGCTCTCCGTTAAAATGGGCATTTTAGTGCAGTTCTGCGGGAATGCAGAAGCAGGATTGAGAAACGCTACATTAAACCTCACTTGAGAAAGGGGAGTAATGGCAAAGAACTACTCCAGAAGCAGAGGTGCTCTTGAATCAACTATCAGCAGTGAATAACTCTCTATTAAAGATGCATGAAAGAAAGATGACTGTCTGATTTATTCATCTCTATATTGCAGTAACACCTCCCATAGCTTTACAATGAGTGAGAGGGGACGTGTCATAAACGGAAAGGTGAAGTGATAGTTTTCATTATTCTGAGTCAAAACGTCCCCCCATGGAGAACTCGGCAATCTCTTCCCTCATGAATCCAACCACGTGTCCAGCCCTGGCAGCCATTCTCCTCATTGAACACAACTCAGATCCTGAAGTTCACGACTGGTTTTGAAAGGCTGGTGGCATCTCTTTAAAGCGCAATAATTTGACCGCATGTTCAGCTCGCAGGTGTTCAGTCACGGACTCGCTCGCTCACAAGTCGCAACGGCAATCGATGGTGACAGCGGCTCTCCCAGTGTGACAAACTACCTGTTTACACAAGCAGGCAAGGCTGGGGTCAACCAGACTTTCTATAAACTCTATTTTCAAATCAGGAAAAATGTAGAAGTGGAACTTCGACTGTGGAAAAACAACGTCTGAAAGAATATTGCTTCGTTTTTGGAAAAAAAAAAAAATCCAATGAGGTGTGTGCCTGGACTTTTCATTGAAGACTCTTAAGGGGTAATGGAAGGGGCAGCAGGAAAGCGGTGGAGGAAAAGATGGAGGGAATGGGGCCGTCCTTGCACTGTCACTCATGCACACAGGCACTAACAAAGCAGCCCAGCTCGTAATGAATGGCCCTTTAATTTGTTTTTCGTGACAAGGTCACAGTGAGTGATGGGTGAAAAGCATCTATTTTACCTATAGTGTTCATTAGGAGGAGGACAGAGTGGAAGAAAGAGATTTCTGCACTGGACCATGCATCAGGATTCCTGTTCATTCCATTATGCGTACAAGAGACGTGCAGAGGTGGGTAGAGTAGCCAAAAATCTTACTCAAGTGGGAGTATTGTTACTTTAGAATAATGTTACTCAAGTAAACGTAAAAAGTAGTCATCCAAAAATTTACTCAAGTAAGAGTAAAAAGTACTTGGTGAAAAAACTACTCAAGTACTGAGCAACTTCTGAGTAAATTAAAGATTAATTTGTTTATCATATAATCAAATATGCAAAAAATTAAAATAACAATGTACAATGTGTTTGGATTTTACCAAACAATATTACATAAAAAAAACTAAATAAAAAAATCTATACAAAGTAACATAAATTAAGGCTAATTCAGCCACAATAAACAGTACAATAATCTGTAATAATTTAATAACTTTTTTAGTTTAAACAAAAAGGCTCAGCAGGCAGAGATTGCACAGTACAACAAGAACAAGTCTGTCTGTGCATAAACTGTCCTGTGTGCATGCGTGCGTGTGTGTGTGTTTGTGTGTGTGTGCGTGTGTGTGTCTGTGTGTCTGTGTGTCTGAGTGTGTCTGTGTATGTATGTGCATGTGCGTGTCTGTGTGTGTGTGTGTGTGTGTGTATCTCTGTGTGTGTCCGCGTGTGTGGTCATGTGACTGCCAAGCTCCTTTTGATTGGTGGAACGGTCATTTAGGAGGAGGTTTGCCGACAAAACAAACAGATTGTGCATTGGATAACAGATGAATAAAAATAAAAGTAGCGAGCGGAATGTTGCTCAATGTAGCAGAGTAAAAGTAGCATTATTTCTTCACAAATATACTCAAGTAAAAGTAAAAAGTATGTTGTATAAAAACTACTCTTACAAGTACAGTTTATCCAAGTAAATGTTACTCAAGTAAATGTAACTGAGTAAATGTAGCACGTTGCTACCCACCTCTGGAGACGTGTTCATATAAAGTGCTATAAACCCTGTCCACTTCCTCATGGATGTAGTGTATGTTGTTTTTCCACAAAACAAATGTACGTCACTATCTTTAAGATGAGAGCGTCAGATACATGCCATAAATGTATTGTGATAATTAGTGCCTAAGGTTCCTGCTAGTAATTAAATAAGAGCTGTGTTAGATGGACATGTAGTGTGGTTATTATTGATAGTCTTTGCAATGAAAATACACAAAGCAAAACACTTATGACTGTATGAAGTCTTGTTTGTATATCTTTTGTTTTTGTTTTCGGCACTGTTCACATGAGGTTTTTAGATTCAAGATGATTTAGCATGTGTGTGTATGACTGTATGAAGTCACGTTTGTATATATTTCAGCTTTGTTCAAGTGCTAATGCAAATTTGTAGCAGGTCAGCACTGTTTACACTAACCCTAGAGCAGAGGTGGAAAGAGTACTGAAAATTTGTACTGAAGTACTGTTAAATTGGTTAAAATGTACTCACTTACAAGTAAAAGTACTGGTGTTAAAAACATACTTGAGTAAAAGTACAAAGTACTCCTCTCATAAACTACTCAGAGTACTAATTACTTTTTAACCGATGGATGCTTTATTGTGTTGTCGATAGCAGGCTTTCGATTCGATTCACCAGTATAAAATATCTACGTTCAAAGCACATTTCTCAGATGAACAAGGTATAGAAAGGCAATTTGTTTTGTAAATAAATGTAGATATAAAGCAGGAATTTTGTTTATTAAAACAATGATAAAAATGTTTTTGAACATGCATAGAACAGTTTAAACTTTTCCCAATACACTGCGAACAACAGGCAGATAAGTGTCTTAAATTCTTAGGCATAATAGCGTTTCTGTCACATTTCACTTTCTGAACCTTTTGTTCAGTTTCAGCAAGAGCTGGTTTTCTAAATTAACAGAGTCTGTCCGGCTTCGTTTGGCTCCATTTTGTCTTCTTTGTCTCCAAATCGTCAGTCTATAAATGAGTTTGTACTCCTCTGTGTAGTACCTCCAGAAAACCTGTGCCTGCTGCTGCAGCAGAGTTTATTCTTTGCTTACGTCATAGATTAATTGGCGCGGTCGCGATTGCACAGCCTTATTGGCTGCAAAGATGCAGATGAAAGGTTTGAATATTAATTCAAATTGTGGGCGTACTCAGTAGCGACTTTTGATTTTATAAGTAGCGAAGTAGATTACATGGTGTAAATTGTACTCAAGTACGAGTAAAATTACACACTTGAAAAACTACTCATAAAAGTACAAGTACCCAAAAAATCTACTTAATTACAGTAATGTGAGTATTTGTAATTTGTTACTGCCACCCCTGCCCTAGAGTTTTCAAGATGGTTTAACGCATAAACCTCTGCTGAGAAATTATTCTGGGGTGGATTTCCCAAAAGCAACTAACATAGCTTTGGTAACGTACTTAACAATATGTTAGCAACTGTGCTTTGGGGAAACGAACCCCTGATTGGGACATAGTACATTCAAGAATAGCTAAAAAGCTGAATACACGAGAGAGTGTGAACTAGTTTCTTAGTAACAAGCCCCATTATAGTCCTGTTTATTAATAGAAGTTGTGATTTCAGAGTGCTGGTCAGTGATCTGATTGTTTGTGGAACATCCATGGGTAAGAATAAATATGTGTAATACAAATAGGCAGAAATAAGTTAACAGTAAAGTGTATTTCAAAGTGAAGTGAACCTTATTAATACAGATGGTCTGATCCATTACCAGTTTTGTTAGTGAAATAATTGTTTTCTGTAGCCATGGATGAGGTTGAACCATTCGTCAGTTAATAATCTACATCAGCAGCTTCAAACAACAGGTTTGTTGTGTGCTTCACTTTTCAAAACTACGTTTTTTTGAGGTGTTTTAATTAGTCCAGATCACTGCTTTCAAAGTTAAATTTAAATAGTGTTTGTTACGGAATCATAACTTAACTTAGGAGTTTGATGTTCTCAAAGAAAAAAACACTGAGAAATTACAACACATTTGAAAAACAACTGATGGAACTATCGGACATTCTCGCTGTGAGGTGGCAGCGCTAACCATTGCACCACCATGCTGCCCCTAATGGAACTTTTCATTTATTATATTTATTGCCTGTTTTAACTTGTCAGTGCCTAAAACATCATTCATTTCATTTATTTGTTTAGACCTTTCACAGCAGAGATTGTCACCAAGTAGTTTAGCACATCACCAAATCCAAGGACCTAATGAGCAGTTCTAGTGAGATGGTGGCAAGGAAACTCTGTCTGTAGTAAAGAAGAGAGTGAGCAAGACTCAAAAGGGACTCACATTCTCTGCTGGGCAATACCAGACTGAGCTCATGCTTTTAAAGTGTGTATGTAAGTGTGTGTATGTACCTTAAACCAAAATGTAATTATTTAGATGGTCAGTTAAGGTTGAAGATGTCTCCACAGGTTCCATTTACAGCATTTAGCAGACAGTCTTATCCAGAGCAACTTACATTTCCTAATTTCAGGAACAGTTCCCCTGAGAGCAACTTAGGGTTAAGGGTCTTGCTCAGGGACCCAGTGTTGGTAATGCCAGAGGTCGAATTCAAACCCACGACCTTTTGGTCCAAAGGCGAGTGTCCTACCGCTAGGCCACCAACACACGACAGGGTTGCTGGAGAGCACAGGTTAACACTATTTGCCCCAAGTTACTCCAGGGACTGCTGTAGGAACTGCTCCTAAATACTAATTTTACTCTCAAAAGTATATATATCAAAAGTATGTTTGAGCCCCAAACTGCATAGCCAGTTGTAGACATCAACATCAAACTAGAATATGAATTAACTGGCGTAACATCTACGTATGATGGTCTAGAATTTTTTGGGAGCACATTAGAGAGGTGACAGGTCGTCCTACAGCCCAGTTAAACTGCTGACTTCCACGCCACTTATGGAGTTTTCATACAGGCTGGGGTTAAAGCGGCCAGGCTGCAGAAAGCCTCTCACTGTACAGGATTACTGAAATCTGTTAAGTGGATGGCTAGTCAGATCACTCTCGCTGGTTGAGCTAAATGATCTACTTACCGAGAGAGGGCTATAAATTCGGGGCAGCGCTGTCTAGTAACAGATTATGAGAATTACACAAGGCAGCGTCGTGCTCAAGAGGACCGGCTCTGGATGGCCTACGCCAGCACCAGTCAGTAACACGTTGAGCTCCTTCATGTGATGACTCGACTAAGAGAGTTATGACGCTGGAAATGATAACTGAATTTCGCAGTAAGCCTTGACCTCCACATTTGGAAATTAGAGAACGAACCTTGTTGCTAGACGATTAAATAACAGTGACGTTACTTCTAGTTAATGAGTACACAAGGTCAGCTCAGTAGAGACTGTAGAGGTTAGCTTTAGTTTTCACACTGTCACTTGTATTTATAACCTGGAAAAATAACATACCTGCCAGCTCTCCGAGATTTTTTCCCTTTTTGTGATTGCTCAATTGTGTTCCCATGGTGACATTGTCGCGCCCCGGGTGGAGGTGACTAGCTGATTATGACTACAAATAGCGTCTGGCTAGAGCCGGGATGCAGGTCAACGTCAGAGCAGATTCTAGCTTTATGTTCACTATCTTCCATTAAGATGTGCAGGTGAAACAGGGAAATGACATTGAGTTGTGTGTTTTGGCATGAAAAGATTTGTCGCTGTTGATAGCTGGCTAAATGAGCGTCTGAACGTGCAATTAGCATTCATTTGAATTACATGTGTTTGAAAAAACAAACTGTCAAACTTCGCGTGGCGAGGTCCAAAAACTCATGCATACTGATTATACTTCCCAAGATGGCTATGTTACAGTTGGTCTCTCCTGACCCCTGACCCATGTTTCACTTCCCCACGCTTCTACATAATCATGCAAAGTGTGAAAGAGTGTTAACAGAGGAACTGTGAAATGATCAAGTAGATTTAGTACTCAAATGGTTATCCACTGCTGCAGTTCACATTTCATAAAAGATCACATTATTGCCTTTTAATTAAACCTTTAATAAAGTACCCAAATTAAATCATAGCACAATGAAGTCAAGGATTGTGGTCTAGTGTTAGGGTCTTTGTCTGTGGACCAAGGGGTTAAAGGTTCAAATTCTTTTCTATCCTACTGACAGAACCACCACCACTGGGCAGCTGAGCAAGACCTTTAACTCCAAGTTGTTTCCAGGAGGCCGTCCGTGTTATTAGGAAATGGAAGTCATTCTTTATAAAAGTGTATCTTAAATAGCATAAACGTATGTTGGTCATTAGTGATTTTATTTATGTAAGAGTCACTATATTATTTTTGGGGCAGTTGGTGGCGTAAAGGTGGGGCGTTCACCCTGTGATCAGAAGGTTGCAGGTTTGAATCCAGGATCGGTAAAGTTAGCACTGAGGTACTCATGAGCAAGGTAGTGTTCCCAAGCACTGCTCCCTGGGTGCTGCCCTTTCACTTTCTATTAATGCTGTTGCTATGTTGGTGATTGTTACAGTGATTATATACTTAAAGAAACACTGTAAAAACGGCTATGACTGTACAAAATCATGGCTGAATTGCTTTCAGATACTGATGGAAGTTTCAAGAATGTTAGCACTGTTTAGCACTAGATTTTAAGACTCACGATCATTTAACACCTAAAACTGCTGCAAATTAAATATGTGCACTTCTCATATTAGGACAGAAATACATTGTGGGGGTTCAATAATAGCCACGAAGCCGAATGAATTAGATGGAGTTCGCACTAGTTTCTTAGTAACAAGCCTCAATATAGTCCTTTCTTAATATGTCATGATTTTATTATGCTGGTCAGTGATCTGAGTGGTTCAGTTGTGAGTTATTTGTCATAGTCTGAGTGATACAAAATAACAGGTGTCAACTATAACTATAATAATTAAAGTCTAATTCATATGAAGCATATATAAACCGTGTAAATTCAGATAATTCGACCCATTACCAGTAATATGAAAAGTTTGGTTTCTTAAAACATTAAGGAGATTAAACCCTTCACCAGTTAATAATCTACATCAGAAGCTTCAACAGAAACATGAGCATCGCGAGCTGCAATGGTTAGGGAGTTGCTCCTGTTATCAGAGGGTTGCTGGTTCAAATTCCAGACAGTGAATGTACCATTGAAGTACCCCTGACGACGGTAAAGCCTCCAGTCCTGCTCGCTCGACACTGCCCAGTGCTCCTACATGGATGGATTAAATGCAGAGGTCCAGTTTCATTTCTGTGCTGGGGTTTTAAAAGTCCCTTTCACAAAACGTACAGAATGTTCATTTCATATTCCTTTTTTTGAAACTTACTACCATGTTTTTGTGGTCTTTTAAATAATCCACATCACAGCTTTCAATGTTAAATCTAAATAAAATTGTAACAGAATCATATTGTGAGTCAAGATTTTGATGTTCAAGCATCAGATATCTAAAAGAGAGTATGTAGGAGAGTAACGCAATTAGAAAACAATTCATGGAACCATTCATTTATCACAGCTTCCCCACACCGAGAGAATAATATCAAGCTGATTTTTCTCCTTTCTTTATTATTTATTTATTTATTCAGGCAATTTCATTCCACTCTGTGATGATAACTTTTAGCCGTCGACATTTTACCACTGTAAATGCATTCAAATTAATTTCCCATTATTGCCGCACTTATCGGAGGCACCAGGAATGTAAACAAAGATGGAGACAAATGCAGAAAAAAGCAATTAAAAATAAATGGGCTTTCAGCCGGCATTGCCTCGGAGAAAGAGATAAAGTGTCGTTCCACATCCGCTGTCCGCTGAGCTGCCGTGCCGGTGATGGAAGCAAGGTTTTTTTGTGGTCATTTGGACATTGTCTTTGGGCTACCTTGGATCATACATCATGAGCCCTGTTCCTTGCATTCAATAAAGCATACAAGAGACATCTTCATGTAAAGTGCTAGTATATACTTTGTCCACGTCGTCCTTGATGTTCTGCATGGTATTTTTGCCGCAATTCAGGAGATTGCCTTTGACGTTTCAAGGGCAATAAGTCTCTTAAGAAGTACCAGGATGCATCAGGATTTTGAATTTGAAGTGTCATTAAATTGTCATTTCAAAAATATACTGAGAAAGTGAAATAAAAATAAAGTTTTTAATTTTGAAAAAGGGGCTTTAAACTGAACACATCACTTTCTTTTTTTAAAGGATGCACATAATTTTAGTTTATTTATAAGAGCAGGATATGTTTTTAAATTATTGAAATTGTTAATCATATTTCATATTGTAATTTTTAATAATGATTTCAGCTTAATTGGACATAATTATCCTTTGCTGCTGTGTTTCATCCAAAGACATCATATAAACCTCATAAACTGTGTTAGTTGTTCTAGTCTTGTCCAGTCCTCATTTTTTCCCGTCTTTTGTCTCAGAGGACATTGTTTCCTCTCCGCCTTTGTGCGCTCCCACCTAATGAAAAGTGCCATATAAATTTAATTGGCCATTGTTATTGTGGTGTGACCTGCTGGAAGAGGCAGGGGACCTGGTCTCAAAACACACAAAAACAAGCCAGGGAAAGGGGGCTGGGGAAAGGGTTGGGAGATGGCCTCACATTTGTCCAGTCACGTCTAAATAAAGTTGAAAACATTCATCATCTGAACGCACTCCCTGCATTGTGTCCCAGAGTCTGAGACCCTCTGCATTTGTCACTCTGACAGAGGGCCACTGCAGTCAGTGACGGTGTGGTAATGATATGTACTTCACACTTACCATATGGATGCCTTTTATAAATCTTCGCTTTTCCACGGCCAGTGAACACCTTGGAAAGTGGTGACAAGAAACACGGAAACTGTCTATTAAGCTCTGAAAGCGAGCACTGGAGTCTGTTCGCAGATGTGTTGAGAGTTGAGAGCTTCAGGAAAAATTGAGTTTTATATTCGATTTGGTTTTTATAGTTTGATTCAATGCATGGCTGGTTCAGGGTGAAAGTTACTTCAGTCGGTGCTGTTTCAGGTCAGCCATCTACAATGACAGACAGTTCTTTAAAAAATGTGAGTCATTTCTTTTATAGCAATGGCATATTAGCATGAAAACTATGCCCAAAGCAAGGCATACTGTGGATGCAGTGCCTTTTTCTGGTGCATGTGATGGCTAGACTTGATTAAAGTGAAAGTGAGTGATTATTTGTTATTGTGAACATAGCACAGCACACAGTGCACCACAACGAAATGTGACCTCTGCATTTAACAGTGGGCAGCTAACAAGCAAGAAGTAGTGTTGTAGTACTTGAGACCGAGACCGGTCTCGAGACCAGTTTTTGAAGGTCCCGGTCTTGTTTTGGAATCGGACAAAGAGGACTCTGGATTTTATTTCCGAATCAGCTGAGACCACAACTCTGAGAATATTACTATTAATGAGCTGTTTACTGTCAGACTGGATAACTCCAAACCATGACAGATTCCTACAACTCCACTGAGGTACTCACGAGCAAGGTACCGTTCTGAAACGCTGCTCCCAAAGCGCTTGTTAGCTGCCCACTGCTCCTGCTCCTGATGGGTTAAATGCAGAGGTCACATTTCGTTGTGGTGCACTGTGTGCTATGCTGTGGTGTGTTCACAATGACAAATAATCACTCACTTTCCAGAATTTGGCAATGAAAGTGCTGTCGGTCCCAGTTTTTAGTAGAGAGGGCATTATAATGAATAAAGATGTTTAATGTTGCTTAGTGTGTGCTGTTTGCTATTTTCAGCTCTTTTTGAGGGCTGCTTAGGTTTTGCATGTTCCACGTATTTGTCATGTGGTGTAAAATGTGCATTGATCTGGTTTCAGTCTCGACTCAACACAATCTGGTCAGGACTTGGTCTTGGTTTAGGTGGTCTTGACTACAACTCGATTTAATATACAAGTCTATAACAGTAAAAAAAAAAAAGGTTTCAATTGCATGGCATACTACTTTGAGATATTTAGCTGACGGGGATTTAGGTTAGTTTGTAAAGGCCAGACAGGCTTAAGTTCTGTCCGTAGAGTGCAGTTTGGGGTAGCACATTTTCCTGCTAAGCTGGAATGCTGTTCAGACACTTTTTAATGTGGTAGTGGGCAAGTAATATGTTGTGGTCAGAATCGAGATGCAGTCATGACCCCAACTTCAGCTCAAACTCAGAGCACCGTCAGCAGACAAGTGAGACACCTCATGGAAAGAGGGTCACAGAATCCTGCTGATCGCCCGTCTGAGCCCACGTCTGGGGCTTTAGGTGATGGAGGTGGCTGATGAAGGCTTTCCATTTAGAAAAAAAATGCCGCTTTCAGAAAGAAAAACAGGTACAAGTCGTCTGCTATATTCAAAAACATTACAAACATATTAGACGTTATTACCAAAAAAGCATTACATCCAATTTGGAAACAGTATTTCCAACACGAAACTCACAGAAAACAGCTTGCAGCTCCCTTAGATCGAGGTCTCGGAGAGCGTGGATGGATGTTAGTGGCCATGAAGAGTCTGCTGGACCATCAGGGCTCTCCTTTACCCAGGAGGGACAAGGGTGCCCTCTGTGACCTAAGCGAAATGAGAGTAACGGGTGGGGCGGGCGGGAGAGGGAGAGAGAGAGACGTCAGTGAGATACTGTATGAAGTCTGTCTGTAATATGTACTGTATAATCCCAGAGTGCCAATTCCCAACAGAAGTGGCATTCAAGCGAGGTTTTTCATAAGGAGTAAGAACAAGCTGTAGACAAACTCCCAAATTGATCTTTGTACTGTTCCGTACAAGGTTTATATAGAGTGTGCATGGGGAACCAAATATTGTTCCTTCTAATCATTTTAACAGTTTTCAGTTAGCAAACTTTGCCCAAGGCAAGGACGAACGTGCAGTATTTTTTTCCTTGCAAAGAAGGGCTAAACTTAATGAAATGTGGGGGCTAGTTTAGATTCAGTATTACTCTGGCTCTTCTTTAATACACAAGAATAGCACAGTAAACAAAAGCTATACCGCATCCTAAAATAGGACCCAGGCAGGGCTGTTTGTTTAGTTCAACATTTATAAAGGTAAAGTCATTTCTGTTTTTTCATGTTCCAAAAACAATAATATGGTTCTGAAACTTCAACAGATATATGGTGAAACATGAATGCCTTTACATCCCCTTTGATGTCTCATGAGAAACTGTGCTGTTTGCTATCAGAAGAAAATTTTAAAAAAGGGATCAAAAAGAAGGAAAGGAGAAGAACAACATGTAATTTTTATCCCAGTGACAGACTCGAGGTGTTCAAGGTGTTAGAGGACCACTCGTGTGCTGTGAATTTATTTCTCGGCTGCTTTCGCAATGACACGTGGCATTGAGAAACAACCACTGGCGAGGGCTTGATGGTTTGTCGCTTTCAAAAAGACTTTCTCGGGAGATAAATCAAATAGGGGGTGAGATTGATTTTTTTCCCCTCAAATTGGCGTTCCACTGGAAATGGACGTTAGCAAATGCAAGAGGAAAATTGGAAGACTGTGGTACATTTTGTCCCGGAAAATTGCACAGAAAGTGATCAAAGACTGCGCGGCACCTCTCACACATATGAATTCTACAAAAATGCCCAAAAGCTTGGTTTTAATGCAGACTTGTCTTAACCTATAATAAAATACAGGCTGTGCAGGTTGTCAGCCAGTTAAAACAGACATCTGTCCTTGAAGGCTGATTCCGTTTTTCTTTCCACACTAATATTGCATTTGTCTTGTTCGAGTGGACAGTGTGCAATGAGCAAATATTGTGATCTGTCACTAGGGCACAACATGCATGGCCTCTGTGAGAGACACACACACACACACATAGACACCACAGACCACACAAAAAGAGAAAATTTCATTTGCCCGTCGCTAATGAAATGGCAATTTGGGCCCAGCGCAAATGGCTGGAGATAAAGTGGGATGCTTGAACCTGGAGACAGGCGTCTTGCCTCGCACAGTTCTGTGGAAAAAAAACATGAATAGATAGGCTCAGAATATGCAGCATCACAAGAAAAGCGTAATCGCTATGTAGAATCAAAAGCTCAGATTTATAAAGCTAAGGAAAGAAACAGCTTGAAATATCAGCTTGCTCAGGAAGCAAAACATGTTTGAAAATGGAATTGTTGGAGAATTAGGGGCTCACATCTTTGTTTCTGAGAACTGTAGGGTGATATGCAGTAGAAAACCTAAAAAAAAAACAGAGACGGCAAGCGCGGGCGTGCAGCCTCCTGTTCAGAGAACATTAGAACAGTAATTTTGGCGATTTGACACATGGTGAAAGAAATAAGGCACCTCCAGTTGAGTTCTTCACAGTCACCTGCACTCACTAATTGGGAAGGAGCATGTTGGGGCATGTTACAGGCCTCGGCCGCGGTAGGCAGGATCCAGAGTGGCTGTCACAGGGGGGCAGCTCTCCAGTTCCTTGCCACCTTTTCATATTTCACCCGTGTCGAGTCAAGCCTACAATACCTCTAATAACGTCTCACCCGAGGCGGCTGTGCCTGCCTTCGCCGACACCATTTACAATGAACCTGGGAGCTGTGCTGTTTTTTCCCCCTTCTTTTTTTCTCTCTCTCTCTCTCTCTCTCTCTCTCTCGCGAGGCTCTGGAAAAGTTTCCCGAGAAGGAAGACAGGGGTTCCCCCGAGACATCCATTGAGTTTCGTCAGGAAAAAGCCCCGGCAGACTTCGCAGAACATTACAAATGTGTTCCCTGCAGACGCTGGTCTGTGTAATCGCTTTAAAAGCACAGACAAACACCTGAGCTTTACCGCCCAGCCAAACTGGAGGTTTCGTTAGTAGGAAGACAGGATAAAGAAACTCAAAGGAAACAGCCTGTTTGCTTGCTTCTTGTGTCTACAGGGAGGACGAATCAATCTGGCGCCGGGAGAGTAGGCCAGAGAATTTTGTATCTGCTAAAATCTCCAACAAAATTTCTGTCCCAACTGAAAAACCAGCTTGTCCCAGGACGCAACTTTAATCTGGACACCGGCTTCAGAGGGTCCAACAACAGCCATTTCATATTGCGGATTGAACATCTTGAAATTCTAAAGCAGTTTGGTAAACTATCTTCAGTTGTCTATTTGGCTAGAAGTTTTAAACCACTCAGGTTAGTGACGGCCTAGTGCCAGGATACTCGCACATTGACCAAGAGATCGTAATTTCACATGAAGCCCTGCCCTGGAGCGTTGGAGCTCTGAGCAAGGTCCTTAACCCCAAGTTGGGACGTTGTTCCTGTAATTAGGAAATGGAAGTCGTTCTGGGTAAGAGCGTTGGCTAAATGCCAAAATTGTAAAAGTAATCTGACTAGCATCAAATCAGCAAACTTGTAGAGGTTCTGGAGGGTTCAGTGGACTTGAACCTTGTGCTAGTGAGTGAACATTTGCTGAATCTAAGACCTGAAATTGGGAAAGGGAAAGTTTCACCACCACCACTGGCACTGACCAACGTCCTTAAATCGGAGTTGCTCCAGTGAGACTTTACCTGGCATTAGGAAAGGCAAGCAAGTGCAGCAAAATGTGAAAAATCTAATATAACCCTCATGGACCACCTTTTACAGTTAAAGCATTTAGCAGATGCTCTTATTTAGAAAGACTTATTTCCTAATAACACAGACAGTCTTCCTGGAGCAAACTGGGGCTAAATGCCTTGTTCCGGGCCTCAGTAGTCGTAGTGATGGAGATCACTGGACAAAACTAAAAGTCAACCCACAGCCTCTCAGTTCAAGATCACATAGACCCCTGCCAACAACAACTTGTGAGAGAATTCCTTGAAGGCTTTGTGACCTAGCAGGGCAGTAAAGCTCATCTTAGCGGGAGCGGGAAGTGATAAGACAACACCAATAATGAGCACAGTGACTTCAGTCATACGACTCTGTCATCCCCTCACCAGCGCCGAGATGTTATGTAACTGTGTTGCACTCTGTCGACTAGCCGGAGCCGTTGGCCTGGTCACGTGCTGCTAAGAAGAGAGGAATAGATAGGCTTGAGGTGAGCTGGCAAGCGCTTAAGGTGATGCCGATAGTGCTGGAAGATGGTGCTGGTTTGGAGGCAGGCTAATCTTCCTGCACGTCTCTGTTCCCCAATCAAAGTGATTTGGAAACTATCAGCTTTTCAGTTTGTAAATTTCCCTGGTGAGGAAAGCAATGCATATCGAATGAAGCCTGTTGTATTTTTCCATCTTTTTTCCCCACCTTGCTTATTCTGTTTTGCTCAAACTCACACAAACACACACACACACACACGCACACACACACACAACCCTTCCATTAGGCCACTTTCAAGTGACAGTACATTCTTTTTCCAATTTTTTCCCCCCACATGGGTCCCAGGACACTGCCATGTGTATATAGGCATGAGATTGCAGTGACAACAGCCATAAATATTGTTGTAAAGACTAGCATGCAAGAGAATAGTGGGAAAAAAAGGTGAGGGAGGGGGGTGCAGTCCCTGATCCGATTATCCTTCATGTGGGTTTTGCATACGCAGGGGGTGCGTGCTGATAAGAGAATGTCACCCTGCAATGACAGATTAAAAAATGAAGGAGAACGCAAAAAAGAGGAAAGGAACATAACTTTGCTGAAAATATGATGTATTAAAATTCTAACATATACAGGACGTTTGCATCTAACCTACTTTCCTATCCCAAGACAAGATTGCTACTGGCGTGTGCAAATGGGATCTCCCCTTCATCAATACCAGAGCCGAAGGTTCTCCAACGGGCTTATAAAGTCCCGACTCCGCCATAGTTTGTCTCTGTCAGACTTTATGTGATGGGAGGTGTTTGTGAGGACAGGGAGGAAAACGCAGAGAATGTCAATGGCTTTTTTGCTGCTTTTGCTGAAAGGTGAGACAAAGCAAGGAGGACAAAGGCAACGATTCATTAGATGCTGGCGTAATTTTGGAAGTGGGGGGAGAGCGCAATTCATCGTGAGCTATGAAGTCAATGACAGCTATCCAGTCTTGAATGTTTTCTTCCAACCGACCTGAGGATGTCAGGCATGTTGAGAGAAAAAAAACTAATTAAAGCGAACTTTACGCTTCATGATGGTGGATAATTGTTGCAAAGCGTCGGTGTGTGTTATTGAGGCTGAATTTGTTTTTTCCCATCGTACAGGTTTGCCCGTTTACCTTGTAAATGGAGGCATTTGCATTTTGTGGTGTTGTCTGTTTACTTGCAAGCTGACAGCACAGTGTCAGTCAGAATTCTATTCAGATTCAGTTCTGTATGCCAGGGTGAGAGCCTTTTAAGAATGCTGGGTATAATGAGGTTTGGCTCGGTGGCTTGCAGCGGCTGTGTGATCTGCGAGTAAATGAACCGTAAGTAATTCTTTTTTCTTTTTTTTTTAGATGTGCATACAGTATATAAGACCTCCAAACCGTAACCTTGCACACAAACCATCACATCTGCTATAGCCAACTACCAGTGCATACACACTAGGGCTGGGCGATATGGCCTAAAAATAATGTTATAATATTGTTAAGCTATATCACGATACACAATATATATGTCAATATATTCTCTCTTTCTGGGAGAGAACTGCATTTCCCACAATTCCGCACACATGACTTTAGCTGTCAGCTAAAATATGAGTTTTGTCTGTAATAAACAGGAAGATTGATGTGTTTTTACCCATTTACTTCTGTTTTTGTGCACAGAATAACAGAACCAGTGTTGTTTTTCTTTCAAAACCAAGTCGTCTACCTCCATTTCCAGTTAATGTCTCTGAAATTGTGTGGATATTTACTTCTCTCTGCATGTTCCGGTACAAAATGCACATGCGCTAGGAGAGTTTTCTGGATGTGCAAGGGAGTGAGCTATCTTCTTTGAGAGGGCAGAGACGACAAACGTGAAAGAAGTACATGCCGTCTATTAAACATTAACGTGAGGATTTGTACTTGATATTCACGGTATAGTCACTTACGTGGAACAAGTGAAGATATATAAAGTATATTTGAAATATCGGCCACCCCTAATGCACACAGACGTAGACACAAAACCTTCAAAAAGGTTCCTCACTTGGTCAGGTGGTCCTCCAAGCTATGTTCTTGCATTATTAAACTCTGCTGTAAACTGTGTAATGACCGTTTGAAGTGTGAAACACCTTCTCTTTGTTTCCTCCCAAAGGCATCATTAGGCCTAACTAAAGAGGAGGATAAACAGTAAGAATCATCGAAAGGCACAGAGAGAAAGTTGTTAAACGATTCACTGGAGCGCGCTGCCACGTGCAGGGAAGTTGAACCTCTTTAGTTTGCTGAAGCTCAGAGCTGCTCTTAGTGCACTAGCCGTAGAACTCGATTTCATGCGTGCCTATTATCCAACAACAATTAAAATGTACATTTTTGGACGTCCTGTTTTCACCCGGTCACGTCGCTCCTTTGTGTCAAGCGGCCGCTGGCCTTGTACCAGACAGGCTGTAACACGGTGGACTGTGTCCTTCACAGCTCCACTTGTCAGCAGGCAAGAGGTGGCTGTAAATCGCCACCTGCTATGAGCAAATTAAATATTGAATCGCAATATTGACTCACAGATCTAATTTGAAGTGATTGTGGATGAGCAATAATGGCACAGAAAAGGGAGTCTGGCTTTTTGAATCTACGCTACAGGCTTTGTGTTAGGACTGAGATAATAAGCTGGGGTGAGAGGATCATGCAATTCGTTTGGGGTGGGGGGTGGGGGCCCAGGGAGACAGCAAAAGGTCGGCATCCGCTCTCTGTCTTGCACGCCAGTCTGTTTTAATGTGAGTACATGGTTTTTTACTGATGGATATGGGTTTGCAATGGTTTCCTGCTGTGAGAGCAGTGTCGGTTCCAGGCAGCGTGGCATAGTCAGGGCGCTACTGAAAGTTCAGCCACAGGGCATCAAGCAATGAGTCTCCAGAGAGCCAAGGAGCCTTGGTCAAAGAGCAGTGCATCAATTTGTGACTCTTCAAGCCAGAGCCTGTTTCCTGAATGTATAAAATGGCTTGGGAGAGAGAAAGAGGGAACGTAAAGGTACATGTGCCTCAAAAACATGGCTGTACGGCCATGGGGAAGGTAATTGGAATATAGATTGGCAGGTTTTTCATTTTCTCCAGCTGAACCGAAGCTGACATCAGGGAGGGCGAGGACTGAGACAACAGAATAAGCATCTTCCAAAAATTTCTCCTCATGTAACTACAATCTGGGCACCCCCTGCAACTTCTGAGCACTTCTAGAAAGGCCCTCCTCCTCAAATCGGGGAGTCAGCCATCTCCCCAGCAGATCCCTTTAGCCCAGACATCCTCACATTCGGCCCCTCTGCAAGCGAGGCAGGCGTGCGGGCGAACAAAATGAACATTCAAATCCTCTGTGTCAATATTTGCTGGCGAGCTCTGCCTAGCACTCTGATATTGAAAGCTGCAGTCGCACTCCTGGGGCCGAGGGAATGGGAGGGTGAGGGCAACCACGAGGTGTGACGTGACATCTGAAATTAATAACGGGAACACAAGACAAGAAAAATCATGACAATTTTTTCTGTGTCCAGCCTTGCTGAATTCTTATTCTGTAATTGCTGTTATTCTGTAATGTTTTTGTACATCTTGCTATGAATAGTTATGTGGAGGTTTTATAGTCTCGCATGACTGTCTGTTTGCAAAACTTGCTAGATCACCGTACCCCATAGGGAACATAAAGTTGCAAGAAATGGTGGAGGGTAGCCTATTGGTAGAAGTCCTATCTATGGACCAAGAGGTCACAGGGTCCAATTTGGCTCAACTCTGCAAGACCTACCACCTCTTGGCTAAGATGCTTTTATGTTGTGATTACTAAATAGAAGTCACTTTGGATTAGATTTCTTTTTCAAAAATAGCATAAATATAAACGCATCATGGAAATTCTGTTCAGAATCGCATTAATAGTGCTTACTATGGAAGCCACATATACAAAAATTGGATTGACTCGGAGAAGATCAGTGCAAATCCGTGAAGCACTCCTTGTTTATGGTGTGCTGGTGGTTTAGTGGTACCTGACTCTAGACCAAGAGGTTGTGGGATTAAATCCTACCTCCAGCACTACCACGATTGGGTCCTTGAGCAACTTCTTTAAGAAAATCCCTGAAACGAGGAACTGGAAATCGCTCTGGATAAATGCGTCGGCTAAACGCTGTAAATGTCTCCTGGCTCTGCTGTGCTGCACTTACTCCAGTGGTTTACACACGTTTTTCTGCAGGGCCCCCCTTTTTGAACATAGAGACAACTCCATGGATATTGAGGCTACCCTGTCCCCCAGTAAATGTTTACAGACGTGTCACGTAGAAACATGTCAAGTATAATCCAGGCTTTAGTCAGATAAACATCTGTGCTGGAGGTACTAAATTTTATTTATGATTCATTTGCCTTGATGAAAACATATGATAAATATTTATATATATAATGTGTATTATATATGTTACTTTTCAGATTAATCACATACGTTAATTCACTATGTTCAATGTATTTTATCAGAATGTTCTCTGAGCAAGAAACCTGGTTCTAGCTAGGCTTGAATTGAGATAGCTAGTGTTAGCTTTAGGTTTTGCACCCCGTCAAGTTGGTCTTGTCGCCAAACAATGTTTTTAAAGCTGTTTAACCAGTATAAACAGCTAACAATCATGAACCAGCTTCACAGGCTGGCGCTCCCTGTCCTTTCTGCAGAGGAAGTGTGGGAGAGGAGAGACTCGAGGGCTGGAAATGGGACTCACAGTTGATTAAGACTGAGAGTCCAATTGGAGCGTACGCCGCAGGGTCGATCTTATCGCCAAACTCCTCGTCCCTTTAAAGCTTGTTGTGTAGCCACAAGTGCTTCGTCATGTGACAGTGCTTCTGTCCTTCTTCCTTTCGCTCGGTTCCACACTCCATACCTGGTTTAATTAAATGTTGAAAGCAGATTGCCAGCCTGAAACTCAGCTGTGCAGCGTCTTTGTGTTTTCAAGATGAATTCACTCGCTGAATGGAAAGGATCACCTGAACTGCATTGTTTTAGTCCAGCCATCCAGGACCCCTTTAGTCTCAGCAGCGACATGGCGACACGGTCACATGGCGACGAGACTCCTTTCAGTCCCAAAGTTGATTGTGAAGGCCTTTGTTTCCAAATGCTGCAGTGAAATATGTCTTCAATAAAAAAAATTGAAAGGCCTAAGATGATTTGGAGCAGTTCATTAGAGCCTAAAATATTAAAACTGGTCTAAAGATTCACTGAAATAATAGAAGAGAAACAGAAAAAAAATATCTAGAAAGTTCTAAAAGAAAAAGTCTCCCTACTTAATACAACTTTTATTCCAGCAGAGGTCTGTCTCTCGCTTTCCAGCTTTAGTCCTGTCTGGTCAGGAGGATGGCCTCTCTGTTAATTTGATGGCTGCCTCTTTTTTAGTTTTTCCCCCCAGGCCCATCTCTTTACAGTCAAAAAAGTCAGCAATGCCCTGCCGCAGGCACATGGAACAGAGGCAGAGGGGTTTCCCTTTGTCCGCTGAAACCTCTGGGAATGCACAGGAAGTATTTAAATATATATGACCAGCCGGCCACGGAAATACTAATATCGGAGCTGCCTGCTTTAATTCTTCAGCACTTCTGATGCTTTTTGAAATGAAAAGGACTTGTAGTCAGATTTATAACAAATACCTCATTTGTAGAAAATTGAAAGCATAGTCTTTTTTAAATGCTGTTTTCTCCTTCCTTTGTGGTCCTGCAAGAAAGACATTTTAAAAGGAAGTTAAAAAAAAGAGTGACGCTAGAAAGCCTAAGTAGATTGACGAGTGCCCCGGTAATGCCCAAACTGCCTAATGCTCAGAAGTAATTTAAACGCCCTGCTGATCTGGTTGTTTACTCATGACAGATGACCGCCAGAGCTTGGGATTAAGAGCTAGTTGGGGATTTACCGGCCGATCCTCAGGGCTTTGTTAATGAATGAGGGATCCGTAGGTGGCACAGGAAAGTTACTGGCGCTCTTTTGTTTTTGCTTGTGGCCTGTTGCATGGGAGCCATTCTTAGAGGAAGAATGCATCCCAGTGTGAAGTTCCAGCACCTTTTAGTGTGCTCCACTAGTGCCTAAGGAGAAGGAAGAGGAGGAGGGGGCAGCCTTGAGTCCAGTGGAGCACAAGCTCAGGCCGCTGTGTGGTTGCTGATGTGACCACTGGTCTTTGTGACTGCATCTGTCTCAGGCCTATTGTTAGGACGAGTCCATCTGCTGGCCTCTATCCACCACAAAAACACACAGACCCCCGAGCCGGTGTCTTCCCCCTCCTCCTCTCCTGAATGGCGTCTCTCTCTTCCCAAAGCTCCCTCTCCTCCCCCCTTTTCATAAGAGTGTGCCAGCTGTCCTTATTCCCTTTCACCCCCCTTTTCTCCCTCTCCTCCTCCTCTTTTCTCTGGCAACCCTCCTCTTCATCCAGTTCCCCCCCTTCTTGCCTACGAGGCCCCATTCCCACTGGAGCTATAACACAGGGACACCGAGTGGATAGAGGCAGGCAAAACCTGTGCAGTTCGACAGCACAGCAAAAGAGCCGAACCACTCACGAAAGCCTCTCTGATGTCTTCTTTGGGAACGTTGGCTTGCACAATTGAACTTGCGCCCCGGCGATCGCTCTGATGTTCTAATTGCCTAAACTCAAGAACGCTCCTCACGTTAAGCGGCGCTTCATGTTTGATGTCCAACTAGATGTGCGGAAATGACAGTTGTGACTATTGATCGCGCTACCCCGTGGGTGTTGTAAAATTAGCCGCATAATCAGCTGCTGGGGAGCCTGAAGAATCCGCCGGATGAAAAACTGTTGCTTAGCATCTTCTCTCTTTATTTCCACGAGGAATGGTTGGGAGGGAAGCAGAAAGGCAGCCAGCCACTGTAATTCTCAGCAGATGCCATCCATCTTTACTGATCAAACAAGTTAATAGTGGCATCGGCTTGGGCGCTGGAGCCAAAGGATGGGCTCCAGCGCCTCGGGCCTACGTGTGCATCAGGCCAAAAAGGCCTTAGGACTAGCGTCCCCCGAAACAGAGCAGCGATTTTGAGGACCATATGTTGCTCAGAATTGTAAAGAGTAGAGGAGGAAAAAACAAGGCTGGCAGAAGAGAAAGAGGAAAAAGAGAGAGAAAATTGAACTTTGGTGATGATAGACATTAATGATAATGATGGACATTAACCAGACAATAATTAGCCGCATGTATAACAGGCGCAGCACAACGGCCAGGGCCTCTGCAATTTTTCATCTCCTTATTACTTCCCATTAGGAGGCAACAGTTAAGATGATCACTGTCTGTTGCCATCGCTGCCGTAACTCCTCTCACGCCGTTCACTTCATATAGAGAGTTTGACCTTTCTATGTTGGACGATTGTTGCCATGGTGAGTCAATAGTCCAGGGCGGTCTGCAGTCTCGGTGGGGCCGGGCAAGCTCAGGACGAAGGTGAGCAAATAAATGTCCTCATTATGTCAGAGGCTGCGGATTCCATATCGCCCCTTTCACATTCGCTCCACTCACTCTCTTATTCCAATGCGATATTAAAGGGCCACTGCACGCGGCACAAGGAAACACAAACGGCCTGATAAGGGGGGTGGCAATTTATTGCAGTTGCTTCGATAATGCACTTTTGAAGCCCGGATAAGGAGGAAAAAAACAATTATTTGAGAGGAGCTTTACTTACTTGAAATAAGGGCACTTTGGAAATTTTTACTGGCAAGACTCGTAATAGCCTAATTTGCTCAGATTTGTGTGAAGAGTAAACACGCTCCACGGTAATGTTCAGTAGGAAGGAGTGGGGAGCTAGCTCCCCCAAAGCCCGCAGGGGGGCAAGCAGAGCGGCAAGACGCGTCGCTTTAAAAGAGAGAGGAAAGCTGGAGATTTTTTCCTGAAATGTGGGAGTGAAGCGGCGTCCAGATCTGCACGTTTGTCAGACAGCGACATTTAAAGTCCCAACAGGGAGGGAAAAAAAGAGAGAAATGGTTGGACTGAAAGAAGGAGACAATAAGAGAAAGGAAGTAAAAGAAGCACAACGTAGTAGGTAGGGGAGATGGATGGTAAAAGGACCTGAGTGCTCAGGGACAGGTGGTCTAGTGAGCCTTGAGTAAACCTCTTTACCGAAGACTGGAGTCAATTTTATCTCACCTAAGACACAAAACAACAAAAACACAATCTTGATTCCTTCATCATTAAGAGCGACACACCCAACAATGCCTCTCCCTCGTCATTTCTTCCCCATTGTTTTGCGGGGCGCCTAATGAGCTCTTGGAGGAAAAAGCAAACGTGTGCGTGAAGGGAGGGAATTTACAACACGTCAGTTCAGCTGCCGAATGTTTGATATTCACACCGCCAGTGCTGAGGGCCCTTCAGGCCTTGTTTGCATGCATTAGTGCAGGACCAGTGGGGTTCTAGCTCGGGCGGCTGCAATTTCCCGAACCGCGGAGGGCTTGGACCCTTGCAATGGGGTAGCAGCGGAGACAAGCGCCGCCCTGATTACGTTTCATGAGCACAAGCCTCCCGTTTCGCAAGCAGGCCTCGCCTCATATTCGCAGGCCCCTGGGGGGACCGACTCGGTGTGTTCCGGACCCTCTGCATCATCCCATGAATAAAGTAAAGAATTTGTTGAAATGTTGCTGATGTCAGTTTACAGCTGACTCGAATTCCAACACATCCCAGGGCCTTCAGAGCGGGTATTATTTACAGATTTCCTAATGGTAAGTTGGTTGGATCTAGTGGAAAATGCATATTTTTCCTTCTGTCTCTTGCCGTTGGAGGGATCGTCTGCTGCACTGATGGAAAGAATACTTCATTCTCGTCCTGTGCTGACAGCTCAACATATGCTCAGGCGTTGGACTGTAATGGAATCTGAACCCCAGCAGGCCATCCCTGTAGCTGTGCAGTTAGTGGGGAGCTGGAAGTGATGAAACAGGGAGCAAGACAGAAGCGCCTGCCATCTTAGCTGCTATTTTTTATTTTGGGGGGGGGTGTTTGGAGTAGAGTAAGCTTTAAGTAATTCACAGATGACTTTTCAATGTTCCCGCATGTCATCCCCAAAATGAAATCCAACCTAAGTCTATGTCCGCAATCTCAGTTGTCGAGTGTTGCACAAGAGCAGTTCTGTGAAGCAATGAGCCGGGGTGTCCTTGCTGTATTTTACGACTCCTAAAGAACTTTTTTGGAGACCGCTGAGAGTAGCTGTAAAATTTATGGGCTTAAAAAGTGTCATTTTTTTTACCCCAGTAAGATGAGCAGTAGTCTCTCTGAACGCTAATGCCATGAGACTTGGAGCACCTGGTACACCGCGCTAGTTCCTGGTTCTGGGGCTGGGTACGGAATCTCCTGCGCTTGAGGATGATGGGATATGACAGGAAGCAGGCGGGGTCCCTCGTAATGAAGCTCCGGCTACGTGGGAGGGGAGGCCTCACAGCGACTACACTCCATGAACACTGGCCTGTTAATACAAAAGTGCTGTCATACACCAAAGATGTATCAAGTGCTTTTGGAAACAATAGGGATGGGCAATGAATCGAAAATTAATTAAAAACAATAATCAGAATCTTGCCCATGACGGGTATTTCGACTATTTTTCCAAGTTCGAACTGGAAAACAGAGTTAGATACTTCCATTTTTTACTGGTGAATGACAAAGGTTTCCCCGGTTGGTCTGAGGTAGGGCTGGGCGATATGGAAAAAATCTTACCTCGATTTTTTTTTATATCAGCCGATATCGATATATATCACAATATAAGTCAAATCACTGTCAATATACAGTAAGCCATTCTATGGCTTAATATTCTAACACTTCTGTGTCCATTTTGTATCCATCAGAATATAGATTTATTTATTTGATAAATAAATGTTCTATATTTCTTCTTTCCTATTGATTATGCTATAACATTATTAAATTGAAAAAAAAAATGTAATCAATTGAAAATAAAGAAATACTGATGTTTCGGGTCATTTTGAACCAATTTGGCCTATAAAATGAGCCGCTTTTTGCTTTTCTGGAAGAGAACTACATTTACCACAATCCCCGGCGCCCCCTCAGAGCCGTGTGACTATAAAGCATTTTAGAGAGTAATGGCGCTCATGCGCGAGCTCATAAATACAGCGTGTGTTTACATCGCGAAAAAATGCCATTTATGCGTTTTTATGCATTTACTTCTGTTTTTGTGCACGGAACATCTCACAGATACTTTCACATACGCAGGGATCGGGTCTTGTCTTGATCGCGCCACTAAAAACATTAATAAGCGTCCGTGTGAAACAAGTGGCGCATGCTCTAGCGAGTGACATAAATGCAACGAAGTATTTTTGTGTATTTTGTGTATACAAGTCTCTGTCAGCCGGTGTTATAATTAGCCAGCGTTAGCGGGCTATCTTGATGACGTAAACTTACTATATCGCTAACGTAAGGTAATATTAGCTGAGGTAACTTAGCTAGCTGACAACAACTTAACCTAAGAGGCAGTTGTTGGGGCAATTGGTGGCGTAACGGTAGGGTGATCAGAAGGTTGCAGGTTCAAATCCAGGACTGGTAAAGTTACCGCTGAGGTACTTATGAGCAAGGTACCGTCCCAAAGCAATGTTGCCCTTGTTAGCTGCCCAATGCTCCTTCACGGATGGGGGTCACATTTCGTTGTGATACACTGTGTGCTGTGCTGTGGTGTGTTCACAATGACTTTACTACTATAAGGGCAAAATAATTGTTCATTAATAGTAATCAGGGTAAAATGAATTAATCATGATCGATTTGAGGTCATATTACCCAGCCTTAGGGGGCAATAGTCAACGCAATTATTAAAGAAATAAATTCCACTTAGAAGTTTTTCCCCTCATTTCATGAAAACAAAGATTGCTAGATTTTAATGAGATTGATTTGAAATTACAGTTGATGTGTTTAGGAATTTGAAAGCGTCATTTTCAAAAGCATTGGTCATGTTTTTTTCGTTCTGTGTGCATACGCATGTCTAATGGGAGGTGCTCAGCGTTAAGTCGGCCTGACAGATAGGAGACGTGACTATTTGACTCTAATAAAGCGAGGGGGAGTATCTCACTCAGAGAAGCGACAGGGAATCGGAGGCATGAGATTCGATCATTCTAGTTTGAGAGAGACCGTGCCGAGAACAGCAGGCGATGTCAATGTGTCACAACAGACAAGATTACATTTCTATTCACCATCCCCATCACTAAATCGGTCACACACACACATTTGTCCTTTGTATTGTGGAGAGTAAAACAAGGAAATTAAAAGAAAAGCACTGCTCTCCAAAACTTTTTGGTCCCAATAGGCACAACAAGCTAAAATGCAGTTGCCATTGGTACCATATTTGTAAATGAAAAGGGCCCAAACCTGTCATGCAAAATTGAATGCATATTCTCCAACAGATTCAATTAGAAATTGTATGTTAAGTAACATCCATAAAATCTTTCCATTTCAAATGAAAAAAATGTCATACTTAATTTAGCTGGGAAACATTATTAACTTTTGTGTGGAAATTAATGGGAAATGAAGCAAGACATCTCATTTAATAGCGCTCAACTCCCTGCTGATTCCATGAAAATAACCACAAAGAATTCAGTTCATCATGACAGTTACTCTAGTTGCTTGCTGCATTATTTGTGAGTTAGGGTTATGGCTGATGCTTCTTATGTTTATTCAGTTATGTTGCCGACCAAGGAGCACTCCCAAAAAACAATCTCTTTTGTGTACAAGACAAGAAAATTACTTACGGAGATTACTGAATTCTACTAGCAAATGTAATGGGATTAGTGCCTCATTCTGGAGAAATCTGATAAATCTCAAAAAGTCATCAGAACACCTTTTCGTATAGGTGAGAGGTGGTCATACTTGGTGCATTCCAATGAGCCCATAGCCAGATGAGGGAAAATTAAACCTTGGACATGTAGGATTTGCATTTAAATGGATTTATTGTCTACAGATGGCGTGACGGGCAGCGGCAACACTATCAAATTATTTGTATTTTTTCCTGGGAGTAAATTGGGCATCAGAATTTAATTTTGTTCCTTCCATAGACTGTCAAATCAAAAGCAGTATTGGACATTTTCGACATCTGCAGTTTTCCCAGGAAGGTTACGACAAGGCTGCATAATGCGTGTCTAAACTAGGCCAATGGAACTGTTAATAATAATCGCCTATTATTATTATTTTATTGCTCAAGATTGACCCTTGTCCCTCCTTTGCAAGCCTTGAAAAAGAGGTGGATTCTCAACATTGTAACATTAATGCTCTCGCAGATCCACACGGTTGTTTCTGTGTATTTCTAGGTGAATAAACATGTGGTGTTGCCTGTGTGGCGTGTCAGCTGTTGGAGCTGCTTTTATAATACAAGGTTGCTTGTCAAGTTTAGTTCTATTCTGTGAGCGTGGAGCAGATGGACTTGCTTGTTCTCACGCATGCAGATTCAGCTGCACCCTACGTGGGACGAGGGCTCCTGGAAATATGGCGTCTGTCGAATAGAGGATCTAAAAAACGAAGCACTTCCTTTTGTTCCCGAGTCCATTTACTGTTATGGTACTTGAGTTCTCAAAGGCCAAGCAAAAATGAGTGGGGACATAGACTCTTACTGCCACTGCGGCTAGATTCTCTTTTTCCTGTTTTCGGGTCACGTTGTATCCGCGCGTTGATCGATTTCCACCAAAAGATACCCTTGGCAGCCGTGCCGCCGGCCTCTTATCAGCAGGGTGCATGGGAGGCTGGCCCTGTGCCCAGGGTTTGGCAGAAGGATTTTGGTACCCGCACAGAGGTCCCTGCCAAGACACACACAGCAAAGAACACCCCAGGATTATCCAACAGCCCTTTAGGAGCACCTTAAGTTAAGGCCAATGTTCAAAGCGCCTGAGGTAGGGATGGATCCTGCTCCCCTGTACCTCAGCAGGAATACATGACTTGGGACCTGTTCGCAACTGTTCTGTGGATTTACTCTCTGGGGTTGAACTAAAATTGTTTTATTCAGACGTCAGCACTATTTTTGGATATTTGCAGATACCTGCTATGAACTTTAACATGTTTCACATAATTTCCAGCTGGAGTCTAGTCCAGATTTGAGGTCTTTCTTGGAGAGTGGGTTCAAGTTTTGTAAATACTTGCGACTGAGAATGGATCTTCAGGGACTGGCCTGGATGAAAAGACGTTCTCAAGACCAGAACTACCTGCTAAAGTTCATTAAGTATTTCATTGCTGTTTGTTAGATCTTCTGGTGTCAAAGTACAGGTGAAAATTCTTACTGTAAACCAGAAAAAAACTTTTTTAAAAGTACAATCTTAAAGCGAGATTGTCTGAAGTATTATATCTAGTCTATGAAGGGATTTCAATACATAACCATTCATATAAAATCTCATACAACATAGTCCAGGACTGGACAGATGTTTCCAAATGTTTTTGCAATGGACAATGCAGTAGGTGCTTACAACACAGCAAATTTCCACGTGAATCTTTACCTTCAGTGTCGAAACTTGTCGTTGAACACATTTTAAGCGCTCTAGGTCTTTATGGACCACATTAAACCGGTTCCCTAGGTAAAACCATGTCATGTAGCTCCAATCATCTGCTCCTAACTCTGCCTCCGTCTTTTCAAGGGGGAATGTTACGGAGGACGTCACCCACTATGAGGGCATAGACCTTTGTGTTCAATGGCAAGCTGATGTCGATAGGCAGGCTCTTTGATGCCTTCTGATAGGAGCCTGGAATTACATGAATGAATCATCAGACTTTCAAAGAGGAGCCAAGTCGAGCGTTTTTCCAAGGATTGGGCTGACATAGGAAAGCTCATTTCTCTCCTTTTTCCTTCAGCACAGCCTGTTAATCATTAGGCAACACACGGGAATGCAAAAGCAACAGTGTTGCGGTGGCTGATGAAAAGGAATCAGGATTCATGGCCGCCTCGTGTGCCGTATAGAGAAGAGGGCATGGAAGGAAACGCTTCATTAGGGCAGCACTTTAAACTGCTGTCTCCGATTGTCGCTTGCGTTCCCATTTAATATGTGCTGGTCTTGGCCCGTGATGGTCTTGGGGGACCTGGTGGCACCCTGTGACCTCACAATTTAATGACAGTTCTAGTGGAGAGACTGACAGTCATGCCTTTCTTCCCTTTTCCTTCTCACACACACACACATACACACATTTACTCTGTCTCCCTGTTCATTGCCACAACAACACCTGCCTGCAGTGTGCATTTTGATTGGGTCGAACTGCCACATTCATGCTCGGAATGGTGGGAAATGGTCCTTTCATGGAGCAAGTTTGTCAAGCAGTGTTGCACATGCACCCCGTGAAAAGAACAAAAATAGAAAATCAATTCTGAGGATATTTTTTTCTTTGTCTGATGCATTAATCCATTTTAATCTCTAAGGGACCCTAACTATAGTGTGCAATTACTCAGAGAGGAAATGTCTTAATGTATTTGACAGTCTGATTCAAAAACATGAAGGATCTTAAGCATGTCTCAAAGGAGCTGACCACTGTCTACAACAGTGCACGCCACTGTTTACGTGCATCAACAGACAGCAATTTACTTCTTGTGCCGTCTTTAAAGGTGACAGCTCTGAGGGGCAATTACTGCCTGAAAAACCCTGCCTTTACCACCTGGAAATGCACTTCACACTTTGTGTACATTAGTAGCGGCCACTCTGCGCCTCACGATCCATACTGAAAGAGGCCCTAATGGCATAATATGCACAATTAAGTCTTCCCTTAGGAGGCCCGCCCCGATCCTGGGTGAGCAAGAGGTGGCTCCTGCTTTGGCTGTCTGCCTGCAACCCTCATGCAAGACAGTGCAGAGAGTGTGAAAGGTAAACCATGGAGCACAGTGGCCCTCATAAAGCACCTTGCGCAGTGGTACCTGCGGTTCCATTTTTCCCTAACAAGGTTTTTGTTAAAGTATATAACTTGTTGGTTGGCGGTAACTTGGTTTTAATGACAGTTGTTGATTTAAGTCTAGCTTTACAGATTGAAGAACATTCGTGGACTACAAAGCACTGGATAAGAGCATCTGCTAAATAATGTGAATGTAAACCTAAATGGTACCTCAGTGATACCTTTACTGGGGTGCGTTTCACAAAAGCATAGGGTAACTATGTTAGCAACACTGTGGTAATTGCTAAAGTATACTATGTTAGTTGCTAAGGTACACTATGTTAGTTGCTAAGGTACACTTATGTTAGTTGCTAAGGTACACTATGTTAGTTGCTAAGGTACACTATGTTAGTTGCTAACGTATACTATGTTAGTTGCTAACATACACTATGTTAGTTGCTAATGTACACTATGTTAGTTACTAATGTACACTATGTTAGTTGCTAATGTACACTATGTTAGTTACTAATGTACACTATGTTAGTTGCTAATATACACTATGTTAGTTGCTAATGTATACTATGTTGGTTGCTAACGTATACTATGTTAGTTGCTAAGGTACACTATGTTAGTTGCTAACGTGTACTATGTTAGTTGCTAAGGTACACTATGTTAGTTGCTAACATACACTATGTTAGTTGCTAAGATATACTATGTTAGTTGTTAATGTACACTATGTTGTTGTTAAAACAGGTAGCAACTATGCTTTTGGGAAACACACCGCTGTTGTTACCAGTCACCCTTCAGTAACGGAAGAACTTTCATAATCATTAAGCTACCACTGAACCTAACAAGTAATTCTATTAAAATTTAGCGTTAATTCCAGTGCATTTTTCATAAATAGGACGATACTAAAGTTTAGTACATACAGTTACAACGTTGGTACAGTAGAGTGGAATATAAGAGTATTCTTTTGCACTTAACGGAGTAAAGCTGTTATTGCTGGTTTGGTTTAGTTTGGTCAAAAGAATCAGAATTGCACTTTATTGGCAAGTTTGTCATGCAAGAAAAAAAGAATTTCACATGGTGTGCTGGTGTTATAACAGCAAATATAAATGGTATATTGTTAACGTAAGCAGTAAATATAATATAAACACCAAAATCCACTTGAATGATTTCAAAGCAGACTGGACACGGGGTAAAATGAGGCTTTATGTGACTAGTTTAGTCAGCCAATTTAACCTTTTAACTGGTTGACTCTATATGAAGAAGCACTGTGGCATATATATCCAAAACCCTAAAAGTGTAAGACCGCTTCCTTTGGTATGGCAGTCCTCTGCTGAGTACAGATGACCATATTATACCCTTCCCAACATCCCCCTTTTCCCATTTTCAGGCCTTCAGCAACTCATCAGGGGGTGTCTGTCTTAAAACCACTTTGTGTTTGAAAGGGAATATGTGTGAGTGTGTGTTTGTGTGTAGGGGTGAGAGGGAGTGTTTAAGGGAGGAGCAGCTCAAATGTGTGACCTTTGAAACAATCAGAGGTGCCCTGGGATGAACAAATGGCTGCACATCAGGCCCAGATGCAGGCTGGTGCCGGGGTTGTCTGCGAATTACATTGATCCCCTGAAACAATGGGGTCCACCGTGCGTTTTGTGAAGGCATTAATAAATAACACCAAGCAAATGAGCTCCCCGTTCAGGCCGTAACACAGGAGGGGCGGCCAAATCGGCAGGATTTCGGCTGCTTTTAGGCCTCTTTAAGCACTCACACTGAGACACATTCATCGTCTTTTTTATAGACTCAAAACACATTCCTGCTTTTTACCTTTTTTCACCCTTGCCCCACATTCAGGTTAATTTACCACGCTAGCAGCTAGCAACTCTTCCCTCTGTGCATAAGCATGCATTAGCGGGGTTGTAGGGCAGGGGGAAGCGAGACCCAGGACGTGGAAGGACGACGCCTTCTCTGAGTCGTCCTGCTTGGCAAGCGCAGATGCCAACACGTCAGTGCCCATTAAGGTTTAGTGAGAAGCAAAGAAGGAAAGCGAGAGGGAAAAAATGTGAAGAGGAGCAGAAGGAGGATGAGAGGAGTTGATTCTTTTATTGAAAGTGATGGGATTATAGGGCAAGACCTACTTCAGCGCACAGGCTTAGAGAGGGCTCGCAAACTCGGTGGCGGAGAGCGTGTATAAATCAAGCTCACAGCTGGGTACTGTATTACCGAGAAGCATGAAAATGGCTGCCGATGCCTGTCAAGAGTCTGAACTCTCCGTATGAATACTCTCGAAGAGATGGAGCAGAAAGAGAGAGTGAGATGGAAGCAAGATATTTTTGCTATGCGCAGGACAGAACCACAGCCAGATTCCTACCAGCCGCTCGGAAAAAGGACATTAAAAAAGTGTAATTAAAAATCTTATTCTAGCAGGGCTTGTAAGATTTTTGGCTGATGACTACAGGCGAAAGACTGGCACTGCTGAATGGATCTGACGCTGTGTCTCCCAGTTCTGCTGAGTTTCATTTGTGCGGTTGCTATTTTCATTACTTTTATCATTCCTTTTCTCACACGCCCCCTTTCGCCACACAAGAAAGCCTTCTCCAACAGAGGAAAAAGGAGGGGAAGGCGCTGGGAAGGAGAGCATTCTGGTGCACCACTCTGACATTCCCCTTCTTGTTCGACATGCTGATTAGAGTGGATTGTGACACAAAGCGAGAATTTAGTTTCCACAGAGATCTCCAGCTCTGTCTCTCTCACTTTTTTCTCTTTTTCTGTGTCTCGATACCTTTTCTGACTCCTTCTAATGCCTCGCCAGCATGATTATCACCACAGCTCTCACCCCCCTTAAAGCTTGCAGTGTTTCAGACTCTCCACCCCCTCCAAAATGTAGCTTGTGTCCACTCTGATCCCATAAATTCTGAGTGCAGCGGGCCACCTTCTCCCCCTGCGCTAGACAAAACAGAAGCAAGGGCTGCTTTCCTGATTAGGCATGCGGAGTGGAAGGCAGAGGCTTCTAAATGAATCTCAAGCATTCTGCTATTTTCTTTCACTGAATGGGGCTGTCAGGGTGTGTGCGTGTGTGTGTATAAGTGTGTGTGCCCTCTGTGCTCAGCCTAGGTAATTGTGAGTTCACCAAGCTGTGAAGGCATTGAGCATAGCCCAGTCTTCCTCAAACCTCCCTGCTGCACAGACACTGCAGAAAACGTAACAAACGCAGGCAGAATCTAATCAATTTACCCAATTTGTTTATTTATTTCGACTCTTTTTTTCCCCCTCCAGAGCTAAGACGTAATATGGTGGTGCAGAGCGGCGCGTGGGAAACGCGGTTTATCTTTAAAGGGCCAACGCGTTTAAATCAACACAAACTGGCTTCTGACTTGTTTATGAAGCGTGGAATATCATTACAGCTGAGGCGACTTCCCCATCCTCACCCAGCTCTTGTGCATGTGCAAAGTAGCCGTCCGTAATATTGGCAACAGAAGGAGAGGCGGCTCTTGAAGGGCACACTGAAAATGTTGCTTTACTTTAAGCCTCTTTTTTCTTCTTCTTCTTCTTCCCCTCCTCTCCCCTCCCCGAGCTGGCAATGCAGACGCAGGGGGAGAGAAGAGCGAAATGCTCTCTCATATTGGAATGGCTGCATATGAAAGGCCTCTCGCTCCCCCTCCCCCAGTCCCCGCAGTCCAGAGAAAACGATAAAAGGCAAAAGGGAGGAATAAGAAAGGGCCAGTGGAGGCGAATATAAAATATTTAGAACGCCTCTTTCAGTGGTGGGAGTGTGAACTATACTTATCTCAGCTTCAGATTGTTTTGGGGTGGAGTGAAAGATGGAAAGGGGGTGGGGGGAGTGAGTGAAGGAGAGATGGAGGGGGACATGATAAGGACAGATCTGTAGCTGTCTGCGAGACAAGCAGGCACAGAGAGGAGAAGCGACGCTCAGTTCAGAGGTTTGTTTTCAAGGGCAAAACAAAGGGCAGCATGTGATTTTGCAGTTTTGGGTTTTTAGCATTGGATACCAAAATACAAAAAGAGCTGACAAATTAGGAAACTGTGGTTTACACAAAATAGAGTAGAATTTACATTTCAAAATGACTTGGAATTTTCAGCATTCTTTAAAGAAAAACTTGCACCAATGTGGTTGTAGAACTTCTAGTTTTTTTGTTGCATTCAAAATCATAAACGCCTTGCTCTTTAATTACACAATTGATAATAGCTAATGCATGCTAGGGTAAGGAAATTGGGAATATTGTGTGATAATGTCGACGGCAGTAATTAGCTTGTCGTCACATGAGAAAGGCTCAGTGCAAAAGCTCTTGTACAATCTAAGCTCTTGCAATAAAAGTGCAGGGCGAAGGCCTCCGGAGCCGAGGCTGCTTAAGCTGAAATGCTGAGAATCAAAAGTGCAGATTAACTCCCAGCAGCGCCCTTGGCTTCCGTGCCCTTCCAGGTTTCTGCAGATAGGAGGACATTGGGACTTGTATGCTTTTTTTCCTGGTCCAACCTTCTCACCCCCTTCTCTGCCTCCTCCTCCTCCTCCTCTTCCTCTCTGTGACAGAAGCTGGCCGTAAGAAGTTGTCCTGTGGGGACTCCAGCCAAGCCCCTCTCCCTCATCAAGCCGCCCAGCCAGAGCATCGCCATCTCGGTGGTGCCGGCCAAGGCTCCCGTTTCCATGGTGACCGCACACATTAACGGACAAAAGGCAGCGAGTTCGGAGGCTCTGCAGGCGTCTCCCATCAACCTCCAAACGGGCAGCCGGGCCGTGATCGCCGGCGCCCAGCCCCTCGCCCGGAGAGCAGCGGAGCTGTGCCACACTCAGGTATGCAGACACACACTCACACACAAACACACACACACAAAGTTCTTAAAGGTCTGCAAAGGAGTAAGTAAGTAAGACAAAAAGTCACAAAGTGCTGGACAACAATAAACACATGGAGGTGCCCTTAAATTCTACAACAAAAGAAGGCAAGCAGAAAATAATTAAGTAATAAACAAGTAAATAATAGTAATAATTTAATAACATATCACCAAGTATGTAACCAAGTCACAGCATGGTGCTGAGCATCTCTAATGAGGAAAGTTCAACTTTAGTGAGTAATGCTTTTAATGTGATGGCAACAAAAAGGACAACAGTTCAACTGGAGCATAGTGATCATGTTGAGCTCCAAATGTGCTTTAATGAGACATGGTGAGCTCATCTCTGCATGTGATGACTTCATCTCATTTTAAGGGAATGCAGAGGGAAATATTATGAGAATAAAACTGACATGGCAGCTTTGAGCAGTATGAAAACAACATGCATCCACATACCATGAGTAAATAAATAAATAAATAAATAAATAAATACTGAATATTCCTACGGATATCCTCATAGTTAGAATGTGTTTGGTGATAAATGCTCAACATAAACTTCATTCATCTAGCTTAGGGCAGCTTTTGGGATATTTTCTCCAGCAGTGTGACTTTCATATGACGTCAGAAAAAAGACATAAAAATGAAGACCAACATTTTCTAACAGAAATTACCGTGTGAACCTCAAATTTTACATTAGAACCGCACTGATTACATTGTGTGATCTTTTAAAAGGCGTCCATGAGCCTTTGGGTTGTTGGAGTTTGCAAGGAGGAGGACTGAACCGTCCATTGATTTTGGAAATTCTAGGAGCTGGTCATCAGTCTTTTAGAGAGCGAGTGTTTTATATGTTCCATTTTAAAGCTGTGTTCAGTCACTGCAACCTTAGACGAAACACACCTCACACTCGACAGTCCTGCTGGGAGACTATTTCCAGCCGTTCTGCCGCGTCACGTGAGCAGGTGTAAGTGGCTCCTTATTCATAAAGTCACATTCTGATTTAATGAGTTAGCAGCCCGGCTCAACCTTTACATCAGAGCTGCACTATTACGCTGTACTCTTACAGTAATTGAAAAGCATCACAAAGCAAAACAAATGGCAAGTGTGTGACAGACGACAAATCGTTGTATTCTTTGTTTATACGATGAGCATTTTTAAAAATTATTATCACTTAAAACTGGCGTAGCCACTTATTGCTTTCAGATCTGGCCCAAGTGACTTTCCAAATGCGAGTGCGCATCGCCTTCAAGTAAATGCCAAAGCGATAAGGCAGAGAAAGTCGGGATTCGGACGCCCAGATTGGTTTACGACAGAGCTGAGTTTCATCACTGTGTCACTCACTAGCGGCGACTTTCCTCTGTGCATCCGCATGAGCGCTCATGCCCGGCCCTCCCCCATCTCGCCCTGCACCCGGGTCTCTCTCTCTCTCTCTATCTCCCCCTCCTGCCCCAAACCCCTCCCAGACATGTCAGGTTGAGTGAGAGGGCAGTAGGAAAGGCTGGGCCGTCCTGAATTGCTTTACTGCTCTTTATGGCTCTGTGCTGTTTAGTGACGAGCGGCCTGCAGCGCCCATCCCTCCCCACAAGCTGCTGAGGGGGCACAGAGGCAGTTAGGAGGAACAGGCCCGGGACACCGTCACACCCTTATTCAACCTCAGAAGCTGGTATGACAGGGTAAAAGAAACATAAGAGGCTGCTTGGAGGCCTTGCCATTGCAGGTGGGGTTGGGCAGGAGAGGTGAAGGTTTTGTGTGTAAAAATAAAAGCAATATTAAAGACAATATAAGTGATTATTAAATGAGTTGAGGAGCTGTGTTTTTTGTTCTTGGAGGTAATGTTCCATCTGTAGACATGAAATAGATATAATATTCGGAATTGTTTATGCCATAACGTGTCTAGGCACGACGCATGATTAAGCTGAAACTTGGGCAGATCCAAAAAATAGTCACACAAGTGAAAAATCGACTGAAAATGGCCCAAAATCGCACAGTGTAAGCCAACTTTACTTGGAAAGAAGTCTACTGACTTCACCCTATATCTGTGTGCTCCCAAAACAGACCTCACATTTGTTAGGAAAACCTCACCTAAATTATATAAATATATCTGAGGTACAGTTACAATAAAAGATACTGAAAATTAATCGAAGCCAACATTCAGAACTTCTAACATATGTAATCTATTCCATGTTGTTTATTTTGATTATTTTTATCTTTCCCCTTAAAAACATAAATCGTTCATTAGTCGTATCAAAATGTTGCATTAATCGTGACATGTATTTGAGGTCATATCACCAGTGTAGCTCCATATCTTGTAACAACTCAGCAGTTAGTCCACAACATCGGTCCACCCATATTTCACCACAGAAGCCGGTTAGACAGGGCCAAAAAAATGTGAGAAGCTTGAGAGCGGGGACTCACTGGCCGTCCTGCCAGCGTGTGGTTGGGGGGAGGGAGGGAGAGGTGAGGGTTTGGGTGCAGGCCACCTGTCCGCTAATTTGGAGGTCGATAATGAGGTGTAAGTGGACTGGGGCCATGCACGGGTGCACACATTAAGAGCATTGTTCGCGTACACGAGTGCATGGGCGAATTTGTTGCGTAGAATGTTTCGGGGGGCCTGGAGAGCTGCTTTGTGGTGATGGAAGGCTGATTCAGGTCAGGATCGAAACAAGGAAATGCAGAGTGGCATTTTGCCAAAATTGCAGCTTGGAAACAAACGCTACGATAGCACCTCAATTATTATAATCAAGGAACTTCTTGTGAGATTTATACACTTGCGGTTCACCTGATGACCTTTTTAACATGACAAAGAAGCACCATATTCAATTGATTTTAGCAGTTTCAGTATAGTTTAGAAGATCTTAGAAAGGAACTTTGATTGTAAGATTGTTTTTTTGCTACTCGTAAACAAAATAGGATGAGATATAAAATATAACAGAAACACAATGTTAAGAGTTGATATTAGAGCAGAACTTACCTAAACTTGTTCTGTAATGAGAAATAATTGCACCATAAAAACGATTTTAGGTGCTTGTGAATCTAAGCAAAGCAAAGTTACGTTTGTCCACAAATTAAAACCTTTTGTGCTACAACACAAATTATATAGACATAATTAGTACTTATCACACAATACTCCAGGGCAAGTGTAGCTAATTATGCATGTGGCTTTAGCTTTTAACTGTATTTTTCTGTTTAGTTATATAATATCAGCAAACAATGCTAAAACAGGCTCAAACATGCTAATAAAGCTAACAATAGATGAAAGCTAATGAGGACTAAGCCACATGCTTAAAGTCCCCATTAACTTCCATTCACACTTAGCGGCGTGAGCTTCTTTTGTAGCAGTTCCCCCGTCATTTGCATAGTAATGTGGATTTTTATTATGTATTAATGTGAATTAATTTAACTAGTTGGACAAAGCATACAAAGTACAAAGTGCCTGTAAAAGTTTTAGCAAAATATGGATGTTTTGGATCATTTTGAGTGTGAAATCATTAGCAATTTATATTTTTGGTCGAACTGTTCTTTTGCTTGAACAGTTTGGCCCCGATTTCTTCATGGCATCTTCCTGACAGGTTTCTTAAGCAGTCTTTATCCGCTTTAAACAACAGCCAAGGTCATCTCTCTCTTTCCGCTCTCTCTTTCTCTCATTGCTGTCAGCCAGCCTCACCCGAATGGCATGATGAAGGGAATGCACAGCATTTAAAGTGAAAGTCACTTGCTGCACCTCTCGCCCAATCCGCCAAACTATTTTCATTACAACCACAGTTAAAGACCATATTAATTGATCTCAAGTATTTAAAAAGTAGAGCTACAAAAATATGCTTATTTGGATAGCACTGACGGCAGGCTAACTGAAAACCTAACACAAGTTACATGCATAACAACTTATTCTTATTTTCTGACTCTGGAATTTTCCAGCTGAGAAATGAAGCAGACTCTTAGAAGATGCCTCTCGTAGCCAACTGACTGTACATAACTAAACAGGGAACCAGGGCACATGGGTGTATGGGATGAGGCCTACAGGAGGTCAAATGAGTTAGTGAGTAGACAGTAAAGGCTAAAAGCTCCTCTAGGGACCGTTCAAAGTGCTGGCCTTGCAGTAGACGAGATGGGCTCTGTGCCCGTGCCTGTGCCTGTTCGCTGCGCTAGGAGGCTATGGCCCCTAAGCCACCAATAATGAGCTTCCACACAGCAGATTCAGCTCTAGTGTCATGCCTGAGTGAAATTTGGCCTGCGCGAACCATGAGAGCGATTCTCATCTCACATCATGACTGCTGTGGTTGGGTTTTGGAAGATGACTATGTCATGTGTCCACAACTCAGATGAAATCATGCTCCGTTTTGTGTAAAGCATCAGCCATGAGATCACACACAAGAACCATGAGCTAAGTTAGGCGTGCTGCTTCACTTAGTGCATCCTGGGCATCCACAGTGACTTCACACGTCTTCACATGGTTTCTATGGATGTATGAGTGGGTGTGTGCGTGTTAGTGGAAACTGTTTTTTTTATGTAGTGGTTCGTTTAGTCAGAGAAAGCTCATAACAATCCAATAGCAGTTACAAATCGCTCATGCTCTAATCTTTTCAAAAGCAGGAGCAGGAGCGCTAAGGCTGAGTGTAGCTAAGCAGTGTAGTTATCTACAGCAAACCCCTCCATATCTCTGTTTCCCTCTCTTTATCTGTCTCTGCATTCAGTTGTAGCGTCATACAGTTACACTCGACTGCTGTATTCTCTTTCATGCTATAAAAGTTTCATAACTGGATGCGATTTTCATTCAGGCCCACCTGCTGAAGATGAGCAGGGGTGTAAGCTTCAGAGAAGAAGGCTTTTCAGTCGATTATGGCGCCGCCCTGTGGCCATGCACCAACAGATTTGATAGGGATGGAAAACAGCTCAAGCCATCCAGCGGTATTCAGTCACTGAGCTGCACGGTTAAAAGGAGATGCTATAAAATGTTTTTCTTCAAATTCTAATCAAAGCCAGTTGACCCAGAGAAAGCAATTTAGTTTAATATTCGGTGGTTATTCACATCAAATATTTTCTTACATTTTGTCTTCGGTTTGTTTAAGACATTTAAATATTATTTCATAATAATTATTATTATACAGCTGTAGCATTGCAGAAAACCCAAAGAAACCTAATGTTTTGAACAAATAGGCATACAATAAAATTTGCATAAGAGTGATTTTCACTTACCAAAAAACAAATCTCAAATAAGAAAACTTCAGTAAATGTCAGTAACTTTGTGAAAACCATGTAAGTGGATTTTAGGAACAGATTTCTTGTTAAGAACCACTGATGAATGATGCCCAATAACTCTTACAGCTTTGTGAGTAAAGTGAGATTGGGACCAAGTGTTATCATAAATAAACATAATATTCTCTCACAGTTTGTGATTATTAATTAAGTTCAAAGGTTGTAAGCATAACATTTCTATGATATTTGGAATAGTTTACTCTACATTAATTTAGACATCCCCAAATGACAGTGACATTTTCTTACTGGGAAGTACCTTCTACCTTCAAACTCAAATCAGTTTACTCACCAAGCACAGTTAATCTTTGTGAGAAAGATAAAATCTAAATCATATAAATATGTCCGATGTGCAGTTAAACCAAAAGCCACCTGCCTTGTGCCTTTTGTAGGACCATTAACTACTCTTTACAGAAGTGACGAGATGATTGAGTGGAAGGGCATTCACTCTGACAGATTTTTTGCATTTAACTTTCAATAGATGAAATATATCAGTGCGGTAGTGATTGGCATCAACCATGATAAGCTGTTATTGATGACCAAGCAAACACCTTGTTGACTTACTGCCTTGCAGTTTTCCTAGAATAAACTATGCAGCATTGTCACTGAGCAGTCTTGCAGGTGGTAGCATTTATGTGCCTTAGTTTTAACAAGGTCAGTCGGACTGAAGAGAAGGGCAGTTAAGGGCCTGTGTCCGCCAAACTTTTTTTTTTGCAATGAGAGCGGTCATAGCCTCACTTCCAGAGCACTTTCCTGGCGCTACTCTCAGCGCTTGTTATTGCTAAGTTATGAAAAGCGTCATCGGGCACTTCCATGTTCGTTTCTATTTCATGTAAACATTGTAATGTTCCTTTGAAATTAGCAGTTTAGCTGACAAGATTATGTTTACAATAGAGAGAATCGCATTTTGGAATTGGCGGCATCATTTGAACTAGATACTCACCTGTCTTTGAGATGTTGAGATTGAATGCATAAGATAAACTGTGCAAGCAAACAGCTTTTTTTCTGGCTGAATGCACTTAGCGCTCTGAGCATTGAAGCTCATTGGATTTGTATTAAAAATAGGCGATGCCGGTGCAAAAACTGCGCTTGGTGGACACATACCCTTAAACACCTGTTGGACTCAAATGCATACAAGCACAGATTTTCTGATAGTGAGAAAATACAAATAAAAATGCAATAAAATAGGATAATATTGATTATCATAAATTAACAGCATTTAGCAGATGCTCTTGTTTCTCTACAGGAACAGTCTCCCTGGTGCATCTTGGGGTTAAGGGCCCTTTTTCAGGGGCCTAAAGATGGTAGTTTTATCTGTAGGATATGACTGGAATCAAACCTATGACTCTAGGGACTGTATGTAGAGAGTAACTTACCACCAGGCCACTACGACCCATCATACTCAAGTACAGTGAATTTTTGGTTTCTCTAAGATGCATACAAAACTATAATAACAAAGATAAACTATCTTTTTAACGCTTGCAGACAGACTGCCTCTGTACCTGAAAATAGATTTAGAAATGGGAGTGTAGTGTTTCGCTGTCTGGGTGTATATAAAGTAGCATGAGGGAGGTGTAGTCACACGTCAGTCAGCTTTTCAGTGGCATAACAATGGCAGATGGTAACAATTTTGAAAAACAAAAACACAGCGAAGCCAGACTGCTTAAAAACAATCCAAAACAAAATAAACCCCCCCCAAAATCTTGAGTAAGCACTGTATTGGCAACCCTTTATTCTCGAGGAGATAAAAAGGATGTAAAGCTGCTCGGTTTTATTACTAGCTAGACTGACAACAGACTAAATTTAGGTTTAAATGTTGGGGTAATGGAAGATTCTTGGCTGTTAGAGAATAAACTTAGTGACTGAGACTTTGATATCATGCTATGGATTTTATTCGTATCAGCGAAAGCTGTTTTTGTTTGATAGAGCTCAGTTCAGTCTGAATTTGAGGTACCTCTGATCTCTGAAGCTATTTCAGATCTGTACGTCTCAGGCAGACAACTGGAATCTTTGATTGATTTCCAAAATGTCATCCCGTGTTCCTCTATTGAAGTCCTAGCAATATGTCTGGGTGAAGAGGTCCGGCCCCATATGACATCACACAGTATGAGGACAAAGTGAAAGTCACATGAAACGAGAAAATATTGTCAGCTCCCATTACATCACTCAAAGTGGCTCCGTGGCGACAACATACGTGGCAGCCATGTTCTTTGAGGCCTCTTTCTTGATGAGCTGTCAGAGTTCTCTGTCAATCTGGAGAACCACATCTCAGGGGGAGCAGGGAGGAGCCCAGATCTAATCAGGCAGACTGGATGGTCTAGTGCTGAGAGAGAGCTTCATCCTGAGAATGAGGAAACAACAAAATCTAGAAAACAACTTGGAAGTACAATGTTACTATTAAAGGCCCCATATTATACATTTATTCAACAAGTTAAAATAGGTCTATGGGCTCCACTAAACATGTCTCTGAAGTAGTTTGCTGAAAATACCTCTCAGATTAGGCATTTTCACCTTCTTTTTACCCCTCTATTTCAGTCTCTTTCAGAACAGGCTGTTTCTCATTAGTATTCCTAAATGCAAATGAGCTGCTGCATTTTTTTCGTAATATGAGACCTTTAAAGCTCTCTGTGTCTCTGGTTTCCCTCTTCAATTCCTTGTGTATTTTCACGAGATTGTGGACAATATACTGATAACCTCACACCTCACACCGCTGTCCTAAAGCCAACTCGTTCTTTCATTTTAACGTGAAAAACCTTTTTTTATTTTCTCTCTGTGTTTCTTACCTCCCAGCCTCACAGGCTGACTCATATTAATGCTGACCTGTGTAATACACAAAAACAAAAATGGATTTCACTGCTGCTTGCTTGGCACGGGTGTAGGAAAGGTGGACTTGCAAACCAAATGCTTCAGAATTCAAGAACGAAAGGTGTCCAGTTTTATAACAAATAAAATAAAATGTAAGTGAAACACAGAAATCTCTTTTTTTCTACTAGTACTGGTGTATAATACCACCAAATAACAGGGAAAACTGAAGCTCTGCTGTGAGTTTTTGGCTAAGACTAAAACCGGAGCCCAGGCTTAAATGTAAGCTCCTGTACTCCTAATGCACATCTGCTGAAAAGGTTTGTCAGTTTATGAAAGAGAAAAGATAATAAATCTAAACTGCTCTTCCTCCCATCTCAACTGCTGTGAAGGAGGAGATACGGGACAGGGACTGGCATAAAACACTTAAACTCGCCTTCATTCTCCTTGCATCTTAAACCCTCCCTTCCCCCATAAATGTCAAGTAAAAGCCAGACTGGTCTGGGGGTCTTGGAGTGGTTTAAAGGCAGGTGGAGTTTAGAGAGGGACCCCATATCTGGATGGACCAGATCCAGACATGTATTTAACTGTGAACTAACATCCTGCCATTCTGCTTCTCACAAACATCTTCACTTGGATTGAAGACAGTTTAGAGAGGGCTTTTGAGAAGGTGGGGAGAATGCACACACACACGCGCGCACACACACACACACACTCCACCACTCCCCTGACAGGCTCAATGGCTTCACTGGCTTTTATTCATTACTTACAAAAAAATAGAACAGGACTAAAGCAACTTCAAGGTTATGGCACTCTTACTCAGGAGGAGGCCTAAGAGAAGGTGCTGAGGTTTGGGGAGCAGGGGGCAGCAATTACCAAAATGAATGCCCTCACCAAGCGAGAATTTTCATCTTGGCTGTTGCCATGGGAACGGGCCTTTAAACCCCCCCAACCCCCCAATCCTTTCTCTCAGCTTTACGCCGCACAATGGGAGGAAGGGATTTAAGAGTGATTGGGGTTATATTTTTAAAAGAAGCGGAGCTCAAACTTTTTCCCATTCTGCTCGGGGAAGATGCTTGGGCTTGTGGAAAAGCGAGAGAAACACGCAAGAGTCTGCAAGATTTGATGCCGAAGCTGTAGAGAATGCAATATCTGAGTGTTCGCCCTACATGGGAAAACAGTAATTATTAAGAAAAGATGCTTTAACTAGGTGTTATTACACATAACTATCAGCTAATTATGAGCTGTGCTGGGGGAAAATTGAGAGAGCATGGAATTTGGGTCTCCAGTCAGGCTTTCACTCAATGCAGGTCTATCACTCGAAGGCATTATACCATATCATTGCATTAGGCTTGGTAGTAAGTCATCAGTATGACTGAGAGTGAAGTGAGAGGCCAGGATGTGGAAGAGTCTTATTTCTCCCTTACTGTGATAGGCTGACCTTGAAGGGCAAATTTGCCGGTCAAAGATAATTCTGTTCCCAATATCTCATGGTGATGCCTCTGTCAAAAATCCATTCATACGTGCCAAGTACGGCTGAAAGGTAGAGTGATGCCGGCAGGGTGATTGTGATTCTATTTCAAGCTCTGTAAAAAAAAAAGTGGTCAGCTCATCTGCATACCTAAATGTAGCCAACATTTTTGATTCAGATCAGCCTGTTCCACAATATAGGGAAAATATTAATTGATATACTAGATTTGGGGTTCCGTTCATGGCTGCTCTGATGACTGGCGGCCGCACCAGCTTGGTTACGTCCTTCAAGGCTTTGGTTGTGAATGTATTCCTGCTTTGTCTGGACTGGCATTTTAAAACTGTTCACAGTGTCAAGTTTCGTGTTGTTTTTTCCTTTAATCTGCTAATCAGCTCCCATCCGCCAGCATTGTTTAAACTGGCAATGGGCAGGATACCGCAAACATGGAGAAAGTGCTACCGCTGAAATGTGAGACCTATCTGCAACACAACATGCTGTGCCAACCTGCTCTTAAACACACGCTGTAAGCAAAAGCTCACAGCGGTAAACGTTTGCTTATTTTCTACAGCTCAGGGTTTTTTTTTAAGTGGTTTAACTATTACATGAGACGATTTGAAGTGTGACATACACAGGTTACTGAGATACATTACTGAGATAAACTCATTGGGCCAATTTCCCAGTTGAGGATTAAGCCTCAGTTGAACTTGAATGGTAAATCTCCATTGGTACTACAACTTAATCCGAGACTAGGCTTAATCCATGAGCAAGAAACAAGCCCAATATGTATTTATATCCTTTTAAGACCAGTACTAATCTAATCTAATCTAAAATTGCTAATGTCAAAAATGACAAAGTCAAAAGGTCAAATAGCACAGCTGGCTTTAAATGAATTTGCACAACTCAAAATGCTAATGTGGCTAACGATGAATGAAAGATAAGGCAGTAGGTCTCTCTGCAGCGTCAGAAGTTAGCTTAAATAGCAAAGAGGTTTGCCCCGTTAGCTTTCAATCATTGTTATATTGCTTTGAGGGAACTTCCCAACTCAGAAAAGCAATACTGCTAACAATGAAGAATAGAAAATGGTGCAAGCCTCTAGACTAGTAAAGCTAATATTCAGCTAAATTAGTACAGGTAGCCTTTGCCATCGTCGCTACGTCATTTGCTTTCAGCATTTTAGCAAGTATACTCGGTTGTGAAAGATGTAAAAGAAAAAGAAGTATTTTAGGCTCAGACTAAAATTATGTAAGACAACAAAATTGAAATGTGGCAAGAGGCCAGTTCGTTCACATAATGCCCACGCCTGGTGTATTAATACAAAGATAATGAATTAGCTTAAGATGAGTGACTGTCTGGCCTCCCCACTGTCTCTCTCACAGTCACCTTCCACAGCACAGATTCCTTCCAATCACTGGAGGCGATTAGTCACCAGACAGGGAAAATTTCCTGTGAGAGAACACTGTGTCAGTACTGATAAAATCTCAAATGCACTGAAATGAATGAATATAAGATTTAAATACATGCTTATAGTATCTGCCCAAAACCATGTAGCATATATATAGAAATACTTTACATTACAACTAATGCAGTCTTTTAGGATTACTACAATATTTTTTGTTTTCTGTGTACACCACGTAATAAATTAGTATGGAAATGCAAATGTTTTACCTGGGTATTTTAGATATTTGTAATGACACAAGCTTGTACTTGTACTTGGGTACAAAGCCAAGTACTACATGATTTAGCTATCATTTTATATTGTACTCATTTGTACCTTCAATGTAGTGTTACTATAGTTAATTGTAAGTAGAGGAAATTGTTTTAGTTAATAATTATTCCCGGGTCATGCTGTGAGTGGTTCTGCATACTTATTTACTGGAAATGCTACACAATGGCAACTAGCTGCAGAGGAGAATATTGCGTTCCTATACTTCCTCTATACTAAACCATGAAACAAAGGGGGTGAATGCCTATGCAGTTAATTGTTCTGTTATGACTCAGCTTGATTGGTAAAGAGAAGAGTTTCATTCATGTTTGCAAACCCAGTATTAATGTTTTTAATAATGTAAATACAGTGTTCCGTTTATATAGTTTATTGTGATGTCAAACTTGCATAACTTTCCTTGAGTGATGTTGCCATTCATTCACAGTTCTGCACATCTCTAATTCATTTCAGTGCACAACCACCAGCCCTAAATTGCAGCAAGTGCTGCCAAAGCCAAAGCAAACGTATATAAATAACAGTACCAGCAATTGCCTGGAAACATAGAGAATGGCAAAACCATTAGCAAATTATTATTATTATATTTCACCTACCACTTATTGTCTATGAAGTACCTCTCAAATCAGTTGTCTCAACATATACCATTGTGTTATACAATCCTAATGCTTGATTGATTATGTAAATCATTGGCGAATAAAAGAAAAATAACATCCAGTCTTTTAAGGAAGCATGATTACATGAGAGTCAGTCATACTGTGAGTCCTTGAGTGCAGGTTCATTGAACGCAGTCTTTTTTGTAACGCAGTTGAATAATGAGCTCGGCTGTGTCCTTGCTTGCCACAATTCATTTCAGTATATTTTTTCCAGAGTGAGCACTTCCGGGAGTACAGGCATTTGATTTGGAGCAGTCTGCATGGCATAAGGGTTCAAGAATGCATTTATGTTTCTCTGCTGTAGTCGTGCACCTCCTAAGGAAGCACTACCTACACATACTAATGTGGCTAACAGTGAACAAAACCCCTTTAATGATCATTTACTCGCATCACTCCCCTGCAAGCTGCACGGCACCACAGTTTTTGTATCTTACATTTTAGATTTTGCAAAATATTGTACCTCTGGATGACCTTTGAATGCTACAAGAAGGTTTAGAAGCCGTTTCCTTAATATATAATAATAGGTTTCTCAAGCTTACACTGAAGCTTTGAACTGTTTTGGTGTTTCAACGTATAAGAAAAGTTTTAATGCTGACTCTCCATTTCCCTCCTGACAGATGCTGGGAACACTCACAGCAGTCCCCTTAAAGGTGCCTCAGGTCAGCTCTCTGCATCGACTAGCAGGGCAGTCCCCCACAGTGCTACCTCAGGTATACACACACACACACGCACACACACACACACACACACACAGCCCCAATGATTGAACATGAAAATATTGCAAATAACTATGCAATTCTTTTTCAGATTACTATTAAATCTGGGGGGCGTTTTTATGTACCATTGAGCCAACTCATACAATCATGTCTGGTCATGGATTACATCCCACATCTACAATACTAATCCGTAATACACAGCTGAAGGTCAACAGGCTTCATCTGTGGGCTTGCTGAAACAGTGTTCAAAAGCAATAGTGTTCAAACTTACTTGTTAACAGTCACTCACGCAATCTCAGACACACTCAAGAGCACACAATACACAATAAGAAGCTCTCTATTAAGTAGACAGCAAACCCAAATATGGCAAACTCTCTCTCCTCGAAGAGCCAAATAATCACAAAAGGACGTTCTGTACCACAGGCTCCTGTGTATTGTTGTAATCTTTGCGTTATGAAACAGCCCACGGCCTCAAAATACATTGCTTGAAGTAGAACAGAACAATCCTAAAGCAATATAGAACACATCAGCTGCACAGTGTTAAACAGAGGATTAAAAGGACAAACAACAACAAAAAAACGGACATGTGCCCATTAGCAAAACCTGAGATTATCCAATAACTTGCGAGCTAATAAATCTTCTCAGGCTCTTGGAGTTCACTGCCTTTTGAATACAATTAATCTGAGCACCCTTTGTTTGCACCATCTTCTTCTTAGTGGATCAATGGAGACGATGTCCACCGATAAGACTTTAAGTGAAGCTTTGGACGATGCAAATACCAGTGTTACCACAGGAGGGCAGTGCAATTCTAAGCAAAGTGCCAAAAAGCCATGAAGGGTGACTCATGCAGGCAGTCAGAACCAAAAGTGCCTCTACAAGTCAACTTACAAACTGTGACCATTCTGCTGAAAATATTAAAATTAATAGCTTATTTTGTGAACAAATTACATTTAAAAATGTTAAAGTGTGAATTTCTGGTTAGTGAGTTATAACAGAGAGATTACGCAGACTTACATTTCATCCATTTTTTTTACTGTTTAAATGATTCATCAATCAAAGTAAAGAACCCAGTGTACTAAAGTGAAATGCTGCCTCTGCATTTGACGTATTCATGAAGGAGCAGTGGGCAACTGATGTGGGAGGTGTCCACAAAAACAGTTACTTTAACTCACTCCCACTGCCCTGCTCAGTGACCAACTCTTGTTCTTCCATTGCTACCCAAAAGGTTAGGCCAAAGACTCTGATCCCGGACAGCCTTCCCCACAGCCCGTGCCAGGAGCAGCAGTCCAGCCAGCCTCTGAGCCTGCCACGGGGCACAGCTGTGGTCAGCCCTAAGAGCCAGGGCCCGGCTCTGCCCATCGCCAACAGCACCTTCAGCCCAGAGAGGGTCTCTGGCGGGAAAGGAGAGAGCTCACCATCTCCCCTGCCGCCCCCTACCATCTCCACCACGAGCCCCGGGGTCGCCTACGCCATCATCTCTGCCGCATCTCCGGCCGGGAACGGGATGGCAGCCGTGAGCGAGGCAGTGAAGGTGCAGCCGCTTCTCTTCAGCCCAGACAGCAAGGTCAGGGAGCCTATTGGGTTAGATCGTAATTTTGATCATTGAATCTGAAAGATTAATGTCCTGCAACTTTTTTAGGTGTTTCGCTGCCTTGGCACACATTTTCCAACTCACCAACCAATTCATGCTAACTTAGTTGGATCAGGTGTGTTGGGACAGAGAACGCTTGAGTTTCAGTAGTACAGTGGCCTAAGGATTATAAATAAGATACAGCAAAAAAATTCTCCTGGTATGATTAGTTTTCCACTTTTGTTTTTACTTGTATAATTTATGCTAATGTTTGTTTATTATATTTAATTAAATTCTTTATATTTTTATTTTAGTTCTTTTATAAGCATATAGAACAACTTTTCAGTGTATGAGAGGTGCTATAAAAATAAAATATATATAAAATTATTATTAAAACATTTATGTACAGCATTTAGCAGGTGCTCTTATCCCAAGCGTCAGTCTCTTTGGAGAAATTTGGGGTCAAACATTTGAGTTAAAATCCTATCTTCAGCTTTACCACCACTGGACTCCTAAGAAAGTCCTTTAACTCCAGGTAGTGTAACAGAGAGATGGTCTCAATGGTCAAACAGTTGCCAGTTAAAATCCCAGACCAGTAAAGGTACCACTGATGTATCTGTGAGCAAAGTACTGTCCCCCTCCACTGGTCCTTCACAAAGTGGTCAAAAGCAGGGGGCACATTTAGCTGTGCTGTGGCATGTTAGCAATGACAAATAACCACTCACTCACTCACTCACTAATTATATAAGATTCTGACTATGAGTGATTATGAACACACCACAGCACAGTACACGGTGCACCACAACAAAATGTGGCCTCTGCGTTTGACCCATCTGTGAAGGAGCAGTGGGCAGCTGACATGGGCAGCACCCGGGGAGTAGTGCTTGGGGATGGTTCCTTGTCCGGGATTCAAACCGGGGACCTTCTGGTCACAGGGTGAGTTCTCTAACAGTTGCGCTACCAACTGCCCAAATGCTCTGTGCTCAGAATCGTGATACAGAGGGCAGTAAAACTGATGTGTCATAGGTTGTGATTGCACAGTTAATATGTGCAAATTTAAGAAAGGATTTCTTAATGAGGTGGTCAGGTGGCCAATGGACTGAGAGGTTGTAGGTTCAAATCCATCTATGTGCTGCTGCTGGAACCACCACCACAAGAACAAGAACCCAGAACAAGAACCCTTAACCCCAAGTTGCTTCAAGAGGACCATTCCTATCATTTTGGATAAGACTGTCTAATAAATGTATATATAATTCTAGCGCTCTAGTTATGCATACAGAGCTTAACTCTTTGCAACCCACATACTTATAGTTGTTCTTACCTAAAATGCTACAAGGTAAAATGAGATTCCCACTTTCTAAGGCTTACGTTTATCTTGACACTGTAATTCCTTTGGGAAACTACTCCCTGATCGAGCAACTTAACCTTGCCGGGCACTTGTGAGTGACGAGCAATTCTTTAGAATACCAATGTAGCTCTAAAATGAAGGCTCCCCCTGCATATGAGTTTGGCGAGAGTAATTAATCTCGAGGTGGGGTGAAAAATGGGCTGGGACTGACACCTGGAAGATTGGTGAGGCTCATTAAGATGTCGTTAAAAGAGAGCGGTGGTCCTCACGGCCACTGGTCACACCCAAACTTCACAAGCAGCATTTCTCTTCTCTCCTATACACAACACCACAACACTATACACCCATCAGTTGTTCTGATAAATTTGACAGTTTTCATTTGCAACATCTGGCATGTAAATAAAAGCTGAACCAACAATTAACATTGTAATACATGTTAAATTATTAGTAGCTTTTCAACCTTGTGCCAAGGACTTATTTTTCGTTATCCCAACTCTTATAAAGCAGTAATGCTGTATCTTCAACCCTAAGTGTGTCTAAATGCTCATTTGTGTTTGCATGCCATAGGTGATAATTATCCAGCCACAGATGCCCAGCAGCTCACAGGGTTCCCCGGGTCCCCAGAGTGAGAGCCTGTCACGGGAGTCCAGTTCTGCCCCCTCCTCCCCCCCACACAAGATGAAGAAGGAGGAGGACCCAGAGGTAAGCTGTAGATTCATATGTGTACTATACTTAAACTGAAGGACAGAAACACAAACAGAGATTAAGATTCAGTGAATTAAAGCAGCCTAAATGTGCTAATGGGGCTAACAATCAGGGAAAGGAGACATTCTTCTTCCATGAAAATGCAGCTGAAAACATTGGCAAAAAAGGTCAACTGGTATAAAGTGTGATAGAGGTATTTTGTTTCAACAAATGTAATCAGGAGATTGAGATCATGGTACATTAAATGGGGAAAATTCTACAAAAAACTCAGCTAATGTCATTTGTGGACGGCACGGTGGTGCAGTGGTTAGCGCTGCCACCTCACAGCAAGAAGGTCCTGGCTGTGAGCCCTGGGTTGGCCATGGGGCCTTTCTGTGTGGAGTTTACATGCTCTCCCCGTGTTCGTGTGGGTTTCCTCCGGGTGCTCCGGTTTCCTCCCACAGTCCAAAGGCATGCACTATAAGTTAATTGGCGACTCTAAATTGTGGGTGTGTGTGTGTGTGTTGGCGCCTGCCCAGGGTTGGTCTCCACCTTGCGCCCGTAAGTTCCTGGGGTAGGCTCCGGGACCCCCGCGACCCCGGTTGGGATTAAGCGGTTCGGATAACGAATGAATAAATGATTTAATTTGCTTCTTTTTGCTGCAACCAATAAGAATTTCCTTTATGGTTAATACAAGTTCATATAATACAGCACATTCATTATTAGACTCATTGGCACTATTAGGCAATGTCTCCGCCAGTCATTTAGAATGCAATGGATACTAAATAAATTTTCACTGACCCTTACAATACTCATTCTTCTTACTTGATAAGACCTGAAGCCAGCCATGAAGTTCTTGACCCTAAACCAAAAAGTCGTTACAATAATGAATAAATTGGGAAAACATGTAAATTGCTAAAATGCCTTGATGCCATGATGGTGAGATCACCTTGTGACATGTTTCTCTCTCTCCTCCTAACAGAAAATTGCCTTCATGGTAGCCCTTGGCCTCGTCACCACAGAACACCTGGAAGGTGAGTCTGAAACTGAAGGAACACTAACATTACACCATAAGAGTGTGATGGTAATGAGCTACTTTTATTACATTACATTCGATTACATTACACTGGGCAGACGCTTTTATCCAAAGCGACTTACAACAGGGAAAAACATTCCAGCTTGGGACCATGAGAGAAATAGCAGTGGATACGAAGTGCTAAGTTCTGAGTGTACGAAGTTCAGTTAGAGTGGAGGTGCTCTCTAAAGAGATGAGTTTTCAGGAGGCTCTTGAAGACGGAGAAGGATGCACATGTTCTGGTGGCCCTGGTCAGCTCATTCCACCAGCAGGGAACCACAAATTTTAGGAGTGTTGATAATAATCAGATTGTTCTGTTTTGTCATTGCAATGGCAGAGATCCAGACCAAAAGACAGGAGAGAAAGAGGAGAAGTACAGCCAACCCTGCATACAGCAGCCTGTTTGAACCAGAGGTAACTCTACTCTCATGCTTAAGTGCTCCACCTGAAGATCAAGGCTAACAATGACTGAATTCTCATGGGGAGTGGTTCTCACTGTCAACCATGTTAGTTTGAGACATGAGACTGAGTATGGAAGCTACGAGGGCATGAAATCCAATTAAATTAACAATGAAAAGACAAACAAGCTATGCTGAAAGGGAGATGTATGACACTGATGTATGAATTTGTTTGTCTATGTCATTACCTTAAAGAAAAAACTCTTAATGTCTCTCTGCTTTTACTTTCCAGCGCAAGAGGCTTGCATCAAATTACCTGAACAACCCACTATTCCTGTCAGCAAGAGGTAAAATGGAGTCCTCTTCCCATCAACAGCACAGCAGGAGTAGAACTGATGAAATGATGCATTAGCGAGCACAATCATGCACAGGCTGATGCATGCCAACACACGAACACACACACACACACACACACACACCCCCAACAACAGGAGCAACCCATATAAGCAGACACTTCAAACCCCAATCAAAACTGCCTCAATAAGTGCCACTTCATTGAACTCACTATGTAAAGATGCAGAATCAGCTTCTGCAGTGTTTAATTGTAGCTGATTGATCTCACATTCACATCACAAAGTGAATATTCTTGTGTTCTCACACTCTCAGAGAAGTGTGCATGCATCTGTCCTGACTCTTAGACACCTCTTTTTCATTAGTGAAACGTCAGTAAGTGCTTCATGAAATTCCCTTATTTACAGAATCTTGACAATGTGTCAGAGGTACAGTCTTCAGGTACAAGCAGGTGTAGGTGTAAGTTTAGGCCTAGCACTCATCACGTCATTGTTGGTGATATTCCATATAAAGGGTTTTTTTAAGCTTGAGCTGGGCTTAACCTAGACTGGTCTTATTTAACTGACTGAAAAAGATTTTAGTTTAAAAGGATAAGCCTTAATAAGCTATTCGATGCATCTCCAGCTCTTCCTGTGTGCTGATGTGTGTTGCATGGCTATTTGTGTCTTTCTAACCCATGAATAACGCTGTCTGATTCCTGGGTAAGCTACTAACCTGTTCTCTGCTTCCAATTCACACGCCAGACTCTGAGGATCTGTGTTGGAAGGTATGTAGCCACATTTGTTTGCCTGTGTGTGTGTGTGTGTGTGTGTGTGTGTGTGTGTGTGTGTGTGTGTGTGTAGGTTTGTGTGTATTAGTGCAACATTTTGATATACAGCCTTCACCAAACTGTACACTGTCTGCTACTTGTAAAATTGCAATCCCAACTTGCGAATTGTTTGTTCTTGTTATCTGTCATTCAAAACCCCATGATCTTCGCATCACTGAACCAGCCTTGCGTATCACAACTGATTAAAAGAGCTGCTGCGTCTGATGGGCAATTTAATGTTATCTCCCCGCATCAGACTAGACCGTGCCGTCCTCATAAATAATGTTTTATGTTTAACAAATGCCAGAGTGGCATCGCTGGTCTGCTGCCAGTCTTTAATACAAATAAGTAATGCTGGCATTTCTGCCCTAATGGAACCTAATGGCAGTGGCTTTTAGAGGCATGTTAATAAAGATCTTTTGGGTGTAACTGTGTTGCAGGGTGAGCTGGAGCATGACATCCACTGTTCGGTGTGTAAAGAGGAAGGTGACCTGCAGCAATGCCACACCTGCACTCGCGCCTACCACCTCGACTGCTTACACCCTCCACTCAAATCCCCACCCAAGGGGATGTGGATGTGTCCGAAATGCCAGAAGAAGGTGTGTGTGGGTCTCTAACAGGATGGATTCTAGAAGTGTCCACTTCTTGCAGCTCTGTTACAATTGCAGTCTTAACATCTACTTTCATAAGCAAGCCATAATTCCTTTCTCTTTTTCTTACCCAGGTTCTGAATAAAGAGAACTTGTCTTGGCCACATAACTTCATCCAGTCGTATGTTACACACAAAACAGGTAAATGCTGTGGCTCATCAGTATGGGTGGAAAAGTGTGACCTCAGAAAGTACAAAAACTTTAATTTACTGCTAGCTAAATAAAAGTGTGCAACTGATGCTAAGAGTCTCATTGTTGGACATCAGCAGATTCTTTATTAACTGGGTGAACTTTATAAATACGGTTATGAGCTGGTTCACAGCATTTTTTATGTTCCAAAGCTGAATGTTCCTCCTTGATCAATGTGTAGCACTGAATTGCTTGGTAAATGTCTGCTGGGTTTAGCTCATGTTTGTGAAATGTGTGTGTTTTTGTGTGTTCAGTGCGAGAGGAGGAGAAGAGAAAGCTGATTAGGAGAAACAGTGAACTGAAGAAAGAGTGTGCCCAGCTGAAGGAGGAAGACCAGAGAATTAGCAAGTCTCTCTCGGTACTGCATTGATCTCTACACACACACACGCACAAGACGCACGCACAATATTTTCATGTAAAACTAGCAGAGTTACTACTATTCTCTGATTATTTAAGCTTATTGATTCATTTATTCATTCATTATGCGAAGCATGGATAATACTATAATAAAACACATATGATGAACTGTTATAAAACATACATTTGTTATTTTTTAACATCAGTTACATCATTTACTAACCATAATAATAATAATGATAATAATGGGGTGGTGGTGGTCTAGTGGTACTGATGCTCACCTCTGGACCAAGAGGTTGTGGGTTCGAATCCTACCTCCAGCACTAAAACCACTGGGTCCCTGAGCAAGCTCCAATAACACTCCCTGAAATTAGGAAAATGGAAGTGGTTCTGGATAAGAGCGTCTGCTAAATATCATGTATCAATATCATATCAAATGTAAATATAATACGTATACAGTATAAGTAAATCTTCTAAACAGTAAAATCTGTTGCAAGCTCAATTTTACATCATATAACAAATGTTATAAAACTATGTACACAAAAAGTTTTCTATAGTTACACTCTCACAACTCAGACTGTCTAGAGCCATACAGTAAGTATGATTCCATAAATGAATGATTATTGAAATTAATAATGTGCATGTAAAATCTTTCAAACATGCATTTTGTAAACCAGCTTGAGGTGATGGTTGTGATCTAGGGCAGTGGTAACTGAAAGCTGGTTTAATTCGGAGAAAAAGCAGCTTTTTGGTGCCTCCAGGATTTCGTGGGTCTTTTTTTTGTGATTAAAGTTGCTGTGTTTTTAGCCGAAGAATTTATCAAAACCACAATTATTTTTGTTAACCATTAACCATGTGAGGCGTTTTTATCGCATGTGTTTCCTGCGTCTTCTTGCAAAGTGAGTTCGCTGAAGTATGGCTCAACGTTTTTGCGGGAAATGACAATGATTGATCAAAAACTGTGGAAACGCATGAAACGCATGTGGAAATTTTAATTTGTTAAATGTTAATTGTTAAATGGCATAAAATGTCAACGTGTAAACCTTTTCTCCCCCAGAAATGCATAGACCTGAAGGAGCGTCTTCTGAGCCAGCAGAGAGAGACTCAGGCTTCCCTGGAGCGCCTCAAGGCCCTGATTCGCCTCATCCAGCGCGAGCAGGTGATCCAGGTCACCATGACGGCCACCGCCACCACGGGGGCCTCCCTCCTCTCCCTGCCCTGGATTAAACCCACCAGCAGCAGCAGCAGCAGCAGCTCCACCAGCAGCCCCTCCGGCCCCGCCGCGCCCCCCGCAGGCCCCGCCGCACTACTGCACAAGGGCGTGGCCCAGTCGCAGGGCAACTGACCCCCAAGCACCGGCCAAAAAAACACTAACGACTCGACTCAGCGGCCGCGGAACTGACGAGCGTCTCTTCTACCAACACAAAGCTCTACCGGAGCTCAGAGACATAACTGCGATGTGTCCTGGAGAAAGATATCTAACCGTTTTGGGGGAATTTTCGCAAGAGTTGTAATGTCTTAAGAAAACGAATCCTTAAAAAAGGCAGAAAAAAAGAAATAACAGTATATCCTTCACTCGGTCGATTCATAACAAGTATTTTTTAAACCCAACACCTACAGTGCTTATGAGATTTGTTTTTAAATTATTGTTTTTTATTTATTAAATGTTCTTGGCCTTAATGTATTTATGACATAAAAAGCAGAAAACCGTCATGAATATGTGAAATAAGTATTCTACACGGCTGCAGCCTTTTCTTTCTATTGTTTCGCTTTTTCTTAAAAGAAAGGGGGGAGGGAGGGGGATAATAATTGTTCTGCATATAGGAAGAGAGAACATTAGAGTAGTGATAGTGAAAAAAAAAACACTAATGTTAACAAACCAGACGCATATGAAATGGAAAGGATGTGTCCGAGTAGGTAAACTGTTCTCATCCTCCTATGAACAATGATTGCCATAATAATTCAGGTGTGCAAGAGAGACGGGGAAATGTTTTTTTCATTGTGTATGTACTTATAAACATACGAGCCTTCAAACAAACAAAACTAAAAAAAAAAAAAAAACCACAGAGAATAACTTTTTTCAGTATTAATAGAGTTGAGATAAGGAACAAAGTATTTAAGATGATTATGAAAATTAGCATTTCTAGTGGAGAATTTAGTATTTTCATGCTGATGCCTGTTCATAATTGTGTATTGAAGTATTGGAGAGAGGGGATTGTTGTACATACGTTGTATTGTTATTACACGTCCTTCTTATTTCTCTTCTGTATTTCTCACTATGACCACAGCCACATCAACGGTGTTCCTTTCATTTACAGTTGCACTGATACAGCGGACATTCTGATGGGCCGACCAAGTTCTAGTGAGTGTGTGAGCCTGTCCTCAAACCCTTTCTTTTCTTTCACCTGTGTATAAAATATGCCAAAAAACTTGCATTTCTTTTTGTACTGGGATATTTCCCGACTTTTTCAAACTTGCTTGATATCCTGTTCTGTCTGTATCTATAGGTTGTCCATTAAGCCATGCTTCCCCCCCGTTATTTTCATGCCATTCTTCACATATTACTGTCCTTCTTATTTCTCTTCTGTACTTCTCACTATGACCACATCCACCGGTGTTTCTTTACTTACACTTTTCTTTTTTTATTCATGTTTGCTAGATGATATAAATGAACACTGCCTCAAGAACAACTTTTGTAAGGATCCAGGGTTTATTTAAAATATCGGGATATTGAACATTTCAGTGGTCGGACATTTAAAGAGCTGAACTAGGGTCGAGGATCTGTTTTGCTAGTTTGTCTTCCTACTTTGCCAAAGGATTCCTAAGGTGCAGAGTTTTGATTGAGAGTACGAGGCAGAACTTATGCTCAGTCTGATATTAGGAAAAGTTGATATGCCTTTCTTTGAAAATGTTACACTTCATAGGCATAATTCCTGTTTGGCCAGTGTAACAAACTGAATCAGAAGGACCGTAATGTCTGATTATAGTCGGGTAGTTTCCAGAAATAACGCACTGCGTCATGCACTCAGCGATGCTGAAATTGCCCTGATCAAAGACCCATAAGCAACACTGGCTGCGAGGGATTTTGACTAAAATTGAACAGACTGCGATAATGTTGATGAAAAACTAGTGAAACTGATATCATTGAGTATTAGCATTACAAGGGCTTTGCAGCGATCGGATTTCTTTACGTGGAAACATTGCTTTAGAATTGCATATCATGGTGAGCTGCCGGGCAAGCGGCTACGCAATTTGTTTTGGGTTTTTTTCACAGAAAGACACAGAACTGTGCACAGAGTGTCTGACAGAGCCAGAATGAGAATGTAAGCAACTCCATGCATATCACTTACTGGCCTGTAATGCCACTATAAAGCCCACGTCATATAGATATGCATAAAACTCGGTGAAGAACACACTACAGAGACTGGGGTGGGTGGGAGGTGAAAACACAATTTAATTGAATCCTGTTAAAGAACAGGAAATAGACATGTTTAAAGAAACATTTAGCAAGCTACACCATATCAGAGCTTTGTTCATAGCGAGAGTGCCCTTCACCCATCGTTTTCCCGTCCACATTGAGGCACGTCCCCGCCTCTTTCATCCTCATCCCTTTCATACTCCAGAATCTTCTCCGGGACAAACTGTGCCGTGCTTATACAGATCTATTTTAATACACTCAGCACTACGGTGAACAAGATAAAAAAAAACTTTTTTATATTCTTTTATCAATGAACATTAGAAAGAAATGGGAGACAAAAAAAAGTAAATTTTTTTATTGTTTGCCAATTATGCATTGATCTTGCGACGTGTCCTTTTGCTATGAAGAGGGGGAAGCAAAAACGTAATTTGAGAAAGAAAAGCGGTTTTGGGGTGGACTGTCAAAGTAGTGTTTTTTTCCTTTGTCATTATGAAAGGGGACTGTCCAGTGGATAGTATGTATAGGAAAGTGTTTGTCTTACATATGCCAATGTAGTTTTTTTTTCTTCTTTACGATGCAATTAATGGAAGCTGGTAAATGGTAAAAGAGTAGTCTCACTTTTTTGTACCAAGTTCTTATTGAAAACCGAATCAATAATAAACATGGAAAAAAAACTGAAATCTGAATCTTTGTGAATGATTTGCTTGGAATGTGAGACTGATGGTGATGACGTGTGCACTAGTTTTGAACTTCGTATACATAAATATGGTTGAGGTTGGCGGCACGGTGGCGCAGTGGTTGGCACTCCCGCCTCACAGGGAGAAGGTCCTGGGCTCGGTAAACTGGCCCCGTACGGTGTGTATGAGCGTGTGACTGGGTGAGCGCGTGCGCCCTGCGGTGTGTTGGCGCCTGCCCAGGGTTGGTCCCCGCCTCGCGCCCGTACGTTCCCAGGACAGGCTCTGGACCCCCCGCGATCCCGTTTAGGATTGAACGGTTCGGCTAATGAATGAATGAATGAATGAATGAATGGTTCAGGTTGATCCCAAATTACCAAAGCATAACTGCTATTTTGGTTTATTTTTTACATGAAGTGAGTGATACTAAAAAAAAAAAGTAAATTAAAGGGCTGCAACAAATATTAGAGAATGTGTTCCACCCTCTTTGTGTCCTCTTGTAGATAATAACACAAGTCCAAAAGTCTTCCTAAAAGGACCATATTATATATATTTGAAAAAAAAAAAGATAACACATCTAAGTAAAATGATTTTATTAAAATGACTTCAAATTGCTGAACTCTAATATTTAGCACAAACATGTGAAGGATAATAAGAACTAAAATTAGACATTTTATGAAATATAAATATATGTGCACATTCTTGGGCTTCTAATCAAATAAGTTCCATTAAATATGCACTACAGAGAAAAACATTTAAATTCAGCTTAGTTCCGTTCAACTCTAAAATGACCTTTCAGCAAAATCCTTCACTACTAAAACTGTTCTGTGTTTACTTCGTGTTCTGAAGCAGTCAAGAAAGCTAAATAATTCTGAGCAGAAAATATCAACATTTCCTTCAATTAGACTTAGCTCCTTAGCCAATGAGCTGCTCCTGTTACGTGCTGCATAAGCACAAATGGACTGATACTGTATGTCAAGGTAAAAGCTGACAAGAAAAATAGACAAAATCTTTAGACACTTTACAGCAGAGATCACTTTTGTTTTTTCAAACTTTTACACATTAGTGTTTTCTGCAAGCAGATTGTCTATTTTCAGTCCTGAGGTCAGGGGTAAAAACTGCCTAGTGGAGTGAGGGCCAAAATATGGCCTTGGTTGGAGAGATAAAGGGCAGCAGATGAGAAGACTGGAATGACTAAAGCTGCTCCTGAGGAGATTAGATGAATCAGGTTCCACTTCTTCTGTGTAATACTGAATGCTCCTTTGAGTCTCATGCTCAAGGTTTTTGCTGCCAGCTGCCAGCAAAAGGTTGCCATGGCAATTTCAAGTACCATAGATATTTAGGGGGTTACACACTTAGCTTTGAGCGTAGGCAGTGTCAGAAAAGATGTCTGTAGCATTCAAGATCATAGGTCATTTTTTACAAAGATAAAATTCACATTTTTAGTTCTTGTAGTAATAAAAGATGAATGTCAGCATTATCTCTATAATATTTGAGAAGAACAAATATAAAAATACATACAGCACTGGCAGTGTTTGGCATGCGGCAATTAATGCTCTTAATGTGAAGTTAAAATAATGTCATTCATTTACTATCACAGTAGTTACACTGACATGTACAGCAGTAAAAAATACATCAAGATTACACATCATAAAGATTTCACTCTTTTATGAATTATGACAGAGACCTCTAACCCTTTAATAAACAGGTTAAAGACTGATCATATTTGTGTCACCGCTGTCTTAAGCTGAGACAGGAGCAGGAGAGGTCAGGGTAGTACCTGTCCAGGTGGGCAGCGAGAGGTGAAGACGGTGCTGTAGTGTTCAATGAGGAGCTCTGTGAACATGTTGAGGGGCATGATGGCGTTCAGAGACACAGTGCCCTGGCGAGGCCAGGCCAGGTTCACCCCAAACACACAGGCCAGGTTAGAGGCGCTCATCTTATTAATGATGCTCTCCCGAGAGACCTGCAGAGACAGTTATGAGGAGCAGTGATGAAAAGGACAATTACAGCAGAACATCAAGGAAATGTTGTGTTACTCAAAATAACTGTAATGCAGGCCAGTAGACAAAGCAATCAACCTGTAATAAAAAAGTACAAATAGATTTGTCAGACTAATGTCTCCGTTATGGAGTAAATGAATAAGCAAAGGGAATGTGTGAGTATGTTTGACAGTGACAGTATGTAATATAACCGCAAGCTGCAAAGAGCGTCAAGAAAGGAGAAGTCAGAAATCAGAAGTCAGAATTAGCAAAAACAATTACTCTGTTATGATATTGGGACAAGTCCGCAGTTTATCTGACCCCTCTAATCACCTAGAAGAAGTTCACAAAAGTCTGTTTTGCAATAACTACTCTTTTCATTAAATGGCAAGCAGCACACCATCTCTACTTATTGACAAAGTTTCAGCTTTGTGCAATCTACAGTTTAGGCTGCATACATTTATGTAGCTTTTTGTAGCGCCCCCCTATCATTCAAATAGCGACATTGTATAATTAGCTTCTCAGTGAATCAGACTGCATATATGTATGTGGCTTTTTTAGCGCCCCTAGATGTCAAAATGTGTTGTCCTTTGCTATAGCGCCAATTACAGGCATATCACTACGCTTTTCGGCCAATGCAGAGATGCACACCATTCCTACTTACTTTGAAAATTTTTGCTGTGTCTGACTTCCAGTTCAAGCTGTACAATCCGTTTTGTAGGAAAATAATAACATAAAAACAATTACAAGAGGGTTCCATAGCACTTTGTGCTTGGACCCCTAAATATGCTCCATCCACGTCAAACATGGCAAAAATGTAAAAAAAATAAAATAAAATAAATAAAAAATCCAAAAACCTCAACTCTTTCTCCAGTCTGACTAAAACAATTTGTAAGGTTAGAGATTTTTGTTTTGCAACCTTTATATCAATCATAAACAGCATTTACGTTTATAAAATCATGCGTAAAAACTTTGTTTTCCACTAGCACAGGTTTGTAGGACAATGGTGTATTTTGCCTGCTGGTCCGTTTGTAAGCTAAACAGCAAAATAGTGCAGGGATTCATTGTGAGTAATTATACGCTATTCCCTCTGATTAAACACTTGCTTGTCTGGTGACTAATGACACCCATGGGAATATCTGGGAGGAGATTACTCTGTTGCACACTGCTGATTCACCGCAGGGGGTTTAAGCAGCTTCACATTAGCATCAAGACACAGAGGGTGAGAAAAATCAACCTCAACATGAGTGACTCGGAAACCTGGCCGAGCGATGTAAGGGCAGTGATTGGTCATGTATGAGAAATGAGGAGTAATGAGGAGATACGTGCTGTGATTCTGGAAATTAAAGTCCCAGAATTCCTTCACCTGTTTATTTATCTTGAAAAGGCTGAATTCAATGGTTTTCAGCTTTTCTCATGGTCTTAAAACACATAAACTCAGGGTAGCGCAGCCTATCTTGGATAATTTGTAACATTTCATTATGGTGGGTAGCAACATAATTTCATTTTGTAAAAGAATTCTGATACAAGAAAAGGTCAACTGAATATAAATATTGACTTTTATGTAAATAGGACCTAAATAACTAGATGATGATTAGCTGATAATGTTGATCAGTGCTGTCCAACTACACTCGTGGAGATCAAGCACTTTAGGTCAAAGTTAGGTCCAACTTTAATCAAACTCACCTGACTAATAATTCAGAGTAGCCGGCACCCGGATTATATTCATCATATGAAGGTTGTTTAGTAATGTTATGCTATTTTTGGCAGTGTGGTAAATCTCTAGCAGATGAAGGAAAACTGCAGCAATGGGAAATTCCCATTTGTTTTTACCATGTGAAGGAAGCAGACAAGGTACTTGAGAACGATGAAGTTGTGCTCTGGAAGACCCTCCACAATCCTCTTACACCTTGAAACTCGCAAGCTGCTCTCCACCGCTGTAAACCACACAGAGCATTATTTCAAAAGAGACAAAACATGATTAATAAATTATTTAACACTGCACTGAGTGCTAAAGGTCAGTTTTTATTACATCCATTGTTGAATGAATTTAGAATTTCAATGTTCCTCCTTCAATGTCATATCCTTGCAACTGTTCGCTAACAAATCAATTATTGATCATGGACATACAGTACATGGTTTCGGAAAGCTACAGCAGGTTAACAGCATCTCATTATTTACAAAGAGAGTTGCTGTTCTCAGATCAGGGATTCAGGTGGAGCTGCCAATTCTCAGTGAGTGCTGAAGTGTCCTGAATGTCCTGATATTGAGGACAGACGCTCTGCAGTCTCAGCAATAAAGCATGTCTTTCTGCTGGAAGCTGCCCAATGTATTCCACTTCATTTGTCCATGAGACTGGCAACCCAAAAGTGTTTTGTAATAACTCACTGGTAAGATCTTGTATCTGGTCATATAATGCGAAGGTGAGCAAAGGCTCTGGCAGCTCTCTGAGAAACGTCTTTAGGATCACAGCAGCAACGTGTACATCAGAGTACTGCTCAAAGTTCACCGGTTTTCCTAAGGCAGGTGTGAGAGACAGAGAAAGGAAGAAAAAAATCCAAAGGTTAGTTTAAAGTGAAACTTAAAAAATTCTTAGGCCCTGAAAATGAACATATTCACAAAAGTCCTGAACCCTCACAAAGATTTTTGCACAGTTTTTTGCTTGACCTGGTGAATTTTCTCCTCCCTTCATGTTACTATAAGCAAATCCTTGTTTGTACATACTTCATTAAAGCATTTAAATTATATACTGAGAAGATTGAACAAAAGCCTTATTGTATCGTAAACTGCATAAAGTTAAGACAGAAGGGCTTTTTCAGCAAAGAAAGTTCTGGGCTTCATTGATGCTGTTTAATAAGGATGTTTTAATAAGGATGGTATTTCCACTGACAAATATATTTACAATACAGGAGCTACTAAAATCCAGAGGTGGAAAGAGTACTGAAAATTTGTACTCAAGTACAAGTACTGTTACATTGGTTAAAATGTACTCAATTACAAGTAAAAGTACTGGTGTTAAAAACATACTTGAGTAAAAGTACAAAGTACTCTTCTCAAAAACTACTCAGAGTATTAATTACTTTTTAACCGGTGGATGCTTTATTGTGTTGTCAATAGCAGGCTTTCGATTCGATTCACCAGTATAAAATATCTACGTTCAAAGCACATTTCTCAGATGAACAAGGTACAGAAAGGCAATTTGTTTTGTAAATAAATGTAGATATAAAGCAGGAATTTTGTTTGTTAAAACAATGACAAAAATGTTTTTGAACATGCATAGAACAGTTTAAACTTTTCCCAATACAATGCAAACAACAGGCAGATAAGTGTCTTAAATTCTTAGACATAATAGCATTTCTGTCACATTTCACTTTCTGAACCTTTTGTTCAGTTTCAGCAAGAGCTGGTTTTCTAAATTAACAGAGTCTATCCGGCTTCGTTTGGCTCCATTTTGGCTTCTTTGTCTCCAAATCTTCAGTCTATAAATGAGTTTGTACTCCACTGTGTAGTTCCTCCAGACACCTGTGCCTGGAGTTTATTCTTTGCTTACGTCATAGATTAATTGGCGCGGTCGCGATTGCACAGCCTTATTGGCTGCAAAGATGCAGATGAAAGGTTTGAATATTAATTCAAATTGTGGGCGTACTCAGTAGCGACTTTTGATTTTATAAGTAGCGAAGTAGATTACATGGTGTAAATTGTACTCAAGTACGAGTAAAATTACACACTTGAAACACTACTCATGAAAGTACAAATACCCAAAAAATCTACTTAATTACAGTAACGTGAGTATTTGTAATTCGTTACTTCCACCCCTGCTAAAATCAGACATAAGAAATCAAACACTCGCTGTGAGACGATGGATATACCACCCATGTCTAAAAATGGGACTAAACTATATTAATTTTTTAAAACCAGCTTCTGGAGGAGTTCTTGACTAATAAGGTCAAGCCATGTTAAGAAATAAAACAGTCTCAAAAACACATGAAACATACAACATTCATATTCAGGACCTTGAAGAGGTGATCTAATGCAACAACACGTTGCCCCTGAATAGATCTCCAGATCTCCTGAAGGAACTAGAGGAGCTAACAAAGTGGAAAAATGAAATGGATACTATCTTAAAGGGGAGTCCTACAAGCGACACACTGCCCGTGATGCCATCAGAGACAGTGGAGGAGATTGAGTTCTATTGATCCTCTTTTCCTGGTACTGGGAAATATAAACACTGCCACTGGGACTACTGCACCTAAGGGACAGATGCAAGGAGACAGGAAGACAGAGGGAGAAGAAGATGGAGAAGAAAACTCACCCTGGTTATAAAGTTTCTGGACGTCTTTGATTAGCTGCACTCGGGCTGACCTGCGGAAGATCCCTTCTGTTTTCAGCCCTAGCGTGTAGAGACAGAGAGAGCTCGTCAAGTTAACCTTTCAATTAAGTTTCCTAGAGACAGGTACTAGAGGTGTGGTCTCACAATTCGATTCGATTACCATTATTAGGTCAACGATTTGATTCAATACGATATCTCGATGCATTACGAGGCAGACCATAAATTTTTCTACATTACTGCACATTGCAAGCAGATTGGGTATGGATCGCAGATCATTGCGGAAGAAATATCATTATGATATAATTCAGGGGTTTTCAACTGCTTCTGTGTCATGAGCAATGAGTATAGGGGAGGAAGTATTTTTTGTATTACTTTTTAGATATTCAAATTACGTTAATTATTCATAAAGATGCCCAAATCATCTGCAAATGTTTTGAAAAGTGATTTCAGTAGTAAAATGGGACTGCATGTAACAGACCACCTGCAATCTCCCCGCGGACCACTATAATTTATTATTATTTAACTCCGTTATAATTTATTATGGTCAGCCATTGCATTGATGCAGAATCGTCCATGTCTGCACTGCAATACATCGATTATGCGATTAATTTCAACGCCCCTAACGTACTGTATCGCCAGAAGTTGAGGATTCTTGGTTGTGTGTATAGAATTACAAGACATTCAAAAGATTTTACAATGTGTCAAATTTAGAAGTTAATTAGTTAGTAAGTTAGAGTAAATTGTTAATGAAAGTCTGTCCTGTTCTTACCCTTTTGCTTGAGGAATGACACAGTTTGAGACAGCACAGGGGGTATCAATGCACCAGCGTTTTTCTCCCTAATGCTAAAATTCATATTTTTCAAAATTTGCTTTTAAAACACACAAACGCATAATACACAAGTGTATTAAACACTGACATAATATTTAAATAAAGATCAACATGTAAAAATGAATCATTTAATTTTTCTGCCTAATTTAATTTTGTCTGGTTTCAATAATGTTTGAAGTGAAGACTTAATTAGCCCACTTACTACTGTAAGCTCACGGCAAACTGCTGCGTGGGCAGAGGTGGGCGAGGGGGCGGGACCTTCGCTGGAGGGGGTGGTCCTCCTTTCTGAGTGGCACACAGCTCCACGTCATGCCTGATCACAACAATTTCCATGGATACGGAATTTCACAACCTTGAGATTTGGATGGGCATTAACTTAAACCTGCAGGGTCACTGCTTGATGTCTTATCTACAGATAAGCCTTAAAAGCCAACTAGGAGAGCAGTGCACATGCAGTCACATCTCATTTCTTTAAAGAACATGACACACCATCACTGCTTTTGTCTGCTGTGCAGCCATAATCCTGCTTATCTATTACACATCTACATCCATGACAACGATGACTAGTGAAGTGAAATCATTTTACCATGCTAGAGCTTACGATTAACCACTATGAAAGACTTCTGTACAGCTTGGTCTTAGAGAACAATTAGGTGAATGTCTAATGAAAACGCTTCCATACTGCACTGTTGCCAAATACAAAACTTTGATCAAACTTTTATCACACGCATAACGCATAACTTAAAAATGAATGAAGATTTGTAATATATTGTAAGTTCCCCTTGGACAAAATTGTATTTGTGATGCTGTTGGTGCTCTCCATTTCAACAGACAGACATGAAGGTACTGGTCTTTCTGTTTTTACTCTCTTAAAATATATAACATAGATCATCATTTAGATTTCTGAATCCTGTTTAATTAAAACAAAAAATAAAATCAGGTGTGGACCCTATTGTATCCACCAGGAGGGTTAATAATCTGAAAAGTCATACAGTGATTTGCCTGCTAAAACACATGTAATTTGTAAATGTAAAGCAGGAAATTCTATTATCTCTCTGATCTTATGAATATTCTAACACACAAGCCATACCCTGGTTGCTCTCGTTGAATAAGTAGCAGTTCCAAATGAACAGACCGCCCACTTTCACGCAAATACAAAGATGAAAATATAAGTATATTTTAAAAAGTAAATATACAAAAAACGGAAAAGCTAACTCCTGATATACTGCTGCAAAAATTCAAAATTGTGTGTCTGACCTTAATACAGCTTGGGGGATGATAAGCTGATCATAGTTGACGTGCTCTCGTAATTCAGCCAGATAGTTCACGTAGGTGAGCTTCTTGCCAAACTTGTGGCTAAGTGGAAGAATGATATTAGAACTAAGGCCATATTCACAGTGCGGATGGAAAGTCATCTAATTAGGAATCACTTGTCTTTACCTGATGAGGGGTTTGAAAATGTTCCATACAACGCGGATAAAGTTTGTTGGGTGAACAACATAGAGTGCTTTAAGGTTCTTCTTATACCTGTCAAGATACAAAAAGACATGTACATTTTTAGCGTGTTTAATGTTAAAATCAAATAAAAAACAAAACAAAAAACAACACTAAATCTATATATGAGGCGTACTAAATCCACACACTTCCAGCCAATTGCTTCTTTAAGAGGTACATTTCACAGCTAATTCCCTGCCCTGAACATTTTTCTCTACTCTAATTTCCCTTGTTAAGAGAACTAAATTATTAACCACAGGCTCAGTTATGCTCTCTGAAGCCGGCTGGCTTCTACAGGGAAGACGACACAATGCAAGAGAGCAGCAGGACCACTGGGGATGAATCAGAGGAACTTCGGTGGAAAATGAGGAAAAGAGCAGATATTAAAGTTACAAACTTTCTGTCAAATTCTCGGTAGGCGTCTCGTAGCCAGCGTAATGATGGTTTGTTGATGCTGCGTAAGCCGTAGTGAAAGTAGACCACTGTGTAGTCACTTTCTACAAACTGGTCCAACGTGTACTTCAGATATCTGTAACACAGAGGAATAGCTTACATGTACAACACTTATTTATACAGACTTACAGTACACTTCTTAATAACAGCGTCAGTCTCCCTGAAGCAACCCGAGGTTAATTGTCAGTTTCACGGGATCAATGGTGGTAGTCCTAGAGGCAGGTCCCAGGTTATTCAGAATTTAAATCATCTTGACTATTATTGACCTGCCCATATAAAGGTAAAGCACAACCGGTTTGAATAAAAACCAAAATTACTCACTCAAGCAGTCTATGATGATTGAGCTGATGTGATGGTGGCATGCAGCAACTGCTGAAAATAATCAATTTTCTGCCATAGTTATCATCACCTGAAAGACAGAGAAAGAAATAGACAGAAAGAATGAATTCAAAACATAAAAGGGAAAAAGTGAAAGCAAAATAAAAAGTAAAAAGGTAACATTGTTTGAGTAATCCTTGATTGACATGTTTGAACATTTACTGTTCATCGGCATACAAAAATAAAGTAAAATTCCATGTTGAATCCTTTTTGAACTATCCTGCCAGTGTAAATGAACCTGTAAATAATTTGGATTAAAATCTCTTTTCAGAGGTCAATTTGTGCTCAACATGAATAACCTCAGAACAGTAAAACTACTTTTATCATATGACTCAATTTGGGCAAAACCCTGTTAGACTCCTTTGTTCTACTTATCTAGTCATGCAAACTATTGTACCAGGGAGTATTCATAGTCACAGCCAAGACTTACTAAACCAGAAAAGCTTGTTTTAAATTGAGAATCATCGTAAGAACTGAAATAAAGGGAACACAGGAGGAGTTCAGCCTAAAGCTATGTCACCTTACTGGTCAGAAGGTAGAATGTAACAAACATAAGCAAATGTGGCTGATACCAGTGACTTGTAGGATGCCATGCCGTGCAACATCATAATAGGGATGAGACATGTCTTGACAAGCATTGCCACTGGATGGAGCTACAGGGCGAACTTCTAAGCGGCGCTGCTCCTCCTCTTCCCTCTGCAGTTCTAAATAAAGATCGAAAAAATTCAGGGTTAACTCAGAACACCAGAACATCATCAGTAATACATCAGAGATATTTTTAGATCTTTCTCTACTTTGCAAAACATTACAACTAATGTTTAGTAATAAAAAATGCGAAAGTCTAGCATAGACAATGTCAAGATTAGGTCAATCTAATAAAATAATTATGAATATTGTGTGTACAACTTCAAGAAATTGACAATTACTGAAACCTGTTTTTAAAGACTGACATTATATGTTTCCTACTCTATTACATGATCAAAAATAATGCTCTTACTTTGGAATAATTACAAGAATATAGCTATTTAGCAGAATATGCCTTGGAAACAAAGCTTCCATTTTGTAATCTGTGTGGTGCATCAGTGTTTACTAGGAAAGGTGGGGCGAGAAGCAGTCTACAAATACATTATCTAACCGGAAAAATGCCCAGTGGACACTGTTTATTTTAGGTGGCCAGAGTTCCTGAGAACCCTGTGTTAAAAAGTGTGCTTTTCCTTTACAGAAATATAATTGGGAAATATAAGAAAGTTCCCGAACAAAAATGTTTACCACAATGTCTTAGAGTTAAGAAGAAGAAGGGGTGATATCTAACTTATAAAATAAATGAAATGAAATAAATAATTGAGAATATACTTTGGGCCTTTCCCAAAAGAGTCAAATATTTAGATTTGTTTCTTCTCATTTTGCTTGGTCTCTAGTCATTAAGATGACCTACTTTTTCATGAAAAGGTCAGACAGCGTTTAGGTTCGGAGGTGCCAACGGCTCAAGAGTGCGCACAGTGACTCAAAGCTGAAGGAATGCAGTTTTTTCCTTGTCCTTTTAATTAACAATGCACCACTATCTCCCCTACAGATGCAATTATGAGCGCAGAGAGACGGTCAACCTTATCTTGAGAGTGACCCGTCCTTTCCGCAAGAGCGGGCTGGTTATATATAGCTGGGCATGGAGCTGCATGTATAATCCAACATGTGGTTTAGAGGAAATGGGCTTGCTTTCTGTTTGATCTGCTATGTGGTTTACTTCCTTCAGTGGCAAGTCATCAGCTGACTCAGGAGAGACTGAGAACTGCCACGGCAAGCTTGGTTTACTAATCTATTTCCAGAATGAGTGAGAACGTACCAACAAACGTCACTCACAATTTAGAGGAAAGAGGATTCCAAAGAATCAAGGAAGTTCAGTCAAGGCTCAGAAAGTACCTTCTGCATTAGAGCATTAATGGAAAGACTAAAATATAAAATAGACTCACCAATCTCTGCCAACTGCTCCAAGTCAGCGGTTGAAATCATTGTGGAAAAGGTGTGATTTCAGCCTTAGTTAGATGGTACATTCTGTTTTAATGATAACAAAAACTTTATCATAAACAAAATAAAACATGGACACAAATTTCATTTCGTTTTGTGCGAATATTTTTGCAACATGTTGTATCATGTTTCTTTGACAGCATAGAACATGAAATGGCATACCACAACATCCCCACATTGTTTGGTTTTTCAATTAACCCCCAGAAAATATCAATTTTCATCAAAAAGTGGAATGTGTCTGGATAAAGCTTTTACAGACCAGACATGTGTTAACTACAGACAAATGCTGTGGCTGGTCTAACAAGCCTAGCAAAACCACAGAGAGGAATCAAATCAGATCGCGACTGCAGACTACTATGTTTATACGATAATAGAAAAGCTGACTTTGTGCTTTTCAGTCAGCTGCTTGGAATGGACTTCACTACCCAGCACATTTCGTTTTACTCCAAATGTCCTGCCTAGCATAACTTTTTGTATTTTTTCTAGATTAAAAAAAATTCTGATAACTAGTTGTACTACAATGTAAAAATAGGAACTGAGCCTATTTTCTCTGAAGCTAATAACACTTATAACACAGACTTTTCCCAAAGAGAAGAGCTTAAGATGAGTGGTTCAACATCACATCACCATCACATACCGTTTTAGCTTTATAAACATAAATAATCTACAAGAAAACTATACAAAACAATGCCAAACAGCACGAAATGGGCTTTTTAAAATGTAATTTCTAATGTAATTCAAAGCAAATAAGCTATAGGATTTTTTAAAGACAGATACAGATTGTGATAGCTGGAGAATTTATTAATTAATCTACAAGAGAACCCTGTGTATTATACCATTATTTACTGCGGGTTATTGGATATAGTTTGAACCTAAAACTCTTCAGTGAATAACCCATTGTCTACAAAATCACCCCAATCGTTCTAAAATAAACAATTATATCCAAATAGACCTACGCAATATAAATAAATACTGCATTCTTTCCTAAATCGTGCAGCCATGGAAAAACCGTGCGCATGGAAACAAATCCGCATGTAGCCAGAAAATCTGGTTATTTTTCTATGGCTTATCCGGTGGCCACACAGGACGAGATGTAAATAAAAGCTGCACGTCACATATTTAGTTTTTAGAGACGTATTAATTGCAACTTTAACAGCAGGAGCGTCAGGTCGCTTTAACAACAGAAGCTGCGCAACGTGCGCGAACAACACAAGCCTCCTGCTTAAAAACACCTGAGGAAAAAAAAAACTTTATTACGTTTTAAGTGAGACTGCAGAGAATTACCTTAATAAACACACACTCGTGCTTTTGTTCCAGCCTATAACCGTGTAAATACGTGTGTTGCTAAAATGTTGACAGAAAAAAGTGAGTTTCTTACCATTGGTGTCGCATCAGGTGTTTTGAAAACTGAAACTTCCTAGTAGCCACGGTCACTGCGCATGCGCGGAGGCGCTGAAGCGGAGCTGCGAAAGCGGGAGCAGACGAAGCAGTTTTGAGAGATCGAAAACAGTCGTTACCGTACACCAAAATAGAATGTAACGCTAAACACACTAAATGACTGGCTGCAAGGCGGGAGGTTGTAATGGGTAGGTTTACAACTTTCGTTCAACCCATTTCCGTTCAGCCCACATCATATAATGGATGGTGAACTAATTTAACTTCGGGGAAGTCCAGTCTGAGAGTCAAAAATGGCTCACTGATTATTTGGAGGTTTTAGTACAGCTTTTACTGTTCATACTTGTTGAGGTAAGCAAGGTTTGTTGCGGTAACAAATAACCAAAATGACCCCAGGACTGAATAAAGTCTCCACCTGGATTTAGCCTCCATTGCTATTAGCCATTATAGGACTGGTCAGATGGCTACTTTTGAAGTCTTACATTTATACATTTATTACACGTTCTTATATAGAGAAACTTGCTTAACTAAACTGACAGTCTCTGTGGGGCAACTGGGTGAAGGGTCTTGCTAAAGGGTCAGTGGTGGCAGTGGTGGACCCAAACCCACCATCACCTACACCGAACAAGTATAATTAGATGTTACATCCTCAGACTTTGTTTAAGGCTAATCGTATTATATCCTGACAGTTTGTAAATGAGTTTCCTAATTCCTTACTACTAGGCTGCCACCATCCCAAAGTATGTCAATCAAGCCTACATTAATGGAAAATTAACCCTCAGCTTCTGCATGTTTCTGTTCAAGATCCAAAAAAAGTGTCCTGTGAGATATACAAGTTCTCTCACCACACCCTCAGGGAAGTTTTTTAAAAGCCTCGAAACAGTGTGCCGCATACCGAAGTCCTGCTTTGACAGCCATTTATTTCTGCTAGAACCTGCTGGTGTTTCATGTAGGTGAATGCTTCTGGTATGTTGTGTTTGACTGGTAAGTAAAGCATCTGAATAAGGTAACAATAATTAAGGTAAGATGAGAAGATAAGATAAAGAGTTTTCACTGAATACTGTTCTTGTGTAAATGTGGTAATTTACATTGCACCACTCCTTCTGTCTTCAAGATCATCATTCAAGAAGATCAATAAACATTGAAATCTCCCCCATCAGTCTAGTAGGAACACTTTAAAAAGTAAACTGCTTGTCTAATCTTTTTTACCTAAATGTTTTGAAATACTTATGGCATTATCCATTTTGTGTAAATGAAACAAAACACTTTACAGTGAAAATCACTGCAAACACTGGAAATGTAATTTATGGAAAACATTCCGGAAATGGAATGTAATTTTTGACATTATCACAATATTTGTTGTGATGGTGGATAAGAGGTAGGATACTCACCTACAGAACTAGAAGTGCTAGATTTAAATTCAGTTCTATCCTACTGACAGACCTACCACGATTGGACTTCTGCACGAGGCCCCTAACCCCATATTGCTCAAGGGAGACCACCATTCTAAATTGGAAATGTAAGTTTACATTACATTACAGCAGTAAATGTAAATTGTCATGCATAAAGAAAAATATATACTAACGTTTAAAGTCTTTACAAAAGGCTTTAACTCTATATTTTATAGTAAAACTGGCAAACTAGACATACATTTAATTGGACAAATGTATGGTCAAGCCTAATTTGCAGTGTAAATTTTTGCTTAATGTTTGCCAATTTCTAGTAACCATTTCTAGTCATTTTTTTCAGTACTAATAATCCACTTGAGTTATAAAGCACTAACAAATTCAAAACTTAATTATCAGATTTAAGCATTGCATAATATGAAAAAACATGACTGAATGCAAATCAAACATATAACAAATATAGCATTGGATTGTTGTCAGTGCACACATACCAGGCTTATATCACAGACATGTATTAAGACACACTCTATATGTTCAGATACAAGCTAACAGATTGAGAAACCATAGCACAAACCAGTATTTTATTCTCTGCTACCTCTGAACCTATTAGAAAGGCTAGTTTAATTTGGCAGACTGGCAGTCTGGCCTCGATCCCCTGTGTTCTGCTGGAGGCCTTGGCAACAGCAGCTAATTGGCCGCAGGTGTCAATCAAATCTTTTTGTCTTTGCTCTCCTGTTTGGTCTATAACCTTTTCTGCTCTAAATGCCAGCCTGGTGTCCACCTATACCAGCTAATGATGGGCAACTGAGAACAGTTGCCTGATGGAGAGAAACAGTCTTTAGCTCAGATGGGATGTTGATTACGACAGAAAAACACCAAGCACTTTGAGTCAAAATCAATCCAGGAGATGAGTGAAGGAAAGGACCCCTGCTGCATCTCACAACACATTTCAATTTGCTATGTAATTTGCTCAAATTGATGTGGGAAATAGCTTTTGCATTTTATAATTTAGTTTTTAAATTATGTGTTTGCCTATGCTTGAGTACAGAAAGAAGCTGAAGAATCTTTTCTAGCTTTTCTAAGCACCTCAATCACAGACCAGCCATATGGAATTAATGACAAGTTTAGTAAATCACCTCTGCTGGTAAAGGCTGTGTTCCCAAGTCTATGGAAAGCCTGACATCTGGTGGTTGAGTCTTAAACTATCCCCACCCTGTGCAAAAAGCACTGAGCTGAGTGCATAATACTAAGCTGCTCCACAGTTAGGATCAATTCAATCAAAAGACGATTTCTTTGGTGTTCAGTCAATGTCTGAAGCTGAGAAATGAAGCTATTCTTGTTAAGGAGAAGAAAAGTTATGTCAAAGAACATACATTTGTGCACATTTTTATTACAATTTGTGTAAACACTAATAAGCTCTAAATGATACATTTATGTGTCTATACTATCAGCTGACATGAAATAATTGCAAATATATTGATATCAATGCTAACAATGGCCAGTAAAAAAAGTTTTTGAAGTGTTAAATCCTATATAGGTTAGGCACGAACTCTAAGATTAGTAATGTTAATAGGTTTTCTGCACACCTTTTTAGATCCTTTTTAAAATCCTGCCAAGCACCATTTAAAATGTGCTAGTGTAACACAAACACCAAACTCAGCTTATCCTTTTTTAGCTCTCAAATGTTTTTCAGCTGGCTTGCAATGAGCGCAGGAGTAGTGAGAGAAAAGCTGGTTAGAGGGAAGCAGACAATGCCTTTTGAGTTGAGCTGTAATCTCTGTTCCAAATGCAATAACTCAGATACAAATTACTGTGAGAGACAAAGCTATCAAGGTCTGACTGCAGTGGCAGCTGTACTAATGCGTCTTGGTCTCGATTCATTTGTGGGAGGAAGATGAACCCTGGAGACACGGTTTTTTAAAACAAGACACAATATAACTACAGTCGAGGTGTTGTACATAAGTGCAACCTAAATCAATCAGAGTCACTAATTATGTTTTAGCTGTTTGTTCCAACCTAGATGAAGCAGAGACAGTGAAAGACAGAGAGGGAGATTTATTCTATTATAGGCTTTATAAAGACAAATTTATTTTAGACAGTTGCATTTAAAGCACAATTCTCAGGACACTGAGGCCCTAGGAGTATAAGGACAGAGGAGTGTTCAGCTTGAAGGATACTCCAAATATCCTCACACTCAAAGATCATCATCTAAGTAAAAGAAATCTAATGAAAGAGGAAGAACAAAACTGTGGAATTCTCGGTATGAGAATGAAGAGTCAGTGATGAGGCAGAGTTTTCTTGAAGTTTAAAAGTTTTATTACGGAAAAGAGCAACAATGTTCTTACATGATGTTCATTCGACCAGTTAGTGTTTCTCTCTCTGTGTCCAAACTCTCTCTCCCTTGCACCCAAGAATGTACCTTTTTATCTACTCCTCCGGGGCCTCAAGGACGCTGTTGGAGACACCAAGTCTAACACGAGGGCCTATTTTGTCTTGCTAAGATATGCGTTACTCAGAAAAAGGGTGAAGAAGCAAAGCTTCACCTGGTAATATGTAGATTTAGGGTGACAGGATATGTGGATTTGGACTGACAGGATATGTGGATTTGGCGTGACAGGATGTAAGGGAGAATAGAGGAGCAAATGTAAGAGGGTCCCAGAAATCAGATTCTCAGAAGATACACACATATATGGAAACTGTCTGCAAACGAATTATGCTGTAAGAATAAAATTGAGTATAAACCTTTTATACTGTGTACATAAGAAGAAATGCAGGGCAGAGGAGAGAACTGACTGGAGTCCTGTGCACATTTCTTTCCACTCTATTAAGGCTAGTAGCATGTCACTGCCAGCTCCCTTTCCCACAAGAAGAGGTAGTGCTGGAAGGAATTCCCCGAAGACAGAGATCCAGGAAAGTGAGAAATGGATGATGAAAAACACTTGTACTGAGTTTTACTACTTGATTTGGGCCTAGTGTATATTCTAAGGTTTTATTTACATGATCCTTTTAATTTTTCACTGATTATGCTACATGAACTGAGGATAGATCATGAGAAGGAGATTAATCTGGAGAGTATTTATCCACCTTATTAGAAATTCAAGAGAGTAGAACGTTGGCACAATCACACTTTGCCCTTACTTGAATCACATATTTGGTAGATTTGTAATGAAATGCATTTGGAATATAATTGTACATTTTTTACTGGAAGGGCTCTGCATAATATTTTCATGTGCAACAAACAGAACACAATAATCCCCTTCCCCATGCTCTAAAAAAAGAAAGAACAAGAAGGAGACCCAAAGTCATGACGTAAAAGGAGGGTTGGGTTGGAGCCATAAATAGCTTCTACTCCAGCAGTGTTTCCCAGTCCTGACAAAAGTCCCACCCCCCCACTATTATGAATTCTCTTCATCTGGATTATCTCAAAGCTCTCTACAAAGTGATTTGATTGGGCAGTCTGTTATCGTTATTCAAATGAGGCCAGCATGGACAGATCACATGACGGAACTTGGGGTTGAATAATTAGGAGGCTAATCATGGACACTAAGCAGAGCATATGAAGCTATGCAGCTTTGCTCCTAGGCACCGTGAGAACAGCTACAAGACACCCAGTCAGGGCAAAGGATGGTGCAAAGGAGATTTAATGAAAATACTGAGGAGGAAATGAAGTTGAATTTAGCTGGTGGCTTGACAGGTAGATAATTTATACTTGTGTTTTCTCCTTATAATAGCTAAAGAATGAGCATATTACAGTTGCCTTTAATTGGGACTCTGAAACTGGCCAAGTCTGGTCTGTTTTTCTGTAGTGCTCTGTAGAACAATTCCATTCTCTATTTATGGAATTGCCCTGCGGAGCGACTACATGTGCAGACAATGGAAATCATTAACCCTTGATCTTGCATTTGATAAGGCCTAATAAGACTGTCCAAATGGCAAACATCACTGTCATGTCTTCATGTTAAAGGTGTTTCACAGAGTTCAATATAGATGTTATTTTTAAAAGCACAATGGCAGTATATAAACTATGATTTATAAATACTTAGAAACAAACTAATGGAAATATGTGCACAATGTGCTGAACATTTTTCCAATTCTTATGCACTGGAAATACTCAACACACACCCTTCTGTCCACACTTTCACACAACCATGAATATCCCTTCAGTTGGTTCCAAAGACTATAAATAGATCAGGAGTATTATGAGAGAAGGGGGTTGGCAAAGTGGGTGGAAGAGATGGGTACAGAACCAAAGTGTGCCTTAACATGTTTCATTATTACAGGACATACTCTACAATGCCTGGAGCCATTGGGGCTTTAGTGGGTGTGTTTTCCCTTTTGTGAGCTGAAATAAGGCAGTCATCACTGAAGCAGTCTGCCTAGTGACACAATCAAGCACTGGCCAGACGTTTGGGGGAGAGGTGGAGAAAGGCTTTGTCTGTGTGTGTGTGTGTGACTTGAGTGAATGTTGGACAAGGTGTTGCAATATGAGAACCAGCAGATGTCAGTGTTGTAGCAGTGGACCCCTCTAATGCCATAATGAGCTCCTTGAACCTAACAATATTTTCCTCTTGAATACACTTCTCTGTTATGTATTGCATATGCACATTTGAATGTTACTATGACTTTCCTAGCCTCTGGTATATACCTAAGGTATATTTTCTTTCTAACAATGAATTCTTGCACCCGTGAGGGTTGTTTTTGTGCCGGTGAGCTGAGCTCAGTATATAATCACATGAAAAAGGCCCTTCAGTTTGTCTTGTGCCCCATACCCCTTCTTATGACTGTGGTTCTAATGTTAGGATCCACCTTATGATTGGGATTTGGCCTACTCAGCATGCCAGCACATAAATGGCTGCTGTAAATGACATCAGCAGAACATGTGGAATGTGCAGAATTGTTGGTCGTTATAGTGTAATGGCGTATTCCATCTTGGTAATGTGAAGAACTGTCTCCTGCCCAAATGGCCTAGAAAGGATTGGTATTACTTGCAGATCTGTCTTCTGTGTCTGGTACATCCCTTCTCTTGGTCATCATCATGTTGGTCACAACCCCGCTCTAACTACATTCCACCAACGTTGCCACACAGTTAAAAAGCTTTATCAGGTCTTTGGTGAGTGCAAACAGTGAGTCCATGTGTCCTCTCTGTCTCTGCTCCTTGATCCAAGCTAAGCCCACCCCAGACCACATCTGAGCCCTGAGTGCTTTGTGGAAATGATGTGGATGTTAGGTCCTGGTTTGGATGTGATGCTTAACCTAGTCACATGAGCTCTGGTCCTTTTTTAAGATATCACTGAGCCGTCATAGCCATAAAAAGCACCCCACTGCATTTGTATTCTGAAACAGTTTAGACGCAAGCACTGACCTCTCCTGGAAACAATGGTTGTTTCTAAAAGTCAAACAGATGCCCTTCTTTGGGCTCCAACAGCTAATTTCCAGCAGCGTTAAGATACACCTTTGTCCCTTGCCCTGCACATTAAGAACATGTTATTGATTTTCCTGCGTAATCTCAAGGTCCTCATGACATTCAGCAGCTCATGGTGGAATTGCTGCAATTGTATTTTATCTTCGGCCACAAAGACCCATGGATACAGCTGCATTTCTCTGTGCTGTCTTAATACACCAAGAATAGACAGTAAAAATGCAAAAACAAGTGCAATCCATCACTGCAGTGGCACAGCGAACCTGACCTTGGTGCAGTATTAAGATTAAGCCTGTATTGATAAATGAACGGTGTTCTTTGACACAGACAACGGTAGCATAAGTGCAGCACTCAACATGAGCACCAGCTTGTGTGACTCACAGATAACCTCAAGAGGAACTTTCTTTCCTCGACAGGCCCTTGTCAACAAGATGTCAAGTTCAAATGTTATCCACAGTGCTTGTGATCTTGCTCCAGTTCCTACAATGATTAATGAAAATACACTTCAATTTGCAATGTATCTTACTTTTGTACATTTGAAAGATATTGTTGCGCATTTTTACTGACTCAAGTGCATGCAAGCTTTCATTATGTATAACCATCAAAAGAAAATTATGTTGATATGTTAATGAATATCTTAATGTTGTGCTGATTCAGCAAAAATTGTCTTTACTTATTGGGGGTCACAGCTAATGGTATGATTGCGGTGAATTAAAGATATATTTAATACATGGTTGGAAATCAACACAGTATGAATGCTTGTAAAAGACTGTAAGGGGTGTACTGTATAATTATGGGTAACTTGAATCATAGTGACATTTCATTTTTGTTGAATGCCATAGCTTACACTGTACAGTACATGTTGAATTGCAGTGTATACAGAATCTGTAGGTAAATTCAGAGCATTCACACCCTTTGGTGTTTCAGGCTCTGCTGAGCCACAGCTGTGTAAACATCAGAATGTAAGTGTACAAAACTATGAAAAGAAAAAATACAAGTAAAGAAAAAAGCCCAGTTTACAATGAGCTGTAGAGTGATGTGAAGACATTTGCTTAAGGCCTGTTACAATGTGTTAGAGTAAAATTGTTCTATAACTGCATTCGTGATCTGTTGAAGTTTTAGTAAAACTGTGGTGGATTTCAAAATTGGTCATTTTAATGATCAAAGTCCTGTGCACAAGTTCTATTCCAACTGTACAAAGCAGGATTATGAGTCATCTTTTTTACTGACAAGTTTAAACTGTAGTCCATCACTATTTAATTCCCTGATTTGCAAGGTTTCTGAAGGATAGATACTTTGGGATCAAAGAAGGCATGATGTGTATTAGTTACATCTAGGAATTTATTCCAAAGCCAACAGAGAATACTGTATGACATGTCACGCATGACAAGCAAGTAACCTTGTAAAGGTAATTTTCAGAGTTAAGCTTATTGGCATGCAGCTTCCATCTGATGCTGTCATGGTGCAGTGACAGTGAAGTGTTCTTCCCGGTTCTGCATCGTTACCTTTCATTATTTAAAAGAACATACACTGAAACAACAGTGGTTAGGCAAAGCTGCAACATCTGTAGGCCGATTCCTCAGATCCATGGATAAAAGGGAACTATTCAAATGTGAATCATTATCCTCATGTCTTCTGTCTTTTCCTCTGTGCTGGAAGAAAGCACACCTGTGGTGAATCTCAGTAAGACTCCGTCAAGTGGACATAGCCGACTGAAGGTTTGTTAGAGTGGCTATAAATGGCCAGAGGACAGAGGAGGAAACAAAGTTGGCCAAATGTGCACTGGGTTTAGTAAGAAGAGCAATATGTTAAGCTGTGTCACTCAGTTCTATTCTCAATGTCAAAGCCAAATTGCAGTACTGGTGTAAATATTTAATGGATCTCCTTAAGCAAGTGTCAAGTGCACATCCCACAGAGCAGAATTGATTGGAATCCTATACAGGTCACAATCACACAAGTTTTCCTCAGAAAAATAAAAAATGAGATGGGAGAAAATATCAATTTTTAAAACAAATATTACATATTTTTATTAAACAAAGTATTATTTACCCTAATTTGTTCTAATCTTTCAAAGTGACTTTGTTTTGAGATAAGCCCATTTCAATATTTTTGTAATGAGCAAAACTGCCAATTACTGAGGTAACTTTGCTCAAGATCAAAATTCCTGATTAATATTAATTTTACTCAAGATCAGACACTCTAATCCTGTGTGTTGGTGGTCTAGTGATAAGATATTTGCATATAGAAGGTCATAGGTTCAAATACAGCCATCTTTGGCTTGAGCACTATTATTAACCCCAGGTTACTACAGGGAGAACATCCATGTAATTAACAACAAATGAAAGTTGTTCTGAATAAAAGCGTCTGCTGAGTGCCCTAAATGTGAACTGATATGTTTATAGATAAATTGATATACAGTGAATAATCTTTTCACTTGCCAAGACATATTTAGAAATTATTCTTCTGAGTAAAGTTTGTGCACCTCTTAATTATATATTCATATTTGCCAAGCCCTTGACTTTGCTTGTTACTTTTGAGTAAATATATCAGCTGTGCCATTTCTTCTCATTAGGGTTGCATCTCATTTGAAATATGATGGAAGTAAATTCAGCCCTGGTTGGCTTTAAAAGGTTTTAAACACCCCACCCACCCTCAACCCCCAACTCCCATCCCTGAGGCTTTCACCGGATGGCATAGGAGTGCATTTGAAATGCAAAGATAAAGCATAAAGAGGAGGAGGGAGGATGTGCACTACTATTTATCTCTGACTTGAACATTAGTCCACTCATTCGAATGATGTATGAAGAAGAGGTGGAAAATTTGCTGTGTGATGGGGACCATGCAAGGATTATCCTTGAGAAAACAGGTAAAACATTGTACATAAATCATGCAGTGAATTTTAACAAAACTGTTTTCCTAGACATGTTGGTGGTGTCCAAGCTCACTATCAAATTCACCCTACCATAACTTAATCATGGAGAATCATCCTCAGACATGTGAAAGCTGCTAACATTTTTAATTAGACTTTGTTCTTAGATTACCCCACTATACATGAGATTATTCTCAATATAATAATGACGACAAAATTTACTTCAGAATCAGATTTAACTCAATCACACTCTAAACCAGTTGCTAAAGTGCCGATGGCGTAGCTGCTGAAATCTCATTACCATGTTTGGGCATAATGATAAAATAAAGCACAAGTCTACTGTCTAACCACCTTCTTAAGAGTGACTTACGTGAAAACTGAAAAAATTCAGTTTTACAGCATTAGGGAAACAGAGCTCTACAGTGACCTTCATTTACTGTCTTAAAATACCTCAGTTTTTTGTGAAATGAGCCAAAATGGGGAAGTAAAACTGAAGGCAAGACAGAAATACACTGTAATTTCCGCAGTGGGTTGGGCTGAATGTTTACTAGGATTGTGAAAAAGCACCTTTGTTGCCCTGCCCAGTCGGGTTGTTTTTGGAACTACTCATCAACCCAACTCTGTGTTGTTATTCAGATGGGTGTCGGTCACAGGTGCTGCAATGGTGCAGTCGACTCTAAATGAGGACACACTGAGACTTAAAGTAGGCACCAATTTTCTAATTATAGCCAATTTCACCCTCCAAATGTGCGTGGCACGGGAGACAGGGTTTCTGTTTGTTTACTGTTTGTTTCCACCACTGTTGGCTTTTCAGAGTGAGAACACACTATAGTTATTCATATAAGCAAACTAAAATTAAAATGACTTCCTAAAAACCCTCAAATATAATATCATTGTGAAAAATTAAACAAATTAGACAAATGTATTTAAAATTGATAATTTATAAAAGATTAGTTGATTTGCTTTAAATGCTCTAAGAGCTTTCTGTATTGATAGATTGCTTAATTTATTCCTTCCCATAAAATAAGATCAATCTGTACCCCAAAATATTGAATATTCTGTAAATAGTTATTATATCGGGATCAAAAATATTAGATATACTCCAGAATTGAATCTACATATTGAATGAATGAAAAAATATTAAATCTAGAGAGCATGTGCCATCTAAATAAATGAGTTGGATTGCTGCTCTATTCCACATAATCAATTCATGAATTTGAATATCTTGCATGTAGGCCATAGCTAATTGAGTCTATGTAAATCATGAGAAAACACGTTCTGGCTCGGTGTGCTGTATACATTGTAACATAATGTCAATGTTGTAGGTAAATATGTGCTTTTCCCTACCTTACACTTGTAATTCTGAATCTCAGCTGTGTGCCGTCAGAGAGCCTCCTACCATGACAGCTCAGTGTGTGAGCCAAGGTCTAAGTCTGTCTGGAAAAAGTGGCTTAACTCAATGTGTGTGTGTGTGTGTGTGTGCGTGTGTGTGTGTGTGTGTGTGTGTGTGTGTGCGTGTGTGTGCAAGTGAGAGAACATCTGCTTATCTGGCCGTCACAGCCCCTTTTGCTCACTACCTCAGCCCTGAATTCATGCAATCTACTGCCCACCACAGTCCAAACCCAGCAAACACACCAAGCTCTCTAGGACACACTTCAAACCTGGGCAACAGGCTTTGTGATTAGCAAATAACGGCCTGAAATGCTTTGACTCCTCAGCCGTCCCTTCTTTATTTGCGCTGACAGTAGCCTCGGCATAATCCCACCACTGCTTCTGACAGGCCCGTTTGCGCCGTAATGCACAGCAGGGCGCTTTTGTGTCTTTGGCAAATGCAGAACGGTAATGCACTTGAGGGCAAGCGGAGGGGGCAAGAAGCCGGGCAGAATCATACGAGCTGGAAGAGTCAGATGCATTGCTGTGATTCAGCCGCCTGCCTACAAATGACAGTCAGTGGGAGATCACGTTAAATACGCTGCACCTTTCGTTTTACAGTAATGTGTGATAAATTGTTTGGTTTGACAGCACTCCAGCTGGTGACATTCATTAAACATTAAGTTTCCTGGGGGTAGGAGATGCCATTTAAGGGCTGTTTGCCCTCAAGCCCAAGAAAGTCATTTAGTATAATCACATTTCAGAGCTACTGGAAACTTTGAACCACTGAATTATAAACTGCCAGGGCTTTCTGTAAATATACAAGGTACAGCATGACATGACGTCAGAGGATTTTATTCATGCAAAATCATGCTGCCCTCATGGCCACAAGGCTTTAGACCAGGCTAATTCTCTACCTGTCTGCTCTCATGTTGTCAGAGACTCAGTAGGATGACTTTGTTGGATTCAGGTTCTTCAGGATTGTTGTTACCTTCCCTGGTCTAGACATACAATGAAAACCAACATACTGTTTACTGTGTCACTTCATTTCAGGGGACGCAAAAGCACAGGCTTCTCTAGGTCTCCATGGATTCAGTCTGCAGTAGAGATAGCCAGGTCAGAAAGTCTGTCTGTCTGTCTGTCTCTCTCTCTGTCTCTCTCTCTCTCACACACCAGATACACACACACACACACACACACTCAGGCCCCCCCACCCACCTACCCACCCACCTATTTTTCTCTTTCTTCCTCATGGTAGATTTCCTCATGAGGAAATTACACCGTCCAAACTAGGTCCAAGAAGTTCCTTTGTGCTGCCTAATAGGTTTATGTGGTTCATGTTTTAGTTACATAGCCATGTGTCTTAGCTCCAGCAGCAACATTAAATTCTGAAAGTGGCTAATTTTCTTACTTCCAAAACCTCTTTTGTTGTGGGTTGCCAATTATACCTAAGCTACAAGAACTAACTAGAACATTTCACATTTAATGTTTTTCTTGATTTACTCGAGGTGTCCAGAAAACCTATTAGATGTAATTAAATCTAATTCAAATGTTTTTTTCTCAAATATGACACAGGGAAATCAAATAATGTGAGAAAGCAGTGAATAAAATGTTCCCTAATGCACTCTTAAGTCTTTATCTTTTAATTCACATATATGAGTCATGTTCGCTCTGTGCACTGGGTATGCACCCTGTGGCGGGCAAAAATAATGAAACAGACCTCCTGATATGAGCAAGTCAAGATAAGTTTCATTTTTCAATGAGTACCAAGTCTTCCACTTGACGTGTTATAGGTGCTGGCTATTATTAATGGAACACTCCCAAAATTCTAATGTGACTAGCAATGAACAAAAACTATTGTAGCAAATTGTATTGCTTTCCTAAAAAGAACAAAAGATAACATGTTGTTTTACCAGCACCACTGTAATATACTGTTCTTTACAAAAGTAAGTTTTACTTGTAAGGGATCCAAATTGTTAAATAAGTCTTAATGTTTGTCTAAGTTGACAAGTATGAGCAATATATTCATTTAGAGCCATCTCACACTCTACCAGCTGTGCTACTTTCCTGACTGGATTCCATTCCTTGTAGCTTTTTTGAATGAACCAGCCCTTTAATCACCTTAGCACAAAAAGGTCATAATGTTAACCACTTATGACTTAGCAGTGAATAAAAGAAAATTTCCCTGACCTCTTCTTGCCACTGACAGCTTGGTGCAAAGCTGGAAACCTGAACCAGAATTCCAGCCATACTGACAACGTCAGCGTTGTTACACATTGTCTTTAGACAGTGTCCCATCTGCTTTCATATCATTTTCAGGTTCCAGAAACAAAGTGGAATTGCTGTACGCCATGTTGCTTCCAAGAGATCCAATTTAAGCACAAAAATACACTGGTATATTTCTGGGTTTTTACTGTAGCAGTATAAAATGTAACAGATTTATGATTTATGTAATTCAGGATGTTGTAAAAAATAGATTCTTTCATGAAGACTGTAGATCTACTTTTATATTTAATGCAATACAATTCAGTGTAATACAATTCAGAAACTATATCTCTTAAGCGCTTCTGATCAATGTACATGCTAGCTTCTGTACAAAACTTTAATATGACATAGTGATGTTGATAAGTACTGTAAAGCAAGGTGGTTTCACATAACATTGATAAGAGGTAAACACCAATAAATGTTCATTCTATAGTTATAAATGATGAGGAATTTCAGGAAAGGCTTCATACTCTGACTGAAAAACCTTTTTAATACAAAACGATACCACTTAGTACATTCAGAAAACATAAAAGCAAACACACATTGTTTTCATATAATTTATGTTTGTGATTGAGGCTCTTTTATTACCTGTTTATAATCAAAATTACCCTTTAATTTCACTCAGTGATGTTTCTATTTAGGGAGGGTGATGTTGGTCCCATTTTCACTTCCCACCACATTTGCTCTCTCTCTCATACTAGAGTTCCCATTTTGTAAGGTTTATTCATTTAAGATGCACTCTCCACTCTGTTTCTCCCCTTTTCCAAACCCCATTGTCAGTAACAGGAATGAAAATTCGTTTAGTTTTTCACAAAATGAGTTTTTGCGCTGTTGAGTGTATGAGAGTGAAACAACAATAGTTGCTTTCCATTACTTTCCCTCTCTTTATTTTGGTGTGTTTGTCTCTGATGTGTGCATCCTGAAAGGACTGTGTGCTCTCACAGAAATATGTGCAGGAATATTACCATTCCGTTAGCTAATTCTAATGGTAAAATTCGAATACAAATGGGAATCTTTATTCTTCACTCAGTGCAGCAGTCAAAATGAAGTGTTCCTGCAAATTCATGTAACGTCCTTTAAAACAGTACAGTATAGGCATTATAGCTACTTGCTAAATATAAATGTTTGTGTGGGCTCCTTTTCTTCGTAAGCCAGTTTTTTGTTTTTTTGCACTTGGCAAGGTGCCCTTGTTGTTATAGCTGCCCAGCCCTAAAGCTGTACAGATGCACTTTGCAACAGCCTGAAAAGTGAGCAAGAAGGTCTGTAAAACTGGGTAAAAAACTGCTTTATTGCAAGTGTGTTTTCTGGGCCATGGCCTATGATGCCACACATGGAAGGCAAAGTCCGGCCATATTTCCTAGGCACGAATCTGGAGCTTGGCACATTTGTTTGCCGCTAAGCCTCTCCACTCATCAATTCAGCTTCACAGAAGGACATCAAAGGGAAATAGTCCCGCCGTGCCGAGCGAGGAGAGACGGGGAGTTTAATCTGCGCCTCTCCAGCGCTAATTTATCACCGTGAGCTACCAGCGGGAGGGGAGAGGGAGCAGATTCTCCATTGTGTCACTGCTGTCAACATACACAAAGGCATTCACATAAATCTGTCTGCCCAGGCCTGCTAGCATCCTGGATGCTCATCAGAATCACAACTCGTTTTGAAGCCTGTTTCTTCCGTAAAATGGCCACACAGGACGTTTGAAGGAGTGGAAATGAATGGAATTCAGGGATGCGCTCCATGAGTCAAGGTTGCTCACCCTATGTCACAGGAGGAAAACACTGGCATTTAGTAATGACTCCCCTCCAGTTCTTTACTGTTTCTTTTTGGTTTGAAATTCTCTAAGAGGTCACATTAGCTGCCATTCACTTTAAAAGTTCAGTTCTAACCCTGGCTTGGGAAAAGAGCTCCAGCTGTTACTCTTTGTAATAATTTGACCTTTAAATGATCAGGGTTAAAGGCTAAGTCAGACATTTATGGAGGAATCAATAAAAATGACACAAAAATGTTCAATGAATGCAATAATATTAATGGTCTTCTAACATATTCAATGCAAAATACATTTTGTTCAAATTTATTGATGTCTGTCATTTGTTATCAGAACAATGATGGTGAGTTTTGTCCTTGATGGATTGGAGTAGATGGATGCTATGAGAGGGGCGGGGAGCTGGGTCATAATGGCAAGACTCTCATAAAACATCACCCATGAGGTGGTGACAGTTATTACAGAAAAGATTATTTGTAATTCTTCAATAAGCATCATAGTTACAGTTTTGGTTACCCCAGTCTTGAGTGAGCTTAACAATAAGTATGTTTTGATAACTTGATTTTTAATTGTCTATCTTAATTTTCAGATATTTTTATAATATGAAATGAAGGTTGTAAGCGAAGCTAAAACAGATATTAAACATATCTGTTGTTTCTACACATATATGTCAGCAGCATTTATAATGCCCATTTTTATATGAAAAAATGTCCTGTCTTAAAAGGAATTACTTTGTCACTGAAATAACCCAATTATATATTCATTCTATATTTTGATGAATCTTGAATGGTGTTCTGTATTTATTAAATAAACTGGGTGTTAAATCAACTTGAGAAACCATTTTAAGCTATGTACTGGACCTTTTTACCAGCAATAACCATCAAATGATTATCATGAACGATCTTAGAATCTATGCTTGTCAATGCTGTTGGTCTTTCTTAATACACTCTTTGATCACTGGGAGGAATGAAGCAGAAAGTGTTCATTCCACCATAAAACATGCCATATGCACGTGACATATTGATTATGCATAAGGATGGCTGGCATCATTTCACAGTTTTATAAAAAATCAGGACAGATTGATTCTTTGTATCGATGTATGTACTGAAAAGTAGACTGGATGGGTGTTTGTGACATACTGTCGTAGCAAGAAAGACAGGAAGGACAAAATGTGTATTCACCTGTCAAAGTGAAGGTTGGCCCAGACAGCCATGGAGGGCATTTAATAATAAAGCATGACCATGCACATGTACGCTCAGGGGGACTTTCTTTTCCCTGTCTAGAGAAAACATCCCGTTGTCAAGGACAACCAAGGAATTGAGTGGTGGCTCATATTCGGGATGATTTAGCTGCCCATACAGCATATTTGCCAAAAACTCTTCACAGCTGTTCCAGTAATAATTTTAATTTTCATACTTCTAACAGCATTCCTTTGCTTTGCACTTTTGGCTCAGTCATCACTCAGTTAATAACCAGTATTTGAGTAGTCTATCTATTTTTTATCATGTTACATACTCGAAAGAGGCCCTATGACACACAGACAGATCCAGTGGGATACGATTAGGAAGTGTGCCAGCACAGGCCTCACATGCACATTGCATAACAGCAAATGGAACGCTTTATAAATAGCCAAATGCTTCTACTGCTGAAGTATTGAAATCAATCGGAATGTAATTTGAGAAACCAAAACAGGGGCTTCCTCAGCTAGTGAGCAAGTTCATAGTTCCAGAGTGTTTACATTTGTTTAGGTCTGTTGTGGTGCTATGGTTGGAGACAGACCCTGTAGTACGGGAGGCGAAGGAAAAGGGTTGGAAAGTTTCAGCGAACGTGCATGAAGAAGTACAGTAGATTTGTGTGTGTGCTCATGAGAGTGTAGGCCCGAGGTCAACAAAAGGGGAAAAATGCAGAGTTGGAAACACTGAACATGGAACATGAACAAGCAAAGAGGGTTAAAGGGTCTGACTACCAGACACTCCTCCATGACACGCTCACATAATTCTCAGTGCTGTTTTATGTAGAGGACATGTGAAAGCCAAAACGTGAAATAATGACTCATTAAGAGTGTTGCGTCAGCATGTAAAATATAGGTGCCTGTGGCAGAAGTAGTTCATGTTTATTTGCTCTGTGTGTAGCAGGGCAAATTTGTCTCAGAATATTGTTTTTCTCTCTCTTCTCTGTGTACATCAGTTCTCTCTGTCTCTTTCTCTCTCTCTCTCTCTCTCTCTCTCTCTCTCTAAGGGATGAGTGGTGATGTGAAGAAGGACAGAGATCATAGAATATTCTGGAAAGACACACACATTTTGCAAAGGCTGTGTTCTGGATAAAACCACTCCTTGTGGGAGGAAGCTAGAGAGGGATTTCTCCACCACTGAAGCTGACAGAAGGATAAGCAGTGTGATGCCTGCCAGGCGTGCCATGACCCCACTCTACTGCCCCACAAAATGCTTGCATGCACGCACGCATAAGCACACACACAAACACATCCCAGGACTGTGTCTAAAATCAAAGCCTTAAAAACAATATGGTTATTACTATATTTAATTGAATTATGTGTTCAGCTTAAATATTGTGAATAACTTAAATGTAAAGATAAGGTTTTGCCATTTTTGTTTTAAGGCAGATGATGCAAGGCAATTATGGAGGTAGACGAGATTCCGTCTTTGCATTGTCAACGACTGCATTAAGGTATGAAGGCCAGCTCACCTGTAGTGGATACCCTTGGCACCTACCTTTACCCACTGGTGCAGAATCACAGTCTCACAAATTTTAATCTCACTGTCACTCAACTGTCCTTGTTCTTACTGTCAATTAGATGGATTCTGCAGCTGAATAAACAAGTCAAAGCTTTTGTCTGCATCATCTCATGACCACGAAAAAGTGCAAATAATTATGGATAGGATTTGTCACAATTTCTTCAAATTTAGGATGAGCTATGCTGTTCAGTTCTGCGATCATATTTATTTTGTGGGTTTGTGGGTCTGTCTGTAGGGTATTCAGTAAGAGTAGTGTTTTAAGAAAGTATGGGAATTCATTATGACCATTATTGCTAGAGCTCTTTGCTGTGTGCCAGGGATTAATTGAGTAATGTTCCGTGTTTTGCTAATTGTCTGCTTCTTGAACAGAATTGTGCCTGACGCAGAAATTTCGTACAGCAACTGAATATAAACTATGAAATATCACTGGGCTGTCAGCCATTTACTCAAGAGACGATGCGCATTGGAAATGAAACAGAACAGAGCATATCAGCCAATTATCCCTTAAACAGGGCTGATGTCTGTGACACCTTTTGAACCAAGAAGTATTATCAATGTCATCTTGCCTTTTAAATTTTATTTTATTTTATATAAAATCCTTCTATTTCCATTTCAACACAGATCCAACCCAGGATGATAAGCCATATAATATCTTGTCATAACACTCTCATACATCATTTCTAGACTTATCATGTGAAGCTCATCTTATCAAGTGAAATTACTGAGCTACGCTACATTTTTGTTACACTAGTAGACAAATATACTGATGACTGCACAAAAATGTTATGTCATATTTACTATGACCTTCTTGGATGCTGTATTAATTCCAAATAAAATGATAAGCTCAAATGACACTTACTGCATTGTGAATTCACACTAATCTTATTAAATCCCTGCCATAGTCTGTTTATCATGCACCCTGAAAACATATACAGTATCATTGACAGAGTTTGTTGCATTGAGTTCTGATGTTGGAACTGTGGATGAGCTTCCTAACTGTCTAGACTACCAGGGTCTGTCTGGCACAGTCCTTAATGCTGCGAGGAAAAAAATCCCTGTCTGTGGCTACCTGCTAAGCATGCACCTGTTAATACGGCTGTGCTTCTGGCATGCAAATGTGGAAATTGAGCGACTAGTAATTCACATGCATAGTGACAAACGTGGTAGTGTAGGAGGTTGTGCAAAATCAGGATTCGCATTGATAGGTAGCCCATTGACTGGCCGGGAGCTCCCCCCCCCCATATGATAAATTGTCTTCATTGGCTACCCACTGTTGTGTGTGACAACTGAAGGGTGGAGTTGTTATGTTGGTATGCAGTTGGCTTGCTTCCTTTACCTTGTATTTCACGCTGTCAAGGACTGTACAAGGTAGCCTGACATGAACTGGCACTTTCCTTGAACATGGTACATGGTATTGGTCAGTTGTTTTTCCAAACTACTGACCAATGATAACAAAATAATATCAAAGGGTCATAAATCTGTGTTGCAAATATATCTATTACTTCACTGAATCTTGACATAGTAGTACAAAACTAAATAGTTAAATGGCTGCACACTAATATTCCACAAAACTGAGGCATGATTTTTTTCCTACACCTATAAAAATTTGATTAAGGAACCAGGCATTCTTGCTGCTCCCCTGTCAGTTCACACCAATCCAATCAGCACAGTGGGAGGGATCACTTGGTTGTAAAATTCTAAAGGGGTCAAATTCCACAAATCTGAGATGGGACCTTTAAAACATCTGCCCCGGTTTTGAGCAGGTGCCATTCAGACCATTTGTTCATTAGATAATGTACTTCCCTTAAATCTGAGTAATGACTTGTGACATTGGATTGATTGATGCCCACACTGTACCTTTTAACAGATCACATATTAAATATACAGCATAGTAGATTAAATAGACTGTGAATCATTGGTTTTATAGACCACAAAGCCATCTGCTACCTGTGACACGCTTGTAAACCCCACAAATAAGCTTTATTAATGCAGGATGAAGGGATTTAATCACAAGAGTTTTCAGACAATTCAGCAGTCCAAGTGGTTCTTTTTGTCAAAAATGACACTGGCATGACACAGGGCTTTATGGCACCAATGCATCCTTTTACTGAACATCAAAATAAAAAAATGGGCACAGTGACCGCAAAGCAACATACTGAACTTCTCTTCTTTACAAATACACAAAACACAGCATGCTTATGTAGGGTAGATGTAGTGGTTGACCAAAAAAAAGGGAAAGACATGCCTAAATAGGGAGCTAATTAGCCTAAAACAGAAGCAACCAATAAGCTAAATGATTAAACCAAACAAATATTAACTATTAAACGAATAGATTAAAAGAACTAGGCTAACCAAATGTGAGGAACTAAACTGCAACCAATGAACAAACCGATCTTGCAAAACTGGGAACAAAGGACTAAAGAAGAACAGGTGTAACTGATAACTAACCAATTTAGATTATCAAGGCGGCATGACAGGGGAAAATGACTGACATACTACAGGACACAGACACAAGACCAGACAGTGGTGCCCTGGAGTATAATCCAGGGAAGCCCTGACACTTTTTATTAGGGATGGATTGATACCACTTTTTTACAAACCGATACAAGTACGAGTATTTTTATTTGTGTACTTGCCGATACCGAGTACCGATACCGATACTTCTTAGATTCTTAGAAGTAATTAAATGGGAGGCAGATTTTATTTTCTCCTTTGCAGATTATAATAAGTAGGGCTACACCAATACCATTTTTTTTTTGAGACCGAGTATGAGTACCGAGACTTATTTTTGGGTACTCACCAATACTGAGTACAGATACCTGTGTAGGTCTGTTATTAATTGCAATGACAATAATAGTAGAATTTTTTATTTTTTTTTTACCAATATCAATTACCGTATTTCCCCAACAATAAGCTGCCCCATTCTATAAGCCGCAGAAAATGCTCATGTATATTTTAAAACTCTAAGATAAGCTCCATGTTATTAGCTGCGGCGTTACTGATTTACCAATCTGAAGTAAAAGCATCTACATCATTTGCCACGCCCCTGGAGGCCTTTGCAACTCTATAGTGACATTATACATTCACCCCGTGTGGCCAGCAGCAACGTGCGACGTACAGCCAAGCTTATGAATGGGTTATTTCGGCATGGAACAACGTGAAATTTTGTTCATATTGCAGCAACAAGGCTGGATGCGGCAGCGCCGATTAAATGACAGAACATCATCATTGATCTATCTTTGTTTTGCGTTGCTTTTCGAACTGTTCGTTGCTGCAGTAAACAGTAAATTTAAATTCAATTAATCATTTGGGTATGTCATCTTTTTTGTGCACTGAATTATACTTTTAGCGAATGCGTTTTCATGTTTTTAGATAGGCCGCCCCATTTAAGCGAGCCGCACCCAATATGCAGGTTTGTAAAATTGATGTACTGTATAAGCCGCGGCCTATCGTTGGGGAAATATGGTAGTCTAAACTCAAAAAAACACTTTCAAAAACCAAAATATAAATTAAAGTACACTTGAGCCTTATTATGTCATTTTATTAAAAAAAAAAAAAACTAATTTTTTATCCATTTATTTGTCCTATATGTATCAAAACATAAAAAAGCAACAATTAAAGAAATATTAAATATTAAAATATTAGTCTACTTTGCTGCTGTCATTATCATTTATTTTAAAGTACCTCCAGACGGCTGACATTTTTATCTCTGCACAGTTTACAGTTTATTTGGCAAGGGTTGTGGCATCTCCGCATGGCAATAAAAATAACTATCTTCTACATGTGGTATCGGTAGTAGGTATCGGGGAATTTTGTTCCGAGTACAAGTTACTCCACGGCGGGTGGTATCGGTACCGATACAGATACCGGTATCGGTATCGGTGCATCCCTACTTTTTATAAGTAAAATCACTGAGTTGGATCACAGCTTCTAATTGGATCTTTTCAAATGACTATCGTTAACAGCCAGAAAGGAAAGCATTTTCACACTTTCATGTAACTTTTTGCACAAATCATATTTTTTTATATTTATTTTATATTCGTGTCTATATTTTACAACCTGCATGGTACTTCTCCATGCTTAGAATCTGAAAGGTAGCAATTTGGGTCTAGGCCATGACAAAACAAAACCCTGATACTACAAGAAGAGACTAGTTTGTAAAAATGTTTTTAGGAGACCTCTGAGAATGTGACCAATGGAAATTTCCACAAGACCAAAATATTATACATCATGTTATTGTCACAGCCTACACAGATTTCTCAAGCACTGTGGAACTTATTTCAGGGCTCTGCTCCAACCCGTGTATCAACTCCAAGATTCGGGTTCAATATATTGTCTCTTCTGGAGTGCTTCATAAGTCACCAGAAATAATTGTTTGCAGGTTTCTTTGTTACTTACATATTTTTCACAGTCAGTTTCCCTGCATGTGGGTTTTTAGAGTCCTCAAGAGCTTTCTCTTTGCCAAAAGATCAAGAGGCCCTGCATGTCAGTAAGCACTGATTAGAGATGAACCCTGGGGCATCCGTCCTCATCTCCAGGGCACGATGAGCGACGTCTGTGCCTGAACTCAGGCGGTTATAACCAGGGGGACACAGTCAGACAGCCCTGCAAATATTACCAGACAGCTGAACTGGCAACATTTGAAAATGCTAAATGTCAGAGGCAAGCTCATTTGCAGGGAAGGGTGGGTAGGAGGGTAGTGGTTGAATAAGGAGAGAAATACAGGGAAAGAAAAAAGAAGCACAGAGATAACATGGCTGAGAGGGGTGGGCATTGCTGTGCAGTCTCTTCTTACTTGGCTGAATTCATTTCCCGACTGGGTGAGATGTTAGTGCCAAATAAAAAGCCCTGATGAAAAATATTAGAGAGCTGTTGTCTCCTGCAAAGCACAGATGACCTCCACAGTTCTTAAAATATTTCTGGGCCACTTACGACACATTTCCCCACTATTTTACATTAATGTGTTGCAGTTACTTCCTTAAAGATCACAGTTTGCTTAAAGGGATTTATAACAATGGCAGTCAAGATCTATTAAACTGAAAAGCTGTCGTTTTTTATGGCTGTGGGCATCGTCGGCTGCATTGTCAATTAATGCACTGGTCATTGATCTGCTCTCCGAACGGCTCAGGAATAAAACAGCCATTGTGTGTAATGATATGGTCATAATTTTGAGGCAGGCAATTGTGGGCTGCCTGGCAGTGCCCATCCATTTTTCTGGCAGCTGTAGTTGACCTCTTTGGCATTTGTGCGCACATTTCCCCCTTCATGTGTCTGTATCATTATTATTACATACTATAGCTCTTGAGCATATAGACGTTTTCTTATCAGCCATTGATTTTCATTTGGTCTTGGCGTGAATGACAGGATGGCCATTTCTGAGGTGCGCTTGAATGATTAAATCTCTTATCTCTCAGCTTCCTGGTTTCTTTGTCTTATCACCACATTGCATTTCCAAACACTGTCTTATTGCCCACAACCTAAGTGTCCTTGATAGACCTCCCATTAAAACAAGACTTCTGTGCTTGAGCCACCTGAACAACCATCAGTATCAATACTTTTTTGGATAACCAATGCACCATAAATGTTCCGTTAGCAATATGTTTCCGCTTGCTCATTCAAAGCCAACAGTCTTATCTGTGAGGTTACTGACTCTAGGTTGTAAAATAGCTTTGAAGGAATGTGGTTGAGTCTGTTAATTATTATTATTATGAATATTTGTACAATGACTGTCAGGCTGTCATACCATTTCTTGTCTCATCCTTAAAAAAAACATTTTTGTTCCCCATTACAAATCTAATCCTTTAAAAGCACCAAATATTCCTTCAATATACTGGACCATTAAATACAAGATTGTACCTTCAACTAAGTTTGAAACATTAGAGGGGTAAGGTACAATTTGTTCCTCTTACTTTAGATTCCAAAAGGTAATTTTGATGTACAGTACCACCACAGTAACAATATGGTACAGTTTAGTGCTTTTTTTCTAAAGTTGTAAGTCAGTATGTATTCACCTGTTAACACAGGAAACGCTGCCTTTTTAAGTATGTCTTTCTTCCTCTGTCACTGCCTTGGTTATGGTAATGCTTTTGCTAGGCAGATATGGTTGTGTTTTTTCCTAGGTTTTTTCATGTACTCTGTCAGCCGTTGTCTTTTTTGTTGTCATCTTTTGCATTAGTTGTCACTATTAATTAATTAAACATTCTCATCTTACCTATTGCTTCTATGGCCTCTGTCTGTGTGACAGATTTGAAACTCATTGTGAGTGTATTGTCTTGCTTATGTGTGGATGGAGCGTAACTGCAATTAACTATCAAAAGCTTTCAGAATCATACAGTCAGTGAAGCAAACCACTTGTGTGTATTCTCTGGACGAAAAACATGTAGACCTGGAAAAATCAAATTAAAGTTAAAAGGCTGACCATAGCCGCTTGAAGCTTTCAAAATGATTTCTTTTGCTGAGGTCAATGTATTGATTCATTTGGAGGGTCATGGTGGAGTTGAGGTTGAGACCATCAGCAGTGCAGCTGTTACCAGTTTGAGTTTTTGTCCAATTTTAATTCATCATTGGAATGGTGGAGGCAAGTTAGAAAGTTCAGTTCACTTTTTACTTTTTAGTCTTTGTCTGGCAACGAGAAATGTATAGTTTTGTGAGAACATTATAATAAAATGAACAGCATTTTGATGCACATGCTTATCCAGATAACTTACATTTCTTAATTAAAGAGGTCATATCCCTGAAAGAACTTGGGGTTAAGTGTTTTAATCACTTGGAGCTGCAGGAAGGACACATTCAGGCTTGAACTCAATACCTTTTGGTTTGTTGTTTGTTGCCTAATACTCTGTTTGTAGTAATGCAACACACATTCACCCATATAAGCACACACAAACAGGTTTTCATAAACTACATACTCATAACCTCTCTTGCATAATATTAATACAGATTATTTCATGTTATATAAAGCATATCATAAATGGTCATTCATTGCACAAGCCATAAAAGAGTGAACAGTTGTTTTGTTGTTGGAGAGGGATCACTGTCTACCATTTGTACTTTACAGAGGCTTGTAACAACTACTAAGTAAGACAATTGCAAATAAATTATTTAGTATTTGCATTTTCAGAAATGGATCAAGAAAAACCCTTGTGTAGTTAATATTAGTGTTTTAAATGGAGCCTCAATAGGTTTCATTCAGCAGCTGAGGTTCACACTGATTGGTGAGCAAAACATATACATATTATATAATATATTACATAACATGGGCAGCACAGTGGCTCAGTGATTAACACTGCCACCTTACAGCGAGATGGTCCTGGGTTTGATCCCCGGGTCAGCCAAAGGGCCCCTCAGTGTTCTCCCATGTTGTTTCCTATATTGGGGAGCCCCGGGTGGTGTGCCAAGGGTTAATTCCTGCCTTGCACCCGTGGTTCACATGATAGGCTCCAGTCCCCCCATGACCCCATATGGGATGAAGCAGTTCAGATAATGAATGAATGAATGAATTAATTAATAAATTATATAACATAGTATAAACAAAGTATAATGGGGCTCTTTGGGCACTTGGATGTGAGTATTAACTTTTGAAAAGAACATGCATGACAAGGAAGTATTGGTTGGTGTTGTTCTACATCAACATCAGAGTTCAAACACATATTAAAGAAAAAAATATCTCATACTGAAAGTTTCAAAACCCATTTGCCGGTTTGTATTACACCAAACACCACAAATCAAAGCTTCTTTACTATAGCAGTTTTTAACATTCTGTGTTGATTTAGATCTCATGATATTCTGTTCTTGTTCAAGATACCTTGGTTCTGCTTCTAAGGAGTTGCTGTGATGTCAGTGTCCCTCAGTCACGCCCCAACAGTTTTCCATTTGCCCACTGCCCTCCTCTCTCCCAGTACTGTCAGAGTAAAATATGCGTTTGCTCCCTCCCTCAGTCCCAAAGGGGATAGAAGGTAAACTGCTTGGGAAAGCCAAAGAAACTCAACCAATAGCTTCAAGCTGAAAATATCATAAATGGTCATTCATTGTACAAGCCATAAAACAGTTGTTTGAGCATGTTGTTTTGGTGTTGGAGAGGGATCACTGTCTACCATTTGTACTTTACAGAGGCTCGTAACAACAAGTAAGACAATTGCAAATAAATTATTTAGTAGATGAGCTTGGGGCTCGCCTCTTGCGAGTGAATGACTAATTCTCTCAGATGTAGACAAGTGGACAAACATTTATCTTGAGACAGTTTGAGGAAAACAACAGGGATTTTGTAAAAATATGGTTAAATAGTTTACACAAATGCATATGACATATTCCTGCTGTGTACAAAAACTATTTTTTCAACTGAATGTTTGATCCCTATTCTATGAATAACATGTATATGAAAAAAATATGCAAGAAACATTTCAGAAAACAACAAGCATTGTACAGATTCAAGTGCCAACCTTATGGAGTTTCAAGAGTAAAACTCATGAGGTAACCACAGAAACAGCCTTTTAGAGGCTTTAAATGAAGAAAAATCTATCAGATCCCTGTTGCCAATCCTGTTTTGTTGTATAATTGGTTCATAAATCCCTGTGGTGTTCTAGATTTGGTCTGCACATGGGAGCATTCTCAGTGGCTTAATTGTTGCGCTTAGAACAATAAAAATCACAGAAATATTTAATTTCAGATCTTGCTGTTTTAATGATGTGGTTTTGCTATTTCATTTTGGGTTGTTGCACAGGATCTTGCAGCCACAACTACCATGTGTGTTTTTGTAGATTTGTAGTTTAAATGGAAGCTTTTAACGTGTTGCCTAGTTTTCAATATACCGCCTTTTTAAGGTGTATTAAATGTTGTTTTTTTCTTGACACTGGCTGGGAGAATTCTTTGCAAAGGCTGAATGCTAATCAAAATAATTTTTATTTTATGTGTATTGTTGATGCATACTCTTAATAGTTATGTTTTATAGCCAACAAATATAAAAATCAGTCTTTTTGTTTTAAAGGAAGCTTTTGTTTCAAAACTGAGTAATCACTTTGTATTCTATCCATCAAAGCATCAAAATTCACTGACGCAGTTCCTTATTACTTCACAGCTTGTCTGCTCAGTCTAGTTTTGGCTCAAATGTTTTGGGGACAGCTATTGAATCACAGTTTGTTGTGTGATTTTTTTTCTTTGTGTTTTGACAGCATGTCAGAGTTGTTGGTCTTAAAAGCTTCCCTTTCATGTGCCAGACCTTCTGTGTCTGTCTGGGAGCATTAATAAGCAGCTATCAGCAGCCAAAACGAAGCCTGAACAACACAACACCCAGCTCTCTTTTATTGATTTGTTTTCGGTGCCAGGTCAGGGATATGAACAGGTTGCCTGAATGGCTTCTCAGCTGTGAATGACCTTGCGAACATTGGCATTCACAAATAATTTAATGTTATATATTTTATACCTTGCTCCACAAGGCAGTTGATAGCGTAACAGTTAAGGAGTTCACCCCGTGATTGGAAGGTTGGCGGTTCAAATCCAAGGACCGTTGAAGGTATCACTGAGGTACACATAAGCAAGTTGCTGTCCCCAAGCACTGCTCCCTGGGCGCTGCCCTTGTTAGCTGCTCACTGCTCCTTCACAGATGGGTCAAATGCAGAGGTTACATTTCGTTGTGATGCACTGTGTGCTGTGCTGTGGTGTGTTCAAAATGACAATCACTCACTCACAAAATATACTTTATAGGATTGTGCAAACAGCATTTCTTACTGGACAGTGGTGCCATAGGGATGCCATGTCTATCTATATCATTAGCTCTTTTAGGTACAAGTATGCTATATAGGGAAATAAACAATGGATGATCACATTACGGTTTTCTCTGGAGCACCGCCTAAAAGTCAAATGGCAGCTTGAAAGTGCAAGAAACTGCAAGTGAACTATTGTTGGACATGGTCTCCAGCCTCCTGAGCTCTAAATACATTCATTTCTGTAGGCATTTGGCACTGATGGTAAAGGATGCACATAATATAGCAGGAACATAGCAGCAACTCCTCCACTATCCTGGATTTGATCCACCTCTCATAAAGGGGGCGAAACTGATACGTTGTAAAATGGAAGAGGACATCTTGCATTATGTAATTACTGCACAAACCGATGCACACAAGTTTAGTCTTCATAATGAGGAGAATATCTGCATAATTTATATTTTAAGTAAGTGAATTACTTCTTAACACTAGCCTTTTAATGAATGGACCACCACTGTTATATATCTGGGAACAATAAGTTCACTATTACAGTTTTATTTTTAGTAGTAATGGATGGATGAGTTCACTTTTCATAGAATATGTCACTGATAACTGCTAGCACAAATGTAAAAATACACAACTTTTTATTTTCTCCTGATTTTCCCACACAAAGTGGCCCTGTTGCCCCTAAACACAATATGTTGCTAATGCTGCACAGTTATATGATAAGGCACTACACCCAAGGAGGATTACATTTTTACAATGTGATAAGCAGCGAGGGCACTGAAATTTAGAATGTGCAATTACTGATGAAAGCTGCTTTGGTACTATTGTATTTTTGATGTGTTAATTTTCAAGCATCCACTGAATTCTGTATTATTTGATGTGATAATATGGTTTGAGTACACACTGCTTGCTGTTTATTTCAGTAATTTATTTTTGCTTTCTGAGGCTACATGAAAGGTCTGTGATGGCAGCTTCAGTACTATTACTAAACATTACTTCACAGCAGACAGACTTAAATTAAAACACAATTAGTTGGCATCAACAGTAACACACTAACATTTTTGTCTGACAACGCTTGTTGAAACGTCAAAAAATGTTTGTAGTCTAGTGTTTCATGTCTTAAGTGTTTTATTCCACCTTTTTGCAGCCTGTGATACAGTGATGTGCCAGTCTGTCCTCCCGCTTTGAGCTGTTATGCCTTTTTAAAAGGCTTGGAAAGCCAGAGAGCATGAGAGAGTAACTCAAGCCCACAGGGTTCCGGAAGGCTTGGCCCTTCAATAGATGCTTTCCTAACCACAAAACCATTTTTAAACCTGCCAGTACTTCCAAGGGCTCTGTCCTTTTAACATTGCAGGTAAAGGCTGCTGAGTAGGTGTTTTAAAACTATCATTTTTGCTATGCAGTTTTATGCAAAATCATAATCACTCCAGAGACACGTTTTTATGAAAGCATGTGTAGCTGTTTTTTACTTGACCTAACTCATCCCAACCCTGTCCAAAAAAAACCCAGACAAAATATTTAATAGAAAGTCATAATGAAAACAATAAGACATAACTACATAAACATAATCCTCACAGACTTTCTCTTTTATCTGAGTGCTTATTATTTTAAATGTACAGTACATAATTTTTGAAGCAATTTGGAAGAAAGGAATGTGACACTAATCTAGCATGGTAGAAAGGTTCAGCAAACTGCCTACACCTGTAACAGACCTTAAGAAACCTTTACATTGTCAAAATAAGATTCTTCTCCGTTTGTGTGCTTGTGTTTTTTGTCAATAGATGAGCAAAGAAGAGGGCAGTTAACACTGCCAGTCAAAAGTTTGGACACACCTTCTCATTCATGTTTCTTTTTTTTTCAAGATTAAAAACTATGAAGGGAAACAAACGGAAGTGTGAAACAAACCAAAATATTCTTTATATTTTATGTTCTTCAGAGTAGCCACCTTTTGCTTGGACGACAGTTTTGCACACTCTTCACTCAATTAGATTAATCAGATATTCACTCTTTAATTCACCATTTTAATGTGTTCAAGACCATCAGTATTCTTGTGCAGAGGTGCCTTGTTGGTTCCTTCCCCTGATGATTATGGGGTTAATTCTGGGCTCACAGCTGAACGAATGCTGCTGTATTCTGAAGCTCATTTATCATCATCAATTTTTCCATCCAGGTCCAAGCACTCTCACTCACCCTTCCCTTCACTAACCCATTCCAAACGTGTATTTTGGGTGCTTCCCCAGTTGTGGTTGGCAGCTGAGCCCTTGCTCACAGACTGGCGTCCGCCCTACACCTGTCCAGACCAGGTTGTGGGACAGAGCTGCCTTGTCTCTAGTGGGAGAGAGAACCAATAGTTCAGGAAATATAATATAAAATGCTATGTATGTCATTTGGTCATCTTGTTATATATAACAGCTTCATATCAGATAAATAGCAATAACTGAACTTAATGAAACAGCTCATTTCTGAGATAAGTCTTAAAAATGTGTATACCTGATGCAGAGAAGCCCAGTCGGATGAAAACACTCACTTTCATGCCTTATGCTGATAGATCACGATAAATACTCTCTGTAGAAAATACAGTGGCTGTATTTATAGTGGTTTAAGCACCTAAAATGTTCTGAGGAGGTCCAATCCCAAATAAACCTCTGTAAAGAAAATAAATATGGATTAATTACTGAATGAATTAATAAATAAATTACCTCTTAAACTAAAGTTAACTACTAATAACTATTCAGTCCTGTTAATTTTGTTCAGCACAGCAAAAACATACTGTGTAAAATAATAATAATAATTATTATTATTATCATTATTATCAGTAGTAGTAGTAGTAGTAGTAGTAACATATACATAAGTAACATAAAGCTTAGTCGTGTACCTGAGCATAGTATGTTCCACAAGAATAAACAAAAACAAATCAGTGTGCTGCTTATAACATTGACTCTTTGTGAAGAATGACACAGCTGATCATCACAAGCCATGCTACGAATGCTTGCACGTGAAAACTAACCTCCGCAGTCTTTCCACGTAGTGCTATGCATATATTATCAGGCTTCACTCTGACATGCTCGACATGTCACAAACCACAAGCCGGCATACTCTACCACAAGGCTATAGACCTCTGCATCTTGAATAGGTTGCTAGGATAGCTGTTCGCACTGCCACATTCCAAATTCAGATTTACAGCCCTCTCTGTTGCACTTAAAGTCAGGGCAAGATCGATGTCTCTACTCTCCTGACATTATTACAAATTAAACTTCACAGCAAAGCAGTAAATGTTACACTTGTGACACCTGCAGCTTGTCATTGTCAAGCAAAACTGATAAAACGCTTCTAGATAATCCTGAATCTGATCTTAGGTCTTTGTATTGCACTAAAGCTTAAACTACAATTTGAAAACATTTTCTTAGTTTGCATGTATTCATTCCTTTTGGTACATAGGTATTTTTCCCTGATCTATTTTTCAGCTTCTGTTTTATAGAAATTGTCTTTATGATTTTATTAATAGGAATTCTGTTTTCCAATAACCCTACTTCTCCTCCTGTGTCTATCCCTTGTCCTAACCTTAATCTTATGAATTTGCCCTTCTGTTGTCCAGATACATTTTAAAAAAGTGTTAGTGGTCTATTGGTAGAATACTACCCTACTGTTCAAGAGGTCATGGGCCGGAGTCTGGCTCTGTCCTATCTCGAGCCCACCACCACTGAGCCTGTGAGCAAGGCATAAACCCCAAGTGGCTTCAGGGAGACTGTCCCTGTAATTAGGAGTGTCCTAATTGTGCCCTTGTAAGAGTGTTTGCTATAAATGTAAAAGGGAAACTTTTAGAATATTGCTTCATTTTGACATCTACCCACTCTCTTTAAGGATAATTCACCATCATTCCCTTGTTGAACCAAATCTAAAAATCAACATTTGAGTTCTTGAACTGACCATTTTGCAACTAATTCTGTAATTAGAGTGGATTCAGCAGGGTCAGAGATTCTGGTGTCATTTATGTAGTGTTGGAAGGTAATTCATGTTAGAGATGTGTGTGACCTCCTGCATCAGTTCCATAGCATGTGCATAATGATCCGGGAATAAGTGTGCTAGGTACCAGTTCCACTTACTTATTCTGCTGCTTACCGGATCAGATCTTTTCCAGGGCAACCAAGTGAGCAGCTCTCAATCTGTGCAGTGAAGTTGGGTCTGTTCTGCAATGGTAATCAAGAATGTGTCTTTCTTGCACACACATACTCTCACTCGCACACAGACACACACACATACATAGACACATCAGGAATAGCGCCTACCCTTTTAATCAATCAGCTGCCCTGCATTCACACAATCTGCCATGGACATGCTGCCATATCATTAGCAAGAGGCACAGGGGTGCGTTGACGCTTGTGCTCTCCTCTCTGAACACTATTCCCAACAGCAAATGTGAAGTCTACAGTTAGCCTCTTTGAAGCGGAGTATGTAACTCTTTGATAGGTCTCATATCGACCCTGATACCATATCATTTCTCCTCCCTTTCTTTTTATAGCAAACCAGAGATTGAGAATTCTCTGATGTGGGAATTAGATCCATCCTGATTAGGTACATTGTCTCACTTTATTCCTCTTTATCTTTCTGAGAAACTGTCTCTCTGTCTGTCTGTCTAGTCTTTCTCTAATCATAAAGATTTATTATTGTTTTAAATGTGACATTTCCTTGTCATGACGGTTATAACTGGAAATGTTGCTTTAGAATCTGTGTATGGACTAAACAGACATCCTATGATCCTCAGGAATTTGACCTGGTTCTGAAGAAATCCAATGAAATCTCTACTAGATAGATCATTCTACATATCCACAAAAGTCATTGTCGCCTAAAACTCAAAGTGACCTCTTAAATCTTAATTGATCATCTCACGACTAAAAGTTGCTTTAATATTAAAATAAAGGCAGAAGCAGATAGAATGCTGGAATAATGAGCAAGCAGTTCTGTGAGAAAGTAAGAATAGTAACAACTAAACAGTAGTTTTGTTATAGCACCTGAAAGCTCAAATAAGTAATCTGATAGCTCATAACTGAAAGTGAGTGATTATTTGTCATTGGGAATACAGCATGGCACACAGTGACCCACAATTAAAAGTGACCTCTTGGGGATGGCACCTTGCTAATGAATACCTCAGTAGTAATTTTACATGTCCGGGATTTGAACCGGCGATCTTCTGATCATGGGGCCAAATCCCTAACCGCTACGCACACGCAACTGTCCCAACTGTCATGTCTGTGTATGTTCATTCTTTCTATAGTAAATTATATTAAATTATATCATTCTGGAAAATGCAGTATTTAAACATTTGTACATTTAGTTGTTGTAATCTGCAATTAAACTGTTCCTAAGGTTCCACATTCATTTGCTTTTTTACTACATTGTTCTCTGGTTTTATTCAGGGAAACTGTTAAAAACACACATTCCGTACTCTGCCTTCCCCCATATGAATCAGCTTTTCCGTAAGCACAACCAGATCTACTGCCTGAGGTGTTTATCAGCTCCACAGTGAAAAGGAATTAGGCTAGCTACTGAAAAAAGGCAGATATTGAGAATAAATGACAGAAAGTGCTATATTTAAAATGGCAAACATCCAATATGACATAAATTGGACTATATTGTCTATAATGACTATAAGCAGTATATCATGGCCTGAGTTGTGCCTAAGAAAAAGTAACAGTACATGAACCACAGACATAAGCAGGAAGATCGTTTACACTTTAAATGGATGAAGGATGACTGTGTTTTGGAGTGACAGCTTGAAGGTTTAACATGGCATCGTAACTTCAGGGTCACATGTTGCAACTGGAGTTGGGTTTGACCTCTTCTCTTTGAAGTTTGGGTACGCTACCTTATAATTTATGATGTAAAATGTAGGGGTTGGTTTAACGAGACAGCCACACTACATCAGGCACTTTCATAAAACAAACCAATAACATTCAAAAATAGCCCCCTGTCAGTAAGCAGAGGTACAGAAGGACAATTCGGATGGAAGGGTTAAACATCAACATTAATTACAAATAACCAGAAACAAAGCCAAGGCAACCTGAAGCAATCAGAAAGAGACTTTGAGAAAAGCATGGCGTAGACACAGCGGAGAGCGGGCTTAAATATACACAAACACAATTCTAACACATTAGGATAGAGAAACATTAACGATGACAGAAAACACAAGACATGCCGGCCTCTGTTGGCAGATCTTGGGATCTCAGGGTGGAGGTTACATTATACAACATGTATGTATGACACTAAATATATTTTGTAATTCCTGCAATGTACAGTCTACTTATTTTATGACCGTTTAGGACTATTTTTCAAAAGTTGTGAATTATGCACTATAAATAGGCACTTTTAGGCTGTAACACATGCATTTTGAAATATATTAGCTGAAAATGCATTTGAACAAAAGGATCCTTATAATTGAAAGCACTGTTTCAATACTAGTGTGTTTTGTGCTGCTCTTTTTATTTGTGTGAACACGCACTTCACTGCACAGCAGCCTTGGGGATCAGAGGGGAAGCTGGTCCCCTTGCACAAGAGCAGGGTGTCTCTGTCAGTGGGTGTCAGCATTCAGCACAAGCACCTAAAAAGAAAGTGACAGGTTCACCTCTTCAGCAAAGACATTTCTGTGGAGGTGGAAGAGGAGGAGGAGGAGGAGGAGGAGGCAGGATATGTTTATACAGTCTGCAAATGATGCACAGTATGCACATTGAACAAAGGGCATGGGTCAATGTAGCAAAAAACTGAAAATGGCCAAAACTTCCCAATAATTAGTGTTACAATGGGATAGTAGATTAAAATTATAGTGGTGATGATGATGACTGCTTTTTCTTATACTCATTTATTTACATGAGCACATGTGCAAGAAAGAGCAGCTGGTTCATGGGAAGGACGAGAGAAAATGCTCATATGGTGCCTTGCTCCAGGCATCCAACGTGCTAAAATGAAACAATAAACATGAGCTACCAAACGAACAAGCAAATTCCACAACACATGGTCACTTGTAAGCTGGATGACAAATGAAATATAGAGTAAATGATGTGGTGTAAGGGTTTACATCCATTTAAAGATGTATACAGATTTCCATCTGAGCAGTCTTCACTTGGATATGCTCTCCTGCTTTCTGAAATGGGGCTGCTACTATGGCATATTACACCCTAGTTCTTCAGACTCTGATTTCCATACTTGCATATTCATGTGTATTAGAAAATCCAGACTGCCACAGCAATGGGAGAAAAATAATAAACAACATTCATTTAAATTGTTATACTCATGAAGTTGAAGAAACCATTAATGACATAGTGATAATTTATTGTGTATTATTACTACTGACCTCCAGACCTTTTAAGGATTACTCATAACATATAAAATCACAATATGAACATACAAGCAAAGTATATGAGGTCTTTTTATAAAACTTTCTGGTTTATTTAAGCTACTTAATTATGAGGATGACCCACTTCATAAAGGCAAACTGAGATACTTTTTCATTAAATAATATACCCAGATCAACCATAACTATATCACTATCCACCTAATATTAAGTATGCCTGAGGCTAAGCAGCAAAATACAGTACAATACACAGACTGTATGATGCACTCCGTTGTGACAGACCTTCTATTGAAAGCTGCTTTAACATTTCATCAGTTTGAATTACGGTAGCTGTTCTACTAGATCAGACACTGAAAGCCAGCCTTCTCTGTCAAATGCATAAAATGCAATTGTAAATATCCATGTTTCTGCGCAAAGTTTCTGCACACACTTTCTAAATATTTCCTTCAAAAACTTTTCTTGGTGTTTGCCTAAAATTCAGAAAGTGATTCATAGATAACCACTTCTGTGCATAGTCATCCACTGTGTCGTAACACCGATTTCACAGATTCCTTACAGTGTATGTACTGCTATTCAGAGACACATAGCCATTGAAAAAATACAAAACTCAACTGCTCCTGTTTTTTATTTCAAATTTTAATAATCAATGGGTGATTGTTGGGTTGAGGGAGAACCCTGGGGGTGTGGCTTGAGGATCACAGGGGTGTATGGTTTTTTAACCATGTTGTATTGTTATCCTGGCGTGTTGAGAATGCTAGCACTTAACACGTTGCTATACTTAGTATAGTGACTCTGTGTGCACCTGTTGCCCAGCTGTCGACACACACACTTTACAGCATGAACTCTCACTAGCTTCCTACCAGCTAGAGTTTTAACTTGATTCACATGCTATCACCTCTTGTTTACAGGGAAGACGATGTGTATACACAATGATTTGATCATATTTATCACAAATGCGCAAAGGTTGTCTCTCTCATATATAGCATGTTTGTAATATATGTTTCTAAATCCAAATTCTAGCCAGTGCAGAACTTTTATTCTTGCTTTCTATTTCCAAAAGTTATTATACCTCAATGCTAGCCTAGATAATTATAGGCAAAGTAAGGATTAACATTTAAGTAGTCTACTGAGGACACTAAACAACACTTTGCTAATGTTTCCTTGTGAGTATGGATGGTTATTTCCTACAGATGTAGTGTGTAGATGTTGTTTGCAGGAGGAGGTGGGAAACTTGGAGAGACTCCCCTCTTTAACTATAGCACAGTCCAATTATACTTATTACTAGTAAGAATGTCACAGATTAATCTCATGTGGAATTTTCCAGAGAACCAAGAATTATTTCAGTTTAATAGTCAGGAATAAGCCAAGATAGTCAGTAGGGAAAAAGGCCACACTAAAGCTGGGACTGGTCTGAGGAGATGGTGGGAATTGGTTATAATTGTTCCATGGTATGAGGAGAATAATAAGTATTGACCTTGGAAAGAGAAATAAAATATTTCCAGTGTGGTGAAGGAACAATTATCTTTTCTTCCATGATAAAGAGTTTTGAGAGACCTGGAATTTTCCTGGGCTAAATGGAATTACAAGTGACATTTTCTAAGGTTTTTGACATTGTCTTTGTTTTTGTCCTTGTCCCTAATATATATACATATATATATATATATTATATATATATATATATATATATATATATATATATATATATATATATATATATATATATATATATTCAGTGAACTTTCTAGCTGTATTGAATTACCAGTCAAGTTGAACATAAAAGGCATATTTGAGACAAAAGCAGATCCATGAAAATTTAAGAAATGCAAGCGGGAGCACATCACACAGTGGGTGCACATCACAAACGTATTAGATTGTTGATTATGTAGTACTTGGTCCTCTGTGTAAGCTTATCTTTAATATGTTAACATGCTGCAGCTCCACTGGCTCTCACTAAATGTCTATAGTTCTGTAAAGTCTCCCTTTATTAATAATAAAACTCATTTTTCCTGTTCATAGGGAAAATGTTCTTTCCAAAACTGCAAAAGATCCTCAAACTACTTTTTAAACTAAAGTTTTGAGTAATTGTAGACAATTTAGACCAATCAATTTATGAGTTGAATGGTAGTTATTTGTGGTTAGTAATCAGCTCAAATATGAGTTTAGTCTGTAATAAAGGGGATTTGACCATACCATACCCGATACAAGTGGCCCAAAAACTGTGATACTGTGATACATATCGAACCATGGGCAAACTGTACCGTTGCATCCCCATCTATCTATCTATCTATCTATCTATCTATCTGTCTGTCTGTCTGTCTGTCTATATACTGTGTGTATATATATATATACATACATATATAAACTCATAGACTGAAGTTGCTGGCCTGGTAGGAAATGGGCACATATTGGACAATCATTTATTGTACATGTCTACACTTTTATACCTGTCGTGCATACATGCATACATGCACACACACTTTCACACACATAGTATTTTAAAAATACCACCTTTACTTGGAAGGATGATGTGCGGCAGGAGTGTCCATGGCAAAATTCCAGTGGTGTTTTTAGGGTGGGAGGTATGGTCAGTTAACCTCCCTATCTTTAGACAGGGAGGAAATCTTTATGTAGCAATGCCTTGCCTGCTTTGAGTAACAGAAATTCTGCAGGAATGATTAAAAGGCTCAACACTGACTGCTGGGAAAGAAAAAAACTCCTTTTCACCGAGGCCCCACACAATTTCACTGGCAGAGTTTGACATACTATGAAAAATTTCTAAATCCTACGTCGTTCCATGCCTGCCCCTCTATTATGACTACTTTGATCTTCTGCACTCCTCTCTATGTTTATTCTTGACTATCTCTGCCACTTTGCTCTATTGCTGTGGGATAAAAATATATCCCTTCCAAAATTACACAGAAAAGATTTTGGATCATCTGCTATATTGCTATCGCCTAGAAACATTTGAAGTCCATTCAACTGGAGGATAATCCGAACAATTTTAATGAATTAATTACAGGTGATTAAAGGATGATCATCTTATTTGTTCAAATTTATATCATTAATAGTAGATTGGTTCTGTTTAGCTGTGAAAAGTAATTTAAGCTGTTGAATAGAATATAGTTAGGGACAAATAGGAGATCATATGAGGGAATAATATATATCAAATTACTTTTCAAGTTTTCCACAGTTTTTCCTTTTAATTATTTTAAATATGTCACTGCATCTTCAGTTGATTGTGTAGGGGTTAATCTAATGTTGATAAACTTGTAGAGCAAAAACACTCTGCCCTCCATTTTGGGTAAAGCCATTACATCTGCCTGTTGGCAAAGTATGTCCCCTATCATGTCCCCTGTCCTTTAGCTCCATGCAGAGTCAGCTTGTTTCACCGCAAGGTCTCCATAGTGCTTCCAAAGCTTCAATAGTCACACCCTGCAAGCGATGTATGTGGATGAGTCCTTCCTGCCCCGTCAATATTCCTTCAGAAGGGACAACTAATATACTCCCTGATGGACAATAAGCTACCTACTCGGCTATGTTACATTACCTCCATCTTTCACTATCCTTGCTCTTTATACCAGGTTGATTCTCTCAGGCATTAAAGAACTCGTCCAGATAATGGAGAGACAGTTGACAGAGTGAGATTAACAGTGAGATCAGGTCAACTCCCACTAACCAATGCAATGCAATGTCTTCCATCCAAGCTATGTAAAAACCTAAACTCTTATTCATTGACCGAACCAGCAGCTAATCCTATCTGAATTACTTGGGGACAGAAGTCTATCCTGGGACTACGAGAAGAAGGATCAACCCTGGGCGGGTGTCAACACACTACAAGGTAAAAGCCTAATCTTGTTTTAGTTTCAATATCCTAACTGATCTTTAAAAACTGCATGCAGTGGAGCAACACTAAAATTTAACAGCAAAAGAGCACTCACTATTCTAGAAACATAGAACCCTTAAAGAATGCAGACAAGTGCCAAAAAAAACCAGGCTTTGGCATATTTAGGCATAATAAAAACTTTGCTGAATATCAGGCGAAATTCTCTTGCTATGTTTGGGGTTGGACATTCATGTGGTTAATGCTGTAGACAGTGAAAGGGCAAGAGAAAGGAACAGGAACAGAAAGATTAAACAAGAGAAAAAGAAAAGAATGGAGACCGTAACCTCCCTGTAACCTCCAAAACAGAACACCTGTATCTACCCGGGACACCCGATGCAGGAGGGACTATTCAATACGTTATCTCCGGGAGCATTTAGCAGAAGCGGTCAATAAATACTGTAATCAAGACCAGATATTTTGGATTATCCGTAAGCATTCTGCCCAACATGACTTGCTCCCAAAGACCTTGCTATGCTGGTTCCATGTTTTTGTTTATGAGGACAAACATGCAGGGAGCAGTTCCTCTGTTATCATAATCAATACTAACTTTTTATGGAGTTTATGGAAAGTAGTGACATTTTTACATTCTGATTGTACTTATGAAAACCAGGCTGTAGAACAATGACTGGCTTTGAAACCATGCTGTCTGTTTCCACATTTTACTCAACGATCTTCCGCTTCTTGATGTTAATGATCATTTACTGCCTTCGCCACAGCAAGTAACCATGAGGGTTGAATAGAGTAAATGTAGATGGTAATGCCTAGTCTTTGAATCCCTATTGATTTCTTATCGGCTCTGTTTCACTATAGGCCTCTGAAACCTAAGGCCTCAGCCCAAATCAAATATAGCACCAGAGACGAGCACTGGCCCCTCTCTTACACCACATTATCATTCCCAAACCCTAAAGCCACTCAAGGAGATTTAGTACCACTGTCACGTCCTTGCGCTCCAGAAACCATTTCTCTGCTGTGGAAAAACATCAGCTCATGCAGAACAGCTCTTTGCTGGAATGGCCTCTTTGGTGATGGGTCTAATACGTGGGATAAGCGTTGAAATGAAAGAAAATAATAGACATTCTCTACTGGGAGGAAAACTGGTTTATCCAGTTTTTTTCAATCGATAATCATATTATTGATTGGATGTTCCAAGTAGGTTATTTATTCTGGAAAGCTGGATGGAGATAAGCCTTTGCCCATGGAGAAAACCTTACACAAAACCCTATGCCATGTTTCTTACTACCAGTCCAAACACTGGCAAACATGTTCTGGAACCATTTACTAACTTTACCAGCAATAAACTTGTATCTTGTAATAAATTTAAATGTATTAAATTTATTTATTGACATAATTAGAGAGGTGTGTATAATAAAAATTTACAGAGGATTTAATTGGTCTCATGCGTTACAATAATATATGAGAACTAAGTGCCATCCTTTAAAATAGGGCCAAAAGTGATTTGCAAACTGTTTGTATCACTAGTCTGTTCATTGAAAGGAACCCATGACCCTTGACACAAGCACCGACTGCCATTTTATGAGTCAGGAAAGAAGTTAGCACTTTGTCAGCACGCAATGTGGTGTCCTAACACTGATATCTGACACTGGAGCGCAGGAAGCAGCTGGGAGTCCCTGAGAGACACGTCAGCATGGGTGCTGCCAAGCTGCTAAAAAAGTTTGTAACAACCAAGAATAATTACACAGTCCCACATTTATCCTTAATATGTCCTCTAGCACAATTGGTTATGCGTAATCCGTCAGCGTATTTAACAGGTCGATGATTTTATTGCATTGACTTCTTTCAATTAGTGTGTGAGCTGTGCTACTGACCTTTAGATTACAGTTTAGATTATCCTCAGTGGTGTCAGTGGTGTCTCCATGACCAGGGCTCTACGGGGCTAAAATTTGCCTTGGGAAAGATGTCTGGGTTCCACTTTCCCCAGTGATATGAGTGTTATGCTCACCGATCTGGGTGTCTGTTACATCATATGGACTAAATTAGAAAATAGCTCTCCATATTCGTTAGAACCAATCACTTACAGTTACAAATTGGCAAAAGAAAAACTCACCTAACTATAAACTCTTTCATTATTGCCCAAAGAGTCCTTTTTTTTTTTTTTGCATAGGCGGCATGGATAATGTGCTGCAGTTTATTCCTCAAGAGCTGTTTACAAATTGAGTATAGATATGCAGGATTTTGATACATGCCTTCATCTCGGTTGGTGTTCAATTAGTTCAGAGTATAACACCAGCAATTTGAGTTATTACAACATCTTTGACCTTTGAAATATGTTAAGGTATTATTTTCTTTCAGCTCTGCTTAAGAATGTGAAATTCCATCAATGTGAGCATCAATTGTGCTGCCTGTTCGCAGCCTGCCTGAAATTGCTTTATTGAGCAACAACCTTGATGGGGTTACTCAGCCATAGGTGATTACTGCTGTTTTGCTTACCTCAGTGTACTTAGATCATCTAGGTAAATTAAGCGCACAAAACCTTGTGCAATATTAACTAAATATGAGGTAAATGGTGATGTGTCAGCTAATAGAAGAACATTTATTTACTTGGCGAGGTGTATCATATTTAATCAATAAAAGCACCATGTAAATCACATGCTTGTTAGTATTTCAATATGACAATCTTTATTTTTGGTTTACAGTCAGTTATATTTAGTAAAACTAAATTCTTTATGGCAAGTAAGGAAAGTATGAGTATAGCAGTACTTCTCATGTACTAATTTAATTAAATTATATTTCAGATATTTTCATTATTTTAATACTTAACTTCTTTTTTGTTTTATTTTTACTATTTCTATCTTGCAAAATTATATTTCACAATTCATCATCATACAGCTGGGCACTCCTTTCTTTGCCAATGGTACGTGAAGCTTTATTTCGGCAAACAAATACACTATAAACCAACAACAGATAAAGAATAAAAAAATAGACAGAGATATTATCTGTCAATTGGCACATCTTGCTTCATCCCCCGAATATATGTGTAACTATATTTGTCAAATCTTAAAATTTCAACATTTTATCAAATGAATTAAGAATCAGCTACTGAAACAAGTGACATAAACATCCAAAATTCAAATCAAAGTTCACCAATAAAGGGTTTATTGTCACCTGTTATTCTTTACTATATCATTTCTGATTTTAGCTACAGATGCAATCTTAGGTTGGTCACTTCCAAAGAAAATCAGGAATTCAATTACTTGCAGCCAGTGGGACTGTAACACAGCCAGTTGATTTATCATGTTTTTTCAGTTTGGCAAGCTGCTCAAAATTCAGCTTTGTGGCACAGAACATACTTATTACTCAACTTGGCTATAGAAGGTTTCAAGATAGTTCCTTGCTTGTAGGGCCAGACTTGAACCCAGCAAATGACCAACTCAAATTGAGTGAAGCTCTACACTGTTGTTTTTTGACTAGAGGATTACTCTTACTCATGAGTGCTTTAGCCTCTAGCCTGTGGCCTCTCTGAATTTAGCCAAACATTATATTGGGGATATTACTGAAATTACTGAGGGGGTCTTCATAGGTGTCACCAAAGAAACTAACAAAAAACAGTCTCATATTCACAGTATGTCCTTACTGGCAGTGACGGAACATTTTGACAAGTTATAGCATTGCACCGCAGAGATGAAGAAGTCTTATTCTGGGCTTGGCTTCTGGGGCAAAGCGGCTACTCGTCTCGAGTGTCATAGCATTTAGTTTCTCTGTGAGGGATGTTTGGTTTGACTGGCATCCTCATGGCTGCCAGTAATGTGTCACTTTAAACGAGGAAAAGCAAGACTGTTGTAGTTTACACTTCTATCTGTAACTCAGGTATAGCAGTACAATACAATGATGTGGTTATGAGAAGGAAAATTTCAAACATGGTTCTTTCCTCTGTGAAAAGGAAAACAAAATTAGCTTAATCTAAAGCAGAGTCTTGTGTGAGTTCTTGTAATTGCAGTGGCCTAATGTTAATTAGGGTACGTGCCAATGTTGTCCTCTAGAAGTGTGCTGTGTTACAAGGCTAATTAATTCTATAATTAAGCAGACGTCTCAGGTTGACTAGGCTGAAGGTATCTGTTGAGCTAAAGTTGAACAGTGAACAGGCATTTCACTTTGAGGTTATGACTTTCCCATAAGTGTCTGCTCAGTTTAAAAAGGTCATTTATGATGTTAACAGTATTACAAGAAATAGCAGCATTTCTAATCCAATTACAAATCACCATGTGACTACTTTCACCCACTGGTTTCTGTGTTTGAGTATACCTATGCTCCCTGATAAAGAGTCTCTTATGTAGATTAGTCGGTTTGTTTTTCAAATGGTCATATCAATATTGATCTAACCATAATAAAGCCCAGCAGAAGGAAAATGAACCAGGATATAAAATCCGATGTGAATGTCGAATGGCCCCTGGTTCATTTGATTTATATTATGACCAGGTAAGTCCCCGGCACGTCTACCAACACAGAAAATTACATATACTAAATATAGAGAAGGAATTTCACAATTTCAAGGTTGCAAATTGTAAGCACATTAATAAACACTGGCTGACCTCACATGGCACTCCATCTGTATTGTTAGCTTTGTAATTTGAGTCTTTGATGATAGCAAACTGCAAAGTCATACGTAGAAAACCTTGCAGCCAGAGGTCATAGTGATTATGTACCAATTAGTTGGAGGATTTATTATCAAAAATAAGAAAAGTGACTTTATCTCAGGCAGTCAGGATTACGCAGATCTCATCAATTCCCAAAAGGGTTAATAGTCTTGTGAGAATAACTGAAAGTTTTGATCCCAACTGCAGAGACTAGACAGATGAAGTGCAATCAATAATGTTACTCAAAAACATCCTGAGAGACAGTGTCAGATTAATTAGAATAATAACACACCCACAATAAAATTCCAACAGTACACACTTGTAAAGTGCGTGGGCAGGTCTCAAAGTGCAGTCAGGAAGAAAGGTGACATAGCTTGGCGCTGCGGTTTATAGGCGGCTAGAGTTTGAAATTTATCTGGAGCAAAGAGGTGTCGATTAAATGACATTTATATGGCTCAAATTGGTCTGCCCAGGCAGCCTGCCCACAGAGCATCTGATGGGCAAGCTCTTCACTTTCTAGCAGCCAGTTAGGTCTGAACCTTCATCAGGAAACAGGCGAGGCACTCCAGAGAGTTGGAGGCAGTGTCACTTCACCTTAAATCCACCTCCATTCTGCTGCCTTAACCTCCAGCCACGATCTCAGAGCCAAATGTCCTCTGCTTGGGAGTGCCTTTCTGTCATAATTGAACAAACAGACTTCATCCCATTTTAAGATGAATATATTAAAGTGTTATTTTGCCGAATGAGTTTCCATGTCAATCTTTTTGAAGCTGCAGTAGTGTTAGGGACAACAGGTTACAGCCAAGGAACTTTACTCATACAGAGAGGCAAGAAGGTTCTGAGAAGCTGAATTAATTTTCACTTTGGGCCTTCATTCACCAGAACCAAGATGCAGCGTGATGAGCCTGACAAATCTCACCTGATTGGATGGTATTTGTTTGATGGGCAAGACAGAAAAGAACACACGTGGGAAATTGTATCTTTCTGATGGGTTGATCTTTAGGGTGCTCATATGCAACAGCAACTCCAACCGCGAAGCATCAGGGTTCATTACATGCAATAGAATAGATTCTCATTAGGATATTCACTAGTGCCAGAAAAAGGTGCATCTGGATTCAATATCCTAGCAGTCGATTTACCAGAATAACAGTTGGGGTCTCTGTGATGGGCCTGACTAGTGCTTTTTGCTTTGACATTGCAGTCTGTGACCTTGTGTAATCATTTGAGAATGCAAAGTCAATACCATTTTCTAGCTTTCAGTCTAAGAGAAAAAATAAAAAGAACCAGAGACTGGAATTTTTTAAGTTAATAGCATTTAACACAAATATTGCTTGCCTCTGACTAATGGAACATTGTGAAGAGATAAAAATCAACATCCATATTAGATATCTGCATTATAGAGATGCAAATCAATAATTAACAGAGTAAATTTTATGTTCTTTATACAAAGCCAGTTTGGGGGCATAATGTGTAAAGAGCGCCAAGGCAAAGCATAGATTATGCAGATTCCACAAGACACAGTATCAGAATGTCTGGTTAGTTTAATTTATTTTTGTTTTGTCTTAGCATATTTCAACAGAGCCACACACACATCCTTTGGTATGAGCACATGGACCGATGTTGGCATGCAGCCTTACACACACTGTGTGCTTCGTGATCCGAACTCTAATGACTTCCTTTCCATGTGGCAGGTGGATATGTGTCTGGATGGCACCTCCAGCTCGGCTTAAAGGTGATAGGCAACTGTTCCAAGCATCATATATGGTTTCTCTGTTTATAACCATTAAATCAAATCAAACTCTCTCATTCATATTCTGTGTTCCAACATTTTCCTTCCTTTAAAAGGGAAAAAAAACATTACCAATGCCATTCATATTTCTGTTACAGGTCTGGATTAGTAACTGTCAAACAAATCGTATTAAAATGATGTGTGATCTTTTAAAGGAAACAGTGACAGGAGCTAGATATTGATGCATCTACTTTCCAGTCCAAAATATTAGTATTATTATGGTGTATTTCTCTCCCATTCCATTTTCTGTACTCCCAGACTGGTTGGTCATGTTACGAGATATGATCAATGAGCTATAATTACTCAGAGTTACGTAAAAGAAGTCATACGCTATAAATATGAGCGGCCCTTTCAGGACACTGTTTGCTTTAGCGCTGACCAACGCTGCCCGAAGGGTCATACTCCCCACCGGTCAGAGAGCTGCTCCTGCTGTTAGCAAGGATTAGCACAAAAATATTCACGCTTAATCCAGGAAAAAAGGACTCCCAGGATATTCATCTCACGGCACCGATTTAGAAAGATGTGAAACGTGCACAATGTAATGTAGCATTGGTGTATGAATTACCATAGTATTTAAGGGGGCATAATTTGAAATAATAGATAATAAAAGATGCCCGCTGTATAAATGGTGAATATATATACTTGATATGAATACAAACATAAATATATATATATATATATATATATATATATATATATATATATATTATATATATATATATACATACATATATTCTTCTATTAATAATACTGCAATATATATTTTATTGCTTTGCTGTAAAGAACTAATGAGTTAATTTATTAATTATTGTATAGCGGAATGATTTCTTTTTTCATGCTGTAAAACCTTTTTGGTATTTTGAATGTTTTCCTAAACTGAACAGACATTCACTAAATGTACTATTCCACCTTTCTGATCTGATCAAACACATGGCTTCCTTTCAGTTATTGTGTTAAAGTAGTTCTATCAAATACTCTTGAGATGAGACTTTTTGTCAGCAGTCAATTACAGGAAGAAGAACTTGGGAGTCTTGGGTGTAACAGATGGCACATGTTCAAACCATTTAAGATGAGTCACACTCAAAGGTGTTCTTAAATGACAGGGAAGGGACCAGCTGTAATTGAATTTTTTATATCAAGTTAGAAATTAGCGTGAGTTAAAAACATACTGATTACTTTGTAAATCACCACTGCATTTGACAATAAATTCAGCAGTGTCAATTTCATGTAGAAACACCCTGACAAATGATAATGATACAGCCGACATCTGTGCTGTTCTTGCGTGGAGGGTCTGAGGACTAGTTTTAAAGCCATATCACAGGTTTGGGCAGTGTTAATACTACCTATTATGTATAAGTTACAAAGTAGGAGTAGTTTGAATTTTAGATAACAACTAGCATTCAACTGTGTCTACTCTGGCTGCTTGTTAAATAATGTGCAAAGAGAAAAGGTAATGAACATTAGAATCTTTGATATTGATGGCCAGTATTTCTCAGCTGTGCTTTAATGTATTTTTCATCATATTATATTGTAATTTTACTTTCAATTGTAAGACTTTAATCCCCTAAATTCTTTGTTTTGTAGTTAAATAATGCAAAATTAATAACTCTGCACTAGTGTTGTTACTCCATGTTCTATGCTATGCACTAGTGTTGTTACTCCATGTTCTATGCTATGGACCATGTTTTCTGATTCTTCCTAATCAGATATTGATGCATTTCGAAACCAAAGTGAACTTTGTTATCATACCTATATACGAGTATACAGCGAGATGAAATGGCAAAGCTCAGGGTCCACAGTGTTACTACAAATATGTAGTGCAAATAAAAAAATAAAAACAAATATCAAGGTAAGACATTGTGTTTGACTAAGAAGTAATGGCAGAGTTATAACATAGTAATGGCAATTTGCTTTACAAATTGTGCAGTTTACACACACTGATACTATGTGTTTGATCAATGAGGAAAATCTTTGTTTTTTTGCTTGGATTTTTGACCGATTGACAATAATACTTAATGTGTGCTATAATAAACAATATTTCTTTACAAGATTCCAAAACTAATTGGTCTTTATGTCAAAACTAAAAGTGTTGCCTGTTTGAAAAATACTTGACTTGACTGACTAAAGCAGATTAGCCTTCTAACTGTGAAGCACATTAGACATGAAAATCACATTAAAGGTAAATGGTTTCTCATTTGAACAACACAAATAAGATCAAGTAACTGAACATTTCCAAAGCTTTCAAGCTCACATAAACATGTGAACACATGCATTCACACACTCGCAAACACTTCATTTTATTCTCCCTTTTTTAGTCAAAAACATACCATGTGTAATAATATATACATATAAATACATGTTTTCTGACTCAAAGTAGTTACGATTAAACAAAATTCCTCAATTTCTATACCCTTTATTCCATAACTGTTCTTCTGTGTACAGCTTTAAACAGATTCAAACTTTAACTTTATAACAGAGGCTACCGGAAACAAACAGAGACTTCTTGTAATACAAGCAGTCTGTATGTGTGACAAACTTACAGTAATGGAAAGGATTTACGTAATTATATCAGTTCTTGGCTTACAGAATTCTAGTGGTATGGGAACCACACAGGCACAAAATGAAACAGAGAGGTGAGAATGGCTGTTCTTATTATGACGGTCCTGTCCTGAGTGAACTCTGTGAGTCTGGGTCGTGTAATAGGTCCCAAATAGGCTGCATCATTCAAACAGGACCACAGTGTAATGAATGCAGCATTTTCAGTGTAATTATTCACATTTCCGCATGAGTGCGTAAGTGCATGTGATTATCTCTTGGGCGAATGAGGGAGTAGAGAGCTGTGTAATTGTGTGTGTTTGTGTGTGTGTTTGTATCTATGTGTTCAGAACAGTGTGTGTGTGTGCACATGTCTGTGTGTGTACATCATATCATGTATTGTAAATATCTGAGTAGTCTGACTTTAATTTGTCAAACTCACAATACACACTGAAATATACTTAAAACACAAGAAATATTGTAACAGCAATGTCTCCAGTGAAGATACAAATATTACATCAACAGTCACTGAAACCATTGCTATTAACAGGTTTCCAGGTATAAATATACTCCATACAGTCTACACCCCTTCTAACACACTATATAGTAAGTGTGTGTGTGTGTGTGTGTGTGTGTGTGTGTAAGTTTGCATACAGAGGTGGGAAATAAGACTAGTGTATTAATTTCTCCCTCATCTATTATTTCAAGACACTAGCAATGACCAATGCAATTCTCTAATGAATTCCTGGATAGCACAGGAATGGGGGGCAGGTGGAGAGAGAGAGAAAGAAGGTAGAGAGAGAGGCCTTCAATGACATGCAGATCACTGCTCGGGTCACTATTGTGACTGTAGTTATAGGCCACAAAAGACCATGTTCAAATTAATGCATACTACGTACCTGGACCTCAAAAACTGTGTTACAAAAACAAATGTTTATTTGTAGGTTACACCGACAGATAAAGAGACAGATTACAGGAATGTATGTGCATGTAAAACTGGCATGTTGGTGAAGCTATTACAGTTATTCAGCAGGGAGTTGGACTCCTGGCTGAACATAATGGAAATTTAAAGCACTGAATGATGACGTACGGGAGGGGTGAAAGGCAACAGCCACTACCAAGCAAAACAAGAGTAACAAACAATGGAAATAAATATAAAACAATATTTACTTGCTATGGGGGATTCAAATGTAAACTTTAGCTGAAATACTGTTTGCTGTCAGGAACACTTCTCTCATAATTACACACACTTCTGCAAATGTGTACAGCACAGCTCGAAAGGCCTTCAACAACCTCCAACATGTTAATGGGCTTAATTAAAATTTAAGCCAGTGAGGCTTATGCTTAATAAAACAGGGGATTTGTTCCAGGTAAAGATAAGGGGGATTTCCTTTCTTGCTCACAATTAGAAATTACTTTTTGTCCTTCAAACACACAAGAAAATGAGAGGATAGACTTTACACGGATTATGATGTTTACTGGGCAATTTACTGCACACAAATTACTAAGCATGAGACACTACTTCAGAAATAAAACTCTTTCTACAATGTTCTATGATATAGCAGCATGTCACTGACAAATGATTTACAATGTTAACACATTTACTTACAGTACAAGTTTTTGTAAGATCACCAAAATGCATTTCTATACAGAAAATTCAACATAGAGAACTACATTACACTTCTTTCTATTTATATTTTATAATGTTTTTATAACACATTGAAATATATAACATTTTATTCATGGAGGACTCATGGTAATATTGAAGGCAAAACACGTTATTTAAGAAATGGGAAAATCACAAGGTCAATTAAAACTGCTGTGCTGCAATACACACAGGGCGTACCTGAAGGCCACTGGATATAATGTACACAGAAATATATTTTGCAAGTGTCACATAAATGTTTACCACACAATTTGTTAGTAAATAGAGCAGATCTATCAGTAGACATATCAGCAGAGCGCTGATATGAGCTTTATTGGAAAATATCCAGTTCTCAATAAGATTTTTGATAACTTCGAAATAGATTTAGTTTTAACCCCTTCTGTTAAAATTATGCAAGACCTACTGGGGAAGCGACACATACAATTTTATTTAGACTATAGACTTGTATATTTCTTTACAGTACTAAATAGACATAACAGAAGACAGCCTCATATTTGTCCAAGCAGATTTATACTATGACATGACACATGTGTATGTGTGTTAACAAGATCAATGAGCTTACAGTCATTGTTGTTTCTTTTAGAACAGACAATCCTTAACATTGTTTCTTAAGAAAGGAGCCAGGAAGACCAGGAATATTAAGTAAGTGAGTGATTGTCATTGTGAACACACCACAGCACAGCACACAGTGCACCACAACAAAATGTAAACCTCTGCATTTAACCATCCGTGAAGGAGCAGTGGGCAGCTAACAAGCGCCCGGGGAGCAGTGCTTGGGGACAGTACCTTGCTCATGAGTACCTCAGTGGTAACTTTACCAGCCCTTGATTCGAACCTGCAACCTTCTGATCACGGGGTGAACACCCTACTGTGACGCCACCAACTACCTCTAACTTGAGCTTCAAATTTGTTCATTGATGTTCCATGAGGAAATTGCGTTGATAAAGGCAAAGCTTATTAAGTTGGGCTAAACAGATGCAATAGCTCATAGGTCATCTTTAATTGCCCCTTGGAAACAATGCATTGTGCCTAAATTTGTCCATGCACGTGCTTCTGCAGTTTAATCCCACATGCGAGTTTGATTCCACACACTGAGGTGTATGTGTGTTTGTGTTTAGACTTTACCCTCACAGGCAAAGCCTTTAAAATATATAAAGCATATAAGAGAACCCACATTTAACCATTGCTTACGTGACATGTGAACATGGGTCTCAATCACATGCTGGACCCCATGTCCCAGTTTCACTCGAGATGATTCAACTTGTCTTCTGGTTGCTGGTCTCTAGGTAATAAATTCAAATACCTAGCAATTCAGCAGTGCATTTGCTTATGGGAACATAAAGAGTGCTTGACGATAATATAATTTTATGTCATTTAAAAAGTAAGTGCTCATCTGCAACATCATCCTCTTTATATAACAGACAACACACTCTTTCATATTTAACAGTGGATAAGATTAGAAACATTTACTCAAATGTTTTTTTTGTTCATATAATATAATATTTTTTATGAAAGCATTTATTTGTCTTAAATCACCTTACAATGACATTTATGAGTAAATCTGTTCTCAGCTGTCTGTCCATAACTGTGCCAGTAAAAAGTTAAGAATGAACGATGGCCAAGGCCTTTACAATTGTTCCAAAGTGGATGCTGTAAGAAAGGACAGGCCTTTCTATTTGCTGACGATAGTCACACATTTTTATAAAACATGTAAGATAGCAAAATAAACCACTCAGTAAATAAAAACATTCCTTTTCATGGTGGACTCCAAATGAATTTAATAGGCTTCAAATAAATGTACCCAAATGGTACTTTTGGGAGTTGATGGAGAAGGACCAGTTGCTTCATAATTATGTTTTACATTAAATAATAAATGAAGGTTCCACATTAAACTAAGGTTAGTAATGGGATCGTTAACATTGGTTAAAAAACATTTAAGAACTTTATACCTTTTTACAGTGTGTTTAAAAGCAATATTTTCTACAGTAAGCGGTCTTTTCGTGACCTATTCCATCGATGAGCAATAGACCAGTTTGCATAACTTTTCCCTTTTGTGAAAGCGAAAACCCTCTATGCGTTTGAAATGTAAAGATATTTTTACTCCATCTGTCCTTTTTTGCAGCTGCTGCCGGAGGTATTCCATGGGAAACTGAAGCTCTCCCGGCCCGCGGAGAAAAACAGCTATTTTCGGGCTTTACGTCATTTCTTTTCTACTTGGCTCACAACTCTGCGTCTCCACCGCCATGAACTACGGTATCGTTTCGGTTGCACAGAGATATTTGAACACAAACTATTTGAAGAATTAGCCGTCATGAAAACATTTGCCCAATGCGTTGCACAAGTCCAGTGTATTGAAAAGCAGCACTGTACGCATGATTCTGGATGAAAATAGACTTTTATTCTCCTGTTGGCTCCGCCTCAGTCCGATTGCAGCCCAAACTGCTCCTAAAATGACAGACATGCACAATGATCTCTGCCTTGTATTAGACAGTGAACAAATAGGAAGTATCAGTTGGGATGACTGCAGGACAGAAGTATTCTTAAATGGGATGTCCTTAAAACCAACTGTACTCTTAAAATGAAGGGTGTCAATGGGTTCCTTGGAGTAGTGGGAAGGAAGAATAATTCGTGTTCCCCAAAGAATCCCCTCTTAGGCAGATTCGTATATAACTCCTAAGATAATCGTAATAACTTTCCATGCATTCTCGAAACTAAGGTTCTTCATTGAACCATATATGTACCTATAAATATTTAACCACCTTGCAACAGGCAGGAAGCTCTCATTTCTGCGACCCAAAATTCTAATAATGTCAATTTACGAATTCCGCATGTAAAGAGAGCATCAGGTTGTTTTGTCTTTGTGTCTAGCTTGGTTTTATGGTCAATTATCATGAACTTCCTTACAGGCGAATCTTCAGCAAAGTATGCAATACATAAATATCAAGCGTCTTAACTATTAAAATACAACTGATTAGATGAGTTACTTAGAATGAACCATCAGAACAGATATGCGTTGTTGCTTGAAACACAAAAAAAGATTAAATAAGCATTTTGCTTTGGTGCCACACAGTCTAAAGAACCTGTGTTTCTCTACACAGGTCCTTGCCTAGTAGCTATATAAAGACTAGACGGATTAAAGATTCGTCACGGAATCGTGCTAGGCAGACAAGGACAATTTAGAAATCTTTACATGGAAGAGTGTAGGTCAGGGAGAGTTGTGAAAGTGCAAACACAAACGGAGTCTGAGAGCCGTGTTCCTGTTGTATCTGTGTGTGTGCGCGCACGTCAGTCTGGGGAGGGCGACGGCGCTTAAAAACGCGCCGAATGTGACAGTCGGTAACACAGACCGGCGGCGCGCGACGGGAACGGGGAGAAGTGCGCGTCACGCGTGTGAGAAAAATGCGCAAGAAAGCGTCCGAGCCGTGAAAAACGTGACGAAACCCTCCGATTCCACAAGTGTCCGTTGGACTCGTCGCTTTTCTGGGACAAAAAGGAACCAACACAGCGCGGCGTTGGGGGACGACAGGAACAGGCAGCGTTGCCCTTTTGGGGAAAAGATGACAGTGGTGCCCGGGGAGAACCTGGACGAGACTGTGGCCCTGGCAGCCCTGTCCCAAGATGTCTACGACCCCGAGAGAGCGGATCAGGAGTGCTGCGAGAGGGTGGTCATCAATATCTCCGGCTTGCGGTTCGAAACCCAGTTGAAGACCCTTGCGCAGTTCCCCACCACCCTCCTCGGGGACCCCAGGAAAAGGATGCGCTTCTTTGACCCCTTGAGGAATGAGTACTTTTTTGACAGGAACCGACCCAGCTTCGATGCCATCCTTTATTACTATCAGTCCGGCGGGCGGCTACGGAGACCCGTTAACGTCCCGGTGGACATTTTTATGGAGGAAATTAAATTCTACGAGCTAGGAGAGGAGGTAATCGAGAATTTCAAGGAGGATGAAGGCTTCATCAAGGAGGAAGAGCGACCTTTGCCCGACAACGAGTTCCAGCGCCAGGTTTGGCTCTTATTTGAGTACCCCGAAAGCTCTGGACCCGCTAGGGGAATTGCAATAGTGTCCGTGCTGGTGATTTTGATTTCCATCGTCATCTTTTGCTTGGAGACTTTACCAGAGTTCAGAGAGGAAGGCAAGATGTACGAGGAGCATCACTCCTCCAACGAGACGTTAAGCGTAAAGAAACCCAACCCGTTCACAGACCCGTTCTTTATTGTGGAAACGCTCTGTATCATTTGGTTCTCCTTCGAACTCCTGGTCAGATTCCTGGCGTGCCCGAGCAAGCCAGCCTTCTTTAAAAACATCATGAACACCATTGACATTGTGGCGATTATGCCCTACTTTATCACTTTAGGTCTGGAACTGGCAGAGCATCAGGGGAATGGCCAGCAGGCGATGTCTTTAGCCATCCTGAGGGTCATTCGTCTGGTGCGCGTTTTCCGGATTTTCAAGCTCTCCAGGCACTCCAAAGGTCTCCAGATCTTGGGAAAGACTTTGCAAGCGAGCATGAGAGAACTGGGGTTGCTTATATTCTTTCTTTTCATAGGAGTAATACTGTTCTCTAGTGCTGTTTATTTCGCCGAGACGGACGACCCGGAGTCGGGCTTCAGCAGCATCCCCGACGCGTTCTGGTGGGCGGTCGTGTCCATGACCACTGTGGGCTACGGGGACATGTGCCCAGTAACTATCGGGGGCAAAATCGTAGGCTCTTTATGTGCAATAGCTGGGGTCCTGACTATTGCTCTACCTGTGCCAGTCATCGTGTCGAATTTTAATTACTTCTACCACAGAGAGACAGAACACGAAGAACAGCTTCAATACACGCATGTCACCTGTGGCCAGCAGCAGCCCTCTTTTGGAGAATTTAAGAAGAGTGATAGCAAGCCGTCTCTCTCCAAATCAGACTATTTGGACTCGGAGGATGCGGATTCCATTAAATACACGAACTGCAGCCCCCATAAAGCTTACACGGGAAAGCTTACCGATGTATGATTGTAAAACAAAAGAAAGCATGGGTGCATCTCTAATCCAGCGCTCCGGCTTGACTAGATTTTGGCGAACTCCTAATATCCAGCATCTGCGCGTCAAAACGGAGTAATTCATTTAAAAAAACAAACAACAACAACAACAAAAAACACCATTGTGGCGGGTAGTAAGACTCAAGGAGGATCGTTCGGGCTTTATTTCTGCATTCTCAAACTGTCTTCCATGTATGCCATCATCAATTTCAAAGGCACGAAGTAAAAAACAGAGAAAAGCCTCAGAATAATAGCTCATCGTCTACAGAATAATATTCAACAACCATGCCCAACCTCACGGATTAGCACTTTATAAGTGAACTCTTAGTAATATATTTATTAGGCTGCCAGCCTTTTGTTTGTGAGGTTAAAAGTTTACACTATGATTTGCCTGTTCGGTGCCAAGCCAAAATAATAGGACCAATATGTCCCCTTTTTAAAATGGGCATTGCAACTATGAGGGCATGAGGATAGCCGACCTCCCTCCTTTCTTTTCTTTTTTTAAGCTTAATGGACAGGTAGGATTAAGTGGGATGGAAATGGTTTAAGGCAAACGCGTCGTGACCAGTCCATAAACGAATATCTCAGACATCTCAACAGGCAACTGATTCCGTTCTTTTGATAAAAAGGAAAACATCTAGTTAGCATTTGCTTTGAGCATTGTCGTGCGAGCAATTAGTCTACCTAAGTCTAATTATGGTTTACAGTTCAATTTGTGGCCTATGTTTTCTCAAATCTGTATTTATGTATAGCTAAACCAAAAGATAACCGTGTAAAACTGCTATTGTTTCATCTTGTATTTTGAGTTGAGGATTAAGTCTCTCGGAGAAAAGAAACGGAGATTAGTGAAGACAGGAGAACTTGCTATCAGCATGCGCCTTAACCTAAACCGTGGGTCTCTGTTTGACAACGTGTCTAAGCTTGGGGTTCCACCTAGTGGGCGAAAGGAGTAATGGCAGATATCTTACAGACTTTTTTGAAGACTAAAGTGTTTCTATAGCAACCTTCCAGACTGTTCTGAATCTTCTGACATCAGGCAATTTGTTGCCTTAAATTATTTTCACATAGAGACAGCATGTGGTCGTTGCTTTTAATTGTGCTGCTTCACGACGCCGACTAAAGTAATGTAGATATTCAAAAGAATCGCATAGGCCTATTCGGCAGCTAGACCCCTAATAATACTTTGCAATGTATGTCTAATTGTAACAAGATTTTAAAAACGTTGCCTAGTCTCGGCTTCATTTGCTAGTCAAGTAGTCAAAATAATACTGAAGATTTTCCAAGTGGAAATCGACCTTTCTTGCTTGGTGGACCGAGGCATGGGGTAAACAACGCAGATAAATAGGTAATTTCACCTATTCGTTTTCTTCTATGACTAAGGATGGAAATGAAATCATTCTTTTAGTCACAAACCCATATCGTATTTGGGAATTTGCATAACTAGCTATCAAGAATTACGACATTGAAATGGACTGGGACAACAGCGTAAACGCGCACGAAACTGCGGATTTATCATTGGTTGGATTAAGGAGAAGCTGCAGTCAATCATCACCAGTTCACAGCCAATTAATAGCAGCTAGTGGTCCTATTGGTTGGAATTAGAAGAACCTGCGGCCAAACACATCACGAATTTCAACAAGGCAAGAATGGGAATAATAGCACAGATTTGAGACTATGGCACATGCTCACTGATTCAACCTTGAACCACCCCCTTTTCTCTCTCTGGAAAAGCAGGGGAGATTTCTGCTCACAAGGTGAGGCGTGTTACATATATTATTCATCAATGTCTGTTTAACAAAAACAATATGCACACTAACAATGTGGGATCCAACTCAAACTGCAATCATATTTTAACATTTCCATGCCATTAAAGGCGTATAGAGAGACTATGTTCAAAATATATTTCAATTAGCAAGTGCTTATTATTATTAAATTGCCCTGCGGTGTGTTCCCCAGGGTTGTTCCCCGCCTTGCGCCCGTTGTTCCCGGGAGATAATTAATGAATGAGTGAATGAATGAATGAATGAATGAATGAATGAATGAATGAATGAATGAATGAATGAATGAATGAATGAATGTTCACATGCTGTTAATGGTTCTTCTGTTATTAGACACAAGAGGCGCCATTTACTAATATATGTTCCCATAGGACGTTGGTGTGTGGCACTCAAGGAAGCGTTATAGTGAGGTGAAAACAGAACAGATTATGTAAGGTACTTCAGCACTTACAGTCTAATGGTTTGCATAATGGTGCAATTATTTGTTTGGTTTTGTTTGACATAATAAAAGACTGCAATTAAGGAATACTGTTTTTTAAAGAAGTGTAATTAAGAGGATTTAATGCTGCTTTAGATTGACCAGCTACCTTAACGCTTTCCTGAATTAGCTTTGAAATGGGAATGTATACTTATGAGCAACAGAGTAGGCATTCAAAAGAGAAGCTGTGTTGGGGTGCACAATAAGCTCCAATTGGTTGTTTAATTCATGTGGATTTGTGAGCACCACAATAAAGACCAGTCAGCTATTTGTGACTGAAAGCATCACATCATAAAATAACATATACAAGGAAATACAAGATGGTGTACTCATTATGAAAGATGCACAGTGATCACCCACAACATAAATTGGTTTTGTTATGTGCGAAAAACAGAGCGATTAACTATACACTTACTATACATAACTATACATGTCTTTTTGTCCTTTTCGCCTTTTTCTCGTATTGCAGGTTATTTCATGATCACTACCAATTCCACTGCAGTATAGTGTAGTACAGCTTATTGCCACTAGAGGGCTCGACCTTCAAATATGTCATTGAGCAATCATATGGGAAAATTACACCTACTCACACTTAGGTCTGATTTAAAGTACCTGATTTAATGGATGTGATTTAGTGGGAAAATAACCATCTTCAAACAATTTAGACCACTAATATTCAGCACAAACCGTTATGTTAATCACAGATTGCACAATTATTAAATTGTCTGTGATATTCAACGAAAATATATATAAATATATAGTCCTAGATAGGTAAACGTTATTAGGGAAATTTCATATATTATACTGTATATGGAGGTGTAGATGTTGCATGTAGTTCTCAGTTTGAAAAAGATGCAGCGGAACATGAACTTGTTCTTGCCTTGAAAACATCATTTACTGCAGACACCCAGTATTTCATAAAAACTGACTGTATGGTACTCACAGCTTCATTCAAGATGAACAGCTATAAAAAATATAATAATATTGAAATTGGGGACAATACAATCTGATATCCACTAACCAGTACTGAGCTGATAAAGGCAAAAATGTACAATACTCAGTGTTGGGGAGTAACGGAATACATGTACCGGCGTTACGTATTTAGAATACAAAATATGAGTAACTGTATTCCGTTACAGTTACCGTTTAAATAGGTGATAATTAGAATACAGTTACTTTGGGAAATAAATGGATTCTGTGGCTGTCTTTCCTGTTTCATATGTTAGAGGCTATCCTCTCTATCCCTCTCCTGAGGAATTTTGGTAATTTCGCGTTGCGAAGCCCAAACAAAATCGCCAATAGAGCTCTAATGGCGTCCTGTTAATGTTGGTGGCGTCAGTTACAATGGACCCAGAGCCAACACAACAAGAGCCAACAGTGCTTGGGCAGGGAATGCATTTCTTACTCCGGAAATGTCGTGTTTGCTCCTTTAAATTAAATATATTATTGTCTATTCAGGAGATTTGGAAGCTTAACAGCCAATTGGTAGAAAAAAACAAACAGAATTTGCAGAGATGTGATTGCTACATTCATGTAGTTGTAAAAGCATGACAATATATTAAGTAATCCAAAGTATTCAGAATGCGTTACTCACATTTGATAACTTAACTTGGAATACATTACAAACTACATTTTAGAGGCATATATTCTGTAATCTAGTGGAATACATTTAAAAGTAACCTTCCCAACACTGACAATGCTGTATAGTATATTAAAGGTTAGGTACCATGGGAGTTGCAATATAATTTTCGATATTTCTAGCTTACTTAATAAAAGGTGACACCAACTTACAAAATATCCATATAAGTTTAGTTGTGTGTACAAATATCATTGATTGGTATTGGTAAATGTTATTATTGAGACTGGACCAAAAATATAATATCCACCCATGTCTAATTAAAAAGAATTGAAGTATTGCAGTAGTATTGCAGTAATGCTAGTAAGTCTGCTGTCAAATAGTTACAGTCAGACAGATTGCGCCTTGATAATTATGGATAAGAGCGCAAGAATATGTGTGATTTCAAATGAAAATAAATTTTAATCTGATAGATGAGATGATCTTAGGAAGGTCTTGTGAGGAAAAGAGGTAGAAAACACTGACAGTGCTGATTTCTACATTTGATAGTTTTATATCTGTTGTATAATACATATTATATATTCTACTATCTATAATCTATCAATCTATATATATATATATATATATATATATATATATATATATATATATATATATATATATATATATATATATATATATAGTGTTATATTATATGCATAGTAGAAATAGTGATATTAATATTACAAAAAATAAAACAAAATTCATATTTTTATAATAATTAGTATTTGAAGGAACATCTTTCACCTATTGGATTCACACATGGTGAAACTCTCTGAAGAGCATTATGCAAGGCAGCCTTGATGGAAATTACATAATTTGATACAGGGCATATTTTTGGTGGTAGACCCTTCAGTAGATGAGAGTCAATGCAGAATAGAACCTGTGTTCAGCAGAAATGCTGTTTAAGGTAAAAATACGTAATATTCGACCTACATTGTCATGTTTACATTTTTTAAAAAATGATGTGTTTTAATCAGATATATATAGCATATTCTATATATGATAGAATATTAAGAAACGTAAGATATATTTGTTTTATATTTAAAATAAAGCAAAGGCAGTTAAAAGACAGACGTCAGTGGTTATTTTGATTTGTATTTCCATTCCTTTCGTTTTTCCAGAGTACGTAGGTTGTCTAATTGTTCTTTTAGTTTTAAAGAATCTCACCCTTTGTCCTGTAAGAGTGTATGGGTGATTGAACAATTGTGTGTAAAGTAATAAAGAGTTTGTCCATTAGTTATTGGGCTAAGTCTGGTGTGTTAGGAGCTGTAACTGCAGGACTTGGACAATATAGCAGTAGCGATGACCGGTGTGAGTTCTGCAATAGTGGAACATAGTTGGGTTGTTGATCTTCAGAGTCCTGTTCAAGTCCAAAAATTATTGTAGAGCAATAATACCAAACATTCTTACTTTACCATCATATGAGCACTCATTATACTAGTATTTTACATTTTAAAACAAAATTCAAAAAGTAATTGAAGCTATTATTCTGGTAGAATATTATGAATAAAGGTAATGCTATTAAACTCAATTTATTTATTAAAAACCTAACCAGTGGACTTTGTGGAGTGGATAATGTATGATTGCCATTTTGAACACCACCGACGTGTCTCTGAGTAATTGAGGGAAAAGAAGATCTACTAGGTCACTTCACACTAAGGCCAAATGTCCTCCTTCTGCCTTTCCTCCTCATATAACACCCATCCTCTGTTGTGCTTGACTGTCAGACTCCCTTTGCCCAAAGGGCAGGTTATTTCAAGCAGTGGATATATTGATTCCTCCATAATCCAGGGACTTAAGACACTTACAGATGATGTATTACCATCATGTGAGTTCCAAATGTGTTGGCCCTAACCTCCACTCGCCCCTTAACACCCGTGGCCATCCGCTATGTTTCCAGAGACACTGGAGCTGTTTTGTTTTTCCTGCTACCGTGGTGACAAATTGACGGTGACACAAGCTGCATAATGGTGGACTCGAATGTGGCATTTACAACATTGTATTTTGTTGCAACACATGGTTGGTGCATGAAAACCAGGGTGTTGATTACAGGGATATTTAGGAATTAAGTTTATGCTCATACTTTATATAGAGTTTACAATATGTTTTTTTTTTCACTCTGTTTTAACTGGATATATCAGAAGTTGGTAGTAATATATGGATGACATAAAACATGCTAATTTGTAGTTTTGGCATAAAATGTGTGCATGCTTGTTGACATGGGTGTTATATAGAATGTGCATGAAGGGAAACGGAAAGAATCATTTAAAAAAATGGATTTGCCCTTGAGCGTGCTGCAATGCAGGCTTTGACTGTGGTCACTGACTGAGGAAAAAGGAAGTAGAAAATGGCTTCACTTTGTGACAGCACAGTCTCTCACCCTTGCGATTTGCCAGAGCATTGAGAACATTTTGTAGCCTGCTAGGTCGCTAACGCTGCCTGACAGTTTTGTGTAGTGTTGCATTGTGGAGCTTCACAGCAGAAGAGACAGCATTTAAAAATCTTCATTCTATTTAGTCAGAACAAGAAAAATCATTGTGATATTTATGATGATCTCAGAGTTGTGCATATACACACAACTAATGATTGGTCACAGTGGAATCTCAGGAGTAACATATACAAACCAGCCTTAAACGGACTGAAGATCTGTTAATGTGTTAATTTCTCTCTTTATGCCTTTCTATGTGTCAGTATAATTTCACTAAAATATGGGACTTATATTATTGTACCAAAGCCTAGTAGAGGTGTAATAAAGCTAGTCTTTATGGATCTAACTAACATGTCTTAGGTGTTAATTGGTTGCTTTAAAGAATTATTACTTTCTGATTGTGAACAGATTGGTGCTATTAAAAACAAGTTAGATGGCAGGTTTTGATTAACAATGTCACATGGTCAAATAATATGATAAAATTGACTGAACCACATTCTTCTTTTCTATTTTCAGGAGCACAAGATGAAACATGGGACAGTTTTTTAAAGCTAGAAAACATCATGGACAACCAGATGCGCTGTTTCAATGCTCCATAGGCTCAGAGGTCTAATGGACCTGGCAGCAGTCTGGAACTTCAAAATAAATCAAATACAAGAAGAGTGAACATATATTGGTCACTATGTTGATCATTTGAAGGGCCAGAAACATTTTTGTTGCAGAAGTGTACAAACAGTCAAATAATCTGGACTGAAGGATGCTTTTCAACTCGTGGAGTATCTGAACGGCAGCATCAGGACAACGTGAGTGACTGGTGCAGGACAAACTGTGGCTTACATGTGTGCGAAGCTGAGGTAGAGGAGAATACTTGAATCGCAAATCATATACATACACATTATGAGACACTGAGATGTGTTCCTGATGTCTTTTAAGAATCATGTTATAAGAGTGGGAGTGTCTGAGTGTGCATGTGTATGTTCTCACAGGTACACATCAAGAATATGTCGCATATAAGCGTTGCATATCGTGCTATACCAAACATATTAATGCATGCTAGGAGAGTATGCAGTAAGAACACAGAAAAGACAGCTTCATTAAAAAAAAAACAGTGTCTCAAAGTGGCTTCAAATCTAATCATCAAAATAAATGGGAACAATGAAAACAGATTCAAATACATGCCTGTCGCTTGACAGATGAGGTTGACTTTGTTAAATCTATATTTTTTTAAAGGTATCCTAAGTTTTATATAAATAGAAATCAGTTAAACTGGTGACAGGTTATTTTTTAAATATTTTTGCTAAAGAACTTTTTTTCTTTTACATGAATTGTTTTACATTGTTGGAAGAGCATCTGAAAGAAAATATGAACTGAAGATTGATGGCCTGATGTCGACTTTTCTCCCTAACAAAGTGTCATGCAGGGCAACAAGTGACAGTGTCTTGGTTTTGCGTTTCTTCCTTTATTCGCTGTATAATTGAGATTGTTCATATCATTTGAAATAATCTTTGGATCAGAATGCTGTATCACCCATCACGTCAAACATCTACCTCAGCACCATGATCTGATTTTCATCCAAAGCTTCACCCGGTAAAAACAGCACCATTAAAAACAATGCATTGTTTATCCTCTGATGAGGTTGTATGTCATCTTTCTTCAAAATAGCGTGACCTTCCTTCCAAATGACCTGCTGTATGTGTGTGCATTGATAGACTCTAGTCCACTGCTGTGTAGTTATGCAAAATCTTTATTACAAATAGCAAAGACTATTAATACCTGACCTTGTTAAACTGGCATTTGAAAGGATAACTATATGGAGCGTGGCATAATTCCTAATTTAAAACATAGACAGAGCCACCAATGCATGTGAATTGTTCAAAAGTCATATTTTGCGTTCAGTGCCTCTAATTAGAATGCATTTATAGCAGTTATTGCCATCCTTTCCATCTAATAATATTCATTAGACACAAATGGAAGATGCAGTAGTATGTGCATCATCCAACACCTATGTTTAATGCTTGATGAACTTAGCACAAAAAGTCAAAAGAAAGTAACACAAAACAGTAGGTTAAAAGACGTCTACACAGTTCTACACACCAACAGTATCTGAAAACTCTGTCATGCATATCTGCCATCTGTTCTCCCTCTGCCATGCGTATCATGACCACCAATCACTTTCAGCTCCATTCATATTTAACTCCACCAAGATTGTAAAGAAACAAGAGCCAATGGGACTGTGTGTGAACAAGCAATAGTACAGAAACTAGTTCATTCACATACACTTTGAAGTCTTCCTAATGGAAGCTGGATGCATTTGTTTTGTAAGCTGTCCTCCTTATTTTATTTAATTTGGGCTGGGTTTTTTTGATACATTTTTTCATCTCTCTACAAATTCTCTCTCTTTTACATCTCTTTACAAATTGAGATCATAAGTGTATGACACAATGCTGTTGGCTTTCTGAGAGGAGGATTTACATGAATAACATGTATGCAACAGACTGAAGGGCAAATAACTGTGCAAACCACACCTCATTTATATTTTACACATTTGAATCCAAATGACATTTGTTTATAAGGTGGCAGACTGAGTCTGAAGGGTCAAACTAAACAGACCTACAAAAACTTGAAATTTCTTAATCAAGAATACATCTTTCTTGAATAAACATTAAGATAATGCGTGTCCCATGCAGTTGACCATTGATTAAACAGAATGTTCTATAATATTCCTGAATTCCCCTCTGGATATGTTCCACAGTTTTAATAGTAAGACATGATTTAAGATGGCAGCCCACAAATATATTTTATCATATCTTGAAAAAGCCACAGGCACTCCTCACTGTGCCCCTCTCTCTCTCTCTCTGGCTCTCTTATTCTCGCTCATATTTTCCCAGCCATTGCAAATCTGCTAAAAACACTTGCTGCCTGCATATATGTAACCATCACAAAATGGGATTAGCAAACTGTGATGCAGCAATAGCTTCCACCAGCTAGCAGCTGACCCACTTGCAAAAAAAAAAGTAGGCAGGTGTCTTTGTTGTTAGTGCCCCCTCGGGTGCCTGTATCCCTAGTGATTTCGGGCAAAGCCAGGATTGATGTTCCTGTCCTGGGGTATAAGTTGTCGCTTTCAATTTTTGCAGAACTGATCACGTAAGTGTACCCCTGTGACTGCAGGCAATGAAGTGCTTTAGTTTCAGTGCTAACAAGAGACATGGGAGTGTTGGTCAGAACTTCAAGGTGGACCTTGAGCTTTGATTGGAGCATGGGTCATGCAGCCATCCCTATGGGGCATTCAAATCATATCACACTTCGATGACTTACAAATTTGCACAGTAAAAGTTCTTCCATTTGTCTTTAATAAATGCATCTTGCTGATAATTATTCATATGGCTTATTAGGGCTGTTCAATGCTATGTTTTCAAAGATGTTTCATGATAATGTGTTGACTTTCCAAGCCATGTGTGAGATTTGATTTCACCTTTGATGTGCAATGCTATGAAACTGCACTCATTTGAAACATATCTTTTGCCATTTTGCAAGTCAAGTAATAAAGTCTCACTTATTCTCATATACATTTACAGAATTTGTAACATGTTATGGACAGTGATGTTGAGGACAGAATTACAAAATTATCCTTAAACTATATTCAACATTAGTCATTTGCAGGTGCATAGTTATGTATGGTGAGCAATAATGCATGTAACATCATAACCAAATCATACAAAATATTGTTCAGCAGAAATGGTTGAATTGCACACATTACAATGTTGTCTGGTTCTATTTATATATTTTCCATTTAATGGTGCCTTACATGTACTATGTCACATTATCATCAAGATGTCAAATAGAGACTCATTACAGATAATGTACATAAAAGTAGTTTTAATGGTGTTATTACATAGAAACTTAGATTTTGTGGAGTTCAAGGTAAAAACAGTGGCTTTGATAACATAGCAGCATCAGTGACTGAATAACTTGATCAACTGACTGAAGTAAATACTATAAGTGAATGTACTGAATGTAAAAGTCTTTCAGGAATTGTATTCTGGAGGACTCCATATTGCAAGGCAATATACCCCCATATTATCTGTTGGCATTTATTACTGACCCATATACTCTGTGTTCTACACACAATGCCTTAGCATGAAGTCAGTATAAAACAAGGACCAAACAAATAAAATGATGACATCAATGGTTTGTGTGCAAATCAACTAAGCTAGCACAGTAAGGGAGGTACAAGACAGGGCATGTGCAGTCAGTCAGTATTCAAAGTCACCCAAAAGCTCAATAAACTACTCAACACCCAAAGTGGTTCTTCAAATATATTTTATCTATACAAGAAGTCCAACACCAAACTGTGGGTAATTTTTATTTGGACTTCGTAAGGTAGAGGTCATTAAAAAGTATTATTAAAACAAAGTCTAACCATAGACATTATTGTTAGTATATTTAAAACAAATTGGATGATGCAAATATTTACGAATCTCAAATATTTACAAAAGCATCAAGCATCAAAGAGATAGGAAATATTATAACCTTTTAGATTACTGCATTAGTGTTCAGTGTTGTTCATTTAAGAATATGCTGCTGGTAGACAGGGCAGGACCACACTAACGCATCTCTTTTGAAAAGGAAGGTCAGAAAGAAAAAGAGAAAGGAAATTACACACTGCAAATGCCACAACTACTCCCCAAAACAAGTGGACCAGATATTTAACAGTCTTTGGTCCATTATGCTTTCAGACCTTTGTCTATCTGTGTTTTGTGTGTGTGTGCGCGTGCGTATGTGTGTGTGTGCGTGTACATGCACGCATGTAGTAGTGCAGACATTGGCCTACAACAAAGCCGTGTCCACTGTGCCGTCCTTAATCACATGAACGTACAAGCTCTAAGAAGCTCCATAAGCCATCATTGTGCTTTGTCCTGCTTCTGTACTGAACCATTAGCCATCACTTGTATTGTGCAAAATACAACAAAGACCTTACAATTAAATGGATGTTTTGTAAATGTGTTACTGTCCTGTGTTCATATCACAACTGGGTGAAGAATTGTGTGATTTAATATGTACAATGTGTGAAATACAGTAAATTAACAGATGTTATTGATAGAGTGTATATTATACATCTAAAATACTGTATATATGTATGAACCATAAACGTACATAGTACATGTACGCAATAAAACCAGTTTGAATATTACTGGTGTCTTCCTCCTCATAATTTTCACTGGTTATTTAAAACACATTTTTGTCTACACTACATATCAACTACATAAATTGTACTAGTTGAATTACTACATAATGATGCAATTATTGTCTAATGAAATCTACTTTGCTTTATTGTCAGTGGATTCAATGTTTCATTCCTAGTAATATCAGTGTGTAGATGTGTGCAGCTGCCATTCTTCTTCTCTTCTTCTTCTTCTTCTTATTCATGCAATTGAAAAAAGACAATTTACATAAGTTTCTTTATAGACTTGTTCTGGACACAGGGTATAAAGGTCTCCAGCTACAAAATCAATGGGATTGTCCCATTGGCCATAAGCCTCAGACTTTCCAGACAGTTATGTCAAAGAGAAAAGTGTATAAGTGTCTAAGTAAGTGTGTGTGTGTGTGTGTGTGTGTGTGTGTGTGTGTGAGAGAGAGAGAGAGAGAGAGAGAGAGTAAACAGACAGTGTGTCTTGAGTTGCCTGGCCTCTTAAGTGCGCATGTCCTCATACAAAAGTAATGATTTCACTCAAGGAAACAAGTGGATTACATAAGTAAACATGTTAGAGGAAAATGATGCTTATCACCTGAGGGAGAGCATATGAGGCCTTGCTGGAACCAGGCCATACAAAACCTGATTTAAAAATGCTAAGTGTCTATCAGTGAGTGCAACACTTTTAATTATTAATCACATCACCACTATTATGCTTTATAAGCTTAAAGCCTGTAACTAAGAGATTTATTAATACTAATTAATCACATGCAATTACTCACAAAAACACTTGAGAATGTGAGGATAACAAAACAAAAGAAAAGCATACACTTATAAGGAATTAAGATAAAACATTTAGTGGAAACCACTAGGTCAGTTTCCATTTGAATTCATTAAGTAAATATAATTCTTAAGTATTGCCCTGCGGTGTGTTGGCACCTGCCCAGAGTTGGTCCCCGCCTTGCGGCTGTAGGTTCCCGGGAATATGCTCCAGTCCACCCACGACTCCGATTGGAATTCAGCGAATGAATGAAATCTTAAATGTGAACACTGTTTTGATAATTCAAGACGACTGACATTTCCTTAACACAGGGGCATTCTCCATAGAGCAACTTATGCTCAGGGGCTCAGTGATTGTAGTTTTGAGTGCAGTAATTCAGATAGAGCAGGATTTGAATCTATGACCTTTTGGTCCACAGGCCACCCCTAATGTTTTCAAGCAAAGTAATGCTGTTAAACACTAAGAATAAAGCAGACATTTTACATAAATCAGTTAGTTTAGAAATGTGGAAATGTTCAAAATCTTGACTTTGTTTAAGAATCTAGACATTTTTAATCATTTTAAACAGTAAACACTCGCACAACACAAAGAAAGTACAAGTATTAATTGATTTAAAAATTAATCAAAATTAAAATTTAGATTATTTAATTTATTTGATTAAAAAATATTCTTACTAATTAAAAAACAGTTTGGACTGGCCATGGTTCTTGTTCCATCGTCTTCCATCATTACCATTCTATGGTTTATTTTGGTGACATCAATATTACAATTTTTTTTATCAGTTTAGAGACCAACACTTTCTCTACTTCAAATCTTATAAAGCAAACCTTAAAGTTTTTAAGAGAATACACTCACAAGGAATTTATGAAACTAAATGCGAGTGTGCATAAAGGAGCGCACCCCTGTAATGAGTTGTGAAAAGAGCACAGAATATTTTCACTTAAGTACAGATACTGTTGCTGAATTTATACTCTAATAATAATAAAGGGGCGGCACGGTGGCGCAGTGGTTAGCACTGCCGCCTCACAGCGAGAAGGTCCTGGGTTCGAACCCTGAGGACGGCCGTAGGGCCCCTCTGTGTGGAGCTTGCATGCTCTCCCTGTGTTTGCGTGGGTTTCCTCCCACAGTCCAAAGGCATGCACTATAGGTTAATTGGCGACTCTCCATTGGCCCCGTAAGGAGTCAGTGTGCGTGCCCTGCGGCGTTGGTCCCCGCCTTGCGCCCGTAAGTTCTCGGGATAGGCTACGGTCCCCTCGAGACCCGATTGGGATTCAGGAGTTCGGAAAATGGATGGATGAATGAATGAATGAATGAATGAATGAATGAATGAATGATAATAATAAAGGTATTTTTAAAGGTTAAAAAACCCTACTTAATTATATTAACATGAGTAGATGTAATTCGTTATTTCCACCCCTTGTGATGAGCTGTAGGGAATCCCCGTGCGCGCGCAACGCTCCGTGCCCGAGGAGAGGCGCGCGTGCTATTTTTAGAAAAGCCATTTCACGGAGCGGGGATTAGAAAACCTATTTTTGAAGCTCCTCGCTGCGTAACGCAACCGGCGCGGTTAACTGGCTCTCTCTGTGAATTCGAGTGTGACCAAAAACCCGTACGAGGACAAAGCGGCATAAGAAAAAAGGTCAGCGGTGGCGCGAGAGCACATAACGAGGCGCGGGAGACTAAATGGATTTCTGAGTCACGTGCGTGGTCGTGGTCCCCAAGGACGGTGTGAAATGAAAGTTCACCTCATTCCCCACCTTCCCTCCCAGACAGAAGAGAAAGCTGATAAATAGATTTGTCTGTGTCTGTTAACTCAAGATCTGTCATACAGAACTCGAACAGACTTGCGAGTTTACACTTGACGCCTGGTCTGCCTGGAGTTTTTCAGGAGCATAAGTAACGAATTACAACCACTCACGTTATGCCACTAAGAAGTCTTTTTCTGGGTACTTTTATGTGTATATTTTCAAGCCTGTAATTTTACTTGTACTTAAGTACAAACTGAACAAAGTAATCAACTTCACTACTTTAAAATGACATTTCCATACATAAATATTCAAAAGTTCGACCGACATTTCTGTAGCCTATGTACAAACGTGATAGTGATCACAGTAGCTGTATCATTTTAGTAAGATGATTTTGTAAACGTGACATAAATAAAGAAATAAATATTTGACTTGTGTATTTTTTTTTTAAATATTTGTTTCATGTATTCAATAAATATCAATAGCTAAAAGTGACCAGCACGTGTACTTAAGTACAAATATTCAGTATAATATATGTACAAACATTCTCTTTTCACCACTGGACTTTGGTCCCAGCACTAGCGAGTTTACACATATTGTCTCGATTCATATTACACAACGTCTTTGATACACTACACCCTATCCAAAAATTCAGTTGTAAGCCCCAGTCCCTAAACTTCAAGTTGAAAAAAAATATTTTTTTAACTTTATAAATCAATAATTAAGAAGACGTCTATTGATTAGGTTTCAGATAAACATGACTGTGTATTATACGTGAGTGTATATTAACTAGTACTTTGACATGGAAATCAATTTTGTACTAGATTTTGGAAGTCTAAATGTCCAAATATGAAAAATGATATTTTACTGATTTGTACATCAATCTGAATAAGGGCACTAACAAGGGCCAAATGTAAAGAGAAATGTATTTGCTAGTTTAGTTTTGGGGTGTTTACAACCTCTCCATCCAAAGACTAGAGCCTGTGTCATTTTTACACCACCCTATGTTTTGTACTGGCTGTTGTTCCAGAATGATCCAAAATCTGCACTGCAAAACTGACATCCTCCAATTGTCAAAATCATCAATACAGAATAGTAGAGAGTATACTTTGCACATTTACTCTCTATACCCATTAAGCATACAATATCCAGGCTCTGAATTCATGGAAAGTAGGGATATGAATTATATTGTAACCTAAAGAGCTTTTGAGTGATATCATAAGGATAATTACTGCATATCTACCTCATAAAAATGAACATACAATATTTTTAAGCAAAAGAAAAGGAATTTGTGAACATTTCATTGTAAACACATTTGTTACATAACACATGAACGATTTTCCATAATGATTGCACAGAGGGTATCAGATGTTTTAAATCACAGAAACAAACCTACAGAAAGAATCCTTACATTCCACTGATTCCACACTGTTCAATGGAACAAACAATGATAGAAAAATGTTTATAAACTTGATTTAACATTTGTGGGTAACTAAATTGACTATTACCAGCAAACTGAATCTGAAATGATTACAAAGTATGATAACAGCAATAGACTAGAGGATGATGATAGATTAATATTGGCAAATAGATTATGACAGGTACAGGGCATACATCTCTAATATGATGGATTCCCTTGCCATTGGACTCAAGGTGAAAGTATATCTCAGAGACCCACAAGGACCAGCAGTAATGTATGAATGATTACTACAGCACCCCACTAGATTAATGGCAAATCATGCATGACTAAATGACCATTCTCACTAGTCATAAGTCTTTGGCAAGGTAAGCACTTTGAAGCACATGCCACCATCTAGGGTGAAAGTGGGACCTTGGATCAAGGTAACTGCAATGACTAGAAGAAAAAAAAGTTGTGAACAGACTTGCGGGTTTACACTTGACACACACACAGACATGGGCTGTTGCTCTTATGAACTCGAATCCCCCTTCACAGCACTCTGTTATTCAAACTCATTTCACTCAAGTGAAGTGAAACCATTTGCCCATCAATTATTAAAGCAGTCTGAGACAAACGTGTTCTGCAGTATGGATGGATGCAAGCCAAGCACAGTGAAACGGAACACTACTGAAATGTTAATACAATCTAAACTGCATCCGCTCCCTGTAACCCCTGCTCTACCTAGGCCACATCACCTCTAATGTCTCGATTATGACATGTGACAGTAGCACATCGCTGCATAAGATGTTGAAGAATGGCAGAAGACATAAGCCCAGTTGACAAGCAAGCACACATGCCAACGGCTCGGGCATACACACATGCCGTTGGCCTGGACACAACACATTGCTCACTTTGGGATGTGCTGACGAGGAGAGAAAACTTCTAAACACCGCACAGTGTGAGTGCCACATCAAACACTAGTCACCATAGACAGATGACTGATCAGAGGATAAAAGGCAGCAAATTTTAATTTATTATGGGCACAAACAGAAAAACATTTGGAGTACAATGTCTTCATGTGATATTCAGCCGTATTAAGTGTAAGACCTCAAGGCACCGTTTTCTCTGGGACATGGTTAATAGTGATAAGTCTAGACATAATGATGAAATGTTCTTCTGAAATGTTCTTCTGAAATGTTCTTCTGAAATGTTCTTCTGTGACTGTGAATGTAAAACTAATGTTTAAGGCTCCTTTTGACCCTCTTCCTTCTTCCTGTATCATTTATCACAATTGCCTCCATACTTACCAATGTAAGTACTGAAGGTGACCTATAACATCTCTGATACATCAAGGTTAGGTGTTATGTGTACATTCAACCTGCTTTACACAATGTTGCATCTACAACTGTGTGAAGGAACACTTCATATACACCTACATATATGAGCAGAACTGTGCTTTGCAGAAATGTAAGTGGTTAGGCGAGCTGATTAGGCAAACATTAGCCTTTTACAAATACAAATAATAAACTTAAACTAAACATTTTACTTTTTTTTTTTAGGAAAAATGTGTAATTCAATTAAATGTTTACTTTTTTTACACAAACATTTTTTACCTCTTATGGAACGGTAGAGTGAGCTGTAACAATTGTCAAGAGAATTTTAACAAATTTTAACAAATTTGTTAATGCCCCAGTGCTATTTACTTATTGATGGACTTTACTGCCTTTATGCACAAGGTGCAACCTTTCGTTTTCCAAGTCATTTGTCTTTCTTTGAGGTGTAAAGGAGAAGAGTTGTGCTGAAGGTCACGTAAAGGTAAATCCACTGACCAGTTGGAATGTCCAGTCTAGAACCTAGAGATTGCCTGCAGAAACAAATGGTGCCATTGCATAATCCAGAGATTTTAAGCCTAAGAGGAACTATTCAACTGAATATTGCATAGGGACACATTTGTTAATCTTGATATTCATATGGGAATGTATGAATTTTAAAATATTTAATTTGGTGAGAACAATACAAAATACAACTGTTGGCAGTGTTATCACACAAGACACATCACACAAGAATATCTTTAAGGTAAATGTTCATTGTTTTGGACGAATTTGTACAATTACCCTTCCTATACTAAGCCTATACTATTATGCTCAGGTCAGTACCTCTGCTGCAAGCTATTGGCAAGTACTGTATGTCCCAGCTGTTATTCCAAGAAATTCTGATCATAAATCACTACCATTTTATAAAATATCCCCAATCAAATTTCTGACAAATGGACATCCACGTACAGGCACACACAGAGATAGGGAGGAAATTGTCTATAAGCATTCTTTTTCTCATGAATACTGACAAATCCCAGCTTTTGCAATCTTTTGGGGGTCCTCACAATCATCTAAAACCCGCCTTCCACCACGCAGAAACTAAAAACATAAATGTGCAAATACATCCATTTCTTCAGCTCATTCAGTTACGAGTCATTTCCAAAGCAGTTTTACACCATCACTCATGAGTTTGCCAATGCACATGCCCACTCTCACACTCATACAAACACCCTCTTAACACACACACATGCACACGCACACACTTTCTCTCACCCTCACTCTCCCTCTTTCTTGTCCGACATCGCTATGCGTTCCATCCATCAGATTCCTCCCTCCCCCTATGTCCGTCTCTTTAGCTCCCTTTCCATTGGTTGCGCTACAGAACAGGGCTAAGAATAGCTCCCTAGAGTCCGGCCTCAGCAGCCCTCAGGGCACGAATGTTCATCTTGAAGGGCACTGCGTGAGTCTCTTTCTCCCCATGCACATACTACGGGCCTTATAAATAGCACACAGGCATTATATAAGCAACGGTGTGTTTGTGAATGAGACTTGGGGGATGGGGAGTGCTCTCTGGGAGTGGGGTCTACATTCATACAGTAAGACTGTGGCTTCATCCCACAGACAGGATTCCTCTCACATGACTTGATGTGTGTGTGTGTGTGTGTCCGTGTGTTTGTGTGTGTGTGCATATACACAAGGGGGATGTGTTTGTGTATGTGTGTGTACATGCATGTGGGTGCTTGTGTGTGTAGATCTGTGTGTGTGTGTGTGTGTGTGGTGTGTGAAAATCACTTCAGACAAATAACATACAAAACACAATCACAAAGCATTCTCTGCCTAAAAGGTGCAAAGAAGCAGGGCAAGAAAATGTAATAAAACCAGCTGAGCCCCAGATATGGTATTATGTTCTCTTTCAAATGCATGTGAAGGTTGTCACAGAAGCCCTTCACTACACATGCTGCTGTTGCTAGGCAAAACTAGGGCTCGAGTACACCACACCAGCAGGTTTACCACATCGATATAGATTCAGTCTGCCATATCAAAGTGAATTCCTCTATCTTTATGCATATTTCAGATATTTCATGCAAATTTAGTTGAATATGTATCCCCTGGAGGACCACAAATATGCCAAAAAAAATCACAAATTACAGTTGCATGATTATTAATGAACCTGATTTGAACAGTCTGCGCTGCTGAAGTGTGAAGTAAATTTTTGTCTTTCGTGAAAGCTTTGTGCAACTGTATCTGATTTTAAGTGAGCACTGCTTCACATTCAGGCCATCGTTCAAGACATTTAAAGGCGTTTAAAAGCGCACACACACACACACACACACACACACACACACACACACACACACACACACATATAAGAGATGTAGCCGTATTGGTCGTATTGGTCCGTATTGGTCCGATAACGACTCAAACAGCTGGATCGGGTATCGGTGGCATTGGGCCGTTCTATGGAGCCAATCTGTAAATGTGTGCACACTCAATTCGTTATACATGGGAAGTGGCACTGCGGTAAAGTAGAGCTGAAACGATTGTTCCAATAACTCGAATAATTCTATTACAAAAAAACGGTCGAGGCAATTTTTCTAGAATCGAAGCTTCGTTTAATTCATTTTACTCGCTAGAGCATGCGCCGCTTGTGTTTCACATGGAGGCTTAATAGTCAAAAGTCAAAGTCAACTTTATTGTCAACTTTGTCATCTCTGCTATATACTGTACAGATACATAGTGACAATAGTGACACACAACATTTTCTGTGGCACGACCAAGACAAGACCTGATCCCTCTGTATGTGAAAATAATTGTGAGATGTCCGTGCACTAAAACAGAAGTAAATCGCGACATTTTTCGCAATGTAAACAGACGCGCTGTGTTAATGAGCACACGCATGAGCGCTGTAACTCTTAAAATGCTCCAGTACAGTCAAAATGTCGCCTTTATTACAGACACAAACCATATTTCAGCAGATAAACAACCACAATAACAAGCGTTCTATTCACAATTCTGCCGTTTATTTAGATTTTCTCATAGATTTTCCGTCGTTTATTCTGGAACGCGTGCATCATTGTGACGCGGCTCCGGGGCGCGCCCAGAGGATCGTGGGAAATGTAGTTCTCTGCAAAAGCTGCTCATTTTATAAGCCAAATTGTTTCAAAATGACAAACTTCAGTATTTCATTTTCAATTGATCAAATGTTTTTCAGTTTTATAATGTTATAGTGTAATCAATGAGAAAGAAGAAATATATGTCTAAATGAACAGTTTTTGAGAACAAATAATTTAGCATATACATGTGCGTGTGTGTAATTATTACATTGCTTTAGGTAGGAAAACGATATTTAAATCAAGCATTTCCTTAAGCATAACAATAATCTCAGTCATGTATTTCAAAGCATTATTTTATGTTTAAAAAAGACTGTGACTGTATTGGATTTGTATCGGTATCGGCAGATATCGGTATCCAAAATTACAATATCGGTATCAGTATCGGACATAAAAAAGTGGTATCGGCCCATCTCTAGTTTGTAATCCCAACTAATACTGCCATATTTGTTCATGTTAAGTGCTGTGGTCATCTTATTTTCATTTGCTCCTTTGAGAGTTTGAAGTATACTGTAAGTGAATAATCTCCAGAGAGTCCACTTCACTGGTCACTGAAATAGCTGCCACATCTTTTAAAAAATGGTGTTTTTTTCCACTTGTTTGGTTTTCTGCAAGCATATATGTTTTATTTAAGAATGTAATAATTATTTTGAGTGATACTGTAATCATTACAGAATACACATGAAGTTTGTGAATAATATCAGTCATACAAAACATTTACATTTACTTCAGTAGCAATGACTGAAATAAGTATATAACCATATAAAGTATATATAACCAGATCTGTACAAATTTATGTGAAGAATTGACATGACTCAGAATACAAACTACAGTCATAATAAAATCATGTTTAGCTTCATTATTACCTCACAGGTATTGTCTACAAGCATTAACAACAGTTCTGAGACAAGAATACTTGTTTCCACATGGAACTGAATCTGACCTAACGTCAAACTGGATTAATATTATGGGTTTAAGCACGCTGAAAGGTCAAACCAGCATCTGGAGTTCGACAAGTATCAATGTGTAATGAGAATGTGTCATTTGTGCAGATTGCTTTGCCATAGGTTACTGGGTAATTTCACTGCAGTTGCACAAACCAGTCCCCTTGAACCAAACTTCTACACATTTCCATGAATTGAATTTTAAAGAATTTGCTATTGCCTTTAAGAATCCATTTCACAGCACCTTCTCATGCCTAGAATAAGCACTGTTTCGCAATGTACATGATTCAGTCTGTGGCAGGTGTGCAACTGTCTAGATTCTCACAAAAACAGGAGAATGGCATGACTGTTCCATTGCAAGTGGTAGCATGACTGGTATTTTAGAAATATGCAGAAACAGTTGGCATTCAACAAATGTCTTAGAATGTCAGTCAATCAGTCATTATCTAAACTGCTTAGTCCCAAATGGGGTCGCAGGGGGACCAGAGCCTATCCCGGGAACTTGCGGGCGCAGGCGGGGAACAACCCTGGGTAGGCGACAACACACCGCAGGGCACACACACTCACACAATCACACACATTCACACCTTACAGAGGCCAATTTAGAGTCACCAAATAACCTATATTGCATGCCTTTGGACCGTGGGAGGAAACCGGAGCACCCAGAGAAAACCACGCGAACACGGGGACAGCATGCAAACTCCACACAGAAAAGCCCTATGGCCATCCCCAGGGTTCGAGCCCAGGACCTTCATGCTGTGAGGCAGCAGCGCTAACCACTGCGCCATGGTGCCACCCGTCTTAGAATGTGACACCTCAAATATAGTTCTACTTTGATGAATCTTAAAATGCATTTAATAAAAAAGAAGTAGAAGAAGAAAAATCTCTGAACAAAACAACTAAAGAATGCTTTCATCTTTTGAGAGGAAATTTAGACACATAAATTGACGGATGATATCACACCTTGGAAAGATAACTGTTAAAAGGTAGTGCCAAGGAAATGCGTTAAAAAATATTTGTTTATTTGTTCATTATGTGTTTTTTCTTCTAAAGATGAGTTTATAAAACATCATGGAAATGGTCAGCGATTTCATGAAGATGAGAGGAGGCAATAAGATGATTCAGAAACACGTCACCATATCGTGAACCACTGTGCTAAAGGTTGTTAATACAGTTCAGACAACCAAGCAAAACAGACTATAGTGCTTTTCCTCGCACTACTCAAATGACTGGCTGAGTCTTTTACTGGAATATTTGTATTCCAAGACACAAGAGCCTCAAACATTGAACACAACCTCTTTTGTTCAAATAACATTTGATCATTGTGTTGCAAAAGAGCTGCAGGAAAACATTAAGCATGACAACAGCAAAAAAAAATCATTTTAGTATTGACTTACTAATGAATTTATATTTATTCGAAAGGGAACTCAGAAAATGAAATATACTTTTATTACTGTGAAAGCTAAGTAAAATTGTGTTGGATGTTTTTACAGACAATCTCTGCATGGCCTTGTCTTACAAGCTTGTAAGATCATGCATAAATAATGTCCTACAGTACGATAAACCTACCACTGAGGTACAGCACTGCCCACAGTTGTTTGAGGAGAATGCTACTCAGTGCTTTCCCTCCTTTCTCTCTATTACTTTCTATCTCCCTCCTCCACCTCACTCGCTCTTTCTCTTTTAGTGCCTGGTAGCTCCTGGTTGCCATGGAGAAATGTGTTGAACATGTTGTACGTTTGAGCTTTCTCTCGCTCTCCCGCTGACTGGAGTACGTCCCCGCACTGCAGCACACACTTTTTCCAGCTTATAGCACCAACATATTAGTACAGAGGTGTAGCGTAAGCCACTGTACCCTAATGACATATGCAGTGTGTCAGCTGAGGGCAGGGGTGCCATTCAGATGGCTAAGCAGAGGAAATTGTAAATAAATTAATGGAATGCAAATTTAATTTAATTTTATTTATATTAGGTACACGGGTTTGTGAATGCAATAGCTATATTTAATATAAATGAATAAAGCATTTTAGTATATGTTAACGATTATAATTAATTGTATATTATTTCATAGCATTCAGATCACAGACTACTCAGACCAATGGTTTCGATCAAACGAATCTTCCCAAACTACTGTAGCTGCACAAATTGATGGCAATTTACTTTTGGAAATGTTTTGATTCTTATTTAAATATGATTATTTTGTGATGGACAAGAAGCATAGCATGAAATGGCATAGAGAAACAACAAGAAACAAACAACTACACTCTTATTTAAAAAGAAGATATTGCTATTATCTGTCCAATAATCTGCTGGTCATTTTACAGAAATGGTCACTGTGCTATCAACCTGCACTCACAGCATCTTTCTTGGCCCATAAAAGTGGAGTTTTCAGTTTGGAGGGACATCATATTTCACAATAAATCTCTCACTAATTGTGGAGGGAAACTGAAGTAATTTGGGATTAGGGGTCTTGGGGTTAGGGGTATTGGGTTAGGGATCCAGTGGTGGTAATGCTGGGTCCTACCACTAAACCAAACACATACCCATCCACTTAGACAGTCTTTAAGACTCCAACAAAGACAGTAAATAAAGACTTAAGAATGTGGTAATAGCTTGCATAATGGTAATCAAATTGACTATACCATTCTCTTAGAGAATAAATGCAGCGTCAAAGACGTCAGACGTGTAACTGTCCAAGGTGCTGAAACATGTCTTTTCAATCAACCTCTGGAGCAGGGCTGGGCAATTAATGTTCTCAAGGGGCCACATGACAATTTGAATTTACATGGAGGGCCGAACCAAAAGACTGTAATCAACACTGCTCAACTGAAATATATATCTTTATGTAATTTTTTTTGATACATTCTTTTAACAACAAAAGTAATATTGAAATATGCACATTTTCTCTTTTTTCACCTTCAAAATAAAAGCAATGCAGTACACTACTTGTGTTTTATTTTTATGTTTAATTTGTTATTTCACGCTGTCCTCAAGTGGGATGGTATTTTTACTCGATAAACCTGGATCCAATACACTTCTAATTATATTCAGTTGCATTTAAAGATACTGTGAAAATAGTATCTTTATTACACATCTTTTTTATCTGTATTACACACATAACTGTCTAAGTATTCCATAATAAAAACGACAGTAAAAAGGCATTGTAAATAACAAATCATTGTCAAGATTTTATTTCCTTTCTCACAGTACCTGACCTCATTTTAAGATGCAAAACTGACTTCCAGGTTAATCAAGGCTTGACAATTTTGTTCTCACCAGAACAAGTCCTAATCCCAATGCTAATTGGGTCTAATTGGTAAACCGGACAGGCAGAATGATAACCTGAGAAAGAGAATAAGGACTATTTTACATTTGTATATCTTTCTAATTGCATTCACACAACTTGGTCGTTTTCCTTCATTATTTCTCATGAATACTTGTTTAGGTGTTTTTAGTGTTGCATACACTAAAGCAGCTGGTTCGGAATGTCAAGGTGAAGCAATGACCCACTTCTAGGCTGTCCAAGTGCAAATGTGGCATTGACTTTACTCCTCTCTCTAAAATGTAAAAGTCTTTCCGGCTTTTGCGTTCAGTAGCCTATAACAACATAAAGTGCCATTGAGTTAAATATGGGTGGGGGAAAGATCCTGCTTTTTTCACAACGTTTCCTAATCATTTGCAATCAATTAGTGATTTAAAAACAGCAAATTCTGCAAAAAAGATAAATGTCTCGAAGTTAATACAGCAACTACGATAACCCCTGAAACGGAACGTTATGCATGAATAGTTGAAATAGACAGTATAGCTCAGTTCGCTTTTACTATTATTACACCTTTCCCCTTATTGCAATCACCAATCGACATATATAAAATGAGAATATAGTCTCCATAATTATTTGTTGTTTTGTGGCAACGCGTTAGTACAGTCTGTCTGCATTGCGTCGGAACCCCCTCCTCTCTCTCTCTCTCCCTCCCTCTCTCTCTCTCTCTCTCTCTCTCTCCCCCCAGTTCTTACGAAAACCTGCAGTATGCTTTAACATGGCCATGGACTTCTTTTCGCACGGCCGTTCTTCCCGCGCCTCTTTTATAGACGCCTTTCCCTCAACTCGCGCGTGTTCGTGGATCTCGATACGCCCGCGTCTCGTCAGTCGAGCCGAGCGGAAAAAAGCTTTTCCCCCATTCCTGCTGATGCGGCACCTCGCCGGAGACGGCGTAGCTCTAATGTACTCGGCGCGCTCAACCGCACCACCATCGTAATTACCCCCCGCCCCCGACTCCCCCCACACCCCGCTCTCGCACCGAGCAACGGCAGAAGCGCGTGACGCTGGGAGCGCGGCCGCGCGCGACAGTCGCTGTTAGTTGAGGCTACTTTCTCTCTCGTGCCGCCTCCCGCGGTCGCCCGGTTCCTCCAGCATGACAGTCGTTGTCCTGTCCTAGAGACCCTGCTCTATCGCGCACATACCGGATTCCCGCCTGAAAACCAACCGCACCGGAGCACCGCAACGTGTTAACGACGACGATATGAATATTTCAAGAAAGCTGATATAGATGCTGCGCCTGCTGTAAGGTGACACTGGAATTAAAACAAAAGGGGTGACTATGTAAAGTTGGAGTTGTGGTGTGGAGCACAAAGCCCTTTACCTAAAGCCGCAGGTAAGAGCACAGACCTATTGCTGTTGGTTTCTGCATTGATTGAGTGTTTTGTCTTGAAGCTCCCTGAGAGATCAACTAAGCCTGGGTATTGCTGCCAGCACAAGACGCAGTCCTCTGTCAGGGTGTTATGTGCGCAAAGGAGGTGGGCAGCAGCCTGAAACTTCAATACTGGTGCAGAGAGGCTGTGTCCTCTAAGCAGGGTTTTTCAGTTCTTGTTCCTTTTTTGCACCTGTATCATCAAAGAGTATCTTATTGCTTGCAGCTATGGTGGATTAATTTGCTGAAAAGGCAAGAACTTGCTTATTTGTTGTTATACAGTATTATCCATTGACCTGCAGTCATTTAATTTTCTACCATCTCTTTCTCTCCAAATCAGCAGTGACCAGAAGATGATGATGCGGTCTGCTGAAGACGCAAACTATGGACCAGTTGAAGGCTAATCGTGAGGAACAGAACAGAGACGCAATGAGCTCTTTTCTGAACGGTTTGTGTCGTTGACAGTTTACGCCAAGGAGAGTGGAAAGGAAAAAAGAGCTGGATGACTGCTCACCCAATGTCGATATCTCCACCGATGCAGCGAGTGTGAGCTCCAGAATGACTGTGGTGGCAGGAGATAATATGGACGAGACCTCGACTCTGCCGGGGCACCCACAGGATTCTTATCCTCCAGACCATGAGGACCACGAATGCTGTGAGAGAGTGGTCATCAACATTGCAGGACTGCGTTTTGAGACACAACTCAAAACCCTTGCCCAGTTCCCTGATACACTTCTAGGCAACCCCAAAAAGAGGATGCGCTATTTTGACCCTTTAAGAAACGAGTACTTTTTTGACAGAAATCGTCCAAGTTTTGACGCTATCCTTTATTACTACCAGTCTGGAGGGAGGTTAAGAAGACCTGTTAATGTTCCATTAGACATGTTTTCTGAAGAAATTAAGTTTTATGAGCTTGGTGTGGAAGCCATGGAAAAATTCCGTGAAGATGAGGGTTTCATACGGGAAGAAGAGCGTCCTTTGCCAGATAATGAGTTTCAGAGACAGATTTGGCTGCTATTTGAGCACCCAGAGAGCTCTGGCCCGGCACGTGGAATTGCAATTGTGTCAGTAATGGTAATTCTGATATCTATTGTCATATTTTGTCTAGAGACATTGCCAGAGCTCAAGGAGGATCCACAGGGAAGATTACAAACTGTAGGGAACAGCACTTTCTATTACAAACCAAATATTCTCACAGACCCATTCTTTATTGTGGAGACACTCTGCATCATCTGGTTCTCTTTTGAATTGATTGTTCGTTTTTTCGCCTGCCCAAGTAAGGCAGCATACTTTAAAAACATGATGAACACGATTGATGTGGTTGCCATCATACCATACTTCATTACACTCTGTACAGAGCTAGCAGAGGACCCAGAGGATGCCAAGGAAGTGAAGGGTGGTGGTGAACAGGCCACATCTTTGGCCATCCTCAGAGTAATCCGTTTGGTCAGGGTGTTCAGGATTTTCAAATTGTCAAGACACTCCAAAGGACTCCAGATTTTGGGGCAGACCTTGAAAGCTAGTATGCGCGAGTTGGGATTGCTTATTTTCTTCCTTTTTATCGGTGTCATCTTGTTCTCCAGTGCAGTGTATTTTGCGGAGGCAGAGGAGAAGGAGTCCTTCTTCACAAGCATCCCAGACGCGTTCTGGTGGGCGGTTGTGTCTATGACAACCGTGGGCTATGGTGACATGTACCCTGTGACCATTGGGGGCAAGATAGTGGGTTCTCTTTGTGCCATTGCTGGCGTGCTGACAATTGCACTGCCTGTGCCCGTGATCGTATCCAACTTCAACTATTTTTACCACCGAGAAACTGAAGGGGAAGAGCAGGCACAGCTCCTCAATGTGAGCAACCCCAATATTGCATCAGACTCCAACTCAAGCCGCCGTAGTTCGTCAATTATCAGTAAGTCGGAATACATGGAGATAGACGAGGACATAAACAATAGCATTGACAATTTTAGGGAGGCAAACCTAAGAACTGGGAACTGTACCATTACGAATCAGAACTGCGTGAACAAGGGAAAGCTTCTGACTGATGTGTAATATTTTGGATTTATCTTGGCGAGGCATCTCAGCTGTACACAGTCTATTCATAATCTTACACTGATCCAGGCCTACGTCAATGCATTATTGCATTGTGTACTTAACCATTCTTCTCAAAGTAAACATTTTCATTTGGCAATTTTAAATGGATTGTCTAAAATAAAATATGGTGGTTAAACAAGAATATTCTACACAAGTTTAGGGTAAGTTGGAGACTCTAACTACCTATCAGCAACACAACCATCATGTAAACAATTATGCATGGTTTATTACTACTACAGGTTGCACACAGCGTCCGGGAATGTGCATTAGAGCTTCTAGAGTGTCTGCAGATATTGATGAGTGGTATGCTTGTGGGGGCTGTGCCATGTTACATCCTGAGGTTCGCTGAGCAGCGATGCACCTTATCATAAAGGGAAAAGCATGGTTTCCTGCCTTGCACTGAGAATTTATGCTGGACAAGGTGGCACTTTTCTGGAAGACATCTGCAATGCTGCTATTTCTACCGCAGATGGTGGAACTCTTGCCCCGTGTTATGAGGAACACTACATGGAGTTTGGAAGTTTTAAAGCATGTTAAATATATCTTTTGATTTTTGATATTGGCATGCACAAACCATTACCTCATTGCTATTATGTTAATTTATTTATGCCCTCAGATTTGTATCTCATTTGGTTTCACCAAAAGTGCAATGGTTATTATTTATTGTTCCTGGTATGGATCATTATAAAGCATTTACGAGTTGAATGTTTAATCTTAGGGTTGGAGCAGGTAATCATGGAAATTGTGGCATGACAACTATAAATATTTGAGGACTACTCAACTCAGGTACTGTGTATCCTGGCATAATTACTGCATGGCATCAGTATTGACAGACAGAGGTTGATACAGTAAATGCTGGTGTTTACGTATGTGTTTGTAGATTAATGAAGGTATGCAGATTTCATTGAGATCTCATTTTAAAATATATATATACTGTATTTTACAATTATCAAATGATGGCATTCAAAGCACTGCCAGCATGCTCCAACACAGTGTTAGTTATACAATCTCTAGAGAAAAAATATGAGGGAAACCATATGCACCCAACAAAGTTATGCTAATTACATTTTTAAAGATTCCTTAATATCTGCATTGTCCAGCTAAACATTTCAGATGTAAGTGCTTCTACAGCCTAATACCCCTTGTTGTTGCAGGCAGCATTTGTAAAAAAAAAAAGGGAATACTTTCAAACTAGGTTTTTAACAATATACACACTAAACCAGCAATTTTCTGTAAAAAGCCACTCTCAAAAATATGCTTGCAACATAATTATGATTTTTATGTTCAACCATTAAACTCAGTCTCTAAATTTACAACTACTGGAAAAAAATATTATAGTGTAACCTTTACCTGATTTAACATCTACATGTTTTGCATATAGTGCCTTTAACCCTCTAACTGACAGAACTGATTAAAGTGCCTCCATGTACAATAGTATCACTTTTACTGCAACTCCTTTTAACATGGAGGATGCAATCAAGAATCCATCTGAGTATTACTTGGACTATTGTGGTGATAAAATGTATAGCAAAGGCTACCCAGAGGGTAAGTGTCTGTTGAAGGAACATTCTAGAATGAACAAGGTGCATAGTATTTTTTCAGTGCACAGAAGTGATGACATAATGACAAAGATAACAGACTGACAGAAAGATTGCAAGTATAGATGCCTGTGAGAGCAGTAGAGGGGCTTCAGATTATGATAATTCAGGAACTGCCCCTTGTACATAGACCAATATTAATGATCTCAGAAAAAGTCCTCATCATACAAAAAGAAATATCTATTTTCATCTTTTTCTATCCATTTTTTTTGACATATTGCAGCATTCAGTAATTGGCAATGTTGTGTTTGTCTACCTCAGAGTGGTCTTGAGTGTTAATCCTTACATTTAAAGTCCAATTAGGCTTTTTAAGGTCAAGAACCACAGTCTTTGCAATATTTAGATATATTAAGATAATTCAGATATATCTTTAAAAAAGACCATTATGGTACAAATGGATCATTTTACTGCCAACTTCCTTAAAAAGAAAGCCTTGTAACAATGTCAAAATAGCTGTCAGTCATTTTGTAATGGGGCACAACACTGGAATGACTGTATTTAATATAGGTCAAAAATAATGGTGTTGTTTAGCAAGCATGACAAAATCCAGTTTATAGGTAATGAACACTGCCAGAAGAACAACTACACTATAAAAAATATAAAGTAATATATTGCTCAGATCAAAGTAAAAAATAGAGATAAAGTAGATTTACTTACCCAAAATTCCTGAATACAGGTAAAGGAACAGGGTGTGCAGCCATTCCATAAAGAAACAACTAATAAAGTGTGTAAGTGTTTAAGTAGAATAATGAGCATCTTTTCTACATAAATACAAAATTATTACATTCATGTCCAGAAATACAATATAAATAATTGCAAAAATAACAAAGTGTAGATCAAAGTTCAAAATGGTCTATATATTTTATGAACAATTTCAGAAATACCTGGGGACCAAAAATTTCTTAAATACTTTCTTCTTTGTTAACAGTTTTTAAAGAAGCTTAATTTACATGTATTACATTGTTTATTATTTATTTATACATTACTTATTATTTATTGAGATTACTCATTGTATTTGAATATAGTCAGAAATGGATGGATAACATTAAATTTCACTAATGCCAGGATCAGAGTGATCAAGTAGATGGAGAAAAATGCATTTGCAACTTTTTTCATGAAATATCATCATATAAACATTTTTCTTTTACCTGTTTAATGTTATCATTTATAAGTTATAATATATATCAATTTCTAAACATTCATTTTCTGATATTAATAGTCTACAAACATTTTCTTAAATAAGATTTTAATCAATGACACTTCAATAAAATAGCCATTGATTAATAAGGATAAATCATTTGCTTTGATAAACCCTCACCTTTACATGATAAATATATGTGAGCCATTTTCATTTAATTTGCATCTATTTTCTAATATTTCAGCTTATTTATACTGGTTTGGTTATGTTAGTAGTAACTGTCTTATATGTTACTTTACTTCTGCTTTTATAATATTTTATAATATAAAAAATTACTGTTTGTAAGCTGTACTATAGAGGTTTCAAGGAATGTTACTGCTCTCTGAACACTTTTACTAAACCATAGTTTAAGAGGAAAATATGAAACTATATAAAGACTTTAAAGGATTGCACAAACATTGATAACTCATAGTTATTGTGCAAAGTCATCTTTAAAAATTCATACAGTATAGAAATGCCTCTGTTTTTGAAAACAATTATCATACTCTCCTTACCATTCCTTTGGGAGCTGCTGAGAAGCCATGTTAAACACTTATCACCAAGGATTAAGACTTTATATAACTTAACAAATTGTATAAAAAGTACAAAAGGGTACTTGATGTATTTTTTAGTCATTTTAGGCTGTAATATGTAAGATCTATCATGCTCTTCAATGTTCGCCCCATGTCTATGTCATCTTTATCCTTTTTAATGTGCTAAGCTTTGTACTCATCTAACTGCATAGACAACAAATCTGCATGGTAAAACAAAAACTGCATGACCCCTCAAAAAACTACTGAAAAACATTAAATCTGCCTCAATACTCTCATTTGCTTAAGGATTTTATGCCAAATTATTATTATTATTATCATTATTATTATTATTATTATTATATACATGATGAACATCAAACATCATGTGTATGTAACACAGAGATCTCTTTCTTATTTATAGCAATGTGTCCACGAACATACATACAATGCATTTAGCCTGGCTACTGTATGTAAACATTAATTTTTGATTGTGCTGTTTTTGAGTGTTGTTCCAACTTTGTCTATTCTCTAATCCCATGTTTCTGAACCTTGCTGTCAGACATACAGAACCCTAAAGCAGCATATTCTGTTAATCATATGCTGATGAAGGCATAGTCTATGATCTATGCAAGGATGTCCACTTCCTGTTTCATCTCCATCAAATGTGCATAAAAATCAATAAATATATATAATACCTGAAATCTTGATATTTTTGTCTGTGCATTTTAAAATGAATTAGGGTATACAGAGGTCGACCGATATTGGGCCGATACCGATACCGATTATTGCTAGTTGTCAGAGCTGATAACTGACATTTGGAACCAATATGCAAAAAAAAAGAAAGAAAATCCTGCCAAAATTCTCAGAGTTTCACGCTGTGCTCATGTGTGAGTGTGATAAGAGTGACAATAAAACTTCAGCTCATATGACATAGCTAATCAGAGACTGTTGTGGGCGGGACATTAAATGAAGTAGCGAGTAGAGAGCAAATGGCACAGAGAGAAGAGACGGCAGTGGAGCCATAGTAGCGCACCATGTGATTACTTAATATCATGATGTTAAAAATTGGTCTATAATCGGCCAACTCTAGCGTATATGCCTAGTGTATATATTGAGAAACCAGAGAAATACATTTACAGGAGCAAAATTTTCCAGAAAGGCAAACTGTCTCTGGAGATTAGATCTGAAATCAGTCATCATAAAGAATGAAAGCCATAGGACTTCTTATCCTGCAGTTTAACTGGATTTTTATACTAATGATGCAAGAAAAACTAATTAATTACTAATGAATACTATAAGTAATTCTCAAAACTAAAAAAGTTAAGAAACTAAAAAGTTTAAAAAAGTTAATTACAAACTGAATAATGGATGTCTATATATTTTTATAGAATAGAAGTAGAAATGTGTACTGACATAAGACAGAAGAGAGAAGGCAAAACATTCATGACTAATAGATATTTTTGGCTTCACGTAAACTAATTTACCTACATAATAGAAGAATAGAAGAAAAAATATAGTAACTAAATTAAACTAAGAATCTAAACGTGACAGTAATGTAATGTTACTCACTGCCTTTACACAGGCTCTCTTAGAAAACTCAGTTCTTCATCAGCCACTTATTTTTTTATTTATTTATAATAGTAATAAACAGAAAATATCTTACTTTCTTACATGCTTCATTTTTAATTTCACTGTGTGTCCAACTGTGAAAAATAGAATTGCCCAAAGTCTGTTTTTAAATATAATAATATTCCAGCTTTAAAATACTATAACTTTAACTAAGTAAATTTTAATGAAGCTTAATGAGACATTTGTAAAACTGAGTGTCTCCATTTTAATGACATCTTATAATTAAGCTTGACATCTCTCTCACTGATATACTTTTATTATGATGGCTACTGTGTTGTTGATGTGATGGAGCTCTTTTTTGATGAGTATTGAGTATTTTCCATTTAAAATGGTTCTAACAGAAAGTGAAATGTAAGCACTTGAAATTCATGGGGCACTGTGAGGAGGGAGGCAGGTGTTCAGGAATTGGAGAGGCCTCAGTCCCAAGCAGAGCTTTCCATTTTGAGTCAGGGATAATGCCACCCGGAGCAGGACGGAGGAGACTAGAGACTGTTTTGAGGCTCAGTGCACACCAGAGACTGTGAGTCATCCTCAGCCTGGGTCAGAACGCCCAACCTGTGTGTGTGTGTGTGCCAATCCCCTCAGGCATTGTGAGTTTGCAGGTACAATTGTGTAAGTACGGGCATGTGTGTATAATAGAACATTTTTAGTAACTGGCTGTACTGTATAGTTAAAAATTTTTAATAATTTAGTGGGAACAAGTTAACCATAGACACCATAAATGTTGTGTTACATTTAAGTCAGAGTAACATACATTTCAAACTATCAAATACTGAGTACATTAATCAGACAATATCTATCTATCTATCTATCTATCTATCTATCTATCTATCTATCTATCATTCTATCATTCGTTAATTCATTATCCAAACCACTTAATCCCTATTGAGGTCACATGGACCAGAGCTTATCCCAGGAACTACGGGCACAAGGCGGGGACCAACCCTGGGCAGGTGCCAACACGCTGCAGGGCACATGCTCTCACACAAACACACTCCCATTCACAGCTTATGGTGCCAATTTAGAGTGACCAATTAACCTATATTGCATGCCTTTGGACTGCGGGAGGAAACCCATGCGAACACAGGCATGAGCCTGCAAACTCCACACAGAATGGCCCTACAGCCAACCATGGACTCGAACCCAGGACTTTCTTGCTGTGAGGCAGCAGCCCTAACCACTGTGCCACCGTGCCACCCCATCTATCTATCTTAATGTTTAAATTTGATTATGCAGAGAGGCAGACGAATTTCAGATATGGATACAGTCATGGTGACAATACAATCTCATTTTAGAAAAGCCAAAGCTCAACTAAAAAATCAACTGATCTTAGTGAAACTTAAGGGTATATAAAAGATTTCTTTACCCTTCCTGCACTGTAAATCCTGATTTAAAAATGTGTTTGCAACTTGGTGGCTTTTAATTTTAGAATCTGAAGACAAAATATTATTAAAAAGCCATTTCAGTTGCATTCAATAGATTTTACTAGATTTTAGAGCAACACATCAAAATGTTAAACACATAATATGTACAACACTTTCATGCGTCTCACTTTTATGTTATACAAATAACAGAAATATTATGAATATTTGCCCAAAAAGAATTTATATCCTTGAATTGACTAACACCACCCCGGAAACTTAGCATATTACTCCTGAAATATGCCTATAACTTTACACTAAAACCTCTCTTTTGCTCTTTGTCTCAAACCTTGGCAATTGCTTTCCATCCTACACTTCCTGCTGTGATCCTGACAGGTGAATGCTAATGTAATAAAGGGTCTCTAGGGTTGCCTGAGAAGGCTTGTTTTGTTCATTGGGACAGAAGTAGGTAACGGCAGAGAGCTCAGTCAGCATTATATTTAGCTGGAAATGCAAAGGCACTAAACAACCTTGTCTTGACTGTCAGTCATAGGAACATATGTCCACATGCGGCCAGATGGTCAACTCCTGTAATTGGGCTCCAGCTGGCTTGAAAAGCTCTGGGAGAGGTAGGAAGGAAAAAGAGCAAATTCTGCCTGGCTCCCATCGCCACAGTGAAAACATCTACAAATTATACCTGGAACTGGAGGTGGACAGAGATATTGCAAACTATATTCAGACAAATGAGGAGCAACAGCATTTAAAATAAGTCTCAAAAAGAAAGTGGAAAAATATTGTAATACAATTTGCAAAAATATCTAATCTTTTGAATAACTCAAAAGTATACACAATTATAGAAAACATCTTATCATTTACCATTTGGTCTTGGAATCAGTCTCAGACACCACCATTCAGTAATTAGATCCACTGGTAACACAATAATTATAACTACTATAGCACAAACATTCAAGCAGCATAATTATACTCACTACAAATTAGTGATGCATTGCAAATGCATCTATGGATCTCATTTTTGACCCAATAAGTTTTGGAGTCTGAAGTATAGTCAAATGTATCCTCAGTAGGTTCATTAACCAGTCCACACCTCATATGGAAACATTTTTCAGATTCAAAGGCTCTGGGTTGACATTGTGTACAACACATGTTTTTAAAACAACCCACAACGTTATTCCAGGACACAGTGGCTGGGCATTGATTGTGGAATGAATCAAACTAAATCAGCTCCAAAAACTCAACTGCTGTTCATAAATTAGACATCAAGCATGCCAGCTCTTTTGCTATAGATCTCATCTGAGTACTGTCCAAAACACGGGAGAAGAAGACAGGGAATGAGTCCAAATGTTTTATTAATAGACAGATTTAGAGCGTCAGATTGTTGATCTAATCTAAATGAGACTCATGAGACCAGCGGCACAAGAACAGTAAGATATTTTGTGATTTTTCACAGTAATACTCACATAGCAACATACTGTGTGTTGTGCTGATATGAGTCTGTAAGGCAAATCAGTGCATCTGGGATTTCTGACCAAGAAGATTTCTGTGATCAAAATCTGAACATTGGTGTGAAGGCACTGCATGGCAACCAATCAAATCCAGGCTCCACCTCATCCGTTAAGGTTCATATAGACCAGTGTTCCTTATATCATGAGGTACATTTTACTCTGTGCCATAAGTAGTCATATTTGTCATTGTGAAAACACCACAGCCCACGCACAGTTCAGTTTTAGCAGCCCCCAGGGAGCAGTGCTAGGGGACAGTGCCTTGTTCATGAGTACCTCAGTGGTACCTTTACCAGTCTGGGACTGGTAACCAGAGACGCTCCCTAACTGTCACGCTACCAACTGCCCCATTATGATGCTATCACAATTGCGTGAGGCCTCACTTATGCACTGCTGCCCTAAACATAAATTAGCTTAGCTTGTTTTATTGATGATTGTGGATAATGTGTGAGCAAGCCAAAAGGTGGCTGGGCTAGAATGATATGACAATGTTTGAGAGAGAGAGAGAGAGAGAGAGAGAGAGAGAGAATACATGTTTTAAGGAGAGCTGGAACAGGATGGTTTAGCAGAGCCTTGGGCATGGTGCATGTGAGGTTAGCGTGGGAGGAAGAGGCGAGGAGAGAGAATGAAAGCTGAAAAAGAGGCAGAAAAGAGAAACGAGGCATGGAAGTGGGGCCTACACGCCTGCAAGGGAGGAACAAACACGCATACATACGCAGACATCCGCAAAGTTCCCAGCAGCAGTCAGTGGCACAGCTGAGAGCCGCCATGCTCCTCACCCATGGCATTCTGGGAAGTTGGTGTCACACACTGAGTACGGCAGGGCGTGGGGAGCTTTTGGCTGCTCTACACAGGCATGACTAAAAATATAGAGGGATCTTTTATGCCAGCATATGCTCACACACTGGGGGGCATTTTAGCAGGAGCTCATGTTTACAAACTGCTCTCCTCATTAGATTGGGTACTTCAGATGAAGGACGAACTCTGGAGCTAAAAGGAGCCTTGAACCTCCAAAATTAAGCAAAAGCCAAATAACAAAATGGAGACCTTTCTAACCTCAAAGTGCTATAATTAAATATGTTTTTTCCCTCTTCAAATTTACTACCAGCAAGCATTTCAACAACTGAGGGTATATTTCTGCAGATTTCATCATTGCAGCACAGGAGTGAGTCGGAACTGCAAACTCAGAACCTACTGGATCACTCATTTCTCCCTCTCTCTCTGTCTCTCTCTCTCTGTCTCTCTCTCTCTCTCTCTCCATCTCTTCCTCCTACACATTCCCAATCACCCCTCCCCAGCCACCCAATAACACTAACCCCTCCCAAAAATAAATAAATAAATCCACTTCTGCTCCTCTTCTAGCTCCAACAGCCCACTCGTGGGCTGGTTGCATAATGCTCACGGCCTGCTCAATTATTGAGAGCTGTTCCATGTTTCTATTGTTCGAGTGGAAATCGGCGAGCTGATCTCAGTGAAACTCAAGCCCTTGTGAATGGTCTTCTCAACCATCCTCTCCTCTACGTGACTAAATATAGACAGGGTCTGGGATCAGAAAGACACCCTCTGCTGAAGAACCGTCAATCCCAGAGAAAACGTCCATACTGGTGGTTTTCACAACTCGCCCTCTGGGCTTTTGCAAAGACGCTCTGATGATATGCACATATATTTCTCTATATAAAAATCATTTGATATGTAACAACTGCAAACCCAAACAAATTGCACAAATTACATGTATTTCTCTTTAAATCAGTGCAAATATATTTCATCTGTCATCTGAAAAATAAAAAGTCTTTTCAATGCAAGAAACCAAATGAATGCCTTCTTTAATCCTGGCATTAAAATATATGACTAATATACAGATACAAGCAGTACAACAATGCCCACATCGTGTCCAGTTTGAGAACCGATTGCACCTTTCCAGGAAGCCAGAATGCACAGCATTTTGTGACCATTTGTATGACACATCTCAATGCTGTGTCTGTCTAGGCCTTTCCATATCACTAGGCTGGCTGTGATTCCAGTAGTGCAACCCTACCAGTCTCCTGTCTGGGGCTAGATGACAGTATCTTGTTTCCTAATCGGAGGGGCAATGAACACGCTTGGCAGGTTACAACCCTTGTAAATACAATTTTCATGGAAGGCAGCTTTAAACTTCAAACCACATTCTTGAGCAAATGTACAAAATCTCAGCCCATCATTCAAATCTATTGGTTGATGGAGCAGCATATTGTAACAGATTGCAAACACACACAATCACACACACACACACACACACACAGTCTTGTATTACTATCTTTGTGAGGTCTTTCCATAGACTCCCATAATGACTAGATGTATATAATTTTACACCTACACCTAATCCTAACCCTAACCTTAACCTCAGTAACCAAAAGCACATCTTTTACCTCTTTTAGTTTCTCAAATAAAACAAGCACATTTTCTATAAAGTCATTTTTCCTTATGGGGACCTCTCAAATGTCTCCACAAAGCCCAAAAAAACAGATAAAAGTGATTTTAGGGGACAAAAAAGGTCCCCACAATGCGATAAATACATGAACCTACACACACACGCACAGCTCCCTCATGCCTGTGCAAGCTTCTCTGGTTTCATTTTCCATTGTCAAGTCCAAGTTATTGACTGAGTTGACATGCATCTATTCAGGAGTGAGAGCGAGAGAGAGAGAGAGAGAGAGAGAGAGAGAGACTGTCCAGGACCACTGAAAATATTCAGACGAAGCTTTATTAAAGTCCTATCTATAGCTGAAGTGTTTCTATTGATTGATTTTCTATAGCTTGAAACATGTTTTTGTCAGCAGTAGTGTTTGGATAGACTACAAGTTGCAAAAAATAGCAAATAACTGATTTTAATTGGACAAAAAATGCTGGCACTTTACCATTTTGTTACTGTACCTTGGAGTGAATTCTAAAGTCACTACAGTGACAACAATTCAGAAAAGAAATGTTCTCTAGGAGATTTATGAGATTTTAGCCTTTTTGACCCTCCCTTGCTATGATGTCTTCTGGTGTATTTAAAAATAGTTCAGCTACATCAAGATTTGAGAAATCTCCCTGTGAATTTCCAGCAGAGCTTGCTTTTCCTCCCATTTGTGTTACAAATATCATCTCTCAAACAATTTCTGGAACAAATGACCTGGAGGTTAGGAAAGTGGAAGGACAACTCTCCCATGAGCAACAGTGCTTCTATTATTTACTAAAACCTCTTGACCTCTCAGTACACTAACATGCCCTTGAGAGTTTTACACACAAGAAAAAAGTCAGAACAGAGACACTATGCTCTGTCTAAGCTGGCTGGGTGCATTCAAGCAAAAATAAAACACATTAAGGCATATCTGGATTTCTGGGCTGTTATAGCCAAAGCTCCAACAACTGGTAAAAAAAAAAAACTTGTGTATGTACTACCTTATAAAGCCTGCCTTGAAAATGTCATTCCATTCTGTACCATGGCAAGAACATGTCCTTACATAGCACCGTCTTCATTTATTCAGTTTTTTGATATCACAGAGACTCTTAGCATCCACTTAGCATCCACCTTTTCTTTATTGAACAACCCAGCAAGACGTAGAACGCAGTTCTGTTGACAGGGACGGGGAGAAGAAATGAACAAATCAAAATTAAAGGGAATGTGATGGTCTAGAGCCATGGTGGGCAATTAATTTTCCCAAGGGGCCACATGACAAATTTGAATTGATACAGAGGGCCGAACCAATAGACTGTAATCCACTCTGCTCAACTGAACTTCATTTAAAAAAATAGACAATTGTCTAGTTTTGATTAACTCCTACTGTTAATAGCTGTTACACTTAAGCTATAAACGTGCGGAGCAGGGAATACTATATCTTGTTATTTTATATTTTAAAATACATTCTTTAAACTACAAAAGCAAAATTGAAATGTATACACTTCACCTTAAAAATAAAAGCAATGCAGTTGATTGGTGTGCAGAAAGTACACTACTTGTGTTTGATTTTTTTTTTTTATTTGTATTTCACTCAGGCTGGTCAGCCAGGGAAAGACAAAGGGCCCATATCTGGGGCTCTACAGAAGACTCAGTAATCTTTTAGTTAGCATAAAATTATTGGTTTGATGTTAGATTTTACAGTGACACAGCACATAAATATTGTGGCACGTGCCCCAATAAAAGGGGTCTAGTGAAAGTGAGTGATTATTTGTTGTTGTGAACACACCACAGCACAGCAGTCAGTGCACCACAACGAAATGTAACCTCTGCATTTGACCCATCCCTGCAGAAGCAGTGGGCAGCTGACATGGGCAGCGTCCGTAGAGCAGTGCTTGGGGTGGGTACCTTGCTCATGAGTACCTCAGTGGTACCTTTACCTTGACCTTCCAATCACCTAACCGTTACACTACCAACTGTCCCAGTCTAGTGACACCCATGGTCCTACAAAAAGGTCATACAAAAGCCATTCCATTGAGTAGCTATGATCAGGACAGTGAGAAATATGGGGAAAGATGCTTCCTTTCAATTATGCTTTTACTCTTCTACTACAGAGCCAAGCATAGTTAGTCTCGAGGACATAAACTAACAATGAAAAGATCACTGCATTATTAAAATCTAATTAGTTCAACTTGGCATGAGTGTCCATCGATGAGACACAGAGAATGCTCTTGTGGCAACTTGTGTTTAGAGGCAAAATTGCCGTTCCCCCTGAGCAATGTTATATAATGAGGCCGGTCAATGGGAAATGATCATATTAGATATTGCCTGGAACCTCTGTCCAACTGCTTCTTGCATCCTTCTGGTCAGGACATTGAAACTACACACTGGTTATACATTAAAAAATGAAGCTTCAGTCTTAGAGCTGTAATCCAATAAAAATACTGTTGGATACTTGGATACTTGGATACCCAGATCAGATATGAGGATTAATTTATTTTCACATATTTTTTTTCTCAGAGGTCATTTGGTGATTACATGCAATGACAGCAATACACAGTAAAACTCTGAATGTGACAGCTTTTGTGAACAATAAAGTGAAACTAAACTACAGGCCTGAAATCAGTTTGTCCTTAAAAGAGAAAGTCATGAAATAGTGAAGGTGAAAGAGTTTGAACAAACAGTACCACTCTTTAAGAGATTAAAGTCAAGCGTTTGAGTGAGTCATCGTGTGCCTTGCTGCTCCTACCTGTGAAAAATGTTCCAGCTCCTCTAAAGTAAAGTGAGATCTAGCAGTCTAAAAACAACTCTCCCTTTCGCTCTAAAACAAACCAACAAAAACTTGGCTCTGTGTGTTTACCAGTGTAGGACAGAGCAGTTCAAATAACTTTGAAAAAAAAATTGAAGCATGTGGTGAGATGTCAACTGAAGAACCTCAACATGTGTAAAGGAGATTCTGACTAACTGGAAGCTCTCTCTCTCTCTCTCTCTCGCTCTCTCATTTCTCTCTCTTAGGAACTAATCATCACCTCTAGTGCTGTGTGACCCATCCTTTGCTTGTCTGCATACTGCCTCTATTACAGGAACAGATTTTTCTGTGTCTTGATCAAACTGTTTCCACCATGCATCTTGCATATTGTGAGGTAACAGAGCAATTGTGTCCTACTTTTCGCCTTTTTACACTGCAAGAACACACTATATGAGGCCATCATAACTTCAAAATATATATCCACTCATATTGTGAAATGATGGGTTGATGGACACTTGTGTGTCTGCATTAGTCCTTTGTTGGGGCCTTTAGTACCTTTACAAGAAATAAAATGTGTGTATGGTCACTTGGGGCAGTTGGTGGCGTAACGGTTGGTCGTTTGCCCCGTGATCAGAAGGTCGCCCATTCGAATCCCAGACTGGTAAAGTTACCACTGAGGTACTCTTGAGCAAGGTACCGTTAGCTGTTAGCACTGTGTGCTGTGCCATGGTGCGTTCACAATGACAAAATAATTGCTCACTCACTTTTTGATACTTGTCCTTGTGTATGTACTAATAGGTACAGTAAGACATTCCTGAGATTCTTGAAAGTATTGATGTTTTCTCACCTTGACTTTATCTTTAAAGAGTCTTGGAAGGATTTAACTAGTACACAGAACACTTGTGGAGCTAAAGAGGCAATTTGAGGCAACAGGAGAAGCCCCTTCCTCATAAATAACCTGTTAATATTTATATAGCAGGAAAAACTCATAGAGCATAAAACATTTTGTGTCCAAAGAGTACTTTTAAACAAAGCTCACAAAATAGAACAATTACAATATGGACTGTACATCTTGCAGCACAGTTTCATGAAACTGAAAAGTTAGCAATAAGCCATTATGGAGCTCATTAAAACAAAATGCACACTTCGCTGTCTAAGAATTTCCATCTCATAAAAAATCTCTGCCAAGACATCACATGTCTGTGATTTAACAATTATTATTCTTATGAAGTCATTATAGCAAGGCATAATGTAGATACGTTGTAATTCAACATATACAGCATCGATTCATCCAGGTCCTACTAATGATTTCTTCCACCATAATTATATTAGTAAATTTTGAGAATTTGAGTACTACTGAATTTAATGACTGTAACAAATTATTCTGTTAGTACATACGATTTAAATCAGACAATTTATTGGGAATGTTTATGTGTAAAGTAACTACTGTAGGAGATTGAAAGTCTTAGATGTATATAGAGCTATTGTTTATTGTGAATCTGTAGCCTGTGCCCATATGAGCGTGAGTCAGAGTCTTCTCTTACACATGAGTGAGTGTCCAGATGGCAGAATCATGCTGCAAACGCTTTGCCTTAATTAGGAGGAAGGGAGCAACAGAGAAAGACTATGAGGTAAAAATGGAAAAAGAGAGAAAAAGAATCATCACCTTGTTGTTGTGCTAGTTATGATGATTATGAAGCTAATGAAGAAGATGACACTGATGATGATGGTGATGGAAAAGGTCACTGTAGAATCACTATAGATTAAGAAGAACACAATGGAATTTCAAAATTAAAAAATTTTACGTCCAGAAGAATTAAACAATATTGTTTCATTGACAACTTATTAATAAGGATATTAGGTTTTTACTCATTACTCAAAGGATAAATGTTCTCTCATCATCATGTATCATATACATTTAGCTATTAAAATATTGGTTGTTTTAAAGCAGAATACTAAAATTAAATGTTAAAAAGTGGTAGAATAAAATGTGTTTGACTGAACTCAGGTTTTGAGGGGATTCCTGTGCAGTAACCACTGTGTCACAGAGATGTTAGATTTTAATGACAAATATTATGGTGTTGTTGAGCAGAAATTCTTGTAGACAGTGTCTTGATAATGGAAAAGGGCACCCTCAAGGACAAAAGGACTAAGCTCTGCCTACAGTGGGACAATCAACCAAATGCTATTCATAACTTATGTATCTGTCTGGAAGTCTACAACATACACATAGAATGTGGGATAAGCATACAGAGAGAGTGATCCGTTAAAACATAGAAGGCTGTAACATCTGCAATATGGTTTTATTTATAAGTACTTAAATTCTGTTGTCACTGCACATGTGTGCTTTTGCATGTATCTTTGTGTGAGTAAACGCAGCAGACTAAGGGGCAGGAGTCATTGGCACTGGAATTGCAGCATACAGCGATGCCATCATAACCTAGAAATAACTCCTAGTGCAGAAAGAGGCAACCCTGATGCCCTTCGGTCCAGCAATAAGCCTGACAAGTGTTATATTTCACAACGGCTGCATGCAAGTACAACATACAGTCCATGACTTTTAGCTCACATGTAAGGCCACATGCAAATCACAAGTGTGCAATTTGAGAAGCGGTGGTATTTGGTTTGCAGAGGAGCAGTAATGAGCAAAGAGATGATAGGAAAAGGCACTTCACATGACCACTCCTGCTACGATATGCTTACTCAGCTCTCCTCCAGCTCTGCATCGGCTCTTAAGGGCCCAGAATATGAGGCAGGCAGCTTTTAGAGAGCAAAAATAAAAATGCAGATTAGAAAGAAGAGAAGGAGGCTGTTTGCACATCAGTTTTGTTGCACTCCTTAGCACAGAGGAGTGGCCTGGTTGCATTTAAGTGGGAGCTTTCGGAACGTTCGAGTCAGCCAGAGGCAGAGAGCAGCAATGCACACTCATCCCCCAAATGAGTCACGGCATTCTCTCTTTCGCTCTCTCTCTCCCTATCTCTCTCTCTTTATTTTCCTACCTCTCTTTTTCCCCTTGTCTCTCTCTCACTGCAGTCATCTTTCTCATCCTCCTCTCTCCTTTTCACTCTTTCTCTCTCCCTCTCTCTTCATCATCTTTCCACTCCCCATTTCTCTCTGTCAGGCATTAGCATGACTCACAGAATTTTGCACTTGCACGAAACAGACAGCAGAGAGCAAAGCAGGAACACATTCTCTTTGACCTTGTCCCAGTTATGCCCAGTTATAATATCATTAATGGAGAACAATCGCATGAGGGAGAGGATCAAGAAAAGTCTTCCGATAAACAGTGAAAACCTTAAAAATGTGGGCAGGCGCCTGTAACATTGAAGCATTGCTTTTCACAGTGCAAAAAAGGACCAGTGAGTGGAGTTATATAATAGTATGTACAACACGCATCTACAGTGAGGCAAAGGAACACCCGACATCCAACAACTGTTTATTTGTATTTAGCAAAGGCTAAGCGATACATTCCTGTCCACAAACAACCTCTGTCAGGCTGGGAAGGTTCCATATGTAGTATGTGTAATTCCAATAGTCTCATATGTAGACCTTTTTAAGAACTCGATCCCAGATCTGTTGAAACTGCCCTGCAGGGAAAGTGGTAGTGGGGGGTAAAGATTGGTCATTCAAAATGGGAGGACAGTGGACGGTACCGTGTGTAATGACACCTCTGTCATCACCACGTCTGACGAGATGTGCCAGAGCACAACAGTGGAGGAACTGTCGCAAATGCATGCCCCTGGTCTACGAGAAAATCCAGAGAATGTGTATAAACTGACTTCACATGCAAAGGTCTGAAATGCTTTTCACTTATGGGAGATGTAATTTTGTCTTCTTTAAAGTGTTTGAATGCAAACATTATTTGAGAAAGCCTGTTGTGGGTCTAGAATGCAAAAAATGAATGTCATGATGGTGAGACTTTCTTTACACAGATTTTATCCAGGTGAATAAAGGACTTACCTGACCTTTCAGTAATGCATTCTTTTTTCCTTTTTATTTTGTTCTCTTTTTTTTGCTAAATTGACTGCACGTTTAGCAGGAACCTGCATAAAGTGCCTCTAAAGCTGTGAGAAACTGAATTTCTTAATATACAGTACTGTGCAAAAGTTTTAGGCATTTGTGAAAAAATGCTGCAAACAAAGAATGCTTTCAAAAATGGAAGTGTCAATCATTTATTTTCATCAATCAACAAAATGCAGTGAATGAACAAAAGAGAAATCTAAATCAAATCAATATTTGGTGTGACCACCCTTTGCCTTCAAAACAGCATCAATTCTTCTAGGTACACTTGCACACAGTTTTTGAAGGAACTCAGCTGGTAGGTTGTTCCAAACATCTTAGAGAACTAACCACAGATATATAACTCTATAATCCTACAAAATAATATAATGACTACAAAATAATATAATGACTATAATCCTACAAAATCCCTGACTTTGTGCAAGTGTACCTATAAGAATTCATGCTGGTTTGAAGGCAAAAGGGAGTAACACCAAATATTGATTTGATTTAGATTTTTCTTTTGTTTGCTCACTTTGCATTTTGTAAATTGATAAAAATAAACAATCATTATTTATATTTCTGAAAGCATTCTTTGTTTACAGCATTTTCACACCTGCCTAAAACTTTTGCACAGTACTGTACATGTATTTATACCTTGAACATACATGTAAACTAAACACTAAACAGTAAGAAGAGCATATAGTTCTAGACTCTCACAAATATAATGCAAATATCAACTTAATGACAGTTGGGCACATAATGCATGAACAGTGACCTACTCACCTGACTCTATTTTTAGATTACATCGTCAATTGCCATCTGGCTAAATAAATCTTTATTTAAAAGTTACAAAAGAAATACAACCCTACCACTGAGGTATTATTTGTGCTGCAGTACCTACAGTAACCACTAGAGGGGTGCAGAGAGACGTGGCAACTTTTTTCCAATTTGGTCTCTACTTCATTTTGGTAGTGTTTTTCCCCACTTGTTGTTAAGAGCATGGTGATCTGGCGACATGCAAAGAATTTAAAAGGGAAACCTACCTGACCTACAGTATCAGTTTGTGATATAACTGCTCATACCAAAAGCAAGCCAGAAATGTAAACTGTGCATACGACAAGCATATTTTTTGGTATATGGACCAATGACTATTGAACAAACAGCACTGATTTACACATCTATAAAAAGACATACCTAAAGGTATGCCTTCGTTTGAAACTGCATTGACAAAATCAGAGGTGTGCTATTGGGTGTGTCATTTTTGGGCAGAGCTTAATTTAAGGTTTTGGAAATCTCAGTTAAGTAGATGCCGCAGTTAAGGAGAGTGAAACCGCGTCCGATCTTATCTTGCAAAATGCTAGCCGCGTTGCCTTTGCCTTGCACGCATTTGACCAGCAGGTGGAACTCGCGTGTGGTCTTTCGAACGCTCAAAAAAGGTCGATTCAATATTTTTCCCAAATCATTCATCTTGGATTAGATAAAGAAAGAACGAACGAATTTGAAAGAAAGGGATAACATCACAAAATGGTCGGTTTCTGTTCTGAAAGGCTTGCTTCTGAGTGCATGAAGACGAGTGTTCACTCGAAGCCAGAGAATACCACCGTATCTACCCCATGCAGGGCTAATGTGTAGAGGTAATGAGAATGGCGAAAGGTGCTAAACAGTAATGAAGATGGAAGGATGGTTCTCGTAATTGCACTGACATGCCTCACTGAGGAGGATAGATCACTGGTGACTGGCCGGTGAGCCCGTGTCCAAGATATTCCTGTCCACCAACAAGGGCTCCTGTGGATGCTGCAGGCTGTAATATCCAAAAGCAACAGTGCCACCTAGTGGCGGTCTAAAGCCAGTCATCCCAGAATTGGCGCTGTTTCCACTGATCGCCCACCACTTGCTCTGTTACGAGAGAGATAGATGCTTGTTTATTTCGCTACAAGGGGGTTGGGGGGTGCAGAACAGCATGGCATGCATTTGAATTAAAAAAAAAGAAGAAAAGAAACAAGCGTCATGGGAATTTGCATATCCATCTCCATGGTAACAGGCCATCAGGACAGTGCGAACAAGAGTAGCATGAGGCAACACTATCTGTCCTAACAGCGCTCAGACCAGAACTACTCCCACGCATGACAAAACTGCTCCGATACATATTAAACTACCCTGACACACATACAAACTACTTCTGACACACATCTGAACAACCCCGACACACATCTGAACTAGCGGCAGCAAACATACACACACACAGACAAAACACCTGGACTACTTACACACAAATCAGACACACATCCAGACTGAATATCCTCCAAGATTAAACTGTACCACAGATAGAGTTTAAAGACACTATACATGCTAAGAAACATTCAGTTGTATTTTGTGGTTTGTTTAAACCTTATTTCCTGGAAAGGTGTTTAATTCAGGCCTTTATAGTTCAGTGAGTTTCAGTGATGGAGGATTTGAAATGTCCTCTGTAGAGCGTATTAAAATAAATATATATCGTTTGTCTAATGTCCACCAGAGGCACTGTCGAGCAAAAGACTGCTATATATATACTCAGGGTGTAAAAACAAACAAGTGTTTAGTTTACTTGTATGTTCAAGGTATAAATACATGTACAGTACTGTGCAAAAGTTTTAGGCAGGTGTGAAAAAATGCTGTAAACAAAGAATGCTTTCAGAAATATAAATAATGATTGTTTATTTTTATCAATTTACAAAATGCAAAGTGAGGGAAAGAAAAATCTAAATCAAATCAATACTTGGTGTTACTTGGTATAGCATCAATTCTTATGGGTACACTTGCACAAAGTCAGGGATTTTGTAGGATTACAGTCATTATATTATTTTGTAGTCATTATATTATTTTGTAGGATTATAGAATTATAGATCTGTGGTTAGTTCTCTAAGATATTTGGAACAATCTATCAGCCGAGTTCCTTCAAAAACGGTGTGTAAGTGTACCTAGAAGAATTGATGCTGTTTTGAAGGCAAAGGCTGGTCACACCAAATATTGATTTGATTTAGATTTCTCTTTTGTTCATTCACTGCATTTTGTTGATTGATGAAAATAAATGATTAACACTTCCATTTTTGAAAGCATTCTTTGTTTACAGCATTTTTTCACACCTGCCTAAAACATTTGCACAGTACTGTATATATATTATTTATTTATTGACAGCATAATTGATTACACTTGTTCTCCTGTCTGCTTATAAATTAATCATTCTTTCTGAAATCTAAATGATGCTGATTAAATTGCAGCACTGAGCATTATTAGTGATGGGTTGGTTGTGAATAAACAGTCATTTCCATGAATTAATGAGGTGCTGCTGAAAGCAGAGGACCAAAAACTTTTTTGTGTCTACACTTTTTTCATCAAACACACAAGTGAAAATGCCTTGCCTGTGTGTGTGAGAGCAGGTTTTGAGGGAACATTTGTGGGGACATTTTTGAGGGACAAGTGAGGGTCAGCCCAACATAAGGGAATATATGTTTATTTTTTAAATCAGCTTTATTTGATAAACTTCAATAGTTTCAATAATAAATTTATTTGGATACTGTGGTTAAGATTAAAACTAAGGATAGTATAGTGTTAAGATCTAAGTGTTAAGTGTAGTATTATTTAGATCTTGCAATTTGGTAATGAATGTACCTTGTGAACATGCATCTGCAAGTTTGTTCTGTGTGTGTTGGGTAGTGGAGATGTTTGTTTTATTTAAAAACCCAGTAGCTTTGTCTTACTGAAACAATTTGTCCTTCTTTCACTTAAAAACTGGACAGAGAGAGAACAGTCTGACCCTCTGACTGGGTTTCCTTTCGAGTGCCATCCCAAATCCCCATGGTCAATCCCAGAGGATCTCACAGTGAGTGCACACTAACTCACCCATCTTTACTTCAGTCTCAGAGGGACTGAGCATCTGTTACCTTCCTCACTATGGAATCCAGGCATCCAAGTTGGTTAAAATATCAACATTTCCCCTGGTGTATTCCACGCAAAAATAATCACAAAAGATTTTTTAGCCTATCAACCAGACTTTATAGCAAACCTTAGTTGTATCATGAATTGTACTAAAGACTTGTTCACTAAACAGCTTTCTAATAAACTACAGTACCCAGCATGCCCATATAACACATGCTGCTTATTCCCTCCACTTCATCTGCACAGCGAGAGTGTGACCACAAACCCCAGTCGATTGGAACATGACAGGCAGATTGAAATTGCCAACGTTATCTTCAGAAAACAGACCCATTAAATGTGACGGACTGTCAAAAAAATGGAAGTGAAATCAGAGCAGTGAAATCCTGATGCTATAGCTGTGCATTTTATTTCTGCTCTAGTCGCACTTAATTCCTCATCTGAGGGAAAAACGTCAGGATATATCTGGGGATTTGGACAGCTGTCAATTAGAATCCCTCGACACAATCCCTATCCTCTGGGTGTGTGTGTGTGTGTGTTTGTGTGTGTGTGTTTCTCTCAGGTCTGTCTTCCTGCCTTCACTTTGCCCATTATATAATCTTTATGTACATTTGTGTCTGAAGTCACAGTATCTGTTATATTTGACTTTACTTTTTTATTTCCCTGTTGGTTATCAGGTGTCACCAGAGAATCTAGGTAAACAAGCTTATTTGTGACTTTGCTCCTTTTCAAGCATACAACTGTCCCTAAAACATGATTTTGAGATCTGTGCCATTCAAGAGAACAACAGCATTCCTTTTTGCATAGGTCAATGGGTAGATAAAGCTATGTCCAGTTTCAAATCTGAAGGAATACACTCAAGAAGGAAGGATACGAAACATGAAAAAAACTAACAAAAGCACTGACATATGTTTACCTCCTTCTCATGGCTCTACTGCTTGTGGTTGCTGAATCTGATGCCATTAACCTCTGGCCCATTCCCCTATGCTCTGTGCATTAGGACTTAACCCATTCTGAAGACGGCGTTAGCACAGAGTGAGCTGCCACTGTCTACATTCACCCTCCTGTTTTTCTGGGACTGCACTACAGAACGACCCATATGACGTTGACGTGGCTAAACTGAAATGTAACTGAATAGAGAGATTGTAAACATAAGCAATCAAGGATTGTTCAGTACCCTGAAATTATGAAAAGGTAGGCATGAGAAAACAATGAAAAGAGGATTCAATGGCTTCTGTTGGATATGTACTTGCAGAATATAAAATAACATAATAAAAGTCTTTTTTTATATTGTTATTGTCATAAAGAAAATAAAAGCCCAAAAATCAATATAAGGATAACATACATGTACATTCCTCAAATTAATTTGCATCATAGTGACCGTCATGCTGAAATAACTAAGCAAACTAGCGTTCCGCAAAAATGACTGATAATTATTTCCAGTTTTAGTTTATGTGCCATTGTTCACTGGGCCAGGAGACATAAATATGAGTGTGAATTTTCTGAGTTATACTCTCATGCAGAGACATGGAGAGACATAAAAAGATATATAATTTGTATAATATGTAGTAATCGGACATACTCATTTCTCACCCACTGATTTTTAGAACAACCTATACCCATTCCAGTCAGAAGCATGTCTCAGTCGCTCATCTCTCTCTCTCTCTCTCTCTCTCTCTTGTTTGGAGCGGGTAAAGGTCTAGCTCAGTGTGTTTATGCATGAGTGGCACGACATGACGTGGTGTGTCCCGGCTTCCCCCGCCTGCACGTGCCCTCTCCATACGCCCATACACCCTTATTACCAGGCTGTCAGGATGCCTTCCCCTCATGCCAGAATTCACGTGCTGCCTCCGTCGCCTCTTTTCCTCCCCACTTTCCATGCTCCTTCCCTCCATCTCATGGTCTCCTCATCCCATCTACTATTCTTTTGTTTCTCCCACTTTTTTAATGTCTTGCTGTCTATGTGCAATCCTCTGTGCCAACCCTGCCCATGTCAGAAAGTGGGAGGGTCAGTGTTACTCATCCAGACCCCTCCCGCCTTAAGGTGCTTTAGAGCGTGACTTTCTCTCTCTCTCTGATACATACTGTCAAAAACCATGCCTATGCCTATGATAGAATATAATATTTTATTTGACAAATCTGTGTTTTTTGCATAACCTTTTCTGGTTCAGTAGGTTAATCAGTGCAATAATGAAGAGAGAATTTTAAGAAATTAAGAAGTTATCAAGCAAAAATCCAGTAGGTGAGCAACAAATTAAGTCAACATGTTTTCACCAGGATCGCTGGATTCATTTGGATTCTCACTAAAATATCTGAATAAGCAATATTAAAGTGAATTAAAATGAGTGATTATTAGTCATTGTAAACAAAGAATAGCACAGCACACAGTGCACCACAACGAAATGTGACCTCTGCATTTGACCCATCCGTAAAGGAGCAGCGGGCAGCTGATGTGCACCACCTGGGGGCAGTGCCTGGGGATGGTACCTTAGTCCTGAGTACCTCAGTGGTACTTTTACCTGTCTGGATCTTGAACCATAGACCCTCAGGTCTTGGGACTAACTCCCTAACCACTACTCTAAGAACTGCTCCTTGTTCAGTGGCCTGGTAATAAGAATTTTGGTATATATACAGTATTTTGTTTTATGCTTATTTACAGTAATTTACATGATGCCAGAGATCTAAATACCTGCCTTCCAGTAAATAAATTATGCACACAAATTAACACCAGTCCCACTCATTAAAGGCACAGATATGTAGATGCACAACAAATTTAATTCTGATGTGCTCATTGGAATTTTCAACCTTCATCTTCATAAAGGTACATGACATACAGTATATGGCATGAAAATTCAAATCTAATCTAATCCTTCTGTCTACCCACATAGTTCCTTCCTGCTGCGTGCTGTGGTCAGACCAGAAAGGATGAGATTAAAACCAGAATATTAAAACCATTCTATTTTTAAACATACATTCACATCGCATCTGACTTGGTTAAGATACTTAGTGTAACATTCTGCCAACATGGAACTGAGAATTGTCAAACAACCATGTCAGAATACAGATACAACTCACAGTTTCCTCCAACTTGTAAATGCTGCCCATATCTTCCTCCATATCCAAGAAATTTATCCAAAATTTCTATAATTACAAAACCACCAAACAAGCGGAAGTTGGTAGCGTTGTAAAGTTTTATTTTGCCTATTTCATTGTTTGTGTTAAGAACCTCAATTTAAATAGCACAGTATAAGAAGTGCTGCCAATCAAATACAAGTATGTTTGCCATATTAGTTATTATTCTTCTTCTTCCCAAATTACATTTATCCTGCTTTTTTGGGTAATCTTTAGGGAAGGTCCTCATCAGCATTTTGTTGTGACATAGCTGGCTGTGTGCTGGAAAAAAATCGCTGGCATCGGGTAAAGCAGCAGTGAGGATATCACCATGACCAAACTGCTAATTCCAGCCGTTGTATTCTCCCTCTGCAATTAGAGGTGATCGCCCAAGCGCTTACCACCATCAATGCCGGTTGTTAGTGGTTACCTGTTGTTATGGTTACAGTTCCCCTCAGCTGCTACCGAAGACGACCTGAAGCACCCAAGAGCTCAGCATCAGCACAGAAATACAACACTACTGCCAGGGCCTTTTCCCATTGCTCCTCATCCGAAGCACATGCACATGGGCAAACACACACCATTTTATGCTTGCGCCCAGAAAGTTATATACAGATATACACACAAATTTAGGACTATCCTGGAATCCCTCTGCAGAAATGCATGTAGCAAGCACACACCTATACAGATGCAGACACTTGCAAAGACACTCTTTTGACTCTTAATTTCCCAAATAAATGCTGAAAGCTTTTTGACTTTCAGGGCCAACACCGCACACAATACCAACTGCATCCTATGTCCAGAATTGAGCTTACCTTTGTTCAGATCTGGTCCTCTTCATAAAACAATGGCACTAATTAATGTTGATGTGGATCTTCATTAAATTCTCACATCTGTTTGTTTCTGCATCTGGGTTTGTGTTAATTAGACAGCCACTCCCTCAAAAGTGTATTTTTCTGCAGTCAGGTTTGTCTACAGAAAAAGAGCTGTGAAATATATTTTATGTTGGTATTTGTATGTCGTGTTAATGTGACCATAGTTTTATAATGCGCTAAAATATGCTATAGCCAGCGGGGAGTTGCGCACTGTTAGTGTGGTTTAGTATTCCTTCAGGTCTGAGGACAGTGCTTTCATCTTTGTAAGATTCACCCACCTCTTATCTAGATGAAGCTGGGCTCAAAAGATAAGAAAGGGATATATATAGAAATTCTCCTCCCTATATTTTCCCACTAATCCGGTGCAGCCTGAGAACTTTAACCTTTTAAATAGGTCACTCTTTTTTTCACTTTTAGGTAAAACTGATTTGTTGACAGTGCAATTGCTGGAGAGGTAAAGGCTTGCATGCCATCATTTTCTTCACCACATCCTTTTCCCCTCCATGGTCATGTTTCAGTGAAATGCAAGCCCTCCGTCACGCTCTTGGAAGCAAGCATAAGAAACATATGAGGTCCTTCGTTAGGCCTTGCCTTGCTTCACTGGGCCATGTCACATGTGGAGCAGCTCTGGTTTCGGCTGAGAATTGCAGTCAATTGCGTTTGGATTTTTAAACAGTTTTAAAATTCAATAAGATATTTTGACACACACTGAATGAATTGTATTTTAGTTTGAAGACATGTCTATATATTTTATTTTCATAGCATGTTGTGCTCTTTGAGCTGTATTTTCACTGAATAAAATATTTTATATTTGGTTTTTTAATCTTCTAAATGACATAATTTGTACTCATTCATGTATCCTTATGCATCTGTGAGAGAAAAACTTTGAGGACAAAAGCAGAGGGTGATAACAATTCTAGAGCTTTGATGACTCAACATTTAGATGTCAAAATATACATGATTTAAATATTTTGATGCCTTGTGTGTTCATTCTGTTAAGAAAGCAGATGTTGACATACTATTAATAACGTTTGCTTATTTCTGAAGACTAATTCTGACAGGTGAACACATAACATCTGCCACTGAGGACTAAGGAAAACATACACTGGAGTTTATATTAGAGCCCAAGATGTGTATGTGTGTGTGCACATGCTCATTACATAAGAACTAAAGGGAAAGGTGTCTAACAATTTAGGAGCTCAGGAGTGTGTAATGGAGTTGTAACAGATGGACACAGATGCCTATTGTGGCCAAAGTTCTGCAGAGAATAGTGACAGTCATCCCCTGATGGGATATATGTTATGTCAGTCTTACATTATTTTCAAAGTGGAAAGTGAGTAATTATTTGTCATTGTGAACACACCACAGCACAGCACAGAGTGCACCGCAATGAAATGTGACCTCTGCATTTGACCCATTCCTGAAGGAGCAGTGCGCCAACTAAACCCCCAGTATAAACTTAACAACAGACCCAATATTAGATATTTTATATTTTAGGGTTTTAAATAATTATTTTTTTATATGATAATGTGTACTAATTGTAATTTAGTTCTTGCTTGTAAGACATCAAAATCATTACTTAGCAAAGTCAAGAAATCATGAAAAGTGATAATATTTTTTGACATTCTGTTTGCTAACAGTATCCAGGTCATTTTAGACTGATCAAATGTTTAATTATTTATTCTGAAAACTATTTTTATAGCTGGCTAAATGATAACAAAACATTCTTTCTTGCAAACCATTTATTTCAAACTTTTCAACAGTAAAGGTTGTCCCCATGTATCAAAAATGCTTACGTTTAGTAACTGTTATAAGCATGTTCTTATGCATCCATTCATCTATTTGATCACATGTTGTCTGTGCTCTGGCCTTTTAATGAGAATTGTACTTCCTCCAGTCTGGCTCTGCTACATGGCTTCCCCCGAAGCTCCATCCCACAATGCACTAATTCTCAGCAAAGATTACAGGCTCACTCCGTCCATGCAGAACCATCCACTCCCTCCAACTGCCCCACTCACCCATCCTATCCACCTCTTTGTCTTTCTCTCTCTATACTTTTCACTATCACTACATGACTTTCTTCTTATGGGATCCATCTTCTCATACATTCTCATTCCTTCTCCATGATCTTCTCACTCACCATGCCATTCATGCCATCACAGACAGTCATCAGCCTGGATTTTCGGCAGTAGTCCCTCTCTCTCTCTCTCTCTCTCTCTCTCTCTCAATCTGTCTCACACACAGTATTCTGCAAGTGATAAAGTTAAGTAAGGCAGTGGAAAATGTTGAAGGTCATGAAAAATCTGCAGGCACTGATTGTGTAACATAATTCTTTTTTAACATCATTAACAGTTGTTAAAATCAGCAGTTGTAGTTGTTAAAACTAACGAATGTCCACATATCTGACATATTTGCAAACACAATAGTGGCCTTGAATAATAGAAGTGCAACTTTATCAGATGGCTTGGAGAATGGTTCTTATCATGTGATTCATGAGTCTTAGCCATTTACATTTTCCTGATTCAGTGTTCTCTAGAGAAATAGACCAACTTAGAGGTGTTGTTGCTATGGCTGTGGTGTTCAGTCCTATGGGAGAGGGATGACAGGCACACAAATCATGTGATCACTGTACACTGTGTGGACAAAAAGATAAGTCATTTTCTGGGCATTAACACTCTTACTATCATACCTTGTTAAATTTGCTCAAAATTGAGGCAAGTTGAACATGCAACGTTATTTAGACAGCCTGGTTAAAAAAGGTCATTGTTTCATATTTACAACAAGTCTTTAAATCTCAGAATAGAGCACACACACATTAACTGATTATGACAACCTCAAACTGAACATCTATTTTTCTAGCACATCCATGTTCAGTTGCATTACGAAGTGCGTCACCAAGACAGAGAGCGAGAGAGGGATGGAACACACACACACACACACGCATCGAGAGAGAGAGAGAGAGAGAGAGAGAGATGGGACACACACAGAGACACATGCACACACACACATTTGGTGATGCAACTTAACCCCAGGCAAAACATGTTCACCCATCCATGAATGTTCTGTATGCTGTCTTAGTATATGTACTACAAATTCTAATAAGTGGGGGGATGAAAAGCAACAAAAATCACTGTCAGCCTCACACTCATATATACAGTACATTGGCTTGCAAAAATATTTCAAGCATCCGTAGATGTTTTGTATGATAACCTGTAACACATTGTGTATGACATATTCTATGGCGTGCCCATAAATGTACATGTATACATATAGTACACATATATTTCAAATACATTTAATATTTAAAGTCGTATTTTGGATATTATTTAGTGTATTTAATAATTGAAATAATATCTGAATGAGCTTAAAATCTACATTTCACAGGTAAGTCGTTTCGTTTGTGAAGAGGAGAGACAACCCCTCTTCCATCCCTCCCTCCCTCCCTCCCTCCCTCTCTCTCTCTCTCTCTCTCTCTCTCACTCACTCCCCGAGTTGGGAGCATCGCCACTGTAAAACGTGTCCAGAGGATTCCCTGTCAGCGCCGGAATACGGATTGATTTTGACGACAGGAGTAATCTTTCCTTTTCTTTCCGCGTCTTCCCTCAGTTCTTTCTGTTCTTATTTACTTTATATAGTCGCTATACGGGTTTGGAGAAATAGGAGAGGAAGCGCTTTGGATTTTTCACCCACTTTCCCTGGTTGACTGGAGAAAGCGACGCGCCGCACGGCGAGGGATTTCCGCTCCGACTCCACAGGTCTCCGCTTGATGAATTTTTAATGGCTCCGAAATGGAGATAGCCTTGGTGAGTTTCGAGAACGGCGGCGCGAAAGGAAGCGCGGGCAATGCCGGAGATGCGCGCCAGGCGTCCTTCGTCCACACGGGGCCGAGTGAGGAACACTACAGCAAAGAGCTGAACACGCCGAGTTCGTGGAAGATGAACGACATGAACAACACTTTCAGCTGCAGCGAAAACGCCATGGACGCCCTGCTGCGCGCCGACCACAGTCCGCACCTCTTTGACGAGGACCTGCTGGATATGGACGTGGACAACGAGAGCAACGAACGAGTTCTCATCAACATCGCTGGCCTGAGATATGAAACCCAGCTGGGAACCCTTAACCAGTTTCCTGATACTTTGCTCGGAGACCCAGACAAAAGAATCAAGTATTTTGACCCTCTCAGGAATGAGTACTTCTTTGACCGCAACAGACCAAGTTTTGATGGGATCCTTTATTTTTATCAGTCAGGAGGCAAAATTCGGAGGCCTGTCAATGTGTCCATTGATGTCTTTGCTGACGAGATCCGGTTTTATCAACTGGGCGAGGAGGCGATGGAGCGGTTCAGGGAGGATGAGGGCTTCATCAAGGAGGAGGAAAAGCCCTTGCCCCAGAACGAGTTCCAGAAGCAGGTCTGGCTCATCTTTGAATACCCAGAAAGTTCCAGTCCTGCTCGGGGCATTGCCATAGTCTCCGTCATCGTCATTACTATATCGATTATCACTTTCTGCTTGGAGACCTTGCCCGAGTTCCGTGACGAGCGGGAGCTGCCGGTGACGAGTCGGGCAGACAATAGCACCCAAACCCGTCCGTCCCTCACCTTCTCTGACCCCTTTTTTATCATTGAAACAACATGTGTGATATGGTTCACTTTTGAACTGTTTGTCAGGTTCTTCGCCTGCCCCAGCAAGTCGGAATTCAGCAAAACTATCATGAACATTATAGACATAATGTCCATTATGCCTTACTTCATCACAGTGGGCACTGAGCTGGCGGAGCAACAGGGTACTGAGCACAACAATGGACAGCAACAGGCCATGTCATTGGCAATCCTCAGAGTCATCAGACTGGTCAGAGTTTTCAGAATATTCAAACTTTCCAGACACTCCAAGGGCCTGCAAATCTTGGGCCAGACTCTAAAGGCCAGTATGCGGGAACTGGGCCTCTTGATCTTCTTCCTTTTCATTGGAGTCATCTTGTTCTCCAGCGCTGTGTTCTTTGCTGAGGCAGATGAGCCAGAGTCCCATTTCTCCAGCATCCCAGATGCTTTCTGGTGGGCTGTGGTCACAATGACGACAGTGGGATATGGAGACATGAGGCCAGTAACAGTGGGGGGCAAGATTGTTGGTTCTCTGTGCGCCATCGCTGGAGTACTGACCATTGCATTGCCGGTGCCCGTCATTGTGTCCAACTTCAACTACTTCTACCACCGAGAGACTGATCAGGATCAGGCTTCGCTCAAAGATGAGCCCAGTGGCGATCAGGAGACCCCATGCAATGAGCTGAAACGCAGTCGGAGCAAATCTTCTCTGAAATCCACGACAGACGTGGAGAATAATGACGGAGTCAATGCATCTGTAGAGAAGGCAAACATTAAGGCGAATAGCAGCGTAGACATCAAGCGCTCCCTTTACGCATTTTGCCTAGACACAAGAGAAACTGACCTGTAGTGGTCAAGTCACCACTTTTTACTGTGACCCCTGCTGAAAAGACCAGTATAGATCAGCATGGACTTTTAAGCTGGTTTGCAAGCTGGTTATTGCTGTTTTGATGCTGGTCAAGGTGGTATGACGGTGTCAAAACACTGATTAAGATGTTTTGCAGAGGTGGTTCAAAATTTTAAGCTGGTTCTAAGTACAATTTGTTGTCTGGGGACCAAATTACGTTAGTGGTCAGCTAATACCAGCTTGCTGAACCAGGCTGTTTTTTCAGCAGGGTACTCATGTGAGATTTTATATTGTGAGTAGATCTGTAAAAAAAAAAAAAAAAGAGAGAGCGAGAGATAAAGTGCATCTGAGCAAAGGAATCCTTGCACAACAAATGATTGACAGAAAGTCCCAGGTTTTAAATAAAAGAATAATCCCTTTCTTATTAACAGTTACATTAGACATGAGTTTAGACATAAAAGGATCTTGCATTATATTCTTTATTTATTAATAGCTTAAACATTATGATTATTAAAGCACAATTTTATAGCGGCAGGTGGTAGTGAAATTAACTTGAAAAAAAAGAAAACAGTGCTTGTGCGCACCACAGACACGTCGGCCTTAACTGAGCTGAATTCGGCTCTTGTAAATAGCTCTCCCACAAATACATCTTCATAAAGCCAAAATTTATTTTCTTAAATGTACCGTCTTTGTCAGTCTCATGTTTACTGCTAATACTTGTACTGCTAGTCCTTGTATCAAATGAACCAGAGTAATATGTACATATTTCCATAATCGTATCAATTGGTGTTCTCTAGTTGCATCCAAAGCACACTTTGTATGTTCATTGACAATTTGGTTAATGTGAGATTTTTAGCTGAAAATCCCTTAGAAAAATAAATTCAAATATAAGGTATATTTTTCATTTAAAATATAAATATTTTAGTGTGAAAATCTCAGAGGCACTTAAAGTGAGGAGACTAGGGGAATGTTTTTTCCCTGCTGCTGAATTTGTGAGAATAAGACATCATTTCTGACCTGGAAATTAAACTTGGGACAGTGACGGGACTTGAGAATGAGGATTTGGAACTGATGGTGCACAAAGGGGAGCCCACTACAGTGCTCAAAGGTGATCCTTCCACTTCTTCAAGAGGACCATCTGTATCTCACATAGATCAAAGGTCAGTGGCATTCAGTGCTGGTGCATAATTTAAAAAAACGTTAATGTTTGTGAAATTCAGTGTTTGGGTGGGGAATAGTCAACCCCTGTGTAAAAGGTCAACTTCTTAAGGTGAATTTGTGAAGCAGTTTTATATAACTTTTAAAAGCAAGTACTATATTTTTGTGGAATATATGATTGCTCACATCAATTCAGTGAAAGAATATTTTTGTGTGAGACGTGGTGGAGCTGTTCATTCAGCACCACACAGAGTTTCTTCAGAATGATATCACAAAAGAATGGTTCTTTGAAGAACTGTAAAAATCAATCACAAAAAATCCAGCTGTAACAACAGTCAACTCAAACAATGGTTAAAACTAATTTATTGATCGTTCTTATAACCATTTACCCTAGAAATCAAACATTTAGGAAACTGCAAAATAATAATGTAGGAGAGAAAAGGTCTTAAAGTCCTTAAGGGCCTTTTAAGTTGTCCTTATATGTATGTGCCTTATATGTCTTCATGTATAAACATATAACTGCGATAGGTTTTATGAAGCACAGTATTAAAACATATATTTAAAAAAAGAAACAAGACAAACCCTTTAACCATTTTTCTCTTTTTGGATTCCTTGAGGAACAATATTTTGTCTGTTATAACACATATTAATATTAGATAACAAATAACAAGTTATAACACCATTTTTAACATACAGATTTTAACCCTTACATTGATTTCGACAAATATTGTAATGTGTTTTGCATATTACTTAATCTCGTATAACATAACTGGTGTGAACTAAATGAGGGGAAAGTTGCATGTACATATGAGATGTTACAGGCATTTGCATTTGTGTTCTAGCATCTAGCATTAAGATCAGCTTGGTTTATGTTTGTTCATGTCTGTTGACATCACCAGAAAATATATTGATTTATTTTTTGTTTTGTTTCCATTTCCAACCACTGCATTGTAGTATTTTAGATTTTTGGTCTTACCACAAGGTAAAGCAAATTCTTGTTTTCTGGTGGGATCTAAGCAGTTTAGATAATTAAAACCTCTATGTTTATTAGTGTACACATTCTTTATGGATTCATCTTGATCATCCATAAAAAAGGAGACACAATGCAAGTAAACACCAAACCCCTAGATCTGTATGCTCATTTATACTGAATTGTTGATTTGGGGAAACCCAGTGCTTGGTCAGAATATCTGGAAGAGCAAAATACTATAAATACCACTTACGTCTAGAGGCATATCCAGACCTTTTGTTAGTTATTCTATTGTGTTATTTATGCATGATCTACAATACAAAATTAATGAGTGGCCAGTAGTCTCATTATTTATAGTGATATGATCATTTATATAGTTCACCTGATAATATAGATATACTTGAATTACCGCTGCATTTTCTGCATTTTGACCCAACAGTCATTGTGTCAATTCAAATCCCGTGTGCTGGCATGGTGCAATTGCTTATTGACTGCACTGTGGCTGGGATGTGAACGTCTGCCCTTGGTGGAGTTACCTTTGCACTGTTAAGTGGTGCTTTCACTGACAGCTTAAATCTCTCTTCATCTTTACATTAAATGCTGTCACTTTGTATTGGGATGCAGCAGATCCGAGAGTAGTGCTCTAAATGCAGGCCATTTGCAGTTGCTTTCCACAGCTGAGTCTCATGGGAAGCTTTGAAATGTGGAAATGCCTCGCTGAAGTGGGCAACACAGCAGCTGACACACTTCTGATAAAAGGCGGACTATATTTTTGTGTCTTGGCCTCAAAGGTGTAATGTTGAGAATTAACCAGTTGTGTGGAGGAAAGTGTGATTGTGTTAGCAAGAATTTGTGAGCAAATTACCAATACAGATCATATACTGCTATGATTATGAGAGCGTTCTGCTTGGTAAAAATGAATGCATTCAAGCTTATTTTTGAATAGATGCCTATTTTGTATTTTTTAAATGAAAGAAAAGACATAAGATCAGTACATGTTTGGAGTGACAACATTTTTTATGTTGTACAGTTTGTAAAAGCATGGGATTGATAGGTCAGAATGTAGAGACCTTATCTAAAAGAACAAAGTTCTATTTGGAGAGTATTGTCTTTCACTGGCATGGCTATGGGGGCCTCGTTCAGCTGTTGAGGTATACCCAAGTGCTTTGACTTTAGGGAATCAGGTGTCTCGTACATGGAATTGCATGGCCAGCAAAGCACATAGGACAGTTAGCAGTGTGGTTGGGGTTCAGAGATTGGTGACAGAGGTACAGTATCTGGGACAAATGCTAAAAGTTTCATATGCACAAGCAAATTTAGTATTCATATTCATAGTATTCAAATTTCAAACCAGACTACATCAAGATGAAAATATTTAAGTTCTGAGAGTTTAACAGTTTTAACCGTTATAAGTAACAGCACTGGTAATAGGTCAAGGGTGGTATATAAACACAAGGTATATAAAGTATATATTACATTACTACATTATCACAATTATAGAATTACCTAACTAAATAATTTTTACAATGTGAAAATTTATTTAAACCAAACCTCGAAAAGACAAAATGGGTAAGCTGGTGCAATGGAATGTAAATTATGAGCTCATCTTGTTTCCAGATCCATAATTAGTCTGCTAATGAGGCAAAACTGATTGGCAGGTTTGTCTGCTTTCTGTTGGTTCTGCAAACTGCTGTGATTAGAACCGTGACCACATGGTGCAATGCAAGGTCATATACCAGGGCAAGCCAACAGCATAAAGCGCTGGCACGAACTCTGTGGAATGGCTCACATATCCTCTGGCATTTTACACAGGGCAAAAGGACAGTCAGAAGTGGCTGCTGTTCGGTATAAAATTGCTTGCCATTATCTGATTTCTAAATTGTTCCTATATGTACAAAGAGGGGAGAGAAGAACTTCATTCAGAAGGCTAAGGCAAAACCTGCCAAATGTGAGAGATTTTACAGCGTCTAAGTGTTCTTGAAACAAAAAAGAGTATGTGTTTACGCCTCTGGGTAACAAAGCTTGACAGTTCTGTGGAAATGATGCTAACTTATATTGTACATATTAGCATACACATGGTAATCACTCACTCACTGTTTGGAAAAGTAAAGCACATATGACCGGAGAGAATAGCACTTAAAAATAACGGCACACTTCCTTCATTAGAGAAGGCGGACTTAGTTGAGGAGGAACACATCTGTTTCACACATCTGACCCAAAGCTGCCTCACGGCTCTTGCAGTAACAAACAGTGCAGCCTTTATTACTAACACAACTCCATGTGGAATATTTCTAGCCCACCACAAGAAATATTTAAATTTGACATTAATGAGTTTTGCTAGACCATAGCATCATGAGGGGGTGGGGGGGCAGCTGACAGCTTTTTAATGAATAGGGGAAAAGGTTCAATTCTGTCTGCAAAGCATGTTTTAACCTCATTAGGTATGTGAAAAATAGATATTGTATTAAAGCTGCAGTTGAAAACAAAGCTCTTAGTACATTACACATGGTCACTCAAACGTTTGATATTTGGAAGGGTTTTAGATTTTTTATATCTGCCCACCCTATGTCTGGATGGAGCATTTTTCTGCAGAAGTGTGAAACCTTGCACAGGATTGATCTCGCCTAGTCTTTCTTTAGTGGTGATGAGGACATGCAAAGTGGCCCATATGGCGGTTATTACATCAGGAAAACTGTCTGTTGCTAATCAGCTGCCAGGATGAGGCAGGAGGACAGCCAGAGCAGCAGTGATACAGGCTTGAGTGGTACCACAGAGTTTCAGAGCCAGTTTGTCTCTGTGCCAGTCTGTGCATGGCAGAATATTCTCCATTCTGTAAAAATTCTCCAGCACAGTTAGTTGTTTTTTCTCAGTCAACCTCTTTGTGTCTTCATGGTAAGAATTAGTAAAGGACTGGGTTTTCATTGATAAAAAGAGAATATCTGGTCTATATTTTCTTTCATGCCTAGAAGCACTAGGTCTTCATTTAAAAGAATGGACAAAACATTTAACAATCGGTATATGTTTTATGGGTAACCTTGGCAGACATGCTTGTAGGTCACTTAGAAATTTTTGCATTGGATTGGATTGTCACAACAAATGTAAAATTATTTGTTGGATTGAGAATTCTGATTTGATTTTCAAACAATTTATACAGCCATGAGGATAGATAGATAGATAGATAGATAGATAGATAGATAGATAGATAGATACAAATTAACAACTGAATGATAGACATGCAGTCTCCTCTTATCACAAAACATTTTTTACATTTTAAGTGCGCATCGCCAAAAATTGACCCGCCGACCCGCGGTGCAATCACCATCTTAAAGTAACGCTAATTATGTGCTCTGATTTCACTGCTGATTCCTGCAGTGTGAGCGTCTGATGATCCAAAACACGCCCACCTCGTCTGAATTCTAATGCCGATCGCATTATGCAATAACTCTCCATTACTCTCACCAGGAAAACTGTTCACCACGCTCAGAGACAGCCACTAATTAGGAGGACAGCTTTACAGCTCTGTAGTAGAGGTTATAGTATCATCCTCACAGAGCTGCAGGGCCATTTTCTTTTTTTGTTGCTTTTGTATACATCGTTTGATGTGCCAAGCTTGGGCCTCGGAAACAAATTAAACATCTGTGTGCTTTGAGGTGGAGGTTTCACTGACTGGGAAGAAGAGAACTGTGTTTTGTAATACAAAGAAAAAAGTTACATTGTTTCAGAAACACATACATATGGCAGCATATCCTAGATGAAAGTGGATACTCCTTGTGCTAAGCTTTGTGGCAGTGTTTGTCACCCTTCCAGTGCTCTTGTCCACCCAGTGCATCTATTTATAGAGCTGAAGTACCGTTTATGAACAAATCCAAATGCCAGTAGTTTTCTCAGTTTACGGCTTTTTCAACAGCTACTGCTAATGCTTAATTCTGCATTATATAATTGTCATCTCAAAAATGATTTTCCCTGCCTCTTCCCACAATTCTCCAGCATTTATTGATGCTGTCTTAAGAATATGTTCATCAATAGTGCTCCTCTCTCCTCCCGATCGACTCCTCACTTTTGCCTGAGCAGAAATGGCACGAAGTGTGACATCGCACTGCAGCTGACATGAGGTTAAATCTGGAGGTGTGTTTCCCACAATGCTGCATGCTTCATACACACTGTGCTGAAGTGTTGCCTCTAGTAAAGGCAGCATTTTCCACATTCATTTAGCTGTGTGAATATGGGGTCAGGGAAAGTTGCCCGGTTTAATAAAACACTACTAACACTGTGCCTACTAAACGGATAAATTATGCAGAAGTTGGAGTGGTTTATGTATTTTTTCATCTGTAATCCATTAGAATATATAAGCACATCACATTTTATTCCAAATAGATGGATCCATGCACATAGAGGTATTTCTGACCAGCTCACATCACTGTCCGTCTGTTACTAATAAAAATTCACTGATTTAAAGTCATTTTGTTGAAAGTAAAGCTCAGCTCTTTTCTCCTTTTTATTCTGTTCAGCTCTCTACATAATCCTGTTTTCCCAATCTCAGCTTCCAAGACACTAACAAAATTTCATCTCCAGCTCAAAATCAGACATTCATCTTAGCACCAAAGGGAAATAACAACAAGCCAGTTCATCTGCTGGAATTTGATAGTGAATACCACGTTAGGTTGAGACACAATGGTCATGCACATAGTGTGTTAAATTAATACTTAGAAATTCATGCAAGATGATGTTTGATCAAAAATGACAGCATAGTGTTGGCTGAGTTAAATGCGCAGTGGTCAGTTTTCATATTTTTCATATTTTTTGTCTGGCTAAAAGCAGCACAGTCCAATCTTGGTTTTTAAGACTGTTTATGGCAGCTTGATAGTTTGGTGATGTTCAAGCTGGTCAAACATTCAAAATCACTCTCTTGGTCTGCCATGATAGTCAATGTAGGCATATATTTTTTTAAAGATTAAAATAGGCAGCAGCAGCAACAGTGTGATTTGCTGGTAAATTTATTTTGTGTTGCTTCACGTTGATATTTTGTGATCGTTTAAGCTTCTAGTATTGATCTCACCCACAGAGTTCAAGTTGCATTGACTTTGTCTGTTATCCCTGCTTCACACAAAAATGTTTGAAGCACTGAGGAGACAATGTGAGGGTTTGTTACATAATCAGGCTTAATGTCTGCCTACAGCGGCATCTCCTACTGTCACTGTAGAAGGGAAGCTGGAATATGCATCTTAAATGTAAGAAAAAAAATGTAGTAAATATATATGTGGTGCTGACCTTCCTTTAATATAGTAAAATGAAATGGATTGGGCCTTTCTGGTTGGAACAGGGTTACAAAATAATAGATAAAATGTAATTGATGCAATTTTGCATTTATATCATATTCTTTGAGTGTAAAATATTCAAGAAAACCTGACTTTTTAAATTGAAAATTATAATCTTTATGCGATCTATGTCAAGTCATGTGCATGGATCATTTTGACATTTGAGTCCAGTGTTCATTTAAATTCACTTCAGTTTTATTTGTTCAGAGAAGAAATAAATAATTTAATACTCTGTACGTTTGCACGTAACTAAGACAAACATTTGGTAAATATAGGAGTGAAAATTGCAAAGTTATGAGCAAAGGTACGCTCAAAGAATATGATATAAATGCAAAATTGCATAAAGTAAATTTTGTCTATTGTTTTGTGACCATGATCACAACTCGCTTTTGTAAACCTCATATGCAAAGAATATGTTGAAATTTAGTGGCTGGTTTTGATTTTGTTATCAAATGTTAATTATACCTGTTCCGAAGTTTTATGTCTTATTAATATATGTAACGGTATTAATATTCATAACATTAATGAAATGAAAGGGCCACATTCATATTATATATTTATATTTTTATGATATTATATAAGATCCCAAAAGTTCTAAACACTAAAACACGTTGACTCCATTGTAAAGCTACACCTATACCTAGGCTATAACAAAGTAAACATTTCCTTTGTTCCTCACAATCTTTCTTTTTTACTTGCCACTTTTACTTGCATCCTGATTGTATTCCTGGCTATTTTAAAACTGCTATTTCTCCCTGTTTCACATTTTGCATCTTGTCATGAACCTAAAAATATTTGTGTTCTCATGTAACATGAGATTATTGGGATGGAAGAGCTGTAAATAGTACCAGAACTCACAACCAGTATATGCAATTCTTTCACATTGTTTCAAAATGACCAGTCCAGACGTGATGAGTGAGTTCATGACAAATGTTGAAAAGAACGTGAGACAGACAGCTCGTTAGCAAATGACGTCAATGTCAGCACGACTGCAGAAGGCAAGAATGTTCCCTTTCCATGGTGCTTAGAGTTTGTGCCTGTCACACATACACACACACTCTGATGACAGCCTGTTTGCTCTGTAGCTAATGTTTCAGTACTAATACTGGATTCTTTCAATTCAGACATGATGGACTGCATCTTTGCAGAGGAAAGCGTGAGTTTATGAAAGTTCTATTTTGGACGGTTGGTTTGACAGGTGGAATGACACTTATACATGGACAGCACTGTCTTGGCAACTGGATAAAGAGAATTCTCACACACATGGACACACTCACACATAAACACACGCACACAGCTACAAAAAACAGGTTCTCTCTCCTGCTGTCCTGAACACGTGGCCAGGTTCACACTTACACTCTCTCTCTCTCTCTCTCTCTCTCTCTCTCTCTCTCTCTGTCTTGTTATTCTACACTCTCTCTATCACACTCTCACACATCCACAAAACTCATTTCACTCCTGTTCTGTTCCTTCAGACACACACACACACAACAGCACATACACACACAGGTTGTGTGTCTCTCTCTCTATCTCTCCTTCATGTGTCCTGGGCGCTGTGGTAATGTTTATCCCTATAGCATGCAATTGTGTGGACAAGGATGCTGTGAGACAGGGCAGTGAGGAGGAAGAGAGAGAGAGAGAGAGAGAGAGAGGAAGCCAGTAAAGCTGAGATTGAACAGCCACATGTTGCTGGAGGCATGGCCTCTCTTAGTTCTTGAGTCACGCTTCACCATCTCCATCCGCAGAGCGACAACCTGCACCCCCATCCCCAAAAATCCCTCTCTGTGTACTGGTCCGAAACTAAACCCAGGCAAATGCTGTTCTGCACCAAAACCAGACATTTTCTCCATCACTGTCCAGGCATCTCTAGCAGACAGGGAAAAGACTTGTTTTATAATTAACTATATAAATATACAGTAATAGCATTTAACATTATTTTTCAGTGCTATTATTATTAAATGTTTATCAAATTATCAAATGTTAATTATACCTGTTCCTAAGTTTTATGTCTTATTAATATATGTAACGGTATTAATATTCATAACATTAATGAAATGAAAGGGCCACATTTATATTATATATTTATATTTTTATGATATTATATAAGATCCCAAAAGTTCTAAACACTAAAACACGTTGACTCCATTGTAAAGCTACACCTATACCTAGGCTATAACAAAGTAAACATTTCCTTTGTTCCTCACAATCTTTCTTTTTTACTTGCCACTTTTACTTGCATCCTGATTGTATTCCTGGCTATTTTAAAACTGCTATTTCTCCCTGTTTCACATTTTGCATCTTGTCATGAACCTAAAAATATTTGTGTTCTCATGTAACATGAGATTATTGGGATGGAAGAGAGACAAAAATTCAATAGGTATTAAGGTCACATAAACAAGAGATTAAGTTATGTGTGTGAGATTTAGGTTACCGCCTGTGAAACAAAAAGTCACGCTTTTGTCTGCCGTCTGTAGCATGCGACAATGGCAGCTGCGCAGTGGCTCTATAAAGAGGGCAGCTGTTAATTCTGCAGTGATACAACTTCTGAAAAGGATATACTGTAATAACTGAAAAACAATGCTTTCACCTTCACTGTTGTTTACATACTATCAAATTTATTGTCTCATGGTAGACAACTCATTTTTATGAAGGTTCTATATTCCACAATCTCTTTGTCTATGAACTGAATATTTGACTACTAGACCATCACCAAACCCCTTTCATTGAGTGAGTGATTATTTTGTCATTGTGAACACAGCACAGTGCACCACAACGAAATGTGACCTCGACATTTGACCCATCCATGAATGAGCAGTAGGCAGCTGACATGGGCAGCGCCTGGGGACGGTACCTCGCTGATGAGTACCTTAATGATATCTTTACCCGTCCTGGGATTCGAACCAGCGACCTTCCAATCACGGGGCGAGCGTCCCAACCGTCACACTCTCACCTGCCAATTTGTTATTTTGTGGAAAATAAATGACTGTTACAGTTGCAACATGCATGTGGTCTGTTAGATTCATGTTAAGGACTAACAAACTTTTGTTTCTACAATATTTCATATCTGTATAATCTGGATAAACAATAATCATCTCTGTTTGCATAAAACTATTTGGACAAATTTGCTTAATAATCCAAATGTCACAATTTGTAGGAAATGTTAGTGTGCCATTATTTAATTAATAATGTTTTGTGCATCTAAAGCTTAAAAAAATCAATAAATAATTATATGTGCATAAAATGTATCTTTACTGAATTAAGAAAGAGTGAGTTACATATTCTTAGAAACAGGGTTCACTGAATGCCAGCTGCTGTCCATTTGACCTTCTGCGGTAGCCTTAACTGCACCTTGTCAGGGATAATAATTCAGTATGTCATATTTATTATCAGTCAGCACATGTACTTCATTAAGTAAGGTATTAATATTCATAACATTTTAGTTTTTTCATGCTTTGTTTATCAAATGCTATAATTGATGATTTTGGAATGTTAATGGTAGTCAACAAAAATTGGGTGAAGATATTTAACCTTTTCTGACCTCTGGAATTTTGGCAGCTTCTTTTCCCAGCTAAGTGCATCTACATACTAAGAATCATTCTCTTTGACACCCACAGTAGGAGGACTGAATGCTGTGAATCTCTCTGAATGTGTTGCCTTGACATTTTACTTGCTGCCCTGTTCACTCTAATCTCCTGTCTACAGATATGTTCTGCACGAGATTTACAAGCACCGTTGCTTAAATGGTCAGTCTATAATAAAGGCAAGGGCACTTACTGCATGTATACTGATATTGGAAACAACTGTTTGTCCATGCTAATAATAGTAGTTCATGTTAACAATTAAAATAATAATTTTAACTTATTACTGCTTACACAAAGGTCAAAGCTGGGGTCGGTTGTCTCTGAAAGATCATACAACCAGTTACCTATGATATCAGGTGTTGTTTGTGCTTTGGAACACTTAGGTGGCTCAGCTCCACGAAGGATCATGGCTTTCATCAAGCCACGTTTGATAGATGCACCTTCTTTATTTCTCCTGAACACACTCTCTGAGAACATGCACCTAACACTCCCAGAGGGTGCGTTGCCCGCAAACGGATTATGGAGACGTCGTTCCGTGCTAGTCACCCTCTTAGTCACCGACAACCTTTTCGCTGATGACGGCGTTTGAAATTCAAATCTACGCGTGCATGCCTAGGGCCAGACAGCCGAGTAGCGCAGACTCACAGAGGGGCAGAGGCACTGGAGAAAATGGTGAAAGAGAGCTCTATTGTGCAACTATAAAACTGGATTTATGAAGCTAATTGTAGATCAGATCTGATCAGATGTGGGATTACAAAAGCTAACTCTTTTATCTAGGAAAAAAACAGTTGTCATTGGAGATTCGTATATGCAAAAGCCCTAGATATTGATCAGATATACATAAAATATTCCAACAAATATTCCAAGCTCTTGCAGAGGAAGGTTATTTATGTTTGTCAGCATTAAGCAGAGTGTAAAACAAGTTATAATATAACATTACTAACGGAATACAGAAAACATGAGTGGATTTGTATTGCACATTAACTTGATATTATAATATTAATGTGTTTTTTAAAATATATTTAACTAATCAGCTACTAAAAACGTTCACGTTTTGAAAATATGACAAAGTTGTAACATATATTATGTCTATTCCACAGTAAAAAGACGCAAAAAATTTAACTGCACATCTTTTGACCAGACCTGACCCAGAGCATTGAGTCAGGCTGGTGAGACTTCACTGAAGGTCAGGGACACTCAGGGCGCTGCTAAATAAAACCTAGGGATGGACTGAAAGAATAGCAGTAAAGAGAGAAGTGAACAAAGCATTATCTAAGCAGACATATTGCCAAGTGGTCAGACACATAGTCCATCTCCCTGCATGTTGCGTCATGAAAGGCTTTTGTGCCTCTTAAGAGGCCATTTCCCCTGTGTTAGCTGTGGGACGTGCCTCAGAACACACATTTTGCTTACATGAACAACATCAATGCTGCTGCCATGGCATAAGATTGTACATTAGCCTCCATTCTTTATCATGAGTTACTTGACTGATAATTACAAAAATTACATGTTTTATTGCTACGTAACATAGTATTTACTGCAGTTTTTGCATCTGATTGATAGTAGTATAACCCCATATTGTTTAAGAAGATGATAAAATAGAATTCTAATCATGTTTGATCTGTAAAGTCAAAGCTGGGTATAGTAGAATGTGCAGTGTGTGTATATCAAGCCAGAGGCATGTGTTATTGGCCTTGGTGGATAAGTTGGTTGCGGTTAGTAGCATAACAGTTAGGGAGTTACTCCGTGATCAGAAGGTCGCCGGACCGATAAAGGTACCACTGAGATACTCATGGGCAAGGTACCATCCTCAGGCAAAGCTGCCCAGGTCAGCTGCACGTCAGCTGCCCACTGCTCCTTCACGGATGAGTCAAATGAAGAAGTCACATTTCATTGTGGTGTCGTGTGCTTTGCTGTGTTCACAATGACAAATAATCACTCACTCACTTAGGAGACACTTAAATATTTGTATTTCTGTGTAAAGCCGGATGGAAATTATGTCTTCATTGTCACATAGTAGCAATATGAAATGTGCTTAGGTCATACTATGAGAGACAGGCCTACACTGACCTGGGGGAAAGAGAAAATTAAAAAGGGAAACGCATAAATACCTAGATTTTGTTTTTAATTGTAAGGGTGTGAGCGTTGAGTAAGACACAGTGAGATTAACTGAATTATGGTTGAATTATGAGCTCATCACTTCAACCAAAGGTCAAATCAGAATCTAAAGATCTTTAGCCATTTATAGTCACCAAATTAATGCCAGAGATATCATCTATACCAGGTGATTTCTTAATGAACAGTTTGCCATGCTGTCCTGAAGAAAGAACAATAAAACTCAGCAGGATGAACAGTCCACAACGTGATAAATGGCAAACAGGCAATGACACTGTCTCACAGGGAGAAACTGTGCTGAGAGTCCACCCACGTCTAAACCACAAGTCACTCTCCACATCAGTCAGCCACTCAGACTCTTCAGCAGAGAGATAAACCAGCGAGCAATGCACAAAGTCACGAATCAACACACATGTACCCACAATGTAGAGCTGCTAAACCATTAACACTGTAACATGATGGAGATCTCACAAAATTTGTAGTGCATGATTACAGACAATGTAATCAGACAGTGATGCATTAGATCTCGTACTCACACTTTATTCTGCACAAAACTACAATTTACTATTACAAATAGCTTTTATGTTTTTCAGGTCATAACATGATTTTTGGTACAAAGAATTAAAATGTATTGATAAATCTAGTCACTTTGTTTTGGGGAACTTTATTTCTTTAGGATTTATTTAGGAATAACATTGCATATATAACATGGAATAATACATGAATATCCATAGTTTCATTCCCACTCAATAAAAGGTGATAGAATATGATGCAATAAATTAGATTCTAATTGTGGTTAAATTTGCACTACGACAAAACATCGACATCATTATCCATCAAGGCGTTACCTGTCTCCGAATACACCATGCACCTTTTTCTAATAAGTCACACTTTATTTTTATTTGAGGAGTGGGTGTTTGGGTGCTATTTTTACCCCAGACTGCAGCAATCCAGTTGTAAATATTATGTTTAACCATAATGTAAGAGGTAGACATGTTTATTGTAACCCTTTAGGCCAAGCACTGCCATGTCAGGGCACGTTTGCTTCCATGTGCAGCACACATCACACGCATGACAGCACTGATTTAATTACTCTATACATAGCTACTCAGTGAATATATAGAATAAATCATATAAACCCACTACATGTCAGCATGACACAACCAGTTCATGAAAACAGCACTACAGCACACCCATGCCCACACCACGCAGGACATTTACGTGACAGGTTCTCCATCAGTTAAAACTAGGGCTGGGTATGTTAACGTGTTAACACATTATTAATCTGACATTTTAACGTTATCTCCAGCACAGATGTTTATTTGACTGAAGCCTAGTTTATATTGTGGCTTAAACTGTGTGGTATTTTGTAACAAATTTGTATTGATTATGTCTCCTGCATGACATAACCCAATAGATTTTGTCTGCATTCCAAACCTCGTAAGAGCAAAATTAAATAGGTTCTTAATTTACTGTTATTACAAATTGCGTTTAGACTAATTTTGAACAAAAGGACAGTCAACAAATCTGACTGGTCAAGTCATATCCTGTAATCACATTTCTGTATTCATGTCTGCCTGTCACCCCCATGCGTGAGGCTTTGATAACTCTGGTAAACACCCAGATGTCATGTATTGTGAGCGCCCTAGATTGATTTCTGCAGCCGACGGCTAAAGCTTGAACCTGTCTGTCTGACGGAGACATTAACAGGGATTAGTAGAGCAGGAATCTCCCCCCAACGCTCACGGCCTTATCGGTTCACCCCGAGCTGACAAGCATCTAACACACAGCTTCTGATTACAGTAAGGAACGTTCAGCTGTTGTTTCGATCTCTTATCATTCTCCTCCTCCTGTTCTTTGTGCATATCAGAAAGACACAGTGCTTGTATCTTTTTTTTCTTAGTAACTTCAACTATTACTCACCATTCCATGGTCTATTTGATTACTTATTGATATATAACATATCTTTGTTTTTCCATATATTTATATTTGTTCATGTTCCTGTATGCTCACTTACAGAGTGAGAGACAGCTGCAGTTTCATGAGCCTCCAACACTTAAACAATGGAGCACACACACATATACGACTGTCCCTCAAATTGTGAGTATGCTGCTTATTTAAATGTTGTTACAAACTGCAACGAAACCATGTTAAAATACAACACTATTCCCAGTTATATTACTAGAGAATGAGTTAATTAAGCTATAAGGCACCATTAAATGGTGATAGTTTTGTTACAGCATTCTGAAAGTTCAAGGTCATTTTTTTTCTTCTGGGTCTTATAGAGTAAGCTCTGCCCCTCAGTCTTCCAGAACATTTAACAGAAGCCTCTCAAGATATCTCAGTGAACTCAGACAGCCTTAAGACATTTTCCCCCCTCCATCTTCTCTTTAAGTCATATTCTTTACTTTTTTCAAGCTGCATATCATTGCCAAAAAAAACTCACAAATGCCAAAGGATAAAAAATGATGAGTCTCTGTGGATTAAGAGTGTCAGCTAAGCAGATAAATGCTCTAATGCAAAGCGCCGTGATCCCTGGGAGGTTCTTCAGGGAGGGACATCATGGGTCTCGCGGAGAAACGTGATAAACACATCCCATAATTCCTTTCCACCGACCTTGAAACCTCCCCAAGGGCACTCACACACTTGGCAACCCAAAAGGTGGAAACAGGCTCTTTAGCTTTATGACGCCTTCAACGCATTCAACTGTCAACACGTCTACTTTCAGAAGAGCGCTGTTCCTCTACCCACTTTACAAACTGTTCAAGGCATGTCACAGCAAAGTTCATGCTATCAGTTTAGTTCACTGACGCAGACTGCTTGTGTTGTAGGACTTGGCTATTGGCTAAGTGTGTGTACATCTGTGTGTAAACACAAGTGTGGGAACTAGAACTTGCAAACACCACAATTTATTTTCTTCACAGATTTCGTTTCTTCTAATCAAATTGGAAAAATCAGACACAAATGTTTAATATATACATTACATATACACACGCTAATGACAAAGAATTGTTGTGCTTAATTGAACCTGTCATTCATTCTTTCACCTTGTTTTAAGAAATGTCTACTAGTAACAGTTTGTTTTTATGAGGTAATATAAATAGCCAAATACAGTTTAGACGTAAGCGTATATACTTACATCCTTGAGTCAGGCAAACAGAGATTTACTGCACTTCGAGGTGGACTCCACCACAGCATCGGATATGTCGCATAAATCTGCCTTTAATCTGCTTTGCATCATTAAATGGACGTTACATTAATGCTGCAGATAGTCCTGAGGGAGGAAGTTGATGGAACGGCTAGAGCAGGCGAGCGTAGCCATTTCAATCTTAATATAGGCCCTAGATTACAGAGCTCATCTGCTGTCCGTGAGATGAAGTCGGTGGCGTGTGACGAGTTTGCCACATCAATCCAGATCACATTTAGTTTCACTATCTGGACTCCTCTCTCTTGTGTGCAGCTCTGATGACCCTGTACAAGAACATGGTCAAAGCGTGAACGGGAGAGACTGGGAACTATTGTCCAGCTCAGAAATCATACAGATGCTACACACACCTCAGGCAGGTTAATGTAAGGTGTAGACAACAGTAGATGAGAGTTCAGGCGGAGGTCTAAGGCCACCTAGTGGAGATTTGTCAAGTTGAACTACAGCAACATAATCACAACATAATCAAAGTTTTGTTCATCAAATGGTCCACACGTTTTAGGCTGTGGTTATAGACTAATGTAAGGAATGAAATGCTGCTCAAATAAACTGCAACCTTATGAGTTTTCACACAGTAAATAATATTATTTCACTTGATGTTTGATAAATTCAAAAATCAGTATAAGCCCATTTTATCAACTATTTAAATCTACATGATGAACAGAAAACATTTTAGATCAGTTAAAAAAGCAGTAGCAGCGAAGAAAGAAAACAACAGAAAAGTCAAACTCTTAACAGAAACATAACTATTACAGGACAACATTTTACTAACATGTAACAGTGAATGAACTAGAAGTGTGGAGAGTAGTTTCTAGATGGATTCATTCATCAACATCATTAAACTTTTACCATATATTTTGAGACTGTAGCACTCTGCTTCCAGATCAATTTCATCCATCCTCTAGCCTTTCATTAATGGCCAGTTTTGACAGACAATGCCCCTTTCCTTTTCACTAAAACTAACCTTGTTTGTTCCTAATGCATGGATTGCATCTCTGTTTCTCTGTCTTGTTGGGAAGGTTACTTTTAAAATGTATTCCACTACAGAATACAGAATGCATGCCCTAAAATGTCATTTCTAACATATTCCGTTAGATTACTCAATGTGAGTAACATATTCTGAATACTTTGGATTACTTCCACATTGTCTTGCTTTTTACAACTGTATGAATCTAGCAATCACACTCTTCATATTCCTCCCTCTACCTTCTTTTAATGTGAAGTGTTGTCACATTAAAATCTACATTAAAATCCTTGGTTGCGTGTTCTGAAGGCTTCTGGTAATGAATGGAATAAAGAGGATAAACATGTGAAACAGAAAAATACTGTCATGTAATCCATTATTTTAACAATGTAACTGTATTCTGATTACCATCTATTTAAACTGTAACTGTAACAGAATATAGTTACCCATAATTTATCATCTGAATTCGTAATGTCAGTATGTGTATTCCATTACTGCCCAACACTGGAAATTTTTAAGCTACTGCATCAATCAAAATACACACAAAATCCACAACAATTCATATCAGAATAATCCCAAAACTTCATACTCAGACCTAACACATGCATAGTTCTTGAGTGGATTTATATAGGTCACATCCATCTCCCAGTCTTTGTTCGCTCAAAAGGATGAAGGCCAGGGGTCTAGTGAGTGAATTCATCTTTGTGATTACATGAGCACTCAGGGTTAGTTGGGGATAATCAATGGTTATGCAACACTATGCAAAATCCCACTCCAACTTTACCGGGTTAAAGGTGACCAGCCGGAGGAAAATAAACCACATTTTGTTCTACATGTACATTCATGTCCAAATGGCAACGACTAGACTAGCGTGGCAGCCATGATACAGGTTTTGAGAGATTGCCAACCAAAGTGAAAAATAGTTTCAAGTCAACAATGGTACAGCAAAGGTGAAATTATGTGACATATTAATTAAGTTGAGAATGTAACTTTTTGTTGATTTCCATGTGCTAGTATTTTGGAGTGTAGATATTTATGGCATTGCTGATCACTCTCAATATAAGAATTATAATAATTTGCATAAAAACCCAGCTATACTGCTGTGTTGTTTTTTGACAAAATATCAACAGCAAAAAACAACTTTGACACTCTCCCTCTCCGTATGTTTATGTTTCTTCCTTTTCCCTCGGACCCTGCAGTGGGAGAATGTCAAAGTTGCTTTGTGTCAATATTTTGTGTCAATTATATTGTTATAATTGTGTGCCAGCATAGCAACATGACTACCACACCAGAAGTACTACTTTCTCCCTTGTCAGTTATCACTGTTGTCACTGCAATTGACAACAATTAATACCAGGATATCTGAGGACAAATGGTCAGAAAGTGACAAATACTGACATATGGAAGGAGGCTAACATATTGCACATGACAAATGTTAGGTTATAGTTTCTCTTGGTAAACCTAAACTGTGCAATTATGAGGCAGGCTTTAATGATGGTCTCAGCAGTCAGGTTTGGACATAACTCATAACTCAGAACTTTTTGAAATACATTTTCCAATGGTTTCATTTTAATTATTTCTATTCGCCCCAGTTAATGATCCCTGCATTAATCACACACAACTAATATGATTGTTATTGACTTAACTATTAAGAAGCATTGTTTTAAAAGAAAGATGCATTGAGTCTCCAAATATTGATCATGTTAACTAAGAGTTATGTAAAAACTGAAAGCAACAGAATTAAGTAGATTTTATAAATCCACATTACATGCATACTTATTACTGGCCCTATAATGCCTGGATTTGTCTGTTTGACTCTGGGACTGCACCAAATTTAAGAGGCTATTACTTATGTTTATGCCACTGTATGAAGTAAATTATTAAATGATTTGTGTGTGTGTGTGTGTGTGTGTGTGTGTTTGTGTGTGTGTGCTTATGTGTGTGCTTATGTGTGTGTGTGTGTGTGTGTGTGTGTCTGTGTTTGCCAGTCTGCTTGTGTGTCTTCTATTCCCACTAAAGCAGGCCAAGTAGGGCAAACCCCTGGCAAGCGGAAATGCTAAAAAAGGTCACAGGAAGAACAGGAGGGGGAGCAAAATATAGCCAAACAGCAGAGAGACAAAAAAGGAAACTGTGCAAATATCTGTGATGTGTGGGTGGAAGGATTTATTTTTAAAATGAAACGGATAGGACACAAAAAACGTTTATCCTAAAGGCTCACATTAACACAGTCTTGTCACAAATAGTGAGAAATAAAATCAAACATTTTACATTTTAATCCTGACAACATTGTGTGACGAAAAATGTATTTCAGCATCATGTCATCACCTACCATATTCAAAATCCAAAAGTGGATCTTTCCAGAGCTTCTCACATACTCCTAATTTTTTCATGCATGCTGTCTTCCAGACTTCAGGTTAAAGTGCTAAAAATGCAGAAGCAGAACTTAACTGGGGCAGTTGGTGGTGTGGTGTTCGCACCGTGATCAGAAGGTTGCAGGTTCGAATCCAGGACCGGTAAAGGTACCACTGAGGTATTCATGAGCAAGGTACCATCCCCAAGCACTGGTCCCCGGGCGCTATCATTGTTAGCTGCCCACTGCTCCCTCACGGATAGGTCAAATGCAGAGGTCACATTTCGTTGTGGTGTGTTCACGATGACAAAAAATCACTCACTCACTTAATATTCAACTCTATTCTCACTTCACTTGAAGTCATTACATAAATTAAGATTCACAATGAAACATCATCATACCTGTGTAAAATTCTCTCTCTCTCTCTCACACACACACACACCCTCACTCTCCCCCTGTCTCTTTCATTCACTTGAGACTGGACTTGCGTTAGTTACCATTGAGGCTTCGAGGGACCTGCTTACATGTCTGTCATCCCCTTGGCATCTTAGGGGCACTTAACATCCTCACTGTCTAGTCACAGCCCAGAGGAGATGCTTCTCTTTGTGTGTTCAAGATAACAGAGAGCAAGACAGGATGTATTACGCAACAGCACAGGAGATAGTGGGGCTTTCTTCAGGCTCAGTGACCCAAGAGAAAAGAAATAAAGAAGAGATGGAGGGCTGGAGAGGCATTCCAACTGCCACAAGACTAATGGGATTGTGAGGAATGCAGTGATGGGCACTGAGACTGACACAGACTCACGTAAACAGAGGTCAGATCGGACATAGGATACAGATTAGATATAGTCCATTATGACAGTTATGTCTCTTTTAAAAGAAACTGTGTAATAAATAATTGTTGATATCTTTCATTGAGAGATTAGAAACATAATGAATTAGCTTGAAATAGTTCAACTGGATGTAATAAACTAACTAAATTCAAGATTTCCATTGTCACCATGAAACAGATGCCCTTATCAAGAGCGAATTCCATTTCCTAATTACAGACACAGTCTCTTTGTTGTAGTACTCGAGGCCAGTTTTTGAAAGTCTTGGTCTTGTCTCGGACCGTATTTGTACTCATCTTGTCATTGTCATTTTGTCTCAAGACCAGCCGAGGCCACAACTGAGAATATTACTATTAACTCTTTGAGACCAACACAGGCATTTTGCATTATTTATTAATTAGTGTTTTAATAACTCAGAATTCCTTTAACTTACAGAAACCACACACATACCAACAAAATCACAAGACTTATGACTTACCAGACATTATATTTGTTCCTCTGTATGTAAAATTAATTGTGAGTAATTCCATGCACAAAAAGTTATGAAGTTATTGCATAAAAGCGCATTAATTACATTTGCAACGTTAACACTTGCATTAGTACTCGCGACTCTGATAAGAAATGCCATCATACACAAAAATGTAGTTTTCCAGAGGGGCAAAAAGCTGCTCATTTTATGGACCAAAATGACAAAAACTTTAGTATTTCTTCATTTTCAATTGATCAGAATTTTTTTTCTCCATTTTATAACATTAAAGAGTAACCAGTAGGGGAAAAATAAATATAGAAAATGCATAATTTTAAAAATCATTTTATTCTGTATCCAGATGGATACCAAATGGATAAATAAGTGTTTCCACCTGGCATTAACCTTATTTTTCTTCATGGTTCTAAGTCATAGAATGCCTCTGCTTTTTTCAGCTCTTTTTGAGGGCGTGCTTAGGCTTTGTGTGTTCCACTTATTTGTCATGTGGTGTAAAACGTGCATTGGTCCGGTCTCGGCCTCGCCCTACCCTGTTCTTGGCCCTTCTTGGTCTTGGTCTTGCTCTGGTCACAACTAGGGGCTAAGGTTCATGCTCAGCAGCCCATTGGTGGTAGTGACAGTAGAACAGAGCTTCATTTGAACCTATGTCCTCTTTGTCTGTACGTGAGCAATATGTTGGCTTTCACAATTGTCACAAAATTCAGAGATTTCCTATTAAGTGTAATTATTCCTTCTCTAGCTAAAATGTCCTCATTAAAATAATGTATTGATGCGACGATGGGAGACAAAAACATTTAATAAAAGTAAACCGTTGCCGTATTTTTCTAAGGAATCTCTTTGTTCACTGAAGGAAAAACAGGATCGTATTATGTCTTCTCTTGGGAACTGCACATCAAAGGTGCATGTGCATTGAAGGGAGGACAAATCGAATTTCAGAATGGCAGAAACACCACGGGTCTGCTAGAGGTTTTCCTGCTCGGATTTGGCCTCACGAGCCGTTTGCATATGCTGTGTGGGATTACACTGATCCAACTTAATGCCTAAGACCGTGCAATCATTCATAACTACAGCGGAGTCCGAGGTGGGCAGACCCGACCCAGGCCCAGAGCCCCTGGTCCCCCCGCTGCCATCTGTCACTGCAGCCAGGCGCGGCCGGATTAACTTCGAGGAAGATGCCAAGGGTGGGGGAGTGTTTTTGAGGCGGATGGTAGTTGGTAAAGGACGGAGCCTAGTAATGGTGCAAATGCAAGACCCACAGCTATGCACTTTTGATTGGTGTGTTGCTTGCGGCCTGCAAAACCCCATGGGACCCGACAGCTGGGCCGATGGATAGGAGATCTTGTTGTAAAGTTATCGCGCAATAAAGAAAGTGGGTCAAAGCAGTGAAATGGTATGTGCTTTTAGTTTGGGTCTCTAAAAGCTGCCAGAGTTTTCATATGACTGAAAGAGGACCAACTGGAGGTCGGATTGAGAAGGTTAGAGTGTCTATTTATAGCACTCTAAGTACCACATTAAGAATGGTCCTGTCATTTATGGGTTTGGGGCAAAAACGTGGATTTCAAAATGTTCACAAAAGCATTTAAAGCAAAAATCTCTTTTAAGCAAACAATTGCTAGTTTGAAGTGAAATAACAGCAAAAAATGTAGAATATTATTGCATTGTTATCATTATTATATATTACATTATTATAATATTATACCTGGAACAGGATTTTATGCTCAGTTTATTGTCCTATATCATGAACTTTCACTGTGCAATCGGTCAGTCTTCGTGGTGCTGGTAAATAATCACAGATGCTTTCTGAGATAACCGTGACATAAGATTTGCATTTTAATTTCTCATTTTCCTCTCTCCCTCCCAAACAGATCTAGCGATAAGTGGAGCAGTGAGCAACGCTTCACAGTCGTGACAGCAGACTCTTCAAACCCACTTAACACCCATTTAGAAACCTGTGCCTTCGATCAAGCCGTCTGGAGACACCTACTCTTAAGGAACTCATGTGCAGCACAAAGCAACCCACAATATAATGCAATGGACGATGCTGAGGACTCTGTGTCTGTGTGTGTTCCCTACTGACTGGATTGATGAACGTCTGGGACGCAGTTTCTCTTTGGAGTCCTACTTTCTGTGTTGAACTCAAGTCAGTGTGCGTCAAATCTGAGGAGATCTCTCTCTGTGCAATATCAGTCAATATTACTGTGACGTTGTCATGTGGACGTAGATTATGGACGACTGTGGCCAGTCACTTTATTTTTGTAATGCTGTTTTTTTTTTCCTAATTTCTATTTTTCTAAAGTGAAGTTTCCTGCCCTACGAGTGATGACGAAATCCCAAGCACACTTGGAAGTTAGACATTCACTATAAGGCTTGAGAAAAGAAAAGCCCTATTTTCTTAATCAAAGCCATAGCATATCTCTTCTCTCACAAAGAGTGGCTTAATCAAGTCTGGATCACGTCAGCTTCTACAGTGATAAACTCGACTCAGACTAATGTCCTATCAGGCTTCCAGTTCAGACACAATGGACCAGTTTCCCAGAACATGATTAATCCTAGGTCAAGACTAGCTTGGAGTTTCAATGCTGAATACCCATTGGTACTGCGACTTAGTCCAAGACTAGGCTTAATCCTTGTTCAAGAAACCAGCCCAATAAGTTCCACTTAAACCAAGAGATCGTGTTGGCTAATGCTTTGTGTAAGTCATTCAGTTTACTAGAAGCAACGTAAAAAGGCCCTCTGCTGCCTAAAGATGCTAATATGACTGAACAGGAAGCAATCTAACGGAAACTGGTGAAAAGCATCGTTGGGTGTAATGTCCCTTTAAAGATTTTGAATTATCTGCCTGTATGCAGGCTAGGTTCTTCTCAACCACCAATATTTTTGAACTTATATCCTCTTCATCAAGGAGTTGGTGTGTTTGTATGTGTGTGAGAGAGAAAATTAGTGTGTATGACAGTATGGATGCTTTCTGACAGGCTCTTGGTTGTGTTTTAACCTGACCTCTTCACCTGCAATCGTGAATAAGTCAAAGCTCTCCTTTAAGCTGCTATCCTTGTACTGTGCACTTGGCAAAAATGTCCAGCTTGAAAACAAAACTATCCTGTAATTCCCCTTTGGACAATCTTCAGTCACCTAGACTTTTCATGGTCTCGCTTCAGCGGAAGGTGTTGACAAGGTCTGAATTGATAAACTAAATCAAGAGCTAAAATTTAGAGGTCAAATACAAAACCCACTGAACTCACCCTATGCCTAGCTATACATAGTCTTATGTCTGATACAATCAGCCCTTTTGTAAGAAAAACTGTACTTCTTCAGTGTGATACCTCCATTATTCTCACCAAAAAGTGTTTCTTCATCATGGTCAGTTCTGCACTTCATGGAGGACAGAAAACCTGGAAACACAGAAAGATCTCAGAGTTTCTCATATGTGCTATGTGAAATAGATAACCACTGTTTGTCTTTGCATCCTGTGCAGACTTTATAATATTTTAACATGGGACTGTCAGTGACAATATAGCCTAGTCACTTTATGTGTTCCTTTCTTACCTTACCTGATACTGAATGAAGGGTAAGTGTATGGGTGTGTGTGTGTGTGTGTGTGTTTATGTGTGTGGGTAAAGCTAGTACCTTTTCAGCAAGTACCTTTAGTGACCCTTGTTCACCTGCACCCTGAACAAATTTTAAGCTGCCAAACTGGACTAAAGCCAAACTGATGATGTTTTACTTTATGTGACTCCTTTAAGTGTTTCACATGTTTAAACCTCATCCCTTTAAATGTTGCTGTGTTTTCAAGGATAGAACTGTTTGTTAAATTGCTGATATACTTAACAAATAATGAGCGTGAATAATAAGCAAAATAAAAGATAGTGTGTTTAAAAATGTTTTTTCTGGTGATAGGGTTGTGATTGTTAATAATTTTACTACAAATTACACATTTTGTGGTTTATAGATCACACATGCTGTCCATTGTGAGCAGTGGGATTAAGCAGGACAAATGGATAATAAATGACCCGGGTAGCCCATTGAAAATCCCAAGGCAATGGATTTCATTTGTAAAATCGTTAATCTGTAGTTTATACCACATCCATTCATAGATTCTGGGGCATAAAATCTATGGCAGAGAATTCTGCTGTGCTTCCGCCTCTACAGCACCATCTATTGGACATAAACCTCAACATTCAAGTTTCCATTTAGAAATTAAAACTATTTAGTCAGTGTGGTTCACATGTACATTACTCAAGGATAACAGATAAGGTGATGTAACAGATAAGCAGAAGAATTGACCTGTGTATGTTCCGTTTTACCTACGTAAAGTCTCTTGAGCACATGATCGAGGCAGTCGGTAGTGTAACAGTTATGGAGCTGGCCCCGTGATTGGAAGGTCACAGACTCAAGTCTCGGACTGGTAAAGGCACCACTGAATACTCATGAACAAGGTGCCGTCCCCAAGCACTGCTCCCCGGGCACTGCTCATGTCAAATGAGAGGGAATCTGATCAGCAGCACAGAGTGAGACCCTCTTTATCTAACTGAGTAACAAGATTAATAGCATCAGCAGTAAAGACCGATTGTCCTTAATGATTATTGTATATTTATTGTGTTTGCTGTTAACACTGGACTGAACTTTGGCCATATCAACAATCCTCACCTTGACTCACCTGACCCTGATGACCCATTGGACGGCAGGCGACACTTTTAAGGTGACAAACCCACTAGAGGTTAAACAACTGGAACTCTCCCTCAGATTTTTAAAACTGAAAAGTCTTATTAACTGAGAGGTGAAACATAGGGCGGTACGGTGGCGCAGTGGTTAGCGCTGCCGTAAAACAGGGAGAAGGTTCTGGGTTCGACAGCCTTTCTGTGTGGAGTTTGTGCTCTCCCCATGTTCGCGTGGGTTTTCTCCTGATGCTCCAGTTTCCTCCCACAGTCCAAAGGCATGGACTATAGGTTAATTGGCGACTCTAAAATGGCCCTGTAAGGTGTGAGTGTGTGTGCTCTGCGGTGTGTTGGCACTTGCCCAGGGTTGGTCCTCGCCTTGTGCCCGGGACAGGCTCCGGTCCCTGGGACCCCGGTTGGGATTAAATGATTCAGACAATGAATGAATGAAGGTGAAACATATTCAAGAACCTAAAAGAGATCCAGCTGCCTTTCATTCAACTCTCAAGACGTATCAACAATCTTGCACGAAAGACAGTGAAGATTTTTACATAAAGTAAAAAAGCAATCATTTAGGTTGCCATGATGATAAATGTCTTTTCATGCATTATTTCTGACTCCTGCTGACTGTGCCTACATAGAGAATTAAATAATGCATTTATGCTATTACAACCTGTCAACCCACCTAATTATGATATATGCTTCCTGTTATAAAAGAGAGCTCTATCCTGCTACTGTAGAATAGTGAGATACTTAGTCAAGTCCAGTTTCTACTGGACAACTGATTTATTATTAGTGCATTTGTCCAAAAGAAAAATCTCTACACAATTTTTAACAACGCTGCTTTTTGTACAATATTAGCACTTTACTTAATTTTTTCCCTTTCAGATCTGGAATATTATCCAGCCTAATCTAGTAATCAGCAGTCGATGACCATAACCTAAAATCTAACCTGTTTTCCAAATATGTGTGTATATGAGTATTCCATGTAATAATTAATGCACTTTTTAAGTCAACCCATTAGGATTTAAAGTAGTTCTGAAGAAATAGCTTGTGGAACATGCGGACTACATCACATAAGATGTTTATGTGATTATTTACAATTTAACAAGTTATTTAAGTAGGTTAGAAAATTTTAATAAAATCAATTTATACGGATTTATAAATGTAAGTATCACTAAGATATGGATAAAAACAATGGCAAATTCCATTATATTACAATATTTAAATAATTTTAACAACGCATGCAAACAAATAGTTAAGGTCTGGGCTTGCTGCTGGGTGGAATGGGCTGCTCATTTACAACAAACACTGCGATCTTAGCTTCATAAAAGCTGATGGTACCATAACGAATAAGTCTGATCTCCACGGTAAGAAGGAAGTCCCGAGGCCTTCCCAGAGCCCGCTGCAGAGACACTACACCACCATAAGCCGTTTTCTGCACGCCGAAGAACTGTTCCTCATCACCATCCACAATGGAGAGCTGCACGTCATCTCCAGGGACGGAGCTGGATGGTCCCATGCGGAAAACAGCAGCAGGGACAGGGATGTTGGTGGGAAATGTGAGGTTGTAAAAGGAGATTCTTAGTGGCAGAGAGAGGCACTCTCTATTCTGCCCACAAGGCAATTTCTCACATCGGCTGGAGAGAGAATGAAGAAAATGGAAAGAATTTACAATATGCATCTTTATTGATGGATAAAGATGTAAATACTTAGTACTAAATACTAATGATAATAATCATATTAATGAGAGATTGAATTTGAAAGTATAACAAATAACAGAACTAAGCTGATATTTGTATCTTTAAGTCTAGTTTTTAATTAGTCTTTTTATGCACGTCAAGTAAGATATTTATCTAACAGAGAAATATTATTTTCATTAAAATGTTTTAGTCACAGCTCCCCCTGGACTTTAACCTGGCCGTCCCCTGTTCTGTCTTGTCTGTCTAGTGTGATATGTCAATCAGTTCTGTCTGTTCTGCCCACATGCGTCCTGATTGGTTAGTTTAGATTAATTATCTGTTACGTCTGTGTTAGCTTAGTTCTTTGTTCCCAGTTTCTTGATCTGCTTGTTTCATTGGCTCCTGTTTTAGTCCCTGTCTCCAGTTAATTTATTGGCTTAGCATTTAGTTTCTTGTTTCTCAGAGTTTGCATGTGTTTCAGTTTAGTTAGTCTCCTATTTAGGCCTGTCTCTTCCTTTTGTCTGTTTGTCCACCATTACTCTACCACACGCTGGCATCCTGTGTTTGCAGTTTTTAGTTTATTGTTTTAAGGTCATTAAGCCTGTTTGCTTTCATTTGAATAATCACTTGCACTGATGCCATAAAGCCTTGTGTGTTACCAGTGTTTGTGACAGTTTCAGAATTGAATCTGATCAAATTCATGCATTCTTTTAATATGTTTTTACTTTTACTACTGTATTAGCAATAAGACTAATACTAATATTGTATTACATGTCTTAATGTCTAATGTATTGTTATTCACATTTGAACATGCACAGCCTTTACATTTACATTTATGGTGAAAGAATCGTTTTGAAGATGTTCTGTATTTTGCTCTATTTCAGCTCTTAACATAACTGAATAAGGAGCACTAGACTCCTGAAGCAGGCATTCGGTAAGCTGGGAAAAAAATGTTGAATATCAGGGATCACTAAAGACAGCATTGGGAATCTGTGTAATAAATCCCTTACCTGTTGGCTGCCCGGCGGAAGTTGGATGGACACTCAAAGGACAAGCAGCGGAATCCACCGTGTACATTGAAGCAGTTCTGTGATGAGGAGCAGGTGTGCGTTCCAATTGCACACTCATCAATATCTGCACATACAATTTTACCCAACATGTTAGTTTATCATTTATCAACTTAACTTATTTACCACATATTTACACACAACTACTACTCTCTAGGCAAGGAAGTGAATTATGGTATGGTAAAAAACATTTTTGGTCCTTTACCTTGGCAAGTTCGTCCATTTGGAGCAAGAGTGTATCCTTTTGTGGGGCATATGCACTCAAAACTGCCAGGGGTGTTGATACAATGATAGGAGCAAACTTTAATCCCAGGGGTCAAGGCACATTCATCAATATCTAAAGAAAATATGAAAAATGTAAATGAAAGCATATTTTTTTAGAATAATAAGCGTGGCTCAGTTTAAAGAGGCACTTTAAAAATATTCTCACCTAGCTAACATAACTAAAAGCTAGTGAGCAATTTTGGACAAGTAGGGAAAAAACTTTTTATTGATTTTAGCCACATTTATGTTTTTTTATGATACAATAAGTAATCATGAAGAAATTGTGATCAATAGCCTTTCAAGTGGTTCAAGTTGGATTCTTCTCCCTTTTTAATGAAAACAAATTTGTTAGATAAGTAAAAACAGGACTTCACCTTCACATGTAAATCCATCGCTGATGCTGAGCTGATAACCGCGACGACAGTAACACTGGTAGGAGCCGTAGACATTGGAACACTCCTGGCTGCATGGATTACTCTCACATTCATTCACATCTGGAATACAGATCAGACCCAGATTAAGCAAGATAACTGGTAAAATCTACACCACTATTTAACTCCACACCCACCTTCACACGTCCTGCCTTCGCCGGCCAATTTGAACCCAGCGGGGCAACTGCATCGGTACGACCCGGGAGTGTTCTCACATTTGTGGGCACACAGACTTCTAGGGTTGTTTCTACATTCGTTAATGTCTGCCAAGAAATAAGTAAGGGGCACACTGTCAGTGTTTAAAGCATGTGCATTGCCCTTAAAGATATCTCAGAGACTATTGACTATGGATTATTCGAGTGGCAGAATACTTTTACAAATACACAAAATAGAAACATGGAACTGTTAATTATTCATTCATTCATTCATTCATTATCCGAACTGCTTTATCCCAACCGGTGTCATGGGGAGACCGGAAGCTATCCCGTGAACTACAGGTGCAAGACGGGGACCAACCCTGGGCAGGCGCCAACACACCACAGGCACACACACTCATACAATCATTCACATTCACACTTTTCGGGACCAATTTAGAGTCACCAATTAACCTATAGTGCATGCTTTTGGACTGTGGGAGGAAACTCAAACAAACACAGGGAGAGCATGCAAACTCCACACAGAAAGGCCCTACGGTCAACCCGGGGATCGAACCCAGGTCTTTCTCACTGTGAGGCGGCAGCGCTAACCAGTGTGACACCGTGCTGCCCCACTGTTAATTATGATAATGATATTTCAAAATTATAATCAAATCATTTACAATTTTCAAAACTGGTCCTAAGGGTTAAAAGTGTCCAGCACTTGCACACTCTAAACTGAATGTTGTACAGCATCTGGGTACTGTTGTTACACAACATAATGACTATGTATGACTTGTCAACTTTCCTTTCCTCTGTAGGTACAATGTCAAACAAATTCCAAAGTACTTTAAAACGTAGAAGAGGGTTCACTAAATTTCATACATATGAAGCAAAATGACTGGATTTGGAGAAGGCACCTATTAAAAGGAAAGATGCTCTCACCTTCACACAACCTGCTGACAGTGTTGTATGTGAAACCTGGACGACACTCGCAGCGGAAGGAACCCAGAAGGTTCACACAGCTGTGACCCTGACAGACTGCATTGGTACTACTGCACTCATCCACATCTGAAAGAACAGGCAGAAGTCATACAATTGCAGTGTATTCAGTTCCAAGTGCCACCAGTCCATTAAAATTTTCTTATTTTTTGGGCTGTTTTCTAAAATACTGGGTAATAAACATTCTTTAGTCCTTTGTTATGTGGTGTTTGGTGATAAACACAAAAATCCACTAGCTATTTGTCTAAACTGTACTGAAAATGTGTGCACCAGAACGAGGAAGTTATAAAGATATTGGGTCAATTTGTGTGGAGCATTTCAGTTCTGTTCTATCAGAATTACTCCTATAAAAGCCCTTACCCATACAGAGTGTGCCCTCTTTGTTCAGGTGATATCCACGTCCACAAGTGACTGAAAACCTTTGGCAGGAGTAAGAGCCCACCGTGTTAATACACATCTGACCAGGCTGGCATGGACTGCTCTCACTTAAACACTCATTTATATCTAAGATAGAAACCAAGCAAAGAAACTAAAGGTTATTGACTACTACGAAGATATTCATGCAATGCATTGAAATTGTTTGAATTACTGTCATGTCTCTGCCCTGGACAGTTTGCCTCGGTGGCCACCAGAGGCCGCCAGAATGACTGAATGTCTGAATCCTGGTCCCATGCCCAAGTCCTGCTGTCTACTGTCTGCTTGGAGTCCTGGTCAAGTCTGTTGTTGTCTTGTGCTCTTTGTTAGTCTGTTAGTAGTAAGGTTTAGTGGTGAGAGTAGTCTTAGGTAGTATTAGCCTTAGCTCTTAGCATTAGCGAGTAGCGTTAGCAGTTAGCCTAGCATTGTTAGCATTAGAGTTAGCCACTCCCATCAACCCCTACCCTTTAGAGCTAGCATAGCATTAGTATTTGCATTAGCCATTAGCATTAGCGAGTAGCATTAGCAGTGAGCTTAGTATTGTTAGCATTAGAGTTAGCCACTCCCCGTTGACCCCTACCCTTTAGAGTTAGCATAGCGTTAGCATTAGCGTTAGCGTTAGCATTAGTCGGCAGCATTCGTATTATCTTCAGTCACGCCTTGTTGACCGTTCCCCTTTAGCTTTAGGAGTAGTACTAGGTTAGTTTAGGTTGGGTTCCCCTTATCAGTTACTGTTCCTGTCTTCCCATAGTTCTAGTTCCGGTCCCCCCTTCTGTTCCTGTTCCTGGTCCCCGTTCTGGTGCTGGTTCCTGTGGCACCTCCCGGTTCTGTTCTCCTCTGGTCCTGATCCTGGTTTCCCTTAGATTCTGTTCCTACTCCCCTCCTGGTTCCCGGTCCCATCTAAGGGTTAAGGGTAGTATTTGTTTAGTGAATGTCTTAGTCTGTGTCTCCGTCTCTGTCTCGTGTATCTCTGTTTCTCTGCCTGACCCCTCCTGATCCACATCCCTTCACCACTCATTACACCAATAAAAGATGAGAAGAAAGAAACCCTCCTGCGACATGCATCCACTCCTTCCTCAAACCGTGACAATTACACTTGTACCATGTTATGTCAATTTGATGTTTATGATATTATTTAATCATGTAAAGTTGCAGAGTCTTTCGATCTAACCAATGCAGCTTCCTACAGCATCCTGAAAGTAGCCGACTCCACAGTGCTGTTTTGGTCGGCAACGGAATGATCCTGGAGTGTTCTGACAAGTAAACTCTGAGCCACAATTGTGTGTCCCTCCGAGACACTCATCAATATCTAAAATCAAAGATTCAAAAAAGGACAAAATGAGATGGGAATGCATTACATTATTTTAAATAGAGGTTCTTAATCCCAGTCTTCCTAGACAGATGGCCTTGAGTATCAGGAGAAATGTGGCTTAAGATGGAGAGGACATTCACCATTGCAGGTGTTACTGTCAGTCAGTTCGTAGCCTGTACCACAGCTCGCCTCTCTCTGACAGCGGTATGAGCCCTCAGTGTTAATGCACCGCTCTCCTGACCTGCAGCTATGAGCACCTGCCAGACACTCATTGTAATCTGAAAAGTGATAAACAAGACACAAGTGTGTGTAAGAAACTTATCTAAATCACGCAAGACTTCTTTTCAGATGAGTCATACTGTTTCACTGCTCGTAAGACAGATAATTTGACTTGTGATATTTTAAATTATTTGAAACTTTTTCTGGAAATGAAGAAAGGCACTTGAATTATATAACCTAATTCAATTGTCTAAATTAAACTACATTCAGTCCTAATCAAAGCTTTTTTTCAGAAATTTTCGGAAAAAGATAAAGTAGATAAAGTCTAACCTTAAGATGTTTTCAGCTAATATATCACATTTGGGAATTTTAAAATTAATAAATGTAGCCTATACAATGTGAAATACTACACCCACCTTCACAGCTATAGCCATCAGGTTTAATGCTGTAACCTCGCAGACAAGCACAGGAACCATTTCCAACACAAAGATGAGAGCATCTTGTAACTCCATCTTATAAGGAAAAAAACAGGTTTTATCAGGTTATGGTTTAACACACTCTGATAAAGTCTAAGTGATGTAGCTTTGACATTCAACATTTCTGTTTACCAGCACATAAGTCAGCGGTGTCTCTATGACCTCCTCTGCCACGACTGCCAGTGTTATTAAAATTCAGCAAAGGTGATCCTGTAACAAGAACAGCTTATTCAAAGCAGAGCCATGATGAGTAGGTTAATCATCTTTGTTGATCATTGCAGTTTGAAAGGTTTGATCAGTGTCAACACAGAGATTCTATAGCAGCTATTAAAGCTGTGAAGCAATAAATATGCTTCCTCAGCAGTCAGGGGGCTGTGCGGTTGACCTTAACCCTTCTGTTATGTTCTTTTCTCAGGAACACCAATGATGTTCCTGGGTCAATTTGACCCGGGGCATGTTTAATTATCCAAAAGTGTTAGAAACCAAAACATCCCAATAAACATTGTTTATATCTCATTATAAACTCCATTACTAACCATTTCAGTCAACATTGGGTGTAATGGTGTTATTTACCTCTCACAGATCATAATTCACTCGTTTCTCTTTTTTTATATGCATTTTTTTTAAAAATTAATGTACATTGAAAAGACCTACATATAAAACACAATAGTTTTACATGACATTGATTATTTTAAATTCAAATTGACCCGAACAGTATCTATGTAATACAAACATGTAGGGGGACTGCACATATGCGAAATGAATAGGGCTGGGTATCGTTGCTGATTTCCTGAATCGATTCGATTCTGATTCACAAGGTCATGATCCGATTCAATTCTCGATTCGATTCGATTTATTTAGAGATTTCTTTGCGTCAATACTAGTTGTGCTTGGTTATAAAATAACTTGTTTTAAAACCGAAGTGTTGCCAAACATCGCCCAGACGGTGATTTGAGCGGAGCAGCTTCAGCCATGGCTCTATTTGGTTTCGGTTTCGCCGGTCTCATGTTTTTATATCTCTCCTTGCGCAGTCGGGAGAAGTAGTGCATAGCCGCAGGAAAAGATCGATCCGCGAATTTTTGAATCAATATCGTATTTTTTGAACGAGAATCGATATTGATCGGTGAATCGATTTTTTTAACCCAGCCCTAGAAATGAACCATTTTTATTTTATATGCTGATTACCCTTATTAAGCCAAGCATAAGAAGTTTAATACTGAAAAAATACTTTAACTAATTTTTTTAGAATCTTTAAATTTATAATGGGTCAATATGACCCGCAACATAACAGGAGGGTTAAAACAACACAGTTGATGGAAATGCTAAACTGCCACAGGAGCACTGTACAAGATCTGAGCTGGTACTTTGACCAAAAATTCTTTTAATGTTCGCCTGCTGAAATCATTTAGATGAAGTTGTGTTGGCTAAAAATGCTATAAAATATTTGTAATAATAGAAGTACAACATTCCTGTCAAAATGGACTGAAAATATTCAAAGATGTACATTTATTCCAGCATTTGCAGAATATGGATTAAGGCAAGAAAAAAAGAAGATTCAGTCAGGTTTTCTGTTACCTAGAATCACTGGCGCAAGTGAAGCATAGCGTTTTCCCTCACAGCAGGCATGAGTGACACTCCGACATCGTGCTGAGACAGAGATCCGCAGTTCACAGCTAGTAGCTTCCCTACGTGCCAGCAAGCCGAGCACACAGCACTCACAGCACATCTGGGCATAAGGATATGTTACAGCAGAAACATGACCAATCTGAGTTTAGGATCAGTTTACATGCATATTTATGGCATTTAGCAGAGCAACTTCCATGTTCTAATTACAGGGGACAGTCTCCCTGGAGCAGTTTGGGGTTAAGGGCCTTGCTCAGTGTCCCAACTGGGGCCTTTGGGCTTTCTTGATAATCGCACCTCTAATCTTATGCTAACCAGCAGGGTATGAGTCACTTAGACCACTGTGCCAGCACTGGTTTAATGAAAAAGGATAAAACTCTAAATATATGATTGTAGTTTAATGTTTGAATATGTTGAGATTTTTATATAAAACCATTCAGACATAGTTAGTTGAAATCACTAAAAAATCATGGCATTCTGTAAATCCACCTATATATCATCAACAACTGTAGAACCTGAAGGATGTAGAACTGCTATAGGACACAGTGTTGAAATATGTTGAAATTTTGATAGAATTGGGCTTCGGTTTTCATTAAACTATTTACAGTTACAAATTACAAGGTTAATTGAAATGAAGGCACATTAATGCCATTCATTAAATTCAACAGCACATCATCAACAGCATATACCCCAGAGGATTTTATACTAAATACAATATATATTTCCTTAAGTTATAGCTTTTTAGAATAAGAACAAAAATACTACATATTCTTTGAAAAGTAAGTAACAGACCTTCATTGTGCTGATATCACAACTGTCTCCCTGAGAGGAAGAGAACTCACAAACACCATGACTTTTGGCACTGGTCATGCCATTGACACAGAAGACATCTTGGACAGCTGCATCACAGCACTGCTTCTGGACAATCCTAAACATAAACTGAGCATTACTATTGAAACATGACAATATGAAATACTGTACAACTACAATCCACAATTTAGACACAGCAGAGAAGACAAAGAAGAAGAAGGAGAAAAGCCTTGAAGGTCACTTAGGTCTGTATAGTATATAGTATGCAGATTTATAGTTTAATTCAGTAGGAAGTCATTAGCAAAGACAAAAATATGATAATGACTGCACTAGATCTAGTATTCTTTAAAGCAGTGTTTCCAATCAGACATTTCTGCAGCAACACATCTGAACTAAGCAGTCTACAAAACTGAACAAGTGTGCGGTTGGTCTGGATAGAGCAAACGTTGACCTTGTGGTCTGCGCCAAAGGGGTTGGTAAACCCCTCATGGATAAAAATTCAGCAATTAATAAATTGACTTTTGTGCCATATATTTCTTACCCAATGTAAGATCATTTAAACATCAAAAGCAATGTCATAAATCCACAGTAACAATCTAGTTGGGCCCCGAAGTGCCACACATTACAAAGCCCTGACATTAGATCTTTCAGTCAGACTTTGTAGCTGTAATAGTTATAGCACAGGTGAGAACCAGGTGTTACCTGCAGGTGGAGGAGTGAGAAATGTTGGGAAGGGAAACACAGTGTTGATTATTCAGGCCATAAACCCTTCCATTATTACAGCAAGACTCCGTGGACATCTGCTCACTGACAAACTCTAGAAAACGAAAACGATAATGACATTCACTTCGACTACACACAGAGAGCCCAGAATAACACATATTCACACAATTTATATACACATACATTGACCTCAGATCGGTAATTAACACACGCATTCTACACTGATCTCAGATCAACAATTCACAATGTATATGTTTGTGTAATTACTCGTATTAACAATATAATGTTTGCGTGGGTTCCGCTTAAGCTCGACGTGTTATACACATAACAATAATAATAATAATAAAAAAAACTTTATATAATACATTATATTAGTTCATCATGTTTTGTCACAAGAAAGTAAAACGACAATATGATCATACCTTGCCCAAAAATATTTTCAAAAAGAATACAGAATATGGCAATCCTCCGCGCCATTGGACTGAAGCTCAGCGTTTTGTCAGCGTTTTGCACTCTCAGGTTTTGTTGAAGGCCCTCAACCCGTCTCCTCAGCGCCCAGATGAGATGGAGAAAATGAAGTCCTTCATCAGAGAGAGAGAGAGAGAGAGAGAGAGAGAGAGGTTATTGTGCCCGTTTGTATGAGCTGTGATTACTTTATCTGAGAACACATTTACACGTCTTTGATCAGGCTTTTAACATTGTACGCTTGAGATATTGGATAGATCAGGAGATTGAAGTCAACTAGAAGCACGAGTTCAACGTGTTCGTTCGTCTAAGTCGAAAACTAGATTTCGTTTACCCAGTACAGGTTTTTACGTTAAATATGTGTTTGTGACAATAATATTACAGGGGTGAGTGTACAAGTAACGCAGATTAGTCACCAGTTTTTTCTCTCAGATGTAATTTTACTTTCACTCAATTAATCTACTTTTTACTCAATTACATTTTTCATAGTGTCTCCGTTACAACGAGTCTATTCTCTGGTGCTAAAGTCCATATCAGGAGAAAAATGCTCCGTATAGAACACGTCTCTAGGTGCACACAGAGTGGAATGAATCATAGGCTGTGGAATACAACTACGAAGGTCATAAAACTGAAACACTAGTGCATTTTCAGGCCGGTGTTACACCATATTCTGTGACCGTCAGATCTTGTGACCATATGGGCGCTGTTTCGCTTGTTGGATTTAAAATGACCGTTAGTGTGGAGCTGCAACACGAGATGTTATTCACTCACTGTTGCACTCTCTTATTTATTCATTCACATACACCCACTCTCATTCATATAGATTCTTTCTCACACGCCCACCCAGTCTTCTGATAAGCCATATGTAGAATGAGAAGATAAAGCAACTCATTGTTAAATGTATTTGAACTGTTAATATATCATTCCAAACGTCTGGCAGAAAAGAACAGAATCAATCGTTTAAATAAAATTTGAAAAGCAACTGATTTACTTGACAATAAAGATACTGTTTTGTTAATAACTTATTTGTGTGCTTGAAATATACCAAAATGAAATGTAATTTGTAATTTAATAACGCTACTTTACTCTTACTTGAATAGGTTTTTCAAATTGGAATTATTACTTTTACTCAAGTCAATTTAGAAAGAAGTAATTGTATTTATACTTGAGTACCTATTTTCAGTACTCTGCCCACCACTACATATTATTGGGGGGTTGAATCCCAGCAGAAAATAAACAAGTAAAAAGTAAATTATCTATGTAAGTCAGTATTACATAGAGCATTGGACAAATGAAAGACAAAAAAAAAAGATGCACAGGTTCCCGTAAAACATATGTCCACACTGATAATAGATGTCTCAGTGTGGCAACATTACAGTCTGAAATTAGCTAGCTGAAGACAAGACAGCATTTCTGTTTTGATATTTGTAATGTCCACAAAAAAAAACGGGCCATAAAAGCTAATATTTGCTTTTAACCATCTTAGGATGTGTATTGGACATCACAATGCTATATTCATATGTTAACAAATCAGACTGAACCTTTCAACCCCCTAAGCAATTAAAGGAGCTGAAGTATAAGCAAATGACCATTACAGATCATATTAAAAGCTAGAATGTCAATTTTGTATGTATCAAAACTGGGCAGAAGGTTAAATAGGCTACACTAGGCAATGTACAAGCAGTAAACAAACCAACTTTACTCTTTGCATTCCACCCAAATTACATATTTAACTTGAAGTAGTTCAGTATTTGTGCTTTTATTAATGTGTGGTATCACTCAGTTACATAAATTATATTTTGAACAAAATAGCACATTGTACAAAAGCACCATAATTCATGTAATTTATTTCTGACTGTTCTCATTTAAGAGTATCAGATCAATACAATATTAACAAATATAAATATACAGAAAACAATTCATATTTGATCATGGAGAAGGAATATCATTTTCAGAACAGATTTTCTAAGTAGTGTGTGTTGTATCACTGAATCAGTTGAAATGATGCAGTTTCTCCCAACACACACTTTATCCTCAATTGCAATTATAATACATAAATCATACTACATTTTACATCATGTATTGCACCTACTTTACATATCAAAGAGCTGTATTGCTCTTCTTAAACATTTTACACACTGTTATTGCAGAATTATCTATATGGACTATATCGGTATAAAACCTCTGGAATTCTGTGGTGCCTTCAGAAGTTGTTCCATAAAAAGGGAATGAGGGAGGCAATAGGAAGAAAAGAGCGCAAATGTCTGGTCTGTAAGCAATAAAATAGTCGGTTCAGCCCTCCTGTTCTTTAATACTGTTGGTCTCCTCTGGTGGATTTGCTGGGCTGCTGCTCTCCTGCAAGTTTTCTGAGTTTTCTGGGTTCTCCACCGGATTTTCAGATTCTTCAGGAGGGTCTGCTTGGGGGGAGACGACAGGCTCCTCTGCTGCAGGGGCATCAGGGGAAGATTGTTTTGGTGACTGAGTCTGTTGTGGAGGTTCTGGTTCCCCACCAGATCCCTCCTCCTTCACATCAGGGAAGGTCTGATCCGGGTACAACTGCTTCAGCTGTTCCTCAAAAAAACTCTCCAGATTGGCGCCTACACTAGACATCTCAGTGTCCTCCTAAAATACACACACACACACACACACACACACACACACACACACACACACACACACACACACACACACAACATTAGCGTGTACCAATGTACCCACATTATTAAAATTGCAAATAAAATAAAACAGAAGATGGATTCTATAACAATTAGTACTGTTATTGCGTAGTTTGTCCACCAGAGGGCAAACTGAATTTCCACTACTGACAACCGTTCAGTTGAACATACTATTTACTAGCGTTGCGCGGGTCGGCTTTTTTTTAACACCCGCCCCAAACCGACCCGTCATGAGATCCAACCCGCCCCGCCCAACCCGCAAAAATACGTGTGGATAATGACCCAAAACCCGACCCGACCCGAGGAAAAAAAAAAAAAAAAAAAACACCAGTGAGCCTGTATTGCCATGGAACCTACCAATGAAGTGTCATTTGTGACGCTGTAACCCATAGATGACATTTGAGATTTGTGCTAGATTCGCATTGAAGATGATGACACAATTTTATGCAAGATTAACTGTGTACCAAACAAGAACAAAGAAACCGAAAGATCGATTTTTACGTCGTTATTTATTGAAGGGTTGCGGAAAATTGCACGAAAAAAATTGCATCTCTCTCGCACAAACACACACAGGCGCGCATGTATGCAAAACACACTAGTTGTCAAAACTGTAACATCTGATGTAACATGAGATCTGAGAACTCTATCAGATTTGAATGATCTTAGTAGAACTTAGGTCTTGTTTTAACTTAATTTTGTCTAAAATGAAGTAGAGCAGAGCACACTTGACCGTGATATTTCACCAAACTAGTAGCTTACCCTACAAATTGAAAACTCCAAAACTGAAAAATCCAAAATTGAAAAATATACGCCGACTGCAGTTATGACAGCTGTTTGGAAGCACTGTGGAGAAAGAGGATGGAATCCACCGCGCGCTCGCTCAATGCGCTGGTTGCAGGAACGCAAAGCACCGCTTTTGTCAGCATCGAGAGGAGAGGTCATTCGAACCCCGTTTACAACACATTTTGATCGATAATGGAATGCGTTTTGTAACTTTTTGACCCGCCCGCCCGCACCCGCGATATTTTAAAAATGTCTGCCCTAAAACCGCCCGCGGGTCGACCCGCGCATCACTACTATTTACTGTGTGACAATGAAACAAGCTTTCCCATTCTGAATCTTACCTTGTGAAAAATGGCACAGTTTTTAAAAATCAACCTCATGTCTGCCACAAACTCTTCAGTGCTCCTGTACCCAGGGCTCTGCTTGTGCTCCAGTTTGCCCCTCACCATAGACAGGTCCATTGGAGTTTTTATGATCTCACTGTATTCTGGCATAGACTAAAAATGAACATGTTAGAGCATTTCAGGTTGGGCTGCAATAATCTGATTAGAAGTTCAGGTGGCTAGCCTTACAAAAGAGCATCTGTAAATCAGTTTAAATTACAAATAAGTCTTTGCCTACAGGCATGATGTATAATGAAAATCTGAAAATAAAGTGTTATATGTAATAGCCATTAGCTTTACATGAAATTGTGAACAAAGACTGATGTGTCCTAAATGAGATCAATCAACCTACCAATGGTGTAACAGGCTCCTGGAAATCAGTGCTGAGTTCATTGCAGAAGATGCGAAGTAACAGTCTCTCACATTTCTAGTTAAAAAGAGCAGATCATTGCAGTGAATAACAGAGCAGACTTAAAAGCCAAAACAGAGGGAAGAAACGGATGCAACATACCCGTCTGTCCACAGAGGTGAATTTATCTGAATCAGGATCCTGCTTCACATTTTTAGACATCCCTTCACTGTCTATGTCATATTCCATTTCAGGCGAGTTGAGGTCACGACAGAATGTGCAATACCACTCACCACTGAGGACACAAACCCACAAAGAACAGAGTTGGTCAAAAATGATACATCAGGGGGTCAGTACAGCAGGTACATCTATAATGACACTGTAATGAATTTCATTATAGAGTGTGACTATCTTAAAAAAATTATTATGGCTACAAAAATATGTACCGTAACAATCAAGAATGTGACAAAATTATTAAATGAATATCAATAATAAGATTTCAGTTTAAATGCAATAAATCTGTGCAGATAAAGTTAAAACTAATTCTCTAATGCACACAGTAAGAATCAACTGTGCAAGGTGTCAGCAATGTTTTGTCAAGTGAGACCCTTTTTGCATTACTTTGCATGCGGAAAGAGAAGGAAAAATTCATTGTTGAAAAGTCAGATGACCATTAGGCGTCAGTTTAAAGAATGAGAGCACAGTTTCATGGGTTACTTTTAGAAGTAAAGGAAAACTTCATGGGGTATTTAAGAAGTCTGAACTGTGTTTATCACATAGTCTTTCCAATTAAGACTCACTGCAGGCACAGAATCCAAGAAACCAAGTACCCCATGGAGAACAAGGCATGTGTACCTGGGAGAAGCAGTAAGAGTGGGGATATGGCAGCCAAGATGGAAGACTTTGGGACACTTGTCACAACAGAGCAGCTCTCCACCATTCTGACACACAGCACACCAGTCCTCATTGGGGTCCTCCTCTGGGTCTGGGGTGCGCTCTGCCTGCTGCTCCTCCCCCGGAGGGGTCTGTTGCGGAGTCTGAGACTGTACGCCCGTGCTATCTGGAAGACTGGCTTTTGTGGTGGCTTGAACCTGAAAAATAAGACAGACAGACACCAGGAGCATCAGAATGAGGAAGTCATCATGCTGCTTTAAAAAGGGTTCTGGGAGTGAGTGCTTGATACTCAGCAATGTATAATTAGGACTAACACTTTTTAACTTTTGAGTTTTTTTCACTTTGATCAGCAATATTTTACAATAGGGTGCCGCTCATCACTATTCTTGCTGAGCTTTCTACATTTCTTATAGCCTCTTCCACACATATATCTGAACAAACCAAGACAACCTGGTGCAGGAGTGTACCTTGCACAAATTTAGCAAAGCGTAGGATAAAACAACTGTGTCCTCGCTTACAGTAATTAAGAAGTGCATCAAGTTACAAAATCAGGCATGTGACACAAAAAAGACCATGTTAAATAATTTTTTATTGGGCAAATCATTTCATCATCTGTCTTAACCAAAACACACTGATTTGTGCATCATTTATTTAGTGTAATGGTTAAGTAGTTCGCCCCGATCGGAAGGTCGCCGGTTCGAATCCTGGACAGTTAAGGTACTGCTCATGTACTCATGAGCAAGGTACTGTTCCTCAAGCACTCCTCCCCAGGTGCTGCCCATGTCAGCTGCCCACTGCTCCTTCATGTATGTGTCAAATGCAGAGGTCACATTTTGTTGTGGTGCACTGTGTGCTGTGGTATCTTCACTCACACAGTAATAATCACTCACTTTCACTCATGTTAGCTTTTAACCCATTTACACCTTATTCTTGTTTGGGGAACACGTCTCCAATATCCATACCAAAGCTGAAAATGTCAATTTCTTTGAGTGTATTGTCACTGTTAAATTCTGCGGCATTTTCGCTTTTTTCTACCAAAACCATTTTTAGCGAATGAGCCAATCATGCCTTATTTGCACTACGTTAGATGGTGCTAGATGTTGTGTGTAGTGCAAAAGCAGCAATTTCTTATGTGTAGCAAGCAGCATTAGTCCTCAGCACCCAAAGATACACTGCAAAGGCTTACAAAGTGAACTTCATCATCATCTTCTGGCTCGTCCTTAATGACGATGACAGGCCCCGGAGAGGACTTCCTTCTTCTTTTAGAGGTGACGCTTGGCTGCCCGCTTTGTGGAGGCTCAGTGCGCTTCCAATGACCAGCACTTATTTTGGGGGAGAAATCATAAACAATTAAAACACACAGACAAAGTGGCCAGGGATAACTTTAAATTGTTTGTGGAAGGTAGATGGTAAATAACATTTACCCTGTCCTTGCTTCTGATGAGGTAGCAGCAGACATTGGAGATATCTGACTTCCTGGTGCTAGTAACAAAAAACAAAAAAAAGTTAAAGAATCAATCAACAGAAAACATAACGTGTGGAATCAAATACGAAATAAAAATAACATTTATAGAATCAGCTGATTTTACAGGTATTGTTTAAAATAAATCTCTGTTTATTTATACTCACCGGTTCTGTCAGTAGGTGCTGGGGCCATATTATGTGCATAAGATGCTCTAGGAGCAGACACAGACACAGGGCCCGTGGGTTCATTCCTCCGGCTGAGGTACGCCGCTTCCATCATGTTTCGCTGTAAACACAGATTACCCAGAATTTGGACCATGCACAATGGTGCAGCAAAATGATTCTTATATATAAACAAAAGCCCTTTTAAAGATATCAGCAACAGTTTTCTATGACAAATGACATCTTCAAGTCAAGCTTTATGTCAAATTCCTTTTCAAAATGCTTCTTTCTTATCTGGAAATGCCAGTGCTTTGATTACACTTTCAAAAAAGAAGTAGCCTGCTCACAAGTTTCAATAAAGGTGTATCTCTTGAAAATCTCTTTATCTGCTTCAGAGGGCTAATAGATAAAAAAAAATAAAATAAAATGGTAAATAAAGACATTAATTAAATTAAATATAGAAAACAGGAAATAAAAATCAGTTTTGTATAATCAAATGTATCATATATAAGTACTTCACTATTAATGTAATTTGGGCACTTTCTGCAGATCATGAATTGACCCATCAAAGTCAGTGATCAAGACTAACGTAACATCTGATTGGTTACCCTGTAAAGCAAGTCAAGACAAATGGATCCTAAATAATGGATTGATACAGAGCCTGTCAACATACAGAAGAAATTGGATTTCAACCCCACATATTCAAACAATCGATTGATAGTTTTTATTTCCAACTTTATATAATTCATGACCTGTTTAATGATGCTTTTATTTCCCATTATATAATAATTTATGACATTTAATTAACTCATTATTGATGTATTTATTTATTTAATTGCGGCATTCTTAGTCCTCTATAAACTTCAACTCTGGTTCACAATCTGAAAAAAAAAAACTGCTGTAACATTTACGTGTCAAACTGAAATATGCATATTATTAAAGCAGCCCTACCTACCTGAATCACAGACTGAGACATTAAAGGGCCACTCGAGAGAGGTGCATTCTGGGAATAGCGAGACGTTCCTGGCAGCACGTCCATCTGTTTGGGAGGGAAGCTGGAATTGCTGATGAGACCTCGTAGAGTCTGAGCAAGAGAAATGCAAAATTAATCAGCTAGGCATTATCAAGTAAAAAACATGTTACTATACACCACCATAGGCATAAGGGGTGCAATCGAGTACATTAATGCCGCAGTATTAAACTGCACATAACTCCATCTCTTACCCTCACCTGCTGGGGGAGATTTGAGTTTTGGAGTAACGTCGGGGGGCTTCTCGTATTCAGGTGTGGTGGCCCCCCATACCTCCAGGCTTGCTGGGGCATGTTGGGTAAATTCTGGGAAGGGGAGCCTCCCTGCATGGTCCTGTTGGGTGGAGGCTGCCCGGGCGGTCGCATCCCCCACGACCAGTGATTGGGCGAAAGGTGGCGGTTTGGGTGTTGGGAAAGTTTGTCTACTTGCATCTGTAGCTGAGCTAGGGTGCTTTGTCTCTGCTGATGCTGCTGCTGAGACTGCAGTGTCTGAAAGCCACCCGGGGGCCCGTCCGCTCTGGGCCCGGGGTTCATTTGCTGGAACTGGAACTGATGTGGGCCACCAAGCTGCCGCACTGGGGTTTTCTCTACCAGCAGGGAACCTGAGTAGGGTAAAAACAGAGTAAAACTGGAATCAAATTGGCTTAGTTTATTTCACAACTATTTATTACACAAATCAATTAAATATTTATCATTAGAATTAGGTGTTTCTGCATCCACACTCTTACCAAGGTCGACATTTGACGCCCAAAAAGCAGAGCGACACTGGAAGCGAACTGAGCTTTGAGGAACATAAGAAGTGTTGCACTTTGCTCGCATGAGATACTGGATTTGATACATGATCTGAAAACAGTAAGAGGAAATGAAAGCTGCAACACAGTCAGCAATAAGGGTGCAAGTGTCAAGCATGAAGAGGCAGGATTCTTACCAGGCGCTTACAGTATAGCAGGGCAGTGCCACTGTTGCTGGCTGTTGCCCACTTTGTGAAGGTTATCACATGATCAAGATGTTTTGTGAGAGAGGATATGTCCTCTTGCTGTTTCTTCAGGACTGTTTCATGGTCTTTCGTTAGGGCCTAAGCAGACAAAATTTGCAACATTTTGAAACAGTAGCACCTTAGGCAAATGATTAGAATGTAAACTGATGATGTTTAGCTACTACCTCAAGTTGGTTGATTAGGATCTTCCCTTTTCTGTTTATTTCCATAATCAGATTGCAGATGGCCTTTTTGATCTCATTAGAGACGGCCTTTCGGTTTTCATCAACCTGCTGAAGACTGCAGAGAAAGGAAGGGGAATAAGTCTGCAGGACAATAGTGACAATCTGGCTGAATACTAGGGATGCACCGATTATTTTTAGTGGCCGAATTTTCAGTGTCTCCCTACTGAATACTGCACATATTCCATTATATTTCTTCATACAAAAGCAATCCTTAAAGAACATTACCCATTGTTTATGGTATCAGAAACCTCTCCAATGGCTTTCCGTTTTTCTTGAAGTTGCCCAGTCATCTTTACCAGGTGCTCCCTGTGGTTCCTATATGCATCCTCCAGAAACTGGTAACTGAAATATGTGCAAGTCAATAAAATTTGAAAAGTCAAATGGGCTGAAAATTATGCTAAGGCAGGTACTGCAGTAAATTGATTACTTATGGTCCTTGTGCTTGAGCAGCTGACAGTCTCTGCAGGTCAATCGGTCACATGTTTCACAAAAAAGCTTCAAAGGCTCTTGCTTATGAATATCACAGAAGACTGGCTTCTGCGTGGAAGCACCCATTGCATCTGTAATCAAGATTTTACTTTGTTTAGCCAAAAGTAGGACACAACAAAGACAACAACGGTCTTACATTTAACACAAGGCCTAGGATTTTAATCTCTTTCCTGAATGCTGTAAATTTCTAAAAATAAAAAGTGCTGCAAAATCCAGGACGATCACTGTGGAAAGATCATTCTAGCACAATAAATAATGTTTAAAATGATAACTGCATTATGACACAATTGGATCAACCTCCCACAGACAGAAGTGACTTAACTTTTCAAGCTAATGGTAAAGCGGAAACGTGGCAGATTGTATACTCATGTAGCACTCTCTCTATCTCTGGATAAATTGAATGGAGGGATTAGAGGCTTTTACCTGTAGACATCTCCGCTATTTGTCTGATGTTATGATCCCTAGTGAACTTCACCCTCTGATGAGCCTCTATGCAGGTGACACACAGGAACTCCACACACTCCACACAGAAACCTGTTGCCTCTGTGTTATCATCACAGCTCATGCACAGCTGAGATAGAAACAAAACAACAATAGCAGGAAAGATTATTTAAACACACAGAACACAAAGTTAGAGGATAGGGGGCACTAAAATATAAAATTATTTTAATAAAAAGGTCTAACAATAGGGTTATTCAGATCTTCATTTTCCCCACTTTTAACCCAAGATATTCTGCCAAGTTGAGACAAAAGAGATAACGGCCATCTTAATCTAGTGGAAGACCTTACCTGCCATATTACATACAGATTATTTACAAGACATAAGGAAGCATGTTTCTTTACCTGACTTGTTTTCTCCACTGTGCTGCTGGGCACCTCCATAGTATCCTTGGCAAAGAAATTATCCAAGATCTCCACTTCCATGCATTCCTGATGACAAACTGGACATCGGATCACGTTCACTGTTAAATGAAAAATGAAAAAGTAATCAGGTTAGGGACTACAATGAAGCAAAGATGTGAAAGTCCAATTAAACAGGAGAAACCAGTGCCATTTGAGTTAGAGTAAAATTCTGACTGATGAGTTTGATTTCATACTTGGGACCTATCCAGGTCCCATTTCTATTAATCCATAAAATATTATTTTGAATACCTAAGTGTTCCAGGAAGACTGTCCCTGTAATGAGGAAATGCAAATCTCACTGGAGAAGAGCATCTGCCAATAATGTAAACGTAACAGCTCATGGACCATTTTGGGGGTGTTTCAGTGGTTTGAGCAACTAAAACCTCAGACTGAGAATGCCCCTGTAAATAGGGAATGCAAGTCGCTCTCCTAAATGCTGCAAATGTAACAACTCATACCACATTGGATTTAAATCCCTCAAGCCAATGGCCAACTGGAGAACTGAGAAAGACCCTTAACCCCACAATTGCTCAAAAGCGACTATCCCTGTAACTAGAAAAGGTAAGCTGCTTAGGACATAGTATAGTTCATCGTATTTACACTATTTCCTCTGTTTCATGTATACATGCCTGTATTAGTTCAAGAGAGACACTGGCAACCAGAAGCAAATTAGTTGCACATTTTTACTCTATTTGATCTATTGGTGATTCTAATATGAGTGCCTGATCATCTCTGTTAATGTAACAGCTCATATTAAGGTTTGGCAAGCGCAGTGGTCTGAATTAGTAAATCCTTGTGTTGGTGAAAATAAGATTGGGGGTTACAATCTCGCCAGAACCACAGGTTGGCCCTTCAATAAAACCATTAACCTCAAGTTGTTCTAAACGGTCCTGGTAAATAGGAAATTTAAGTCGCCCTGGATACGAGCATCTGCTAAAAGCCATGAATGTATATTTGTTCTTAACACATGAGACCACAGAATGCTTTTGTGATGACGCTTCTGAAACGACTTATAGTGCAGCCCTAAAAACAAACACAATGTTACTTTCACCCACATGGCTTGGCCTGGCCATCCACTGGCATCTGGTGGTTGCTCCCCTGGTCGGCGTAAAGGTTCCTGGATGGTGACGGCAGGCACCGTTTGCAGAACGAATGGAGACACGGCAGCAGTTTCGGTTCGCGGCTGTGGAAGCTGAGTTTACAAAGCGGACAGATGTCCAGCAGACTCTGGCTGCTCTCCTCCTTCGCGCTCGCCTCTTGTATCGGCTTGCTTTCCGCCTCATTTTCCACAATGATAACCAGATCGTCCGCTTCGATCCGTTCTCCATTTTCCTCCATGATCTCCTCCGTGATGAATAAAAGGAGCTACAGTTCACTGACAAGAATAAAGGCGTCCCAGCAAAATCCCGGTTGGCGTCGCCCTCAGGAACAGTTGCATGTTTCTTTACCAAACTCGGCAGACAAAGACATCAAGGAGATCAAACGATAAGAAAAAAAAACCCGTCTTAGTTATAAATAAAATTACGCGTGTATAATAGTAGCCAAATACCCATCTGGATATTTACCATGACTACCAGCTAACATGCTACACACAGTCTATTAACAGCCGCTAGGATTTGGAAGAAAAAATAAAGACGGAATACACTTATACGATAATCATAATTTCACGATCTTTTCGTTATTCCCAATAAAAATACAGTGAGCGGCATCGCCCATTTAAACACAAAATTAAAGCAGTCTCTGTTTACCCTGTTTGCTGCCCAACAGATGTGGGGCTGCGTACCAAACCACTTGCTAGCATTCTAGTTAGTGTTGCGAAATAGTACGATGCCAATTCTTTGACATACTATTTAGTGCGCTAATATGCTGCTTCAGGCGCAGTCGTGTGAGGCCTCGTTCGTACGGCTACGGAGAGTGACAGGGGTCCAACTTCCTCCTCACGTACGCGTTTCATTATTTCCTTTGTCAAGAAGTGAGACGTCGGTTTGCAAAATGGCTGGAGTGTAACTCTTTTGAATTCTTTAAAGCCTCAGGGGAGCCAGATCATTAATAAATTAACGGGTGTTTTAAATAGGAAATAACACAGAATGTCATTTATCTTTGATTTGCCGTTTTCTCTCGGGAAAATTACATTGAAAATGTATTCTGTGTCCGCGAACCCAGTTGGGATTGAGCGGTCCAGATACTCAGTGAATGGATGTATTCTATGTACATTATCAAAACTGAGCTTTAATTAAGTTATTTGGCATGGCTATTTGATTAGTTATATTTTAACGTAGTATACATGTACTGTACTTGTTCTCCATATAATGAGCTTTATTAACATAAAAACGTCTTTTATTGATCATTCCAAAGGAATAAATGTAAATTTAGATGCGTCAGCAATCAAGTCATTGCTGAGTTGGGGTTCATGGTGACTAATTTAGATACCAATGCTGGATGTTGTCTCTGGATAAATACTCTCAGTCCACCTCCCCCAGATCCATAGCCTGAGGACTGGTCTTATGAAATTTGAACTGGTTTAGGGACATGTTTTATGGTTAATTCATAATTAATTTGAATGTTAGTCAAGTCCAAGTATGGCCTTGAGAAAGGGGAGAGGGGTCAGGAGAGGACAATTTTTCTATGCGGTTTGATATGAATAAGTATTTGTAGGTACGCTTTTTATTAGCAAACATTGTTCAGACATTGTACAGGAAATTATTGTAGTTACATTTGTAATTATATCCTTGTCATTTTTATCCTAATAACTGATAAATTTAGTTTGGTTTTTGTTTGCTGGTAGGGTTATTATTATGTTTTGTAAGTATGCTTGTGTAGTGCAATTATGGCTACATAGTCCAACTTTTTTTGTAAGTTCCATTTTATGATCATGATTCTAAGAAACCACAAGAGGGTGTAAACGGCTGGCATTTGCTACAGGGGACTAAAGGTAGCAATGGAATTATTACTCATTAACCTTGGCAGCATTGCAGGCATTGTGGGTGTACAATTCCTTGCAGTACTGAATGTTCCCTGCACCAAATTCTTTGTGTTTGTTTAAGCCACCAATTGGAACATTATAGCTGATTACAAAACAAAGAAAGATGGCACTGCAACCAAATGCCTGCTCTATCACTATGAGTGATGGTTTTAAAATCCCTCTCCTTGGCCTAGGAACTTATGGAGATCCTCGGACGGTAAGAAGGAATAATCATTACAGTTAAACATTAAACATTTTTCAGAACCATTTGTAGAGCTAAGAACAACATGGATATTCGTTGGCTTACAATTACAATTCAGAGTCCAAATATTCTTATTTCTTTTTTCAGTGTTACACGTTTTTGCATTCTGACAATTATTTTTTGATAGACTCCTAAAGGAACTGCATATGAATCAGTCAAGCTTGCCATTGATGCTGGGTACAGGCACATTGATGGGGCTTTAGTGTATTTCAATGAGCATGAAGTTGGTCAAGCCATTCGAGAAAAAATTGCAGATGGAACTGTCAAGAGAGAAGACATTTTCTACTGTGGAAAGGTAGCGTCTGTTACACAAAGATTTTAGCAGACCTTGGTGAATTGCTGGATTTTTCTGTATTAAGACCAGAAAGTCATTCCACATTTATAGCATAATTATAATGAAGCTAGAAAATCCAGTTTTCGCAATAACCTTTCCATTAGTAGTTTAAACAAAAGCTTAAATTTAGGGTATTTTCTTTCCCCTTGCAGCTGTGGAATACTTTTCACCCTCCAGAGCTTGTAAGGCCAGCACTAGAGCGAACTCTCAAAACCCTGAAACTGGACTACGTGGATCTCTATATCATTGAACTGCCCTTAGCTTTCAAGGTTTTTCAGTCTTCACCACAAATCATTACAATGTAAATTAGTATGTAAATCACACTTGTAATTGTATCACGCTTTAACCATTTTCTCTAGCCAGGAGATTCATTCTACCCAAAAGATGAGAATGGAAAATACATTTATTTTAAGACAGACCTTTGTGCCACATGGGAGGTAAACAAATGTTCATTCATCTGATTAACTTGTCATTCAACTTCCAAATTACTATGATATAAGAAACAGAATGCATGGAAACATTAGTATTTTCTAAACTGAAATCAAAATGAAATAAGCCTGTACAATTTACTTTAACTTGCTAACACACAAATGTTCTTGGTGACCCTTGGAACTCATTTGTAGTTTTACAAGGCTGTGGGGGCAATGGCATTTATTATAAGGTCACTGGCATGTCAAATTGTCAGTTAAATCTAATGAAATTAATAATATTGATAGTATAAAAAGAATGTATTTACAGGCTGAAACAACATGCTTTTTATTATGCTTCTCTGTTACAATTTGTAATGGCTTATATTTAAGATGGAAAGGTTTGAGATCTATTTGAAGTGCACGTCTGATCTAGAATTTTTCCCAAACCTTGTGATCTTTTTCTGCAATTGGCAGGCCTTAGAAGCATGTAAAGATGCTGGTTTAACAAGATCTATTGGAGTGTCAAACTTCAATAAAAGACAACTAGAACTGATCTTGAATAAGCCAGGTCTAAAGTACAAACCTGTATCAAACCAGGTAATATACTGCCATACATTACATGTAATGTGACATATATCATATTTCTTGTATAAATGTAAGCTTTAACTACATAACATATTTTAAGTTTCACTGCATTTCTACATTTATTTATTGCTATTTTAATTAGTCTATCTAATTACTGTACTATTTAATCATAATTAGTCTACCTAAATATATTTATTTACAATTACTGTTTAGGAATCTACACTGCTAACATGAACGACCATCATTAAATAGTGCTCTTACAATTTTACTTCTTTTTAAATGATAATAGATTGAATGTCATCCATACTTCACTCAACCTAAAATGATGGAGTTCTGCATGCAGAATGACATAGTTGTTGTTGGATACAGTCCTCTAGGAACGTCCCGTGACCCGTCCTGGTATGAAATATTCTTTTTTGCTCTAAATGTAGTGTGGTAATCTGAGGTTTTGCATACAACACATTTGATAAACAGTGCACTTCTCACAAATTATTAGTACAGCATAAAAATATTGAAACAAGAAAAATATTAATGATTCACTTTGCTAAAATGCCTTATTGTAGACAGATTTTTTTTTCAAAATACATTTATTTTTTCCCCATCTTCAGGGTGAATTTAAAGAGCCCACCTCTGTTGGAGGACGAATGTCTGGTCTCCATTGCAAAAAAGTACAAGAAGACCACAGCCCAGGTTGCTCTCAGATTCAACATCCAGCGAGGCGTGGTGGTAATCCCCAAGAGTTTCAGTCCAAAACGCATCAAGGAGAACTTTGAGGTTTACATGCATGTTTATTCTAAGGTTTCTGTGCTGTGACACTGCAAAATTATAATCAACATTTTAAAAAGACTTTTCTTCCAGATATTTGACTTCTTTCTGACTGATGATGAAATAAAAGCCATTGAAGGGCTTAACAAGAATGTCCGATTTGTTGAGCTCCTCATGTAAGTAACTAATAATAAGTTTAAAGTTATCTTATAAAAACAAATAGTTCACAATACCGTACTAATATTTGTAGTGTGTTTATCTCATCACGCTATTACCTAAACTATAAATGTTAGTGAAAATTCCAATCGAAAGAACAGGGAAAACTGTGGGACTACTGGGACTGAGAATTTGGATTAACTGACTTTTAAAAACAAATCAAAATTTTTTAAATAATTTAATAATTGTTCCTTTTTTTAAAGGTGGAGCGATCATCCCGAATATCCATTCCATGATGACTATTAGTCAGGTGTTTTGTAGGGCCAAAGAGAGAATTACAGAACATCGAAATTTTACATTTGTTTCATGGAAAAAATATGGAAATTTTTATCTATAAAATTCTATAAACGTCTGTATTTACTGATTAATCAATTTAACTATGTGAAATGTTTTTCTACACATATGTATGTAAATTCTGTATGGAAATACTACGGATAACCCATAATAGTCTGTAAGAAAGTAAGAATCTGTCGTCTTGTTTGGATTTCCCCGGAAGTTGTTCTTTAAAGCGGTGACATATCAATGTGCTATGTAAACAGCTGTAATATGTATGTATATATGTAATATGTGTGCACCTTCAACTATGGATGTAATACGTGCACATTAATTAAATGATAACATTTTTATTTTGAACAAATATTGAACCTTGTACAGCTCTTTAACAATTCTTCTCCCTTACGCTAATGTTGAGGACAGTGGCGGAAGGTTAAGGTTGGTTACGGAAGTTGCTGACGGGGCAGCGTTCCAATCCGCACGAGAATGCCGAATTGTTGCGGTGTGAGAGACATCATTATTAAAGTTGCTACTTGAAAACGTTGGGTCAGCTTGTGTCCTCAAAACCATATAGATATACCCACAACAAGGTAATACCCTTCCAATCATGTCAACCCCAATCGAAATGACGGCGTGTAGGAGGTGGTCGTAAGAATGGTTGCGTTCCAAACGTCCACCTGCACCCTAAACACATTTTCTCGTTCACTTTACTTTCTTTACTGCACACTATAAGAAAGCTTTAAGAGTTATACTTTAACTTAATACACATGGTAATCGTGTCTTCTGAGAATATTTATTTCTTTAACAGAACAATGTGACTTTAGATATTTTTATTTGGGGGTATGAATTTTGATAAGTTAATTTTTTAAAAGTTTATAAGAGTGAGAAAAAAAAACCGAATCAAAATTTCTCCTTTAATTTTTAATGCCGAATTTGCAATTCTAGAAAAGACAGGAAGCTGTTTCAGGATGCGACTGACTGAAATATCATTCAGTCATCAAAATCATCAAGTCGTTTTAAATGCACAAATATTTAAACACAACATATAAGACCTGTAAATGCAGCTATTTTGACATCCTCTAGACTGCACGAGTGAGATTTGGGACGCGGCCACGAACAGTCGACTGTAGCTACCGTAGTTAGCAGCAATCTTGCTAGGGGGAAAACAAAATTAAAAGGCAAACTCTGTGAACATAAAGAGATAGATATGGACTAAAGTGGTTTGTAGAAACTGCCCTGCCCTTTCGACTATCAAACAGCCACTTTGAAAGGACGGAGACAATTCTGGACCAACTCCGATGCTAGATTTTTCTTTAGCTAACTCAGGTGAATAGCATAGACAGCTAGCGTTACCTAAACAGTTAAACGCCTTTGTTGTCAGTGGACATGGCGTGTGTAGAGTCGAGGTAGATGTGGAAAATATTTGACGTTCAGACTCGTTTGTGGACTTTGCAAAGAATTAGTGACGACGTTTGGTGGGAGTGAAGTGGGCAGAAGCGGTTTGGAAGCTTGTTGGCAGCGGTGTAACGCTGTGTTGATGCGCAGGGGAGCGGTGTGAGGATGGCGAGGCCTCCGACAACTCGACCTCTTCTTTCCATATGACGGACACCCATCCTGCTCTGGTCTTCGTTTAATTGCATGCAGACTTTTAAACCACCGAAGAAACACCATGACGGAGCCCTAATTTTCTGTAACATTTTGGAGTACCGTACGCGAGGACGTTGCACGGACTGGAACGGTGTTATTGTTCGTTCTGAAGGCCACAATCATGGAGAGCGAATAATGAAACACTCCATCATCTCCTGCTTAAAATTTCATTTTTTATAATCATGCACGGAATACGGACTGAAGAAGTATAGCATTTGCCCCTTTTTTAAATGTCTGGACATTGTGGTAAAGTGAAGTAAGACTGCGTGTATCATGTCTGTCTTTGCCGAATTCGTTCCTCCCACTGAGTGTCCCGTTTTTGAGCCCAGTTGGGAGGATTTTTCGGACCCTTTAGGTTTTATTAACAAGATCCGACCTATTGCCGAGAAAACGGGAATCTGCAAAATCAGGCCACCTCAGGTAAAGCTGCAATGTCCCTGATTGTTATGATGAATTTACTCGTTTTGTCGCACTTACGGGACGCCGACAGGTCCGGGGAAACCCCACTTTTAATAACCTTGTGATGAAATAACGACACTCTCAGTACCTCTTAAGAGCCTTAAGGATCCACTTCCCAAACCCTGGTCCAGGTCGCCTCTGACCTTGCACATGAAAAACTGACCTCTATATACATATATATATATGCATGTATGTTCTGATATGTACTCTATATTGTACCGGCGTACAATATACGTACTTCAAGCGCAGGTCACATCGCATGATATGTAGTGTCAACTGAGACAAAGTATGTTTATATTTACTGTATTTAGCAGATGCGATCCATAATTTCCTAGTTACAGAGCCAGTCTCAGGTAGCAGCTTGTGGTTACTGACCTTGTTCAGGGGGTCGATTGGTATTTGAACCTACAACCACTTAGCCTGTAGTCAAGTCTCCTACTTTTAGGCAAACATTAGTAAATCAAAGCAAGAATTTAAGTAAAAATATAATGCCTCAACTTTTTTGTTGTATGATGCAAAAGACTTCAACATTACTCTTTTTCCATGACTGATCTGCAAGAGAAGTCTAATATAATTTAATGCCTTCTTTTGGACTTCTTTTCTAATTCTTAAAGCTGTTTCACCTCTCATCCAAAAGCCTTCTTCAGTTCTTCAAAATTGAATTTCTCAATGCTCTTTATTTGACATGCACCCTTACTGATAGTATCCTATGTTCAGAAGCGATGAACAAACGAATCATGACATTTTCTCACAGAATAAAGATAATATAGTCTTTGTGCATTCTATTTTATTTGATTTATTTACATAATGTTGTAAAGTCTGATACCAAGATATTACTTGAATTAAACTGGCCTTTATGCCTTTTACAGGACTGGCAGCCTCCCTTTGCATGTGACGTTCGGAATTTCCGCTTCACTCCTCGAGTCCAACGGCTCAATGAGCTTGAAGTAAGTTGCATTTTTGTCTCTAGTAACACTTCTTTGTCTTTGTTGTGTATGTATACAAACAAAACAGCTCAGAGAAATGAGTGTCTGGCAATTCTGGCATAGCTGCTTAAAAGTTTGTGAACCCCTTAGAACATTCTGCGTAAATATGACGTAAAACATCATTAGATTTTCACAGAAGTCCTAAAAGTCGTTAAAGAGAACCCAATTAAACAAATGAGACAAAGAGATCTTACTTGATTATTTATTTACTGAGGAAAATGATGCAGTATGCACGCGAAGTAGATCACCGACGAGTGGCGTTTTTGCTCAGTGAGATTTCTGCGCGCGCGCTTTGAAAGGGGGTAGGTTTTGGCAGTTTGGGGGCGGGGTTTTGACAGTTTCTGTCTGCGAATCCTATTGGCCGATGGCTCCTGGTCTTGTGATTGACTGCACACTACAGACAGTTTTTACAGAAAATCCAAAGGTGACGTAGAAAGAGGAACGACGACAGGTAGATTAAACACAAGTTATAGTTTATCAACGTTATAATTATAATTTCATAGTTAGGTCTTACACGTTTAATAAGCACGCAATCAATGGCTCCCCTTGCCCACTTGTCTGTCCCCAATTCAACATAAACACAGATGCACAAGGCAATCACAATATGACCACTAGATGATCAGCCGTTTTCCATAGTTGAGGATACCAGCTTCAGAAATCTGATATATCACCTCTGCCCAAAATACACAATGCCAAGTAGGTGTTACTTTTCGGACGTCGAGTTACTGGAGTTGTTACATTTTACGAGTTACATTTTATTTATTTAAATTTGTAAAGAAAATTTATGAAAATAAAGCATTATATTAAAGAAAATTATATTTTTAGAGCTGCCACTATTATAAAAGTAACTAGTAAACAGGGAAAGTAACTACTGCGTTACATTAAAAAAGTTTTTTTGTGTCGATGTCGTCGACTGCTCGCAGCAGCTCTAATTTTCTGTTATCTGGGAAAAAAATCGGTATCGGAAAAATCGGTATCGGCCGATCACACTTACAAAAAAATCGGTAAACGGAATCGGCCAAGAAAATTGCAATCGGTGCATCCCTAGTGTTTTCCAATCAACTGGTTGACAATCAGATGTAAGTGGGTGCTGCGTTTTATTTAAAGAACAGGGATCCATCAAAGTCTGATCTTCACAACACGTGTGTTTGGGGGTGTATCATGACGCATAAAAGGAAATTTCTGAGGACCTCAGTAAAAAGAGTTGTTATGGCTCATCAGGCTGGAAAAGGTTACAAATCCATCTCTAAAGAGTTGGATCCAATCAAAATGTTCTGGAAGGACCTAAAGCGAGCAGTTCATTTGAGGAAACCCACCTGCATCCCAGAGTTGAAGCTGTTCTGTGCACATGAATGGGCTAAAATTCCTCTAAGCCAATGTGCAGGACTGATGAACAGTTAACGGAAACGTTTAGTTGTATTTATTGTTGCACAAGAGGATCACACCTGATACTGAAAACAAAGGTTCACATACTTTTGCAACACACAGATATGTGATATTGCATCATTTTCCTCAGTAAATAAATAATAAATAAATGAGTATAACATTTTTAACTCTTTATTTTCAATAACTTCTATAATTCTGATGATGTTTTAGGACATATTTATACAGAAATATAGAAAGTTCTAAGGGGTTCACAAACTTTCAAGCAGCGCTGTACGGACTCTCAGCCACACACACTGTGTCATGTTGTCATGCTTCCCTTTTGAAGCAATAGCTAATAATCTAATATATCATTTGTCATTATTTTACAGCAAGCAAGGTATTGTAGGTAAATGTTGCCAAACAGTGGGCTTCATTAACCATTTTTGTTTAATCTGTTCTTAAGAAAATTGAGATGTTTAAATAGTATTTTTTAGGCTACAGTAATTGGTATACAAGGATGCTCTTCACCACTTATAGGTTCTGTTCTTATCTAAGAACATTTGATGGAATGAGAACCTATACCTGTTTTCATGTATATTTTTAGTATGCAAACTAAATTTATGTTTATGGCAAGTGGACAGATTTGTGTTTACCTTTAATCTTAATATCTTACTCTCATTTCAGGCCCTCACCCGGGTCAAACTTAACTTCCTGGACCAAATTGCCAAATTTTGGGAACTTCAGGGCTCTAAACTTCGTTTTCCACATGTGGAGAAAAAAGTCCTAGACTTGTACATTCTCAGCAAGGCAAGTCTTAACAATGTTTTCTTCTTTTGCCTTTCACGGTTGTTAATCTAAGATCATTGAAGCAACATTAACCCTGCTGCATTTGGCATTGTGCGTGTATATATGAAAAATTCTCAATAGCAAGAGTGTAAATACTTTTGCCCTGTTTCTGTAGCTTGTGTCAGCAGAGGGAGGGTTTGAAGCTGCTTGTAAGGAGAAGAGATGGTCCAAAATAGCTAGTCGCATGGGTTTCCCATCCGGGAAAGGTATTGGTTCCCAACTTCGTTCACATTATGAGAGGATCCTCTACCCCTATGATCTCTTCCAGTCTGGTGCTTCACTTTCTGTGAGTTGGATTCTGCTTCTACTGCTCGTTTAGACTCATCATCACATTACAAAGTACTGAAAGTACAGAGTTTCTGAAACTTTTGAACTTGATTTTTTTCTTAATTAATTACATTTATTAATGTCAAATAAATAGCTATGTGTCACTTAGTATGTGACTTTAAAAGCTATGGTTTGGTTAAATGTATTTGTGATGCTGCAGCTTTGCTTAAATTACATGTTGCATTTATTTGCATAAATGCAAAATAAATCAAGTTGTTACTTACCCAGCCTCTAAATCTCCACCCTGTACATGTCACTCTAATGTTGCAGGGCATTCACCGACTGCATCAAGAAGGACACGAAGCTGAGGAGGTGGATGAAGGGATAGAGGGTGGCTGTGAGGAGGAGGAGGAGGAAGAGGAAGATAAACAAAGAGAAAAGGGAGGCAGGGAGCAGGATGGTCTGGTTGACGCTCCACAGAACAAGGAGCACCCTCTTCCTGAGAGGCGCTCGCGACGCTTGAAGTCTGAGGTCAGTTTTGGGAGAGTCTGTTCTGTGGGTTGTTTGTGCAGGTACTTATCCAGAATTACCAACTTGAAAGTGTTTCTTTATGCCATTTGGTTTTAGGGCATTTAGAAAAGACTTAACATGCAGTTGTTTTTATGCATAAAAAAAATCAAATGAACAGTAATACTAAAGAAAACTGTTTTGTCTGCAAATACATAAACAAAAATCTATTTTGAAACATTATTTTTAGTTTAATGCATTAAATGCAGTTCAGCATGATTTCATTTTCACCTTTGTTTCTCACTGCTTCGACCAACTGTTCAGGTTTTTCTTTTCGTTTTCTTCTTCAGAGGGAGAACAAAGAGCCCAAAAGTTTGCAGGTTTTTGGTAGCAGTCCTAAAGTTGTCGGTCTAGAGATTGTTCCAGCCGGTAAGCTTCTCTCACTGACATGCTCTGTTTCTTCAGGTTTTGTAGAACAAGTGCCTTTAAACAATGTACAAGTGTTGATAGTCAAAAAGTGTTTGGGGTTTCCTTTTGGACACAGATGACGGGTTCATAAAGAAACAGAGGTACCTGAAGGCTCAAGCTTTTGCAATTAAGATGCGCCCACGAAAAGAGACACTGGAGGTCAATTTTGTGAGTTTAGTTTTTGGGTTTTTTTTCCATGTCACTTCAATTAATTTCAATGATAAGCAATACATTTACATATTTCTTAATATTAAGGAGAAAATTCTTGTCTGTGTCTTAGATCGACCTTTACATGTGTATGGCTTGTGGACGGGGTGATGAAGAGGACCGCCTCCTGTTGTGTGACGGGTGTGATGACAGCTACCACACCTTCTGCCTCATTCCTCCACTACAGGATGTACCCAAAGGTGACTGGCGTTGCCCCAAGTGTGTAGCAGAGGTATGGAATCCTGCCATTCTCTTTGCGGCCTGTTTGGCCTGATTATGTAAAAGGTTTTTATACCCACACAATTTATTTTTAACATCACTATTTCCTCTATGCCTTACTGGCAGTATGTTATGTCTTGTGGTCATACTTATTGAACCAGCTAATGGGTTTTGCTGGGTCAATGCTGTCTTCCTCTTCCTTCAGGAATGCAGCAAGCCCCATGAAGCGTTTGGGTTCGAGCAGGCCGTACGGGAATACACCCTCCAGAGCTTCGGCGAGATGGCAGACCACTTTAAATCAGACTATTTCAACATGCCAGTGCATGTAAGACTTATACTGCCTACTGATGGTTGTGTATTAAAACCAAGTGCTATTTTATCCGTGCCAGTGTAATTAGTATATGCTTTTTTATTCCAGTATTTTGCATTGGTCCATACTAGAGATCCTGAAACCTTAGGGCATGCCTCAAAACATTTGGATTTTGATAAACAGTGCTGTATAATGATACCAAATTAGAAATCTCAAGCAATAATTCTGTTTATTTCAGATGGTGCCCACAGAGCTGGTAGAAAAGGAGTTCTGGAGGCTGGTGAGTAGCATAGAGGAGGATGTAATCGTGGAGTACGGAGCAGATATCAGCTCCAAAGACGTGGGCAGTGGATTTCCTGTTCGAGATGGAAAAAGAAGACTTCTGGGGGATGAGGAGGTAAAATTGGTTTAAAAAAAACCCCTACAGTTAAAATTAGGGATGCGTGATTATATTTTTTTTTGTCATTTGCATCGATCCAATGCTTAGATTGTTCAGCTGATATTAAAAGATGCATTTATTGTACGCCATAAAGGTTGTGCTAATGGCATGTCCAAAATTGTCTTAAAATATATGGTGTTGTTTTCGTGGCAAAATTCTTAGCGCACAGTGGAACTCTGGTGAGCAGAAAGCCTTGTCCTTACACACTAAACTCTCTCAGCGCTCACGCTCGACTCTGCTTTCCTCATTTATCGGCATCGACTGATATAAGTATGAAAAACACTGGACATCAGAATTGGGCTATAAGTCCCATATCATGCATCCCTAATTATTCATATTCTCAGATTTAGGTTTAATATCATGTGGTTTTATTGCTACATCAGTGTGTCTGATACAAAGTCTAACCTTGTTCTTTAATTGGAAGTGGCTTAGAGCTCTTTAACCATTTGTTGCTAATTTTATGCAGTTATAAAGTTAACTGCATAAAATTAGGTGCTCAGGCAAACCACTTTGAGCTGCTTGTATTCTTGTAGCTTTGCCTACATGACTTCTCACAACTTCCTGACCTGAATCCTCCACTATCTCCTTCCTCAAGGACTATGCCCATTCTGCCTGGAACTTGAACAACTTACCGGTCCTGGAGCAGTCAGTGCTTGCCCATATCAATGCTGACATTTCAGGCATGAAGGTGCCCTGGCTGTACGTGGGCATGTGCTTCTCTTCTTTCTGTTGGCACATAGAGGACCACTGGAGCTACTCTATCAACTACCTGCACTGGTAGGATTGTGTGACTTTCCCTTTTCTATCCAGAGTTATTGGTCATAGCAGTAAGGTGATCTCACTGGATATTTTGACAGACCCTAATGTAACAAGCTGATGAGTGTGACCGAAGTTAGAAACTCCTGTAGTTATACTCATACAAAATCTCACTTGTGGTTTTTAGAAATGTGCTTGAAAGGGAAAAAAACTGTGTTGCCTACTTGGTTGTTTGGCAAAAAGTCTTAATTAGTAATATCTACATTGTGATGGTGGAATGATAAGGTGGTCTAAAGTTGTTTGTTGATGCTTTGTGTATAAGGGGGGAGCCAAAAACCTGGTACGGCATCCCAGCTCACGCAGCCGAGCAGCTAGAGGCGGTGATGAAGAAACTAGCACCTGAGCTGTTTGACTCTCAGCCTGATTTACTGCACCAGTTGGTCACAATCATGAATCCCAACGTTCTAATGGACCACGGCGTTCCGGTAGGTTTGTGTGTGTGAGAGAGAGAGACTGAAATTAGTCTTTCTTAATATTATTTTGTAAAAGCTTAATTCATTTGTGAGCCATGACTGCTGGAACATTTAGAGTTAATTATTTTTGTCACACAGGTGTATCGGACCAATCAATGTGCTGGAGAATTTGTGGTGACCTTCCCCAGAGCTTATCACAGTGGCTTTAACCAGGGTTACAACTTTGCTGAGGCTGTCAACTTCTGTACTGCAGACTGGGTATAACTCAATACCTTCAAAGGCCTAATCTCTTAAAGGCTCAAACTAGCATTTGACAACTTACGATCTTGTTTGTCTTTTGCATTGTGTGTGTTTTGCCTTGGATTCTCAACAAATGCACTCACAAAACACAATGTTTGACACAGCCAAACCTTTTACCTACAACAAACTCATGCGTTTTGTGCGATTTATGACTTATACCTCTCGCAGCTGCCCATGGGTCGACAGTGTGTGGCACACTACCGCCGTCTACAGCGTCATTGTGTTTTCTCCCACGAAGAGCTTCTTTGCAAGATGGCGGCAGACCCCGAGAGCCTAGACGTGGAACTAGCGGCAGCGGTGTACAAAGAGCTAGGGGAGACAATAGAGGACGAGAGCAGACTTCGACAGGCTGTCCAGAACATGGTGAGACACACAATCGTGAGACAGATGTTTTTCAAACTGGTTGATTAAAGGGTTCTTTTTGGTGCCACAAGATTATATGCTGGTGTTATTTAACTTAGTGCTGCAGTTGCTCAAAATACATTTACTGCGTTTGCTAAACACTCTTATCCAGTGTGACTTATATTTCCCAGTTTCAGTCTCCAGCCTGGGGGGGCCTTGGTTAGGGGTCTGATTGATTTTAATAGTTGCCAACACAGGGTTTCAGTTTCTCTGACCACTGCACTGTATATGTATTGGAAATTACCATATAATCTTTTCAGCTGCTTTGTTTTTTTCATTTGTGAAAAGAAGATCCTGATTTGTGATTTGCCACAAAGCAACAAACTGGATGACCAAAAAGTTTATATTGTTGTTTCTGTTGTCTGCCTGCAGGGGGTGCTGTCCACAGAGCAGGAAGTGTTTGAACTGGTCCCAGATGATGAGCGTCAGTGTTATAGATGTAAAACCACCTGCTTCTTGTCTGCTTTGACCTGCACATGCAACTCTGAACGACTGGTTTGTCTGCACCATGCAGCAGACCTCTGTGACTGTCCGCTTGCCAACAAGTGCCTCAGGTCAGCGGGTTTTGCCTAATGATACAAAACATTTTTATTCCAGAGAACTCTTTCTGTGTACTAAAGGACCATGTGTTTTACAGGTACCGGTATGATCTAGAAGAGTTTCCAGCAATGCTTTATGGAGTAAAGTCACGTGCCCAGTCCTACGAAACCTGGGCTAAGAGAGTCACTGAGGCTCTATCAGCTGATCACAAGAACAAAAAAGGTAAATTGCTCGCTCACTCACTCACTCACTCAGTCTTTCACCCATGTGTGCACAGGCTTTTATCTCCTCTTATCTCTCCTCGGATCCCTCTCTCAGATCTCATTGAGCTGAAGGTGTTGCTGGAGGACGCAGAGGACAGGAAGTATCCCGAGAACAGTCTGTTCCGTAAGCTACGGGAGATGGTGAAGGAAGCAGAGACCTGCTCGTCTGTAGCGCAGCTGCTGCTCAGCCACAAACAGAGACACAAGTTCGTAGTTTGGCATTTACTCTTGGATTCATGACACTTGGCAGGCAACCTTGTCCTTTGTTTCTTACATTTCTAAATTTAAATGGACAGCCTGCTAGGGGCACTTACTAGATCAAGGCCTGAGGGGCCTTATCACCTCTTTGGTTTGTGATGGATCTATATTTAAATTGAGGCTGATAAAGATAGATGATATTTTTTTGTATTCAAGATTGGTTAGAGTTTAATTAAATGCCGGCAAACCTGAGTTTTCTGTAAGGAACTGTGGCAACAACAATAACTGTCTTGATGTTCTTATGTAATTATATGTTGCAATTAAATGCCACACAAAATCCACTAAATGTCATAGAGTATATCTGTCTCTTTGGATTTGAACATATTTTTATTATTTCTTTTATAATCTTTTGCCACATGTATTCTGTCTTAGTTTTATTTCTGTTGAATGTCTGTGGACTTCTTGGCAATAATCAGCTGGTCATGGAGAGTTTTTTTTTGTTTTGTTGCTGAAGAAGGGAGCGGATGGAGAGCAGTCGGACACGGAATAAACTGACTGTGGATGAGCTGAAGGCTTTCGTGGAGCAGCTGTTCCGCCTGCCCTGCCTCATCAGTCAGGCACGCCAGGTCAAAGTGAGCCAGCAGATTTACTCTCAGCCTCTCTTCTTCCTATAAGGAAGTACTTGCTAGGCTAGACTAAAACTGGTTACGTATTTGCTAAGACTTAAAATGGTGAAGCCTGGTCTAGCGCACATCTCCTTTGCCAAATTCAATCTCCGTCAAACTTTTGTCACTCCTTTGCTTCATGTGGAGGATCTTTTTTTTTTCTCTCTCAAACCTTTTCACCCACTGCTCTTCCATCCTTTGAAACTTTTTTTCTTCAGGAGCTTCTGGAGAATGTGGAGGACTTTCATGAGAGGGCACAGATTGCCCTTGCGGATGAGACGCCCGATTCAGCCAAACTGCAGGCACTGGTGGACCTGGGCTCAGGCCTGGACGTGGAGCTGCCTGAGCTCCCGCGATTGAAACAGGAGCTCCAACAGGCTCGCTGGCTGGACGAGGTGCGCATGGCCTTACAGGAACCACAGCGAGTCACGCTGGAGCTCATGAAGCGCCTCATCGATTCGGGTGTGGGCCTGGCACCCCATCACGCCGTAGAGAAGGCCATGGCAGAGCTTCAAGAGATCCTCACTGTAGCTGAGCGCTGGGAGGACAAAGCTCGCGCATGCTTGCAGGCCAGGTAATGCTACAAATGCCATGCTGCATGCATACACAGAGGCAGAGGTTCCCAACATTTTTGCTTTCTGCTCTCATAATCTAACAATTGTTTCTGATCTCAGGCCTCGTCACAGTATGGTGACCCTGGAAAGCATTGTTATAGAGGCCAAGAACATCCCAGCCTACCTGCCCAATGTGCTGGCCCTCCGAGAAGCTCTACACAAGGCCAAAGAGTGGACCACTAGAGTTGAAGCCATTCAGGTACACTTCAGTTGAAAAAGAGGCGTTGCTATCTTGTGGTTTGTGTTTTAAGCTGCTGAAGCACGTGTTAACTGCTTACTTTCTTTGGCTTGACAGAATGGGAGTAATTATGCCTACCTGAACCAGTTGGAGGCGCTGCTGGCGAGGGGCCGCTCCATCCCTGTGCGTCTGGACGCTCTGCCACAAGTCGAGTCCCAGGTGGCCTCGGCTCGAGCCTGGAGAGAGCGGACAGCTCGCACCTTCCTCAAAAAGAACTCCACCTACACGCTCCTGCAGGTGAGAGTCATCAGAAGACTTAAGTTTATAAAGAAAGTATTTTCCAAAGATAAAAAATCTTTGTTCAAAGATTAAAAAAAAATTTTCCTTACATAGTTATACCAGCACAACATTTAGAAGAATGTAGTGACATACAGTTAGGGCTGAGCGATTTACATGCTATGGCTCAGCGATATATGACCTCAATATATCACGATCAGTATCAAAATTGGCACATTTTTCTTTGATTACAATCGATGTATTTTTTTTTTTTGTGATTTAAAAAAAATTGAAGGAAACACACGGATGGCAGGCTGGATGCGGCAGAGTGACATTACAACACACACTGTAGTATAGTTTAACACACACTGGGGCGAGTATTAAAAATTTAAATAATTGCAATGATCATCAAGGGTAAGGTTATGTCAATTAGAGGTTTTGAATGTTTGATTCATTTTTTATTAATTGCGCAGGCCTTTTCTCAGTTTCCTCTCTCTCTCTCTCTGTCTCAATTGTTTTATCTCCTAGGTGCTGAGTCCCCGTAACGACATCGGTGTGTACGGTAATAGCAAGAGCAAACGCAAACGTGCCAAAGAGCTCCTGGAGAAAGAGCGAGGCTTAGAGACGGACAGCCTGAGCGACCTGGACGAGGGGTTGGAGGAGGCAGCTGCCCGCGAACCCTCTGCCGTGGTGGCCGCCTTCAAAGCCAAAGAGCAACAAGAGGTTGACTCCATGCACTCGCTGCGGGCCGCCAACCTGGCCAAGATGGCCATGGCCGACCGCATCGAAGAGGTCAAGTTTTGCCTGTGCCGCAAGACGGCCATAGGCTTTATGCTACAGTGCGAACTGTGTAAGGACTGGTTCCACGGCGCCTGCGTCCCTGTACCCAAGGCCGGCTCACAGAAGAAGCCGGTTGCGGGCTGGCAGGGTGGCACCAAGGAGTCCAAGTTCTTGTGCCCACTGTGCCAGCGCTCACGGCGGCCCCGACTTGAAACCATCCTCTCACTGCTGGTTTCCCTGCAAAAACTGCCCGTGCGACTGCCCGAGGGCGAGGCCCTGCAGTGCCTGACGGAACGTGCCATGAGCTGGCAGGACCGCGCACGGCAGGCCCTCGCCACTGATGAGCTGTCGTCAGCGCTGGCCAAGCTGTCAATGTTGAGTCAGCGTATGGTGGAGCTGGCAGCGCGGGAGAAGACAGAGAAGATCATCAATGCTGAACTTCAGAAGGCCGCCGCCAACCCTGACTTGCAGGTGAGCCTGCTGCCTAGGACTTGATGTGATCTCAAATCAGAATAACCATCATGGCCAAGGTTATATCGATTAGAGATTCACAAAATATATAAAAGGTTCATAAAAAAAACATTAAATATTGGTGAATGAGGCTCATTGTGTGTTAGCGAGCTAACATGGTTTCACCACTCAAATGGCCATGCCACTAGCTCCTTAAACATTAGCTGCACTGTGATGACTTCCAGTGTTTCATTTCTCTTCTCCCGGCCTACTCGTCTTCATCAGGGGCACATTCAGACTTTTCAGCAGGCAGGCTTCAGCAGGGCAACCTCACCACGGCCCTCTTTGGATTACGATGACGAGGAGACGGATTCGGATGAGGACATTCGTGAGACATATGGATACGACATGAAGGTGACCTTATGGAAAAGTTGTGGATTACTGGGAGACAAGACTGTGTTTTAATCAATACATAAAGTTTTTCATTCTTTGTTTCCAGGATTCTGGAGAGGTGAAGCCTTACTTGTTCTGTGATGAGGAAATACCTGTGAAGTCAGAAGAGGTGGTCAGTCACATGTGGCCAACTACACCCTCTTTCTGTGCAGAGCATGCCTACTCCTCTGCCTCAAAATCTTGTCCTCTGAGTAAGAAACACCACATTCATTTCACCCTGTGTCTGACAATTCTGGGTTTTTTTTTAGAAATAAAGAAATATATTTTAGACTCAGGCACAGATTTGTAGACTCTATTGATCTTCCAATTTTCCCAAATTAAGGAAGTTGTTTCCTTCCAGTACCTATCCATTATGAGTATGTTGTGCTGCAGACCGAATACATTTCTGACTTATTTTTGCTATTAAAAATTTGTGTAGTCAAGAATTTAAATTGAATCAAACTATGACGTGTAAATGTATTGAGGAAGTCTACGTTTGGTTTTCATATACCAGATCTAACTTGTAATTGAAATATTATTTATTTTCACCTGTAGTGCGTCTTAATTTCTTTAGCCATATCCTCCTGAGTGATTATGTTGCAAATAAATAAATAGATGTTTCAGACAAAACATTTGCCAAAGCAGGTGTCAAAGGCCAAACAGCATTCACCCTGTCCTTATCTTTGCACCCCCAGACCCAACCACCCCACGTAAGCAGCCAAGGAAGACGCCTCTGGTGCCACGAAGTTTGGAACCGCCGGTGCTGGAGTTGTCCCAGGCCGCTAAGGTCCAGCTGGAGGAGCTGATGATGGAGGGTGACCTGTTAGAGGTCTCTCTGGACGAGACTCAGCACATCTGGAGAATTCTTCAGGCCACGCACCCTCCTTCTGAGGAGCGCTTCCTGCAGGTCATGGAGGTGAGTGTGCAAAACCCTCCCCCGTTGTTACGTGTGCGTCACAGGATGACTCCTAACTGATGTTTGGCAGTATGCTTTGGGTGAAATGTTTCATAAGTTTAATTTGAGCTTTTTTGCACTTCAGGTTTACCAGAACTGCAAGCACATTTCTATGCTTTTCTATGCTGCAAGCTTATTCACTCTAAAAGCAAAATTCTCTCTCTTTTTCTACTACCGCTCTTAGTCTGAGGATGCTATGCTTGAGAAGCCCATGAAGTTGAAAGTGAAGGACATAGAGAAGCGGAGGAAAAGGAAGCTGGAGAGAGCTGAGCAGCAGCTGTTTTTAACTGCCACAGGTGTAGAAGGCAGGCCCAAGTGCAAGGACATCAAGAGGGTTCTGGAGGTGGGCGGAAAGCCCAAGAAGAAGAAGCTTAAGCTCAGCCCGGAGAAATCTCGCGAGCTCAAACAGCTGGCCAAGCGACTCGTCAAGGAGGAGAAGGAAAGGAAGAGAAAGGAGAAAGCTGCCGCCAAGGCCGAGTTTGCCAAGGAGGGCCTGGAGAAGAAGAAGGAGAAGAAGATCCTGGACATTCCCTCAAAGTACGACTGGTCGGGTGCCGAGGACTCCAATGACGAGAATGCTGTTTGTGCAGCTAAAAACTGCCAGAGGCCATGCAAGGACAAGGTTTGTTTTTCTTTGGTAATGACCTGAGCCAGATGCTTTATTTAAATATAATAATTTACATCTGATGTGTGTGATATATTTTCTTAGCAGAGGTTTATAATATGGCTTTCTTTCTTAAACCTCTGACCTAAACATTACCGTTTTATTGAACAATGTCCTGCAGTAACTAATAAAAAATGAAAAGAGAGCCCTTCTCCAAGCTGGGTCTCGATCAAGTGAAATCTGAGATGGACAGATTTGAATTTTGTATAATTGATTAACAGAGTGCATCGAAGGCCACTGGGGATATTTGCAGATGAAGTTTTCCAGTTATGTAACAGAGCAGTTTCTAATAAGTTTGCAATTTCTAATTTTGTGTAAACAAATGACGTGGTGTTAAGCTTTAAAAGCAGTATGAGGAATTGGCTTTACTTTTATTCTTCTTGGTTCTGAAAAGTAAGTATTCGCAGTGAAAGTGTAGGATCTACATTCTGCCATATAATATCATGTAATGCTGTGTATAAAGTTAATATTTAACACTCCACCTCTCTCTCTCGCTCGCTCTCGCTCGCTCTCTCTCTCTCTCTCTCTCTCTCCCTCTCTGTCTCTCTCAGGTCGACTGGGTTCAGTGTGATGGAGGCTGTGACGAGTGGTTCCATCAAGTGTGTGTGGGTGTGTCATGTGAGATGGCTGAGAACGAGGACTACATCTGCTCGGCATGTTCCCGGAAGGCAGCAGCCCTCAGTGGTGGTGGCGGCATGGGCATTAAAGTGGGCGTAGAGACTGTGGTCATGACGACGCCCATCTGCAGCACCCAGGTTCTTTCTTCCCTGCCCCAAGCAGAGTCTCAGGAAGGCAGCTAGCCCCCACAGCCACTAGACTATGTACAGCCTTTACAACAACTCTGCTTTAGTTCTGCGTCCCCCTACAGCCTTCTCTCTCCTTGGAACACCGCCCTCTTAACCCATGATGCATCTTGATCTGGAAAAAGTAACTCATGATGGCAACTAAATGACGAGTGAAAGAATCACGCACAAAAAAGAAACTGATCTGCTGTCTGTTGAAGCGTCTGTTAATGACCAGCCAAAAGTGGACACTGAATGGAAGAATATCGGAGGACAACTGACAACACTTTTAGTTCATAGTGTGACAACCAGTACAGAGGGTTTAAATTTGATCTTTTCCATCAGTCAAACCAGCCACAGTTTCTTAATAAGTCCAGGCTGTGCCTGCACAGTTCTGTTTTAACTAGACTGATGATATTTGTATAAACCAGTCCATGCCTACTTAACCTCCTGGCATTCCATAAGGCACCACAGATCTGCTTCAGGTTTCCCACAGCAACCAGCCTGTAGGAGGATTACTAACCTGCTCCTCGTTGGACCCGGTGTATAAACAACTCAGTATGTAGGACTAGTTGTATGTATGGTTGTATGTAGGTAATATATTTATGATGTAAATAGGTTTTAAGCAACTCCTGAGACCATGTGGCTGTTTGTTGCTCACCTTTATTAAACCTATTCCTATTGAAACAAAGACAAAATTATTTCTTCTAATTTTTCAATTAATTTCCATATATATTTATGGATATTAGAGTAGTTTTTTTTTGTTCTAAAATGTTCAGCTGGGTTTCTGTAGAACAAAATAAGTGACTCAGCAAGGATTTGCATGACACTGGAGTTCATTGCTGATATTTTTGACATTACTAGTTCTATAGGTTCTACTGTATCCCTAATGAGTCTTCTTTTGTTGGCGCCCTCTTAGTTGGGCCTCCTCAACAAAACGTTCTCTGTGTTTTGACTTGGACTTATACTGCAGTGAGGTAAGGGGGCAAAGATCTATTTATAATACCTTTAAACATGCCCTGCCACAGCAGCCACTGGACATACTAATCACATGCTCACATGCCTCAGTAGGTGGTTTAAAAAGGAGGTGCACAGCATTTTCTAACATGCACACATCTATAGCCACAAAATTTGACTTTTTAAAAGATGACTAATTCTAGTTGGAGGCTTGTTGCTTGTGATGTACCTCAAGAAATTGAGGGTATTTTAAAAATGGAATGAAAATTAGGATTTCATTCTTAAAATTCAACAGAAGACGTCATAGAAAGCGATAATATTAAGTTCATGATTCAGTTCCATCTAGTTAGAATGTTTAAATTTAAACTTTCAAATAACAAAACTAAAGTTTAATGTCATAACATTTTCTTTGAAAAATTTTAAAGTTAATAGCTTATGCTTTATTACCAACCAAGTTGGTAATAGAATGGCCATTGAAAGGTGAAGTGAAAAATCCAAAATATAACAATGGAAGTAAAAATGTGAATATATGTCAAATGTGTGACATTCTTTGGAAGTGGTTAGATGTTTATTTTAGTATGTACATAATAAGCAATTTCAATGCTTAAACAGAAGTAGATGAACTGACAGCTATAACAAACACAGCAAGAGAAACGTTACTGCTGTCCCTGAAATATTGATCTTGAATATTTGAACTTTGATCTGAATGTGGAAACTGGTTCAAGTTAGGATTAGTTCTCATTTCTAAAGCTTTAGAGAAACACTTTTAAAATCTACAAAGCCTGCAGGTCAAGTTTTTTTTTATGCTTTGGAAAGTATATCTTGACCTATTATTGCTTTTTACAAACTCGCATAGACTTTAAAAAATTGATGAACACTGAAATTTGGCAGTGCCATTAGCTCAGGCCTGGAAGAAGGGATCGTGTTTGTGAATGAAGAGGGTGGGGTGATTATAAGTGGGAGGGGCGGTTTGGAAGAGGTTGGATTAGAAATCCAAACCTCTACTCCTGTCCCTCATTCCTACCATATGAAAACCTCTGACTACACGTGTTGCTGGATAGTATTCACTATTTTAATGCCTGGAGTTGAATTCATTGTCACATAATGAAAGGTAAGTTGAGCTGGTCTGAGAGCATAGAGGGGAGTGTCTGAGATATTTAATTGTAGCTCAAAAATTAAGACTTAGGTCAACTTTGACAATAATTTGCTTATAATAAGCAGGTTTGCATTCACAAGGAATACCTAATTGCTTTTAAGTATGGAATTCTAAGGTTTATGCAACTCGTTCCATTACTGCTTGCTAAGGATCATTGCTTAGCACATACTTGAATAAGGTGCTACTGAACAATTCATTGTTACAAAGAAAAACAAAGCACAAAAACAAGCCCCTATACTTTTATGGTCACATTTGTCTATGCAATCCCATGTTTTAATACACATTTGGATTTTGTTTCTATTGTGAGCTTACGGTTGATGCTTTTATACCACAAATTTTGACTTCAGAATAAAATTGAGGTGTTGATTGTGCATGTATTATTTCACCTCTGCAAGATTCCAAGAGAGGAACTCTTCCTAATGGCATCAGTGCTCAAGAACATGAGGAAGAGATTGAGGAAAGAGGTCAGTGGAGTAATAAGATGGAATTCATGCTCTCTGTTGCTGGTTCCATCATTGGCCTGGGCAACATGTGGAGATTTCCATACCTGTGTTATAAGAATGGAGGAGGTGAGTTTTCGTCTAAAGTCTGGAGTTTAGTGCAAATAATGTTATTTTGTATTGTAAAATATAATGATAAATGACTTCTCAGTCCGAGTAGTGATCTGTCTTTGTGAATGGAAGGTTCAGCAATAAAATAGCCGAGTAAAACTAATGAAATGTAATAAGGAGTCGCTCTGCAGTACTTCGAGCCTTAAGGAATAAGAGTTGGTGGTATCAAATACTTTTCCTTTAAACTGTCTTCAAGGGATAAGGTCCTAGGTCATAGATCAGTGTGACAGCAGCTGCTTGGACTTCAGCCACCCGTTAAGGCCAGCTGTCAGATGTGACTGTTTTGGGATTTTTGAAATCTGACCACTCTTTAAAGAACTTACTTAAGCTAACTGCACGTCTATTGAGCCATGTCTTTACACCTAACTAACACCCACACATACTAGATCTTCACAGATACATAAATGAAAGGATTTTTATTTTGCATATAAAGCCTATGTTTATTAATTCGATTTATACATGTATTTTCTGTTCCTTCTGTTTTACATAACGTTTTGTAATGTCTTTTTGCTATAATAAATGTAGGGGCCTTCCTCATTCCATACATGATTTTCCTGTTCACCTGTGGAATTCCTGTGTTTGTACTGGAGACATCTTTAGGCCAGTACACTAGTGAGGGGGGCATCACCTGCTGGAGGAAAATAAGCCCTCTTTTTGAAGGTAACATGCATCTGCATTCTCTTAATGAATGCTGAGCTTCTGTGCCATCCTAGTTTAAACAGCTGCCAGGCTTGGTGTGTCTGAATATATTTTACTTGCTTTAAGTGAAGTGTTCTGATGAATAACTTATGTACTTATGAATAACCATATTTTGTTTTTATGTATATATTAAATTATTTGTTCTATGGTAAATTCCTCTTTCAACATTGTTTTTCACAGGACTAGGTTATGGCACACAAGTCATTGTATCATTATTGAATTTCTACTATATTGTTGTTCTGGCATGGGCTATCTTTTACTTCTACTACTCGTTCTCATGGAACTTACCATGGTCCTCATGCAACAACACTTGGAATCTAGGTATGTAAACTGACTGTAGAATATGTTTTAGCCATATGTCTATATGGTATAAAATTCACAGTTTGTGTGTGGCATGCTGGGAAATTGAATTTTGGGCCCTTTTTTTGAAAGACACCTGTGTAGAGTTCCAGAAAAGAAATGATTCTGCCAACTTCACCGTGCCTGAAAATGCGACATCTCCTGTCATTGAATTTTGGGAGTAAGTTTGGTCACTTAACATTGTTTTCTGTTTAATTAATCATGGTTCAAAAGTGATTATAAATGTGTGCTATGTTCTGATTATGTCTGTATGATTCATGTAAATAGGAGAAGGGTTTTGCGTCTCTCCTCGGGTATTGACCACATGGGCTCGTTGAACTGGGATCTGGCCTTGTGTCTACTCATAGCCTGGGTCATGTGCTACTTATGCATCTGGAAAGGAGTTAAATCAACTGGAAAGGTCTTGTAACATGGAAATTTACATTTGCCATTGATATCATTTTACAGGAGCTCAGTGATTACCAACCTTCTTCCTAGAAAGTGATTTTCTGACTTAGATTTAAAGCGAATCTAAATCAGATCAAAGTAATCTAAAGACTTTGTGTTGTTGATTGGGTTAATCATAATGAGAGGAAAGTTGGTGACTATAAGGCTCAATTCATAAAGGAATAAAGGGTTTATATACATTTTTGTCTTTATTCTTGTAGGTGGTATATTTCACTGCCACCTTTCCCTATGTCATGCTCTTGGTTCTTCTTGTACGGGGGCTTACATTACCTGGTGCTGGCAAGGGGATCCAGTTTTATCTCTATCCAGACCCAGGACGTTTGGCTGATCCACAGGTACCCAGCACATTTGGCTGATGCCACCCTAATGTTCACACAAAATAAACACTGCTAATAAAAATGACATTTTTTCTGGACAAATCCTAATTTGATATGTTTAGATATCTGGCAGATATTCTGGAAACCATGTTTTCAATTAAATGGAAAACATACAAGTTAAAGATCGTGATATAATGATGTTGAAATTAATATTTCTCTTCTAAAGTAACTTACTTTATCACGTGTTCTGAACAGGTATGGATGGATGCTGGAACACAAATTTTCTTCTCATATGCTCTATGTTTAGGAAGTCTAACTGCTTTAGGGAGCTACAACAAGTACAACAACAACTGCTACAGGTGCTGGATCTGTTTGTAGTGGAATTTCTTTGTAGAGTATGAGTGGTGTTACTGACATGCATGCTTCATGCATCATGTTGAGATTCTGGAGCAACAGACTCCTTTAACCTTAGCAGACAATTGTGACCTGAAATGTCAAAAATACATGTTGCATGTAAATATGAAGGAAATGTAAGTCTTCACCCAATGTGGGGTACATGCCAAATATAAAGTTAAGAGTAACTTCATCATTGGTGCAATTTTCATCCTTCACAGAGACTGTTTGGCTCTTTGCTGTCTGAATAGTGGGACAAGTTTTGTGGCTGGATTTGCCATCTTCTCAATTCTGGGTTTTATGTCATATGAGCAAAATGTCCCTATTTCAGAAGTGGCAGAATCTGGTAAGTAACTCTTTGAAAAATGGTTGGAATTTATTTGATGTCCAACCGGTCTGTATCATATAAAATTATCATAATCTCTGAAAATATAATGCTGTAAACACACAAGTCCTTAGATGAAGCCTTTAATCTAGACTCATTGCATTACAGGGCCTGGTCTAGCTTTCATTGCATACCCACGTGCCGTATCGATGATGCCCTTCTCTCCTCTTTGGGCTTGCTTTTTTTTTATTATGATAATCTTCCTTGGACTGGACAGTCAAGTAAGCATTTAGCTCCACATGCAACCGAGGGACTAACCAGAAACACTTTCTATGCTACAACAAGATTATGAACCAATCAGCAGTAAAGAAGTCCCTAAATACAGAGGATGACGTCTTTGATGACGTATCAGTCTGTACATTTTATTTTGTAGTTACTAATCTTATTTCTCTTGTTATAGTTTGTGTGTGTTGAGAGCCTGGTGACAGCCATGGTGGACATGTATCCATCTGTGTTTCGACGGAAGAACCGCAGAGAAGTCTTTCTGCTTGTGGTGTGTTTCCTGTCCTTTCTTGTGGGACTAATCATGCTGATGGAGGTGAGGATTTGGTCCTCAAGAGCACTTTATGTTAGAAATAGCTAGAACTACAGAATGTGTTACAGCTAGTTGTTCATGAGTATGAGAGTTTCTGTGATAATTCAGCATAAGATTAATTATTATACTGTCATAATTATTTAAAATGTATTATTTTTTTAGACAATACAATACACATTTACTTGTTTTAGATTGTTGCTTTACATTTGTGTGCTTTACAGGGTGGGATGTACATCTTCCAGCTCTTTGATTACTATGCAGCATCTGGCATGTGCTTGTTATTTATGGCCATATTTGAGACTGTTTGTATTGCCTGGATTTATGGTAAGTCATAACTTATGAAATACAGATTGAGACTAATCATAGTGGATATCATTCTTTTACAAAATTCTCCAATTAAAATGTTATGAAAAACAATTTTCAAATTTATGAATGGATCACAATGGTTGGATGTGTGTTGCAAGACAAATTGCAATTATATGCAGTAACTGTTTGTTCTGCCAGTGTTTTTTCCACTCGATAACTTGGAAAAAAATGTATTTCTTGTGATTTATTTATTCGTGATCAGTCTTCACTTGTTTTTTCAGGTGCTGATCGCTTTTATGACAATATGGAAGATATGATAGGCTACCGCCCAGGCCCGCTAATTAAGTACTGCTGGATGTTTTTTACCCCAGTCACCTGCATAGTGAGTCACTTTGTGAATTGTACTTTTTTTCTTCTCATTGTGCTGAATATATGGAGTTTTCTCACTCAGCAAACCAAAACAAATTGTGCTTTTAAAGCAAATTTTCAAAAATTTACCCAGGCAGTTGGCATGGATATGCCTAATGTTTGCGCTATCAATTCATGAAAAGTTGACAACCTTATGTATAATCAGTCGTTTGACTGGTAAGCCCATGCATATATTATAATAAATCTACAGTATAATAAGTATATGCTGACATTTACAAATGAATGAATTTGTATTCTCTCCTCTCTGTACAGGGTACCTTTGCATTTTCTCTCATCAAGTACACACCTCTGAAATATAACAATGAGTATGTTTATCCATGGTGGGGTTATGCAATAGGCTGGCTTCTGGCTCTCTCCTCCATGCTCTGCATCCCTGCATGGATGATTTTCAAAGTTGCCAAAACTGAAGGAACTCTTAAAGAGGTATAATATAACTTTGCAATGCATGACTGTAAATCTAATTTTGTTAATCTGGTGACAGTGGTAGTCTAGCTAAGGCCTACAGCTACTCCAAAAAAAATGAGATGTGGGTTAATTGTTGTTTTTGGGTTAACTGTTCATTTTTGAACAGTACTGTTACAAGCAAATATTAGGTCTCAAACTAATTATTATTTTTTATTTAATTAGATGGCAGTTGACCCAAATGCACATAATCTTAAATGCATAATTATCATTTTACTAGAGTGTACCCACAATGCATGCTGTATCAATTGCCTAATTTCCTTTATAATGTTTTCTTAGTGAGGGCATAACGCAGTCTAGGTACAGTAAAGCACCAGATGAAAAAGTGTTTTGCTTTGTTGGACAAAGAAATGTCAATCAAAACAGCAAATCATTGTTAACTTATTCATTAACTAATTTGTCATTTTGAGGTTCATGAATGAGCCTCTAAGTTTAGGATCTGTGCATTCAAGCACCTACCTAAAATAACTGACTTATTCTTATTATTTCTCCCTGTAGCGAATCCATATTCTAACCAGGCCATCTGGTGATTTGCCCAAAACAAAGAAAGAGAAGGAGAAGGAAAGGTTGCTGTCTGTCTTTGCTTTGGGTGAATCCACCTCAGCTCATCAAGATGTCTTTGTTCCAGACAGGACAGTAAAGGACACAAAATTATGAAGTTTTTGTCATGTCAAACCTTTTTCCTGCAGAGAGTTATGTCAGCCTCATCTACCTGGGCATATGAGCCTCGGAAAGAAGAACAGAAAGTGAAAAGATCATTAAACAGATGTCCCTTGTTTATATGCTGCTATTTGCATTCAGAAGGACACAGTCAGTTATTGTGCAAAGAAGATCCATTTTTGCTCAGTCACTTTGTGGGTGCCTGACAGGTAATGAGCATTTCTACATGCTCATATAGGTGTATAATCATCATACATATGGTCATCACAGTATGGATTCTGTTATTACACAGCTAGATTTGTACTGTGTAACTGATGCCACTGACCTCTAGCAGAAGGAAATAGGGTGTTTTAATCCCAGATTATGGGGGATATTTGACTTTTCATAACAGCAGTATAAATGCAGATAATGATATACCATAAAGTATTTAGAAAGTGTGAGAAATAATGTGTTTATATTTTTTTGTGATCTACAGCATTTTGTTTAGAAGTTTTGTGACCTCCATCTTTGTAAAAAAAAATAATAAATTACACACAAAACTAAAATGTGTTTTAAAATAGCACATACTCTTCTACAAAATAACCAAATGGTATATTACATTAATAAATGGTATAATAATGTTATAATATATTGATATATGAAGGGTGTGTGTGGCTCTAGTGTTTTATTTCAATTTTAGTGTACACATTTGCTCAATGAATAATAATTCAAAAAATGTAACACTGGGTCTGTCTACTCACATTTTAGCACACTGCAGCTTCCAGCTCCCTTGGTTAAAACTGATTGAAATGCTGATCTTTTAATGTAAGATAATATATTTGCAGCGCTATGTCTCTAATCTCTGGCGCTTCTCCAAACTATTTGCTAATGAAAGTAAAATGCACAACAGAGACGCCTGATAACGCATATTTCACTCAGTTTTTATTTCAGGAACAAGTATCTTGTGTCTTTCCGCTCTGCTGTGAGGTATATGAATTAACCATTTATTGTCAAACTGATAACCCAAAAGCGGGGAAGTTGTTAATCGTATTTTGCAACCGCGGCTATCGGCCATACTTGCAATCCAATGTTTTCGTTAGCAATCCGGCATGCTGCTAACTACTATTTAGTAGGTAAATAATGTATATTGATGAGTCGAGTAAAACTCTTCGAGAATTGACTGCAATCCTTTTTTTTGGAATCGAGAATTTGTCAAATCACTCTCTGGAATCAGCGTTATGTGCACCTGCCTGCCTGTCGCCGAAAATGGGTCTCGAAAACAGGTTGAGAGACAAACTTGAGGCTTCGGGTAATAACTTACAGTAAATGTCCCATGTATATGCGGACAATAATAGTGTTAGCCCAGCCACCATCAACCTTTGTAGAAAATGTCAAAAAAGAGACACTTTTATACCATTAAATTGAAGCTTTGAATAACAGGAGGACTACAATCTTGAGTCCAAATTTTGAACTCGCGCACGATCGCCGCCTAATGGACATGTCATGTATTGCTAGGCGTTCTGGATCTACAGTGGAACTAATAAACCTTTCGGACCCAGCCCAACAATGATTGACAAGCCCATGATTGACAAACCCATATCGTGTCGGCTCGAACAAAACCTCAGTTTTTTGTTATCTACAAGAAGAGCATTTATGTCACTTAATGTATGCTCTCTAGAAATAGATGGACAGTCTGACAGTTAATTATGAATACTTGTAATTTATTAATCGATCTTCACGGAAAACTGTTATTTTGTGTTTTTTTTGTTTGACATCTGACAGCATCTTTATTGCATTATATCTATTTTGTGGTATAACGCATGATTTATTGGGTACTTGTAAAACACCTAACTTTTTATACATAAAATACCTTTGTTAGGAATTGTCATTTGTATTGATATTGGGACAGTAGCTATGATGTTACTGATGAGTATGAAATTATTTCGATTGCCTGATAAATACACTGTACGTGCAGAAGTGTTGTCAATCAGTTATTCCGAGAGGCTAATGCAAATAAAATAGCGTTGTAATCACGAGGGCGGATGCATTTGGTTACCACATGTAGGGCTAAATATGCAGAATAAAAAAAACGAACGAAGAATTCCCAAGCTACATTTATATATTCTTTTGACACAAATCTGTCGCCATAGGCCGCTGCCGGCCGCCCTGCTGACGAAAGCAGCGACGCTCCCGCATCCCACAATGCAGCGGGCCGACGTCTGAGGAAAGATGGCGGAGGGAGGAGCGGCTGATCTGGATACTCAGCGAGGAGAGGTCGCAGCCCTACTGAAAACACAGCTCCGGAAAGGAGATACTTGGTGAGGCTTCGGCGGCGAGCGTTTTTAGAGTTCCGAAAAGCGCCGGTCACCTTTGTGGCAGTTGTCAAAGTTGAGAAAGGAGCTAAAATAACAGGCGCGGGCCGTGTTGACAGCTAGCAGGCTAACGTGACTGTTAGCGTTACCCGCGCGAGCAGCGCCACTTACTCTTGGCGTCTCCCATTGGGAGTCGCGTTCGGCAAAAACGAGTCACGGGATATGTTTGCAATCGTTATTAGTACATGAAAAGCTAGGATTTACTGTCTAAACTTAATATTTGGCTGTTATACCTCGTAACAAGGCAGATAGCTAGCTTTTGGCTTCGGTTGTCCGACCGCCGGTTCGGGGCGGAGGCGAGAGCCGCAGCTGTCATTCCAGCGCCGCTTCACGTCTAACCGGCGCAAGCTCCGACATGTCTAAATATCCACGTTGTATGAAATAATATTGGACTCGGTTTGGTTTTGTATTTGGATTTATGGCATCTTGGCTGACGCTTATATCCATAGATGTACTTGAGTTCATCAAGAGACGCTGTTATTCATACTGGTGAAGTCAGACATGAATCAGCAGCTGCTACGCAACTAAGTTTTGCCATGACTATATACCAATACCGTTCCAGACTGTCAAGAGTCGAGAGCATGTCAAAAGCTTTTAGGTTTCGACTCTGTAATACCCTGATGGCAGGAGAGAAAAATATTTTGACAGTAAAATAAGTATGAAGCAGTAGGTGATCCTTGAAGAGGTGGGTTAGTAGAAAACGTACTTATAGATAAAGTCCAAAAGGTTGTGGGTTCAAGTTTGGCTCTATCCTACCTCCAGCACTACACAGCCTGGAGACCCTGAGTAAGACCCCAATTTGCTCAAAGGAGATTGACCCTATAATTAGGAAATATAAGTTGCTCTGGATAAGAGTGTCTGCTAAATGCTGTGAATGTACCAGAACAAAGCGACTCAGCAGTTTTGATTACAAGAGGCACGTCCTTCCCTATTGCACTGTCAAGACTGAGAAAAGCCTGTATGTGTGTTGTCCTTTTATGAGAAATATGGCGTCAGGACAGGTTGTGGTTGATGTTCCAAGATGACAGAAAGTGTCAAGTGGTTTGATCAGTGTTGATAAGTAAGGAGCCTTGTTTTAATCGTTCTAAACGTGCCCTCACCTTAGAACGGAATGGTTCTAACTTGACTTAATTCGCTCGCTTCAATAATTCTGCATAAACACCCTGAAAATGAAGCGCGAAGTTTGGTTAGTGTTCAGACTCTGCTATTTACTCTGCTGTAATAAGTTGCACTGGAGGATGTTCTGCTGTCTGTGGCAGAATGACCATGGAGTGTTAAAACAGTCTCAAATACATATTCCTGTCTGTTCTGCTAAATGACAATTACTTCCTGTTGAATCATTTTTCGTGAAAATTCAATGGTGCCACTATAAGTGCTCTATAAAATTTTGCAGGTACTTAATAGACAGCCATTGGTTTAAACAGTGGAAGAAATATGTGGGCTTCGACAGTTGGGACAAATATCAGATGGGAGATCAAAATGTCTACCCTGGACCGGTGGACAACTCGGGTCTCCTTAAAGGTAAACTGGATGGACTGATCAGAAAATTCAGTAGCAAACTCAGATGACGCTACTTTGTATGAATAGTTATATCAATAGAAAGATAAAACTGACAGTTATTAATTGTGACACTAAGACAGTTCTGTGTATTGTTTTAGATGGCGATGTGCTTGCCATTAAGGAGCACCTCATTGACGAACTGGACTACATCCTTGTGCCCACTGAGGGATGGAATAAGTTAGTCAGTTGGTATGGACTGACTGAAGGCCAGGAACCCATTGCCCGAAAGGTATGTCTATGGCTAAAATGTGACATGTAAAGTACAAATAACTAAAAGGTAATATGTTCTAAGGTAAATAACAAAGATTAGTAGTGATTTTGAGCGTTTTTTGTTTGTATGTCTCTTGGGATGTTATTGGTCGGTAATAAAATTAACTTAAAGATCCTGAGATTAATTAAAAAGATTGATCTTGCACTGTACCAAATAAATGATCTTTTTGATTAAATATTACATATAAATGTATATGCATATGTATTTTTCTCAATTTGTTTTATGAAAGTTTTAGCAGAATATTGATTAGCAGAATATTGAATATTGTCGAATTCTCATTTTAAATAGGTTTTTAAAACAGTTTGAACACTTCTTAAGACTTTGACTTTGTTTTTTCACATTATAAAATCACAATGGTCATTCAAGCCATTTTTTCACAACATGGCCAGCGATGCAACTTGTTCAGATTTACTCTGTCATGGCATCATGGCTGCTTGTGGGGTTTCTTTTCCCTCAATCGATCCTCCCCCTTTTGCCATGTATGTCGCAGGGGGTATCGAGTGGCTGGTGTGTTTCTATTTTCAGAGGGGTACTGGATGACTGAAACGCTACATGGAGCGATCCACTAGGCACAACATGCAAGAGGTTCTTCCATTCTTTTATTTTCATTTTGTGGCTTCTGGTCCAGAATGGAGGTCAAAGGGGACATATTGTGTCGGGTCTTGATGTGGCCTAGACTCTAATTCTAGGTGCCTGCTTTTGGCTGTCCTTGTTTTGAGTGAGGAACACCGGCTGAGGTCAGAGAGAGGAAGAAAGAGAGAGAGTGAAACTGCTGGAGTAAGAAAGTTTTGTAAGTTGGAAAAAGAGACTCCAGTATTACTTCAAGGATTTTGGCTTTGTTGAAGGTGATGAGTTTAAACCAGCACTGTAAGTTTATTCTCATGGTGTGTTGGGCCGCCAGTGGAGGGAGTGTGAAATAAATAGGATGGGACCCTTCAGCTGTCTCTGTGCTTGGGTTCTAAATTAAGAGTCTCTGACTTGCTTGTTTTAACACAGTAGCTGCCATTATAGATTACGGGCACTCATTGGTTTACTTTGTTCCTGGTCTTTTGTTGATGATCCTTTGAATTCCTGAATTGCGAAAGGTGATAATTATCATAAATAGCAGTTTCTACTTGTGCCTTTTTGTTGGTGGTGTTGCAGCCTGTCATTATTGCAGTTTTAGTCTATTGTGTTTTTTTGTTGTATTTTATTATGCAAGACTATAAAATAGAAATACTTAAACTCATTTTTGCAGATGGCACCTGGTCTGTTGAACAAGTTTAATGCACCATTACTGTTGCCATGTTTATAGTTGCTATTTGATAACAAAGCTTTCAATGAATAAAGACTAAAACATGAAGAAGGAGCAAAGCAGTTCTGATTAGGGAAATGCCTTTTTTTTTTTTTTTGGATGGCTGTGTGATCAGATTTGGGCCTATGGTAACAAATAAGAACAGATGTAAGCTTTGCTAATTGCCCCCTAATTTGGTGGCTTTGTCCTTTGCTTTGCAGGTGGTCGAGCAGGGTATGTTTGTGAAACACTGCAAAGTGGAGGTCTACCTCACAGAGCTGAAACTATGCGAAGACAGCAACATGGACAACATTGTCACTAGACGTTTCAGCAAAGCGGACACAATAGGTAGGTTTACTTTGTTGACCCTCTGAATGTGTGGGAGTTTATAAATGTGGTTGCATTCAGTGTGCTTCCTTTTGTATCCAGGTTTCTGGTAAGGTTTGATTTATATTTTAATTATTACTCGCTCTTAATTATCAGTTATTAACTGATCTGACTCTTTTTATTTTGAGCTATGTGGCCAGTGGGTTTAAAGACATATAGGAAAAGAACTAGTTTGCTGGTCCAGTGATTACGTGTTCATTTATTGTTGAGCTGCTAGTCTGCGTTGTCCTTGTTATTACATCAGCAGTGAGTGTTGAATGTTTTAAATATTTCTTTCTCGATTTCAGATGAGTTATTATCAAATTAAATCACAGTGTCTTTGGCCTAATGGTTGGCCTGCTGTCTTATCATTCCATCGTGTTTCATTGGCACTGACTTGCACAAGAACAGGTGCTGAACATGGTTGTAATAAAATCGGGAGACAGAGTCTGACTGTTGACAAAGTTTGGACTTGTCACTTTTCATGTTATATTTCTTGCCATATTTCACTGTTAGAGTAATCTCCAAAGCTGCATTATTTATGGCTGTACTGATTTGTGTATGACTCCGGAAACTCAGATATATAATAGCACAAGGCATATTATAACGTTTATTTGAGTCTAATAAAACATTTTAAACAGGAAATCCTTTGGAGCACAGGCATGACATCGCTGAGAACATTAATGTAAAATATTAAAACTACAATCAATGTAGACTATAAAGTTTGTCAGTTTTTGTGTTGTGCCAAGCAACTTGCATTTGCTAGTTTGTTCCTATGTTTAAACTGATTTAAATTGATTATTGTTGTGGGAACCCTGACCGACATGTGAATAGTTTAGTAACATTAAGTTCAGGGCTATAACTTGCTATTTGTCGCTGGGTGACAAAACCAGAGCATTTAGATTTTGTAAACTTGGGGAAACGTCTAGAAATCAATATTTGTTTCATTTTATATGTGACCCGATCTGCCGTAATGAGTCGGAAGTCGCCGTTCTATTTATTTAGATACGGGCCGATTATGTTGACAAACATCAAAAATATCGATTTTTCTTTTTTGGTCTTTTATGAAAGAAAAGCTCTTCAAAATTAATCTGGTCTCCAAAAAAGAAAAATCGCTATTTTTGTGATTTTTTTCAACATAATCGGCCCATATCTAAATAAATAGAACGCCGACTTTCGACTCATTACGGCAGATCGGGTCACATATTATATTTGAATGTCTACAATCATTTTTATTATTTTTGCATGTAAGGAACTGACTAGCAATGTGTGCAACAGTACATTATGTCACATTAAACATCACATTTTCTTAATTACTCTAATTTATGGTTTTAAGTAGGTCTTACGTTTCAGTGCAGGTATTCACCACAGACTGTAGTAGTGAGGAGGAGGAGAAAGAAAGCTGGTAACCAGGTTGAAAATCCACCCACTTGCTCCTTAAATGAATCCAGATGTACAGTTCAGCTACTGTTTACAGTCATATGCTGGAAAGGATTGTAAAGTAAAGAATATCTAATAGAGACAATTCCCTTGCAGACACTATTGAAAAGGAAATGCGTAAACTGTTCAGCATTCCTGATGAAAAGGAGACCAGACTGTGGAATAAATACATGAGCAACACATTTGAGCCTCTGAACAAACCGGACAGCACCATTCAGGACGCTGGACTCTATCAGGGGCAGGTAGGAAAGCACACAACCAGCACAGTGAAATGTTACATTATGTAGCCTTTTTCCTTTGGTGTATTATGACTATGATTTTTTTGAAAGACACTTTCAAGAAAAATATAACCTGAGTTCTGTCATATGAACAGGTTTTACTTAAATTTCAACTAAATAAAACCAACCAACCAATGAAATACCAGGTATCAGGCACTGTAAAATGTTTTGACCAGATGTAAAAAGGCGAATTCAGATTTGATGCAGTTAAATGTCTAAGATACATGTAAACCACAATATTTAGTACATTGTGAAATATATTTATTTAACCTAATGTAGTCACGTTTTTATTGTTGCCTGTAGATGTCCAATTCAGTGGAATGCTACACAAGGTGTAAATATCCAAACATCTGTTGCCAGATGTTTCTGGACTAAGAGTTAAATAGACAGTTGTTTGTTGAGTGGACAATACCTGTGGACAGTGAAGCTGGTGCCAGCGGTTCTTTACCTGGTTTGTAAACTGTGCAGATTCTGTTGCTCAACATTGACCATGGTTTTACTGAACCTCTGGGATGTTGTTAAATAGATGTCTAGATTATTTGCAGCATTTTATTTACAACGGGAGATGTGGTTGATGGATTCCATTTTCTTTGAAGGTTCTAGTCATAGAGCAGAAGAATGAGGATGGAACATGGCCTCGAGGTTCCACCACACCAAAGTGAGTGATTAACATACTTTTTTGGCTGGGTTTTGCCATTGTTGGCGTACAGAGGAAGGACGTATTTTTCTCTCCATGTTCTATGGGTCACTTTCAGCAGTAGCCCGTAACAAACAGTCCTAATTATTCTCTCTGCTGTTTTATGACAAATTAAATAGAGCCACAGGGACCTCAGAACACCTAGTTGGTTTTGTTATAGTGCTTCTCTTTTGTCTTTCATTATCATTTGCCTCACTTCTGCATATTTGCTACGCTCTTTTATACTTTGCTTAAGTTGCTGCCATACCCCATTTCATTGTTTTTCGAGAGTTATTACACTTGCTTCAACTTGCTAAGGCTATAAGACCTTTGTTTAATTTCTTCTAACTCATGATATTCTTATCTTTTGAAGGTCATCTGGTGCTTCCAATCTCTCTGCTTTACCAAAGATCTCCCCTTCATCTCTCACAAACAATCATAACAGCAGCTTCAGCAGCAGGAAGTAAGCGCCAAATTGGGCGTGGCTCAGTGGGCGGGGCTTATGGGAGGGAGGGTCTAAAATAGTTGGCGACGTACCCAAAGAGCAGCATGGGTTTGTGTGTGTTTCTATTCTTCATGGCCATCCAAGTACACCAAATAGCCTCCTTTCCCTTGCCGCTTCTCTCGTGGTACTAAAGGGTTTCTGCGTCTTTGCCAATATAGTAAGATGGTTAACGAATGGCTGTTATCTAAATTCCTTTCTGCTTAAGTAAGTCAAAGCGTGCAAGGGAAAGGAGGGAGGGAGCCATTTGGAGTATTGGGACAGAGCCTCTGTGTGTTCTTCTGCCAGCTTTAGGAGTGTCTCGGTGTGTGCTGATTTTGCTCTTGGAAAATGCTGCTTAATCTTTGTTCATACTAGTAGATTCATAGATATAATTTGCAGATCTTTACAACAGTGTTAGTGAAAGTAAATCCTAGAATACCAAGATTCAGTACCCATGTGTGGAGAAAAAGACTGGAATGAAAAATTATTTTGGTAGTCGACTAACCTGTCGAACCTGTCGAGAGTTATTTCTCTCAGGCCTGCCAATCCCTGTTTACTCTGTGTGTGTGTGTGTGTGTGTGTGTGTGTGTGTGGGGCTCCTATTGTGACACATAACAAGGTGCCGTAGGAAATTAAAATAATGACTAATGAAATGTGAATATGAAACTGAAGTGTAATCATGGTGTATTTGTAAAATTAATAAATTTGATCATAAAAAATTGTACAGTCTTTAATGGTAAGTAGAAAGAACAAAACCGAAAGCTGTATTGATTATCACCTTGAAGGCTAAGTTAATCACGGATAGTGTTCTGCCTAATTCTAATTAAACCATTAATATGAATGAATTTCGTACAGCTGAGTTATTGACATGCTCAGACCTATAGACCAACTACATAACATTAGCTTAAACAGGTTTACTATTCAGAATATTATTATATTCTATTAACTAATATAATAGCTAGTATTAACACAAGCCAAAATAGGTATGAAGATAAACGTCGCCCATTCATTAGGCCTTGTTTGATGAAAGGTACTGTAACCCAAACATTCTTATGTATGCACTTCTTCATTAGAACAGAATGCAGTCAGAGCAGACAACTGAAGCAATACTGACCCCAGTACTCCATGCAGTATATCTAGTATTGTATTACAACATAGTAGCATAACTTATACTTTAATCATTTAATTGAACATTAGCAAAAAATAGCATTTACAATTTCAACATTGGTTGGCAGAGTTAAGTCTTTAGCATCCACGCATATTAAATGTATCTTTAAGCTGCAGCTTCAACCTTCAAAAAAATTGAATTCAATTTTACATGTGTTAAATTTCAAATGCATTGGTGATATTCAGAGGAGCTGGTTTGTATACTTATAGAATGACTATAAATATTTGTTAAAGTGAATGAACAACCAAGTGAAAAATGGTCAGGTTTAACACTAAATATTATATTTGATGCTATTTTAACATTCTATTTTGTATATGTTATGATTTTCCACTATAGCTAGAGAGAAAATCCAGCACACACCAGCCTCCGGAGCTGTGCTTTGGAGAGCGCTAACATAGATTCAGTCTGTAGTGTCTAGTAGTTCACTAGTGTGTGTGTTTGTCCACGCTCCTGCCCAACTGCATGCTAACAGGGGACAGGGAAAGTCCTTAGTAACAAATAACATTCATATCCAAATCTAACAGTGTTGGGGGTATGTTTTTTCCCCACTTTTCCATCAAATTTATTTTTTACTTCTTCATTCTCATTGCATGTGTTTGACGTTCTTAGAATATTTGTTGCTGCCATTCATTTGCTGTCAGTATTAATGCATTGCTGAAATATTTGAATTGTCTGTTTTGGGAGGGAAACGTGGTTATCATGGAATACTTTTAGAGTGCAGGGTTTGGGCACAGTTGTTCACCAGAAGATGTCATGTCAACGTTGGATGGCATCATGTGAATTAAAATAGCGTCCGATACATAATTCACCATGGGTGCTGTGCTGAACAGTTATGTAAGACTTTCTTGAACAGTGTAGATTAGCTTTGGTGGAACTGTAGATAACCACAGTCTAACTCACTCACTTTCTGTCTTCCTATCTGTCCTTTTTTTCTTTCCTTTCTTTTCTTCCTGTTCTTGCTTCCTGTTTCCTTCCATTTCTGCTTCAGTCCTTCCTTCCTGTTATCTTTCTTCCCTCCAGTCCTTGCTCTCTTTTTCTTAAGCTATGTACTTTCTGTTCTGTTTCCTCCTCCCCTCTCCTGTTTCTGTCTCTTTTGCCCCTCCCCTCTTCTCCCCCTTTTCATTACTCTGCAGTCATTGTGACCTTCACATTGTATTGGAAATGCTCCCTTGCTTTTTTGTGCAGTGTTCATATATGATGTGCTTACATACAGACACCTATTATCTCTCATCTGTAGTTCGTACTGGAGAGGGGAGGCTACAGTCTTACAGAAATGCTTAGTCACACAGTTAGACTGTCCCGCTGAGTCTCAACTGGATTGCACAGCATACTGCAGCCTCAGCTAGAGGTAGTGTAGCAGAAGCTTCCCTTGTCCTCTTGTTTTCTCCTGCGCTCTCTCTCTCTCTCTCTCTCTCCCTCCCTTCCCCCCCCACCCTCTCCATCCCTGCCTGTCCCCCTGGCTGCTGAAACCACCTTACCAGCTTTCTGCTGCTGTTCTTTCTATAAATATCCTTCCCCTCTGCCTCTCTCTTTCTTCCTCCTCCCTTTTTTCTCTGGCTGAGCGTAAGGGACGGGACAGTCTTAGGATGACACTCTCGGCCTGCAGAGCTCCTTCACTTTACCACTGACTGGGGAGCTCGCCCCTCCTTCCTTTTCCTCCTCCCTCCTCTTTTACTCTCACACTCCCCCTCCACCCGTCCCTTTTCTTTTCTCTCTCCCGGTTCTCCCCTCCCCTCCTCTCTATCTTTTCCCTTCTCTCCCTCCTCAACCCCTTCTCTCATCCATCTCTCTCTCCCTCTCTCTCTCTCTCTCTCTCTCTCTCTCTCTCGTCTTCCGCGTGTGGGGTATCCTGAGTGCAGCCGGAGGCTGTGCGTCGGGCCGGGGCATGGCGTTCGTGGGGAGAGGAGATGCTCCTGTGCTGCTGGTGGTGCCTGAGGCCGGAGCGAGTGGAGTTAGAGCGCAGGGTGGAGAGAGCTCTGAGTGCCGACGCCTCGCAGCCTGCTGATCGATGGGACAGAGGCGTACTCTGCACCCAGAGGTCTGCTGCAAAGCCATGTGCTGGCGCATGGCTCGCATCTGCACGGGGAGTTGGAGGGGAGGATAGGAGAGAAAGCTCTGAGCGATGTCCCATCGTAGTCGCATGCTCCTTTTAACGATTGCGCTCGTTTCCTTGTGCAAGAGCGGGTAGATCTGGGGAGGAAGGGTATTAGATCTTAGGGCTTCTTTTAATGGCAGGATTGTTTGTGATGGTGCCGACTATCAGCACTATCAGCACTATCAGCAGCGGTTTTTATGCAAAAGGAGGACCCTTGGGATGCTGTTGTGACCGTTTAGTTACTTTTATAGATGCTGTCTTCATCTTCATTTGTATTTCTCAGGTGCTTCAGTTCCTCTAATTGTGTTTCTTGTTCCTGTTTTTTTTCCTCTTATCTCTCCCTCTATACTGCCATTTATTTTCTGCAGTGTGAAAAATTCTAGCTATAGCCTTCCATCCTACAACTCTTATAACAGCTATGAGTACTCTGACCAGAGTAAGCATAGTGAGAAAGAAGGCCTGTGTGGCCTCTCCAACCTGGGCAACACCTGCTTTATGAACTCTGCTACACAGGTAGGACGCATAAAAAAATCTTCGTCATTTACAGATTAACAAGCTTCCACTGTGCTAAGAAACACTATAATTAATTGATGTTGCATTTTTATTTATGCATACGTAGTGTTTTATGGATCTAAGAAATCATGTTGTAGTCCCATGACTTTGATAATTAGGAAAATGCAGAAAGTCTGATGGAAACTTAATTCAGTACCAGTATTAACTGCTCAGGTAGTTGTAAAGTCTCATGGTTAAGAGTTTAATAGAAAAGTGTTTATTACCGTGCTTATATAACTCATTTAGAAGACTGCGCTCCTGAGGAGGCTATGAATATATGCTGTAATGCAATTAAGATCACAGACAATAAACCACCACACCACAGGATGATAATTGATTATGGTAGTAACATCTCTCAGTATAGTTAGGCAAAGCAGGACATGCATTTTTATACTAGAAATGGCAAGAGCTTGATATAAATGTTTGATACCAGAAAAAGGAAAGTAAGAATCATTTTCAATTCTCCAACAAATGTAGTCAAAATACCACACAAATGGTATTGTTTTAGGATGGCCATAAAAAGCATCTGCTCTAGGATTGCTGCAATACCATATTTTTTATCAGTTAATTGCAGTTTTCACAGGGAGTTACCAACGGGGAAAATGAAATTTAATAGTTGCAATGTTGAACTTTTACAAAAACCTGTTATACGAGACTAACAATTACCATCACACTGCATTGGGCAGCAAACAAGACAAAAAGTTACCATGTGCAATGTAATGTGGCAATTGAGTGATATTGGTTTTTGGTCTAGTATAAGCAGAATATCTGGCCGATACATAATGCTGGTATCAGTGCATCCTTCCACACATCACTCATTTAAAGCTAGCTAAAATGCGTAAACTAACATGAGTATAGTGAAAAGCAAAAGAAGTTTCACTTTGTCATTTGTAGTTTGCCCTATTTCTTTAAACTTTTGCTTTTTTTGTTCTGACTAGAACCCTGTGCAGCAGCTCTGTCTCACTCGTTTTTTTATTTGTGCCCTGCAGTGTTTAAGTAATATTCCTCCGCTCACTGAGTACTTTCTGAAAGATAAGTACCAAGATGAGCTCAATGAGGACAACCCGTTAGGAATGAAAGGGGAGATCGCCAAGGCGTATGCAGAACTTATCAAACAGCTCTGGTCTGGAAAATACAGCTATGTCACCCCTAGACCTTTCAAGGTAAAACCGAATAGTATTTGATAGCAATGTTTTAATATACCAGTGCTCATTGTGTTATTCTTTGGTCATGTTTTTCGTTCGCCTCGGTCATGTCCTTGTAACAAAAGTCAACAAGACCTTTTGTGCAAAAGGTTCCGCCTTTGGCCATGGCCATTTCCTCATGTTTGCTTCATGTGTGTTTTGTGTTTTTTCTGCTGTAGACCCAGGTGGGGCGATTTGCTCCTCAGTTCTCAGGCTACCAGCAGCAGGACTCACATGAGCTGCTGGCCTTCCTACTGGATGGACTTCACGAAGACCTGAACCGCATCAGAAAGAAGCCTTACATTCAGCTCAAAGATGCAGATGGGCGGCCGGACAAGGTCATTTATGAGAGATTAAATGCGTAATCAGTCTCATCTATAACTGCTTTCTTCTTTTGTACATGTTTTGATTGATTTTGATTTATCAGTCACATATCTAACATGTATGTATATCTTGTAACAAAGTATTCTGTCAAAACAGGTACAAAAGAAGCAAGCAGTTATAGATTAGATTGGATTGTTATAAATCATTGTTAAAATTCCTCTAAAAATATTCATTTTCTTCCTGTCTGTTCTGGACCCACAGGTAGTGGCCGAGGAGGCCTGGGAGAATCACATCAAGAGAAACGACTCCATCATTGTAGACATTTTCCATGGGCTCTTCAAGTCCACCCTGGTCTGTCCTGTGTGCTCAAAAGTCTCTGTTACCTTTGACCCATTCTGCTACCTGACACTTCCTCTCCCCATGAAAAAAGAGCGAACGCTGGAGGTCTACCTGGTGCGACTGGACCACCTGGTCAAACCCACCCAGGTACGTACACCGCTCAGTGCTAAAAGCCACCATATTGCCAAAATGAGCAAATTCTAGCACCACTTTTAAACTCAAGTTGCGTTAGGGAGACTGTTCCTGCAGTTAGGAAGTGTAGGTAGCTCTGGATATGTATGTCTTTGTACGTTGACATACTATTAACTATGAGGAGAGTGAGCCTTAAAGATATTTTCTGTCTGGTAGTTTGATGAATGTGTCATACATGATGGTCAGAAGTAGAATGCAACAGCAAAGAACTGTCTTCCTTTGTGTTCTTATTGGCTGTTTGTAACCACTAACACACACATAATACATCTCTTAGCTTCCACAACCTTTCACTACCTCACACCCACCTCCTTGGCTGTGGCTGTGCTGACTTTAAAATTGACTTAAAAGTGATGCAGATTTTACATACTTAATCTATTTACAAAATGTTCTGCGCCAGCAGTGACGGTATGTGTTCATAAAGTAACTTTTTTCCTATTCTACCTGAAGGCACAGCTCCTGAACTCTGACTTTGAACTGAATTATTCAAAAACTGGCGATCATGCGTCATTATTATTACTTCCTGTTTTGCTCTCTACGTACCTGCATAAACAGACATTCCATAATCCAACATCATATTTCGCCGATCCCACAGGCAATGATAATCTGTTTCATAGCTGCATGATTGTCATAACGTGCAGCCAAGCTTCCATATTCTGTGCATAGATGCATATATACAAAAATAGCAATGTCAATCAAGTCAGATAACTGTTTTTTTTTTTAAGGGAACTTTTAAGGGTATCATTATATCAGATATTGGCAGTGATGATTTAAATTATTGTTGCATATGTTCTGATGTTCTTGTAATGTATTGCACGTCTTAGATAAATCTACATATTACCACAAATGCAAAGACAACCATTCAACTGTCATTTGATCTGTATCTGTATGTTTTTATTGCAGTATAAATTGACAGTTCCCAAAGTCGGTTACATCTCTGACCTCTGTGCTGCTCTGTCCGTCCTGTCTGGAGTACCTGCTGAAAAGGTAATTTATCAGAAGATTCGCCAGACCACTGCTAATGACACAGAGCTGCAAATAACCTATTTGTGTTGCTGGTTTCTGTAGATGATTGTCACAGATATTTACAACCACCGGTTCCATAGAATCTTCGCCTCCAATGAGAACCTGAGCAGCATAATGGAGAGAGACGATATTTATGTGTGAGTATAGCTTACAGTCAGCAAAAATAGTATTTGCTGTTGAAATTTTCTCCATAGCATTTCTTTTGTTTGTCCTTGTTCTGCACTGCATAACCTTTGTTGCTTTGATCTCTTGTGTGCAGATTTGAGGTGGCGGTGAACCGGATGGAGGACACAGACCATGTAGTGATTCCTGTGCACCTTCGTGAAAAGTACAAGCAGTCCGGTTATAACCACACCAGCACCCCTCTCTTCGGCCAGCCCTTCCTCATAACCGTCCCGCGCACTCTCAGTGAGGAGAAGCTTTATAATCTGCTGCTACACCGCCTAGGGTACGCTTCCCATCCATTTTCTCCTGTCTCCCTTCTTTTGCTTCTGTTTCCTCCCTTTCCTCTTGTTCCCATTTATTCTCACCCTCTTTGCCTGTCTTCTTTTCTGCTGTCTTCTTTTCTGTCACCATCCATTCACCTTTTCGACTGTACCTTCCATTCCTCTTCTCTTTTCCACTCTTATGCCATCCACTCTTCCCACATTTTCTTCATCCATCTTTTCTTGGATTTTTGTGATAAGAATGCTATCCCAAACCATGCTGTTGAAAGGAGAAGTTCTTTGTGGAGTCAGCTGATGTTTCTCTTGTGCCACATTTGCAGTCGCTTTGTGCACTCTGCCCTGGAAGAGGAGGAGTCTGATGAGACACACTTGTCCAAGCAGCACGCCATCAACGGCAATGCCACCAATGGTATACTGGAGGAGGGCTCGCCCAGTAAGCATGTTGTTTGAGAGCATCCCTTAACCCCAGGGCCTGGTGTCAGCAAAAAGCGCTGTGTGGTCAAACAAGCATCCATCCTTTTATAATCCTTTTTAAAGTTGTTACAGTGATACAGAGCTGTCAGTGGTGGAACATAGAATAATAATATTAGGCATGACCTCATGATTATTTCTGCGAATGAGTAGCATGCAAACATGTTACAGTTTTTGCTTTCTGGCAATTTATGCAGCCGCTTTCTGTTTTTTTCAGTTTTCTAATATCTTGCAGTTCACTGGAACCATACCAAGTTGGGCACTGTCAAATGATGAATCTCTTTTATAAAACTAGTTAGAAGCAATTGCAAACGATTTTTAAAAATGTGTTTTGCAATTTAATCTTCTAAAAAAAGTCATTTTAAATTAAAAGCCATTGCAATGCACACAACATTATGGTAATCTGTGATGTTAGAGAGTTGAATGTGATTATGAGGCATGAATTACTAACAAAGCATGTAAGCGTTTGACTAAAAAGACATGTACCCAATGCACCTGGGAAACAGAGTGGTTCTTGTGATTCCAGGTGAAATGGAGACTGATGAGCAGGACGATGAGTCCAGTCAGGACCAGGAACTACCATCTGAAAATGACAACAGCCAGTCAGAGGACTCAGTTGGCGGGGACAACGACCTGGAAAATGGGGTCAGCACGGAGAACTCGACCAAAGGCTCCCAGCTCACGGGGCATAAAAAACGTCTTTTCACATTCCAGTTCAACAACATGGGCAAGACAGACTTGAGTTTCATCAAAGAGGATTCTCGGCAGATCCGATTTGACGAGGGACACTTTCGTCTCAGTGGTACGATATATTTGGGTTTCTATTCAGTCACAGAGCCACTGTAACTGTATTTGTAAACTATCAAAATAAACGTTACAGTTATTACTAGGGCTGCAACGGTTTTCAGTATTTTACAAAACCGTTCAGTACACCCAGGTGAACTGCAATAGTTCGGTATGTCCGACATTCAACAAAAATTTTTACAACATGGGATTTTTCTGAGATTAAAGTTCTCTGTCGCTACGGCGAATTTCCGCCCATTGGACTCTAACTGTGATGGATTTCTGTCAATTAAGTGCAAAGGCATATTTGAGATAAAAGCAGATCCATGAGAATTAAAATGCGAGTGGGAGGTGGGTGCATATAAATTAAATGGTGATTATGCAGGCTTGCCGGTCAGCTGTCTAAACACGCGCACAGTGTTTTATCACTCACAGCTCTCACTAAAATGCTCCAGTTCAGTCAAATCTCCCCTTTATTACAGACAAAACTCACATTTTAGCTGAAAAATAACAACCAGAGTTCTACTCACAATACAGCGATATTTTGTAGTGTTTATTTCATTACTGTGATGTGGCGCTGAGTAGCATGCAGGGGATTGTGGGAAATGTAGTTCTTTCCCAGAAACGCCAAAAGCAGCTCATTTTAAAGGATAGGATACATATTTACTTGAGATTAAAATGACTTGCATAGTTTTTTGTATGATCAAGGTTTAAATTTCACTAAATATTTAAAGTTAAGTAGCAGAAAATTACATGAAAGAAAATTAAGGAAAATGCTGTTATAAAAATATACACATTTAGGGTTAGATAATAAAATGAGTATTACTTAGTGGTTGGAATCAAGTAAATCAGGTTCTGGACATTCCAGATGTGCCCTCTAAAAATGGGATGTTGTATCATGATATATGCTGTGAATCCTATCATTTGCTTGTTTCGTGTTTTATTCGGTGTGAGAGGCACTAACAGGCTTCTGTTCATTAGCTGACCTCAGTGTGTTCAGACACACACCAAGCTGCTCTCTTATATTGCTGCTAATTTCTTTCCCACAGACAGATCATATCTCTCCTTGGACTGGGAGCCAGAGATTAAGAAAAAGTACTTTGATGAAAGTGTAGCTGAAGTAAGACTGTCTGAGTTCATTCTTCATTGTTCATTAAAAATCACAATGGCTACCTTCATTTTAGCCAGGCCCTGACCATTTCTGCTCTTTTTACAGGACTTTGATAAACATGAGAGCATGGAGTACAAACCTCAAAAGAAGGCCTTCTTCAAACTAAAAGACTGCATTGAACTCTTCACTACCAAAGAGAAGTTGGGAGTAGAGGACCCATGGTAAGATGGGGTTTGCCAAAAATCTTAAATGATCTTGTTAGATGTGAGAAGGTAAATTGGCATAAGCTTTTTAGTGGATGGATCCTGGAGTGGATACAATTTTAAATCTTTTTAAAAAATTCATTTTACAAGCTTAGCTTCCTCAGGCTAACAATGCTCAGATTGTTTTAAACCTACATATAGCTCAGGATATTGGCATGTGCAGTGTCTAAAGTGTCCCAGGCCTAGTGTCCTGTTTGGTTTTTGACCTGGACATTTACAGTTGATTTGCAGTTAAACAGACCTGTTAATAGAACTGCTTTTTGGTCTTTTTTAAGACAGCCAGTCTCCAGACAGCATAAACGTCAACTATGTTATGTAGTCGATTGCATAAAGCAAAATGTACAGTACTTCTGAAACGGGTGCTCCCGTTCCCCCATCAGCCATTGTACCATACCATGTCCGAGCCGGTTTCTGATGCCAACAAGCCAAAAGAGTTTACATTCTGTTTTCTGAAAACAGAAGAATTAACATTACTTCTTAAAATAAAGACCGACTCACAAGTCTGAAGTCACCATTTTGTGCATGAATTATACTTACTGTGTTAAATGCAGACAAGCCATCTGAATACATGGAGGGGGCAGCTTTGGGTTTGAACACCAGAGCTTTAACAAAGCTGAAAGTGCGCTGGTTCTAAAACAACTCCTGCTTAAAATGTCCAGCACACACCCTGCCCAAACTAATGATCTCTTATCACAACATTAATAGCTAATTAAGGGTTGGGGTTGGGGAGACAGTGAGAGGGCGGATTCAGTGTACCTCGACCACGCCCCTTTGAAACTGACGTCACAGGATGGGATGGGACTCTTTCGGAAGATTCTCTGGGAAAGAGCTATTACTCTTCTCTGTGGTCATATACAATGAAAAGAACACATCAACTGCCAGATCATGTTTTGGTTAAGATCATTCAGGTATTTTATTTTATTGGCTCTTTAACTCTCTTAGCAACAACTATTGCAACAAGCAGACACTCACTGGGCAGTCTATGAACAGTTCTCTTAACAGTAAACCTGTCTTTTTGAGTGATAGCTGTCTTTTGAGGTCACTAGTCCTTCCTCAGTATGGTTTTGGGCCCGAAAACATTTAGCGCCTGCTAAATGCTGTGAATGTAAATTTAAGCAGATGAGGTTTTTCGTCCCAGTTGACCGTTCTGGTGTGTAATAACTGTGTTTGGTTATAGGTACTGCCCAAGCTGTAAGCACCACCAGCAGGCTACTAAGAAGCTTGACCTGTGGTCCTTGCCTCCTGTGCTTGTGGTCCATCTGAAGCGCTTCTCCTACAGTCGCTACATGAGGGACAAGTTGGACTCTCTCGTGGACTTCCCACTTCGGTAAAGTCCCGCTGGCCGTTGCTTGACACTTTATAAGTTGACACTAATGCTATAAACAAACATCAGTATTGCTTCTGCTAACACTTATTATAACACAAGTAGGGCTGTAAATTCTAATAATATAATCAGTTATAATTTATTATTAAAATAGTTGCCATCTAATTTACTAATCATTTAGTTGTTTGTCATTGTATACCCAGCACCATCACGTCATCCCGGCACCGATAACCATATCTCGTCTCCATGATGATGATGATACAAACTGATAATATTTCAGTCACAAATAACACACACACATACACAGATGTGATGGGGAAAGCAATTTTCAGAAATTACGCTTTCATCTCAGTGCTTTTCTGTAAATAAATTCATTATACGATTTCATGTTTGTGCCATTATACTGCCTTTGTATTGTGAATGTTCTTAACTACACTGCTGGGCAGAAATGAGGCAAACAGAGTTCATGACAGTTTCTGTACATGCTTTTTTATATACGCACTATACGTATGTTCAGACAGAGCATCACAATTGTGAATACTGTGCTCACTACAAACTCTTACGGCACTGCTGAGACGCAGCACACTATGAATGTCTGTAAGACAGCTTGCACAAACTTTAGTTTCCTAAAGACAAACCAGAGAAAAGCTGTCCCCAACTTAATTGTACACTGTCTCCAGACAGTGCATACAATATTGTGAAACACCGTTACTTATTTCACCTGGATTTGTAAAACAAGAAAACAATATTTGCACAATTTTTACACTGCTGCTACATATTTACACAACTATTGAACATTGCTGTACATATCATTGATCACATTCTCTCACTAACTGATATCAGCACAAAACAAAAGTATTCTTTGTTCTCTGTACTGTTAAAACTGGCGCCATGTCATCTCGTCTCTCTGTATACTTGTATACTTATGGAGTTTCTAGGCATTTACTCTCTAAATTCCAAAGTTACTCACGTCTTTTAGTCAAATGCAAGAAAATCACGAGGTAAACCTGTTAACCGACACGTTGGAGATAATATCAAAAAGAGATCACACATAAACAAAAAAGTTTGGGGAAGAAAGCTTTTGGGAAGTGATGACGTAGTGACTTATAGGGACGAAAGATCTAATTAATTAATCAAAAAGGTTATGAAAATAAAGGTTGTTGCAGCTTTAAACACAAGTTGAACTGGATGGCGTAGTGAAATGATTTGTGTGCTAGTAACATTCTGTGGATCTTCAGTGATCTGGACATGTCCGAGTTCCTCATCAACCCCAATGCTGGGCCCTGCCGCTACGATCTCATCGCTGTGTCGAACCACTACGGAGGAATGGGAGGAGGCCACTGTGAGTACACACACATACACACACACACTCACACATATTCTCTAGTCACCAGCAACCATGTTAAAATCGTAAGTGTACTCAGATGTACGGACCACTGTCTGTTTTAACTACCAGATACTGCCTATGCCAAGAACAAGGATGACGGGAAGTGGTACAACTTTGACGACAGTATCGTGTCTTCTGTCAGCGAGGATCAGATTGTGGTGAGACACTTTTACTTGATTAGTGTGGTGTGAATTTGTGAGCATTTTGGGATTGAGCTTATTGAGGTTCTGTTAGTGTTGCGTACAGGTTAACCAGACTGCACATTAGAGCTGAAACAATTATTTGAGTAACTCGAGTAATTTGATTACAAAAAATGGTCGAGGCAATTTTTTTTTAGAATCGAAGCTTCGTTTAATTCGTTTCACTCACTAGAGCATGCGCCACTTGTGTTTCACACGGACGCTTATTAATGACACACAGCGTTTTCAGTGGCGTGATCAAGACAAGATCTCATCCCTCTGTATGTGAAAGTATTTGTGAGATATTCTGTGCACAAAAACAAAAGTAAATGCGTAAAAATCCATAAATGACTTTTTCCGCGATGTTTTTCCATTACTCGCTAAAACAGTTCAGTCAAAATAAAGTCCCCTTTATTACAGACAAAACGCATATTTTGCATTTATATTTTCTGACAGATAATTACAACACCGAGCGTTCTACTTACAATCCAGCCATTTATTGAGATTTTCCCATATATTTTGCATAGTTTATTCTGGAAAGCTCGCCCAACACTTTATGATGACACGACTCCAAGTGGCGTGCGGGGGATTGTGGGAAATGGCCAAAAGCAGCTCATTTTATAGGCCAAATTGGTTCAAAATGACCCAAAACTACTTCATGCTAGGATGTCTGGATTATCTTTTACAAAAAAAAAATCAGATTTTTTTTCTTTCAATTTTATAATGTTAGAGAGTAATCTGTAGGAAAGAAGAAATATAGAACATTTATTTATTAAAAATGTTTATTCCATATTCTGATGGATACCAAATGGATAAAGAAGTGTTTCTGCAGTAGAATGTTAGGTCATAGAATGCATAATAAAAACTCGGCAACAACACAGACAGTGTTCTTACTATTTCTAGTAGTAATGTCTACAGTTTCAGCACTTTTATTTGACTAAAAAATAATACAGGCGCAGGTCAGTTTTTCTCAGAAATGTGCTGATTTCAAAACTGTCAGCATTTCCACATCAAACTACGACAAATTAGAGTAGTGCAGGACGTCCTGAACACAACAACATAAAGCAAGTATGACTAACTTCTACTCACACACTAGAATAAGCCTAAAACAAATGTATTGTCTTTTTTCTGGTTATAAAAAAATAATTTATCTGATTACTCGATTAGTCAATGAAATAATTGATAGAATACTCGATTACAAACAGAATCAGTAGTTGCAGCTCTACTACAAATATTCACTGTTGTCTCACTGTCTTGCTCTCTGTCTCTCTTGCTTTCTCTCTCTCTCACTGTTTCTTGCTCTTTCTTTTTAGCCCCCCCCCCATATCTCTCATGCACACTGCCTTTCTCTCTTGCATTCTCTGTCTCCCTCACTTTCTCTGTATCACTTACTTTCTTTTGTGCTCTCTCGCTCTTTTATGCTCACTCACTCTTGCTTGCTGGCTCTGGCTCTTGTTCCTGCTCTCTCTCTGTCTCACTCTTTCTTCTATATACCATCACGCTTGCTGGCTCTGGCTCTTGTTCCTGCTCTCTCTCTGTCTCACTCTTTCTTCTATATACCATCACGCTGTCTGACTGACTCACTCTGTCTGTCACACACACACATACACATACACATACACACACTTTTGTTTTTTTTGCTCTCTTTCAATTCCCTTTTACTTGGTCTGTGATTTTTTGCTCTCTTTTGTTTACTCTTCTTCTCCCTGTTTCTATGTCTGTGTCTCTCGGTTTGGCTTTGCCAGTCCAAAGCAGCGTACGTCCTGTTCTACCAGCGCCAGGACACAGTGAAGGGCACAGGCTTTTTCGCTCTGGACCGTGAGGATGTGGAGGAGCAGGAAAACACTCCGGCGCAGGAGGCGAACGCCCAGAGTGACGAAGACGAGGACGAAGAAGAGGAGGACCTTAACGACAGTGAGCAGGACGAAGAGCTGGAGCCCAACCACGACATCACCATGAACACCAACTGAGCAGGGACTAAGCTGAGGTGGTTGGTGGAGGGTGAGCAAAGATCAGCTGAAGCCATATTAAGAGCGGGTAGTCCAGATAGCGCGAGGGCCTTCCTCCTCCTCCTCCTCTACAGCAGTGCCTGCGAGGGCCCGGGGTGGCCGCACGCTGAGCTGGGACGTCCCAATGTAGAGCAGGCAGGGCCCTGTTTTAATGGCCAACATCATAACAGATTGATGTTATTTTTCACTGTTCTTTTTTTTTTTTTTTTTAAGTTTTCATGGCCACCCTCCCTCGCCACTCAACAGATCGTAGACGTCTAAAGCCCTGACGCCGAACGAAAGCTGGCGAATCGGAGCAATGCCGATTCAGAGAGACCCTCAGAGAGCCGCGTTGATATAAACGTTTCACTTTTTTATGTTTGCCTTGTACATAGTTTTCAGATGTACATTGAACCTCTGGGTTTTAATGATGTTAATTTCATTGGACTGTTTTGTTGCACAATCACATCATTGGTTTTTAGAGCTTGTACTAGTGCCACTCATACTGCATACGCTGTTCATGGATACTCTGTGTCCCTCCTCTTTCTCCTCCTGCAGTTTTTAAGGGCTGCCAATGCACTGACAGGCAATTTAGCTTGAAAGTCAAGCCTGCTAACACGTTAAACTAAAGCTAAACTCTGATGTTATATACCTGCTCATAAAGAGGTGGAAAATTCAGGTTCGCAAGGTAGAAAACCTGCCCAGAGATTTGCTGCGATCATTTGAATATTACCAAACCAAATGAAGTGGACTTTCTGATGCTCGTATAAGAATTCTGCTAATGTTAATGTGGCAAACAGTTAATGAAAGCTAAAGTAAATTATTTTAGCTGAATTTTCTCAACATCCCTTCATTTTGGCTGCTTTTCCATCAGATCCTTTCCCAGTCAAATGTAAATTATTAGATTATATTAAAAAAAGATTTTTAGTTTTGTAAGCAACTCAAATCTGACAGTGTTGTTGACCCCCTGACTATTCAGCTACAGGTGTTATTTGGCTCATAGCTTTATTTTGCAGGCCTCATTCATCCCCCCTTGGCATAGAAGCTTTTTAAATGAGATTATGAACTTGTTGGTGATGCAATAGATTTTGCCGTCTCTTGTCTCCATCACCTCGGCCTTAAATCGTATCTCAGACTGTTGCCTTTTGCTTTGCACAGTTAAAATCACACCGTCTGTCTGCATCTCCCATTAACTCTAGAACACGCACTAGCACCTGCAACACACACGGCAAACACTTTCTACCTTAAACCTACAAACACATAGGCACTAACGACCGCTGTACACAGAAATAAGCCAGTTCCCCCCCAGTTTGGCAATGAGAATGTATTTGAGGATAAACCGTCTGCATTTGAAATTTTGCCTTTCTTTAAGTATAAGGGATGAGCAGTGACCTTTTATAGATTTTTTTTTTTGCCTTTAGTTTTGGTTGAATGTGTTTGGGTTTCCGGGGAGGGTAATTGGATAATTTCATTGCCTTTTATATTAACTATACAAAAAGTGGGGATACTGCTGTATGTCTTCTGCTGGGGAAGCTGGGCACAGGGATAATCAGACTGAAACTGATAGCGTAGGCTTTATAAATACTGTATATAAGAGTTCACTCTGTGAGTGCACATTTGATAAAGTTATTTATTTATATGTAAGCATTACAGAACTACGTATTTAAGACCACAGGAAGAGTGAGAGACGTGTGGTAGAAGGTTTTGGTCCAGCAGTCTAAAAGAGGACTGGGCTTTAGATGTGCTAATGGATGCTCTGCCGCTTGAAGTTTTTTTTTGGTAAAGGATAATCCAGACATCCTAGCATGATGAAGTTCAAGGGGGTTTCCAGCGTTTGGCTGCACTTGAGTTCACTTGGGTTTACATTTGAATTGTGCATGTGTATTTATATACAGACTTCAATAAAGTTGTGTAAAGCCTTTTGCTGTTTTCTTCCCTTTGTGCAATTCTGTGTGAAGACTGAAAATAATTATGTAGCTTCTGGAGTCTAAATTATTGCTTTATTATTAATGTCCCATAGGATATGAATATAGAAAATTTTCATTCTTTTTATTTTTAAAGCACTAAAATGTTGGATTTATTGTGTAGGAAAGGACATTTAGGAGTAGCTTACTAAGCAGCCCTATATATCTGGATAAGCCCATCTTCTAAGTGCTTCAAATAAGTATAGACCGTAGATTTCTTACAGTTGTAAAGAGGTTCTTAATAAGCCCTTCTGTGTTTTAAAGACTGATGCAAGGTCAAAGATGTAAGATGGAAAGGGAAATGTTTCTCAAATCAGAAATCAGTTGACAATGCTGGGGGTGACAGTTTTACAGTTTGTACACACCATCCCTCTGTTTATTAAAAATGTCTCAATGACTCCATCTAGTGGTATAAATTCAGGACCGTCCGGATTGTGAATCTCTGATTATAAAATAGGAAATGCAAATAAATAAGTGATTAAACGCTGATCAAATTCATGTATATAAAAAAAACTGTTGTCCCTCAAACAGCAATCTTATAGAATTGAGTAAAAATGGCTTACGATTAGAGCAGATGCTAAGTTTTTTTCACCGTACAGGTGCAAAAACTCCAGTAATGATGCAACAGGAAAGAAATTGAGATTACACATTACATCAGACATTGCCACAAGTTGCATAAATGCTTCATTTAAAATAATTAATTCGCTACCTTTTATTAAAGGAAAAGGTCTAGGCATACCTGGGTAGTAATTTAGTCAGCTCACAACATCAAGCACTCGTGTAATACAGCGTCAGTTCTCACGTTCTGGAATTTAATCCATCCAGTCTATCCTGCCACTATATATAACGAAAGATTTAAAAGGACGTATTTATTGATTAAAACATTTAATCAATCGATTTTTACAGATGGATGGATGGATAGATGGAAGCATAGAAATGAAAAGCTTAAAAACATTTACCATATTTGTGAGAAACGGTTTTATTTATTTAAACAAATGTTCTTCTTTGACTTCTCTTGCAGATTTGTCGTGATTTTGCGCTTTTTTTGTTGTCTGAATTATTTTGTTTAATCTTGCGATAGATAGATGCTTTCTTGCACTACAAATACATGACTCTTCCTCTCCGATATCCATCACGAACACTGCTGGCCGCGATATTTATACTCCCATTACTAGGAATCTAACGCTTAACATGTTACTAAGGGGAAATTTCCGCAGCCCCACCCTCGACACGCCCCTCCCGTTTGTAGCCAATGGGAGATGAGTGTGACTTGACCCCCGCCCGTTCCGAGAGCTCCGCCTCGCGTTGCCTTACGTTCCCGCGAATTTTACGGCGTGTTCGGCGGACGTGTCGAGAGCTGAATTCACAAGGTTTAGAAGGTTAATTAAATTATGTAGAGCGAAATTATAAATGTTTTCCCTTTGTTTTCGTAGTCATTCAGGCAATAATTGTATAGTTAAAAAAAAACACAGTTTTGGGGGGGACACGAAGTCTTCCTGTCTGTCTATGTATAATGAGGCGGCGTCCTGCACAGTGTGAGTATGTACGAATAGTTTGCTGTGATGAATTTCGTGTGATATTTTATTTTTCATTGATGAGCATCGCCTCAGTGTAACGTTGCAGTCTGTGTGAATGCGCTTAGTCCTTGCTCTTAATACTTAAAACCGTCTTTTCACGTTTAGACTGATCGTCTTCTCTTAATTCCTGGCTACAGCCCAACTGGCTTGATTGTCTCTAACAGGAATTAGATGCTACCATAAAACCCGTATTGCAGGCGATCTGCTGTATGTATCACTGATGCATTTTTAATGTGCAGTCTAGTCGTCTCCTCTCTCTCTATCTTTCTGCCTGTCTTTCCCATGTAGAAGAGGAGGGTGATGTTGTGCACCATGTCCTAGTTGAGGTAGTAGTTTGTGCTGTTTGTCGGGTCGCCACACAGCCCGCTATGGAGATGACTGCGCAAACCACTGCCTTGCTTAGAGCTGGTGACGCGCCGCGGTGGCGCTCCGACTACACGGGGCTTAACCAATCTGCATGGGCGGAGAGAGAAACGTGGTGTTTTTGCGATTAAAGCTGTTTTGTATGTAAAATCGGACCTTTGCGTCATTAAAAATCCGTGGCACTTTGCATATGTGTAGTGTGTGTATTTTTACTCTTTACTCTAAAACCTGCGTGATCATGTCTGCACTTTGCATTGGAGGAATGGCACCGTGCCACATGATGCAATATCTATTTTTTTGCAGTCTATATACTGCATACATTTTAAATAACCCCAGTTCCTAATAATCATGACATGACCATTACCATAATCACTATTTAAAATCCAATGCAAAGTGTTTGGGAGCTTAAATACAGAGTGGCTTATTGTAAACCAGTGTACATACTAATTCGTCACTGAGTTTTCTGCATAATAAAAATGCTATATATGTATTTCATGTCTAGGATTCCAAGGTTTTTAAAAATAAGCATCAAAACGATTAGAATGTAACACTGCAATTTGTAACAGCCCAGATTTTTGAGAATGATTATGTATTATTAGAGTGGGCAGCATGACTGAAACTGGGAAGAGTCTCCAAGCCGCCTCCATAGGCAGTCCAGTGCAATACCCAAACTCAGAACTACGGAGGAATCGTTTGTGACAGAGGATTTACTCTTGCTCTGATTAAAGTGATTTAGCAAAGACAAGACTTAAGAGAAATAGGTTTGAGGTTAGAACAATATTCATGTTGTAAAAACACACAGTGGGATGAAGTGTTTTATATCCCGAGCAGATGGCTTCCTGATCCCTGTTGAATTTTGCGTCTCCGTAGCAACACTGAGAAGTCTCCTGCCTCCCTGATGGCACGCAGAGAAATTTCCACCAGCGCATTCAAACTCCCACAGTGGGCTGTGGGCAAACCCCTCAAGAAAGCAGAGGCGGACCATTCAATGATGTGATAAAGCCAGTGTTAATCAAAATAGGGCATTAAAAAAAACCCTTTCAATAGCAATAAACAAAGTTTGAGACCATGTGGTGTCACATGAATTAACATTTACAGCGTTGATCAGATGTTGTTACAGTGATTTGCATTTATAAATTACAGGGACACCATCCCTGGAGACGCGGGTGTTAAGAGTCGACTTAGATGTTTACTGGGGTTAGTGGTGGAGGTAGAAGAGACACAATTGACCACACGAGTTCTTGTTCCAAATCTTACCAATAGATCAGCAAGATATGTTCAAATGTCTCCGGTGTTTTTCTTAATAGAGATTGCCCTTCGACGTTCATATAAAGGTATAAACTGCTATAACTATCCTAGTTACTAGGTTCAGAAAAGCAAAGAGGTCTCTTCATAATCATTCTGTATTTATTGTTGGAAAAAAAAATGAGTAAACATTTTTCAGCAGGTAAAATCCATAGTAACATTAAAAATATCTTTTAACCTGATCAACTTTACAAAAGTGTACATTTCACATCCACAGGGGAGATCAATGCAATGTTCATGCCAAAATGTTTAAAGTATATTGATACAGTACTTATAAATAAATACCCTTCCCCACAGAGTGGATAAACTACGGGATGAAAAATGAGATGGAATTACAGCACAGGAGATAAATGAAGGAGGGAATATGTCAGTATCAATGAGAGTTTCTGGGATGATAATTTCAGAAGTTTCATAATTGGAGATGAGAACTGTACATTATACAGCAACTTTAACAGCCTGCCCACTGTGGATTCTAAAACGGGCTACAAACACGGACACAAATCCAATTACACACTCCTCAGAAAACAATACATATACTTTTGTATTTTTAACCAGTGCCAACTTCTCCAGGAAGTAAATAAAAATGTGATTGTGTATTGTGGGAGTTAACAATACACGTTAGTGCATGCAATCTCAGCAAAAAGAAATGATTGTTCTACAGGATAGGGGAAGCTCCAACTCCCATAAATCTTCAAATCCATCATTTAACACAGTAGAAACACATTTATCCTTTTCATTCTTTGAACTCCTTATAACCCCTGAGCTGAATCTTTCTTGTTTACCAAGTAAGACTTTTTCTTTTCATTTTACATGGCTAGTTTTTGCTACTCAGTTTTCTGCAGGATTAACATACTTGCATATGTAATCCATCCTTTCAAACATCCTTTTTTAATCCAAAGAAAAAAAATCCTGCTTCAAAAATGAAGCAAGCATATGGTACTGAGCCATTAACCTGCATTCCTCTTGCATCCAGTCGAATTCTTCGCATGATGACTCAAAAGCATTTAAAACTGACAGCAGTTTCCATGGGAACCCTATATATGTATGATTTTCTTACACATTTTTATTACATACTAAAACTACGCACATTCAACAGCATTTTCTCAAAGAACCCAAAATACTGACAGAGTTACAGGGTGTTGTGTGTGGGGTGGAATGCATGGCAGTCATATAGGTTTCACACTCTGTAACACGGAAATCACTTTTCAGTTTGCTGAAGTCTATAGTAACGCATCAAATTAGAATCACATTCCAAATCCGCCCCAAAGAGGACAGAACAGGGCCGGCGGAAGCAAATTGGGAGTCAGTGTTAAATGCTCTCTAGTGAACACCCTGCCAGTTAAATGGATAAAAGAAACCATACTACACATTTTACCTGTAAAAATGATGCCATGTAGAAACAATTAGAATTTGATTGGGTCTTTATCTAGTTTTAAAATTAGTGTAATTTCTCATTTTTAGATTTTTCCAAATGCATTTGAGACTGTCATATAAATTATAATTTCAACAGAAGAACTTACTGCAGATATTTTTGTTTATAATAAAAGAACAAAGCTTGTAATAAGGATGGTAATGTTTAAAAAATATTAATATTGCACTATTACAGTTTTTTACAATAATTTTCACACTTGTCTCAATACCGTGTCCACTTTTTCAAAACTCTTCACACTGTGTGAGAGTTCTACAAACACACACCAGAACACATCAAGTTACATCCTGTGCAAAATGCACTAAAACCACCTAAACACTTCACACAAAAGTGACTCAAAAACTATAGCACACTCTCTCCCAGTATACTGTACTACTGTCACACAAATACAATGCACGAAAAAACAACTTTAAGCACTGTTAAATGCAAAAATGCAAACTGCCAAATAGTAAACTATCATAGTGTACACTCATTTACACTCATAGAGATCAGACATAATATTATGACCAGCTGCCTAATACTGAACACAACAAACTGAACGAGCATTACAGTAACACTTTTAGCAGTTTGAGCTTCAGTAGTGTCCATCAGTGCCTCAAAAGTCTGTTTACTGCCTCATCAATCCTGTCTTCTGCATTTGGTAATAAACTTTCATCAACATCCGGGAAAATTCTCTTGTGCAAATATACAATATACCGTAACCATCACCATTTCTGTACAGATAGCATCACGGCTGCAAATAAACTCAAACTTTAAGCTAAAATGAAATTAACTGAAAGTAGTTACTCATGCTATTACAGTAGTTTCATGTGTTGTGAAATGCATCAGACCTCCATCTAAAGTGATTTCAGTTTTGTTAGGGTTTGAACTGAATTTTAACTGTTTTGAGCAGAGTATCTTAATTCTTGCAGAAAATGATGTACATGTGGTTTTGCTGCTGGTGAACACTGACTGAGAGAGGTATTCATTAATTTTGGAAAAAGTCGTCATTGGATGCATTTTGTGTGAACGTAATGAAAAGTATTCTCAGTTTAGCTCATATAGTCTGTGTATTTGGTGAATGTGTTACATGCTTTGAAAAAGTAACTACGGTATTGACACGTGTGAAAATGACTGTAAAAACTGTAATTGTAAAATGCATAAAAATAAGGTCCGTAATTGTAAAAATACGTTTAAAACAGACAACTTCCCTAAATGAAGGAAAATATAAGCAGCTCCCCAAAAGTACTGACACCAAACTCTTGATTATTCTAGTTTGTAAGTTTTTGAACAATTTGAGTTTATCCAAAAAAGATCCCAAAATATGATTGCGTGCATGTGCCAGAGAATAAATCCAAATTTGAGATGAATATACTACAGTACATCAACTTTCATTATAACTATAAATCTAAAACACACAATCAATATAAGATTATACTGATTAAGAACAATAAAACTGTTTTCAACTTGTAAGAAAAATACAGAATGTCACGTTGGGGAGTGTCGGCATGACATGAGGCGAGGTCACGGTGCAGGACATTTATTTACCAAATAACAAAACATATAACGCTCTGAAAATCATTGCACTTTGCTCATTCATCATTGCCTTCTACCCCCAAAGTAGGAAAGAAAAGAACAGAACATTCCAGTCTTTCTAGAGACTGAAAACCTGACAAAAATACATGTGATTTGTAAATAATTTACATTAGTCATTATGTAAAAATGAAACTTTAAAAGGTTTAAATATTAGGCTAAAAAGTCACAGGAAATCCCCATCCAATGCCATAAAGTGGCAAAGCAGAAATGGACATGAACAGATCTGGAGTCGCACGACAGGGGTCACCACGAGGTCACGTAAGAACCGTACATGTGTTTTTCTGCCATGCCAGTATAAAGACCACTGTATGCTACACAACACAAGGGTGGAGAGACTAGGTTGCTCTTAGTGCATGTATGTTATGAGTGTGTGTCTGTGTGTGTATTCAAGTGAGCTGGAGAGAAGGAAGGAGAGGTAGCATGGTTCCCCGGAGCTGCTCTTCGCACTACGGCTGACGGTTACCATACATGAGAGGGATGATGTAGACAGATATGTCGTCTCCAGAGCCGAGACGATCGCTGGTAATGCGCCAGCCCCGGTCCCTTAACACACCCCGGGCTCGCATCACCAGGTCCTGGGCAGCCATCGTGTACCTTTAGATCAGTAGCAACCAGGTGAGTTTCTGAAAAGTGCTTGACATAAGGTAGTATCTATCTATCTATCTATCTATCTATCTATCTATCTATCTATCTATCTATCTATCTATCTATCTATATGTATATAGCAATTTTAATTTTAACATATCAGACTCAGACAGTTACATTTTGAATATAAATAATCTGATCTATAATTTGATCATTTTTCTTTGTTTAAAGAGGTGGTTCTCAAACTTTTCTATAGGCCCTCCTTTTGTAGATAAGACTACTTTCAAGCCCTTCATTCTCCTCACCCTATATTTTAACCTCCACTGCCTTTCAGTCAATACCTGCTTTATAATGATGTTTATAATAAGGTGAAAAGGCTGCTTTTTCTCTGTAATAAACTGGGATTCAGTCAGATAAACATCTGGGCTGAAAGTACCGCTGGAAGTTTGCAGGAAACTTAGTCGTATGATTCATTTGCGTCAATTTAATCCCAGCCGTACTTTCAACATATTTCTCTCAAAATTGCCTCCCTGCTTCAAACCTTAACCAGCTATCTGAGAGGAAAAACTCAAGCTTGAACATTCGGTCAAATCGAGGTTACAGCGATGAGATTTTTAGTTCATTTTCAATGTAATTCATTTGTCTTGTAGAGACCTAGATCACTAGAATCCCTGAACAAGGGACTTGGGCTCAACTTCGCTTGTACCTGGACTTTGCAGGTACAGTAGCCATTAAAATTCTTTACCAGATGAGCTGGACTCCATGACCGTCTGGGTTCTACAGAGCTCTTGTCGTGTGGTATTTGCAGTGACCTCTGGACCCTTAATTGATCTTCTGAGTACTAGTAATGTAGGACTCAAGAAAGTTTTTGAAAGTCTGTCTTGTCTCGGAATCGGCCGTATTTGTACTGTCTTCTCATGGACTAGGACAAAGGGGACTCAGGATTTTTATTTCGAGATCACAACTCTGAGAATATTACTATTAACTCTTTAAGACTGACGTAGGCATTTTAATTAGTGTTTAATAATTCAGAATTCATTTAACTCATACAAACCACACACATAAGATTCACAAGACTTTGAACTTACTGGACATTATATTCCTTCCTCTGTATAAGAAATTATTTCTGAGTAATTTCATGCACAAAAAACTAAAGTAATTGTGTAAAAACGCATTAATTACATTATTTGCGATGTAAACACAAGCCAATAAAACAGTGGTCTTGGTCTTGTCTCAGTCTCGCTTTAGGCGGTCTTTACCCCAATTCTACTGAGTACTAAGATCTTTGTGGACAAATAACCATTCTTCAAATGCATGAGCTCAACCCGGCATGGTTAACAGCAAGATGGGGTTCCATTCTTAGTCCTGGTTTCTCTTAAGACTTCTTCTAATTTACTACAGAGGGAGTTTCTGATTGCCACTTTCACCCTAGACTTGCTCATATGGGCCTTAAGAGTCGGCAAAATGTATAACTGCTTTCCAACAATGTTGTAGTAAAAGCACTAAATTAAAGCAGTAGGCAGCTGACGTGTGCTTGGGGACGTTACCTTGCACAAGGGTACTTCAGTGGAACCTTTATTGGTTCGATATTTGAACCGGCAACCCTCTGATTATGTAGACAATAATTACTCTGACCATGTTATTTATTATTTTATCAATTGAGCCACTATACAATAAATTAAATGAACTGAATTAAAACAAACCTCTGTTTTATATTAAGTTAAAAACTCACCTGTGCAGGTCATCCGGATCACAGTTGGCGAGGAAAGAGGTGACCGTCTCGGTCACTTCTTCATTAGAGAGCACGTCCCACAGGCCATCAGTACCCATGACTAATACGTCATCTGTGCCATGCTCGTACTGTGTCAGGTTATACATACGCACCTGCACACATAAATACACACACACACTCAGTGTACATCCATGTTGCGGGACTTTAACGCAGCTCTGACTGAGGGCAACAACTGATGCTCATACTAAACGTGATCCTTCAGTGACCATTAAATATTGCTTGGAAGAATATGTTTTTGGATTCTGTACGATGAGACTTCTTTGTTGAATGTTAAGCTCAAAAAAACTAATTACAATATGTGATATGTTAAAAAGTTCCTTTACACAAGGAAGCAGAAAGACAATAGTTGGGGAAAATACCTTGCAGAATTTCACTTCTCAACTAAGACAGTCTTTAAACCTGTGTCAACACTGTTAGGAGCTATGTCTGAATGTGCAACGACTGAAAAACAAGCTAATAAGATAGATTTATAAAGTTATCTACTACAATTTGCAATGTCATTACAGAGATGTTAATAATTCATTGAAGATATTTCAGTTAAAATCTCATTTGGGAATTGTAGGGTTTAACAACTGCAGAACATATCAGGTGTGGGAAACCTTGCTCCTCCAGTGTCAGTATTCAGCGGACTTTCCCTGCTCACTCTCTTTGGGTGAGGATGTATCGGTATACAGGTGAAGCTCATCAGAGCCCAGGTTGGATGGAAAACCTGCTGGAAAAACTGAGAACATGGTTGTGCCTGTGCCCTAGAGGGCTAAAGCTGAGCATACCCAGTGTGTTCCACCAGCCTACTACGCTACATGTCTCAATTCCTGCTTTAAAATCAGGCAAACAAGCAATTCAGTGTCCCACGCCAATGTGCCTAACATCTCAACATAAAATTCAAGATACGACTGAAATGCAGATCATTCGACAAAATTTTATTCTCAAGTCATTTTATGACCCGGTTACTGTTCAGCATATTAACCATATTTTGAGTTAATATCTGTGTTGAAAAGAAGATGTTCGATGAGAGAAGAATGTACGATGTTCAGGAGAGAAGTCTATTAGAAATCAGGAATTGTGTGGAGCTTCATGAGCAAGTGGCTGGAAAAAAAAGCAATACCGTCTCATGAAGACTCCTCAGCTCAGATGAAACGGGCATGTAAGGGGGTGGGGGGTGGCGGGGGGCTAGTGCAGAGCTGAACCACAAAAGCAGGCCAAGCAAGCAAATCTACACGGCTGAAAAGCAGGCCTGTCGGCTGAACCCTGGCTGAACTCCTGGTGTAATGAATTAAAAATCAAGAGAATCGTTTGAACGGGAGGGGCGGAAAGAAAGATCAGACGGTCTGCGGTGAGAGACGGGGACGGGAGGGCTTTGAAAACGCTGTGGAAGATCCTCGGCAACGGGGAGGCCTGCGAATGAGGGAGGAGTGAACCTGTCTTCTGCTTTGAGTTTGGATCTCCGGGAAATCAGACAGACTCCAGTGGAATGAGGAACGATAAACCTTCGAGGGCAATGAGGTCTTGTCCCGAATGTGAGCGCAATACTGGATTCGGTTCCATCAATTTATATTTACTCAAGTTGGCATTGCAAAAACACAATAGTCAATGATGTGACACTGACACTAGACTCAATTATTGCTATTACGTTGATACCAACAAAATTGCTGGATTGGATATCAGTTAGGGCTGCACGATAAATAGTGTGGGTTGGGCGGCTGGGCTTGTCCCAATCACGATGTAGTAAATGACCATATCGTGAATATAGAGTACAAATCCTCACATTAATGTTAAAGACCCAGTTAGCTCAAAATAATAATAAAGTCCCTCATATATAAGAAACAGTTGTCACTAATCACCTCTTCAATTTTGAGCGAATATGAACATTGCTATATGGGTAAAATTAAAGTGCTGTCTCAAAGTGGTGAAAATACAGGCGGTACATTCTGTGCTCAGATGCTGAAGGCGTGTCGGCTCAAAGCGCTGAAGCTCCGTCCCCTATTACGGAGCGCCTACCCATCGACAGTAAAACGCATCACGCATGCACTGTTAAAAAAAAGATCACTCTAAAGTCGTTGAAGTAAAACTATGTAAAATTTTCCCTTGTTGTTGCCTTGGCAATATACGTTTTATTGAAAAGGATGAAGACAGTGACACGACTGTAAGCAAATAAGCAAGTACAAAGATCTTCTTATTCTTATTCTTATCTCACTCACATAATGTAACTACAATATTTATGCAGATAGTTAATTAATCTCGTTAACATAGTTACCATAGGAACAGCAATGGCAGATACAAATACTTTGATCCTCAGATTGAATCAAATTAAGTGGCACCCAAGTCTCTATTGTGTCTTCTGTCTGGCACCTCATGGATCTTGGGTTTTGTGAATCTCTAAAATCTCTCTTTTTTAGCATTACTCACATCAGCCATATTATTAATATATTTGGCAGATAAAGGTGGAATTTAGTTCATTATAACTTTCTGGGCAAATTTCAGCCATTCCACAAAAGGCATGATTCTGTGTTAAGTGTTAAGTTGATATCACTTTGGAATACTCTAATAACTGGTCAGTGTTTTGGTTTTCTTTCTTACTGATATTGTACTGCTTATTATTATATATTGTGCTTTGTTGTGCTATATTGTACAAATTGGTCAGTAATGAACCACAACCAACTCCACTAAACCAAGGCAACCAAGAGGTCAGAGTTCTAGGTGTAGATCTAACCAGTTTTGCCCAGTTTATCTGACCCAGATGACAAGAAATCGTATGTTGTGGTCCATTAAACCAATTAGGATGTTGCTTTTCTCAACTGTACCGATTCCTTTCAGCTCACCTCAGGACAGCACGAGAGGAATGGTTTGATGTAGATATTCGAGTCGTGGACTTTAAGGTCGTGGTCCCCGAGACCACGGGTCACTCCTATAGTGGCCATCACTCGAGCCTGCGGAGGAGTCACATGTTTGTTAGTACTGGGAATTTGGCCTGTAATATACAGTATATATGAAGCATCATGTATTTTTTATTGCGCCGACACTGACATCTCAGTTTGGATCCGGTGTCTAATGATGCCGCACCTGTCTTCCTGCACTTTTCTCAGCATGTCAAAGATGGAGCTGTAAAGCTCCACAGACTAAGCCAGACAATGTGTGTGTCTGCCTGTGTGTGTGTGTGTGTAGAGCCTTGCGTTGAGGCGTCTATGTTATGTCCGGAAGCATCTCCTCCTCCAACAAAGAAATCAGAGAGTGTGCTGACTTAATGCTGTGCAGTCAGACAGCTACTCCGGGGTATGCAGGGGCCAGCTTTGGGATTTGAGTGACAGTGGGTCCTAATGACAGTTTCCAGAACAAAGTAGCCTCCCACTGAGACAGGGAAGACTGAAGATGGGAAGACTGAGCTTCCGGGAGACGGAGAGCTCACTCTTACTTTCTCAATCAGTTTCACTATCTCGGATCCTGCTACTGTCCGTCCCTGCCTGCACACGCTAGTCTTTAACTCATTATGTCTCCTTTTTATTCCTCTGCTTGTGTTTGCTGTTCTTAAAAGCGTGGCATGAAGTGAACTATCTCTCTCAAGCTCTCTCTCTACTGCCATCCCCCTTTAGATTGCTCTTTATTTTTTACCTCTCTCTATAGCGGCCGAGCCCACTCCTCCACACTCTTACCTTCTTTCCTTCTCCATATATTAAGGGGAATCGGAGGTCCTCGTCCTCAATGGTTTTATATGCCCTGAAACAACACGAAGAAAAAGGGGCTTTGAAAGGCCTTCCACGGTATATGTATTGCAGAGTGCCCGTATAACAGGCCTATAGTATTTTATTCTTCTGTGTTTTGTGCATCTCTCAGGTGCCAGATCTGAGACACATCAAACACACGCACACACAGACGAAGATAAGAAAATCTCTATATCGTACTCATACAACTGACACAAGAGGCTGTAAAATTCTTTCTTACTGAGGCAAACAGTGTGAAATTCTAAGCTTATAAAGAATACTTCCTGCTGCAATTTTTTGCAAAGTGTACTTTTAACACTGAAAAATACTGAAATCATAAGACCTTGACGACATTTACTAATAAATCAGATCAAATTTTTAAAAGGCTCTTTTCTATCAAAACAGAGGTCTACAGTTTTGCAGTGTACGTAATAGAAATTAAAGTTCGACCACCTATTGGCATTTTACAGATTATCTGTATGTGTTTAATTTTGACCATCACTGATATTAAGTAACTGTAAGGTGCGCTACTGTGGCTCCACTGCCTTCTCTTCTCTCTGCGCCGTTTGCTCTCGTCTTGCTGCTTTATTTAATGTCCCGCCCACAACAGTCTCTGATTGGCTATATGTCACGCAAGTAGTAGACAATCAACACTGAAGCCTTGTTGTTGCTCAAACCACACTCACTTTTCAGCATTAACCTGTTAAGCCCTGAGACTGTTTTACAGATTTAAAAAAAGATACCCAAAATAAAATGTGTATATCTCAGCAACCACAATGTCTATTTTTATGCTTTTGGTATCATTATAAAGGTAACACTGGTGAGATTACTGTGGAATCAGCGTACATGTTACTGCATTAGCATAAAGGAAGATGCAACACAGCAGAACATGAAAAAAAAAAATCATGTTTGCCAAAATAAAAATACATATTACCTGCGTAATCTGCGAAGTCTGGGCTTTCATATGATATACGGTATGCATGGTTAGCCGTAGTAGTATAGATTCTACAGCCGTATTTCTTCCACCTAAACTTACGCAGTGTTTTTGTTCTTAGTTTATTTATGTGTTTGGTGTTGGAATTGTGTTATGTTTAGCTGGAATTTGTTGTTTGAGATTTTTTAACAAGATTCTATCGGTGATCTTGATGTGCCGCATGCATATGTTTGTTTATGTTTACCGTCTATTTAAAGCCTTCCCGTTCTGCCCCCAGTACCGGGGGCGATTGGGCTCAAGACATTAAGGTCATAAAAGGGTCCTAGTAAAGTAAAGAGCTACTGTACGTTTGTCTCCAGGACATAAGTGAAGAGAAATCTTTCTTTTTATTTGGCATGGAGATAATATTTTTCCAAAAAGTTCTAGCAAGGGTCTAGCTTAGATTTAGAAAAAACTGTTAGAGACCCACTGAGCAATGCTGTCTAAAAATACATTTGGAATTTAAATATCTATTTCATATTTATTCTCCCAACACATCTGTTATCTAAATACTAAATGTTTTTGAATAAATGGAAGTCTATTAAACCAGGAGACATCTTGAACATGCACAAACATCCTCACAGCTTGCCAATACTATAATACTGTAAGTTATATTATGATTCTGAATTTTAAAAAGCTATAACCATTATAATGAATAGCTAACAACCATTTAAACTAGAAATCGATCAATATATCGATACCATTTATTGCTAGTTAACGAGGCGGATAACCAATATTTGGAACCGATATGCAAAAAAAAAAAAGCTCAGCTGAAATTCTCCTCTCTCCTCTGAGCTTCACGCTGTGCTCATGTCTGGGCGTCGTGTGAGTGACAACATGGCTTCAGCGTTGACTGCCTACTACTTGTGTGACATATTGCCAATCAGAGCCTGTTGTGGGCGGAGAGAAGAGGAGGCAGTGGAGCCACAGCAGCACATCTTGTAATTACTTAATATCGGTGATGGTCAAAATTAAACACTGATACCGATGATACCGATGCCTAATATTGGCCCTCGTAATCGGCCCAGCCGATAATCGATCGACACTTCATTTAAACACACATATACTTGACACTATAGCCCCTTTAAGAGTGTCTGTCATCATCTGTCTCACAGACACAGACACACAGACAGAGACACACAGACACAATGACACACACACACAATGCAGTGTCCTCACCAGCCAGTCATGGTGAAGTCTCTATATAATATCCTTTTTCCTACTTCTTTCCTCTGGACTCTCCTGGGGAACTCTAGATGAGTGAACTCTCCCCCTAACAAATGCGGCTGCATGTAACCCTGCACACAAACAGAGAAACACAAGAGAGGATATTATATTCGGATGTTACTCTCTGTTACAGCAATATCAGCAATGAGCTAAATCTGGAATTAAAACAAGAAATTAAATCTTGGAAAGGGATTCATTGGAAAATGGGCTAACTGACCAGGAACTGCAGCCTCTGTCTCTCTGATTCAGGGGTGAACTCTGCAGACATGGGGAGAACTTCCCCATTTCTAATTATTATGGCTCTGATGGGACAGAACACACAAACATACACACAAAGAAATGAACATTTTTGCAGTGCAAATGGAAAAAAAAAACACAGCAAACCTAAACTTCTCTTGAACTTAAAAGCTGCTTAAAACAGCCACAGACTAACTGCTAAAGCCACTCCAGACACGCACTCCAGACTTCTTCTTCAGGAGGTTCAGATCTAACTGTGGAATAATGTTCAAGTGTTTGGTGGTGTATGTGATCTCAAACTCTCTCTCTCTCTCTCTCTCCAGGGTGGTTCCACCAGGGTGTCAGTAGGTCTGTGATATTTTTACTTCGCTAATGAATTGCTCCATATAAGCGCTCATTAAGAGCTACTCTTGTGTACTCTCACAGGTTAGAGCTGATTTTGGAAACTGGGTACAATAATCTGGGTAATAATCTTAGGTAGCACTTTCAGGAAGAGAGTGGTTAGTACAATATATTATTTTGATCCTAAAGTAAAAACATGTCTTTTTCACAAATACCTAATCAATATTTGATCAATTTTAGCATTCATTTTAAGATTAAGGTGTCTCACTGCATTAGATGTAAACTATGAAAATACACATGGTTATTTCAAATGAAAGAACTGTCTATCAAATAAGTAGTTTAAATACATTGTCATAAATAGAAAAGAAATCACAGAATAATAAAAGTTATATAAATATATTTCAAAAGTAATTGTGTGAATTGCTGCAAGCCCCCATCCATTAGAACAGAAACAATTTAGAAATGTGCATCACACATTGGAGGCTTCTTCAATGACTGGGTTTTGGGCACTATGTTGTACAGATAAGCAATGATAAAACCAGTGTGAGTTTTGGGTCTAAACTGCTATCACTGCAGAGCATAAACCCTGATGTTAGTGCAACCCACCTGCTGTCTCCTGCGTTGGCCACGTACAGCTTGCCCAGGATGAAGGCTACCACAAGCGCAGTACAGCCACCGGAGATACTATACACAGATCTCTCCTGCTCGATCTGTGCATCCTGATGCACAAACACACACAGTTAAGGAGTTCATCTTGTGATCGAAAGGTTGCCGATTCGAATCCTGAACTGGTAAAGGTACCACTGAGGTATTCAATCCATCGTCCCCAAGCTCTGCCGCCCATGTCAGTTCATGTATGCTCATTCATGTATGGGTCATATGCAGAGATCACATTTTGTTGTGGTGCACAGTCACTTGCTTTAACATACACACCAAACACTATATAGACAATCACGGATATGAAGAAATGTCAGGCTCAACACTTACATAAACATTAACATCTAATTTAATTGTATAACTAAACTCAAATGTTGTAAACAGGGGTGTTTCCAGCCTTTAAGAACACCATGGGATGTAAATTCAAAGAGGAGTCGAGGATTTTCCAATTTCAATTTATAAACAATATATAAAAGGTGTTATAGTAGACTACAGACTATAGTAAACTGCCTCACTTTTCATTTAATTTCCAGATGCATGCCTGTTAATGAAAATAAATAGCTAAACAACTGTACAATTCCTTTGGCTACCCACGCTAGACTCAAAACAATATGGGGTAAAGCCCTGGTAAAATTGGCTGGCGATGCCTCTGGTTGAAAATAACCGAAAATAACTTACTTCAAAAATTACAATGAACTTAATTATAAAATTAATTTACTTTCTTGGTAAGAGCATGGTAATTACAAAGAGCTAAATGCAACATGCACACATGCAAACAGAAGAAATCTCTCCCCTCTACCGAGAATAGTAGAGGTGTAAAATCATTTGTATCTATTGCACAACTGGACATCTCTCCACTTCTCTCTCTCTCTGTCACAAGATGCCTGAATGCTCTGATCGTTATTGCAGGAACATCACAGACTAAAAAACACTGAGCCTTCATGTTGAATTGAACAGTTTGCCAGCAGTTTCGATTGAAGCCTCAGCGGTGTCTTATATGTTGAGACACATAAAGTCTGGGTATGCTGTTGCTGTGATCCCTCGTGGGTTGCTGAAAACTGGGATTTAATTGGTGAATCCATTACTGCTCAAATGGAGTCAAATCAGTCTGCCATCATTTTCTGTGAAGTTGTCATTAAGGCTGTGGTTTAGTCACACAAATGCTGTTGTGCTGTTTGCATCATATTATGTTTATTGCAGTGAAGCGGTGGAGCAAGGCTGGTTTTTAATCTACTAGTGAGTGAATCTCTGGGGTGTCTATAGCCAGTATTTGGCCAGATTGGAGAGTTGTGTGTGTGTGTGTGTGGATGGGTGTGTGGGCATGTAGATCTCAGGGCAGCCAGAACTGGGTGGGTAGGACAGGAGGCAATGGAGTGGGCAGAAGGTGTCAGGGCAGGGGGGAGGAAGTGGAATGCAGCTCAGACCTGACTCCCTCTGAGTCCACTAATGAACCATCTGATGAGTTTATTAATACTCAAAAGTGTGTGTAGGCCCTTTTTGCCATATAACAGCACTAAATTCACTGCAGTTTTACTTTAGACATCTGAATCCTTTAGGGGTTGCCAATTCAAAGAAATCAAGGCAGCTGGTACGGAGGTTAGGGTTAAAGTGAGGCTTTAGGGTTTGAAGACTGATGTTAGACATGGAGGGAATTAAAAATAACTTCTGATATTAAACAGAAACTGATGAGGGTGTATAGGGTTCTAATGATGAGGATAGAACTCCTCACTAGACAGAAAGCCAGAACGGGTCCCACACCAAAATGAGAACTTGACTGTCATGGGCACATCTGAATCTGAAAAGGAACTAGAGACTGACATGTGCTGCCATCTAGTGGACGAAACGTAACATTTCAATTTTACCAGAAACAATCAATACACTGAGTAGCTCAAAACTGGAAACGAAAATCACTGGGCCTCATTCACCAACCATCCTTAAGAGGAAAATCTGTTCTTAAACCCACTTATATAGTTTTCACCAAGATTGTGACATTCACTAATGTTTTCTTATTAAAGTTTAGGTAAGAACAGAACAGCACTGTTACGCAAAATGTATTAAATGCATGTTGGTGCAAGACATTCGGTTACTGGGTTTTCTTAAATTTTACAGTTGTAAAATATACTACTAAAATATATTTTAATGTCTTTTTAATCTTTCTAAAGTTAGAAAACGTCACAAAACATTAGTGAATGGGGTCCACTGTCTTTTTATCATAACAGATTAATGCATATAAAACAGATATGTCTGGAATATAATTCTTTTTTACTTCAAACAAAACCCTCATGAGGTGTGAACAAGTATGACCCCGCAGGAGGGCCGAGTCCTGACCGTATGTATGAGAATAAGTGAAGCTTCGTTGGCATTTTAATGAAATTCCTACCTCAGTGCAGCTTTACAAGCACATTATTGATCTCCTGATAAACATGCAGTTGCTGCTCATTTTCTTCACAGCATGCTGACATCTTACTCTGGTATTGCTCTAACTAAGATGTTAAGCGTTTCTAATAAAAACAACTATATAAAGACTATATAAAAAAGTCAATTATATTTTTCAGTTTAGGGTTTAAAAATCCTGGTTAATGTCATTTAGCTACTGCAGAATATTGGGAACTGGTCACTGGTCGTTCTGTGTCAGGCAGTGTGTCACCTCATGTCCACTCTGTAATAACACAGTATCAAGTGCTGATCATCATGCTCTTCCACTACTCAAAAAAGTCTTCCGTTCAAATGTCTTTTGAAGACTCAGCAGCTAGGGGACTAAAAACTCCTATGTCATGTGATACCATGTGAAATACTAAGGGATTATAGATAGCGAATGGATTGCGGCGTAGAATCTGGCTGCTTTTAAGCTTACTGCTCTCACACTGAGGAAGTGGAGCACAAACGGTGTAGGAATCAGAGGATTTAATGCACTACACACATGTACACACACACACACACGTAAATGACTGGGGCTCATTGTGTAGTCGCACCACTGTAATACAGTAGCTGTATTTTATTGATTCTCTACTATACAGGTACTATACTACTATAGTGTGCACTGAAAGATACAGTAGCAGTCTGAATGACACTACAGAAATCTGCCATTCTGCATCACACACTCATCAGAATGCAAGAAATGATTTGTGAAGGACTTTTGACTGACCATACCAGTAAAAGACGCTAACATGGCCAACAATGAATAATAACTGTGTTTAAAAGAATTTCTTTGGTTGATAGCTACACTAGCATCTTTGGCAGAATGTCTCTTTAAAACAGCCATTTTAAGACGACTATATTGCATTAAATCCTGCCAATGAGATCAATAAATTTATAATACTAAGTACATTATTAATACAATGACAGTTATTACTTTACAAATTTAACACAACATTTTTCTATCTACACTACTTTTTTCTTCTGAGCTAAACCAACAACAGACGGAGTAATCTGTGTCTACGGCGGTGGTTAAATTTTTTTTGCAGGGTCCTCTTTTGTAGCCCCGTTCTCCCGACTCAATATTTTGAACTCACCTATTTGGGCCTTTCAGTCACTCTATTTTGCTTTGTAATGACGTTTCATATCGTAACTCACCATCTCTTTGAAAGCGTTCTCCAGGGCGCCTATCACCAGGCTCTCCCGCTGAATCTTTTTCTCCGTGAAGAAGCGAGGTGGAGCGGTGCAGGGCGACCCTGGGGCCCCGGCCGACCCGCGCAGGGAAGCCGCCCGAGTTAGCGCCCGGTGAGCACCGGGAGTGCCGTGTTGGTTGGGCTCCTCTCCCAGCACTGTGGGCGGAAGTGAGGTCAGGTTCCGCAGAACGTCCAGGATGTCTTGGAGCTGTTCTACAATGTGTTGATGCAGCAGCTTGGAGGCCATGACAGCAGCGCCTGAGCCGGCGTGTCCGTCAAACAGGGCCCAGTAGTGGAAGACCAGCCCCTCTGACTCCGACTGGGAAACACAGAGAACGTACACACAGGGTAAACAGAGAAGGCAGTACAACAAAACAACACGTGGAACATGATTGAACTGCCTTGAAATGTGTGCTGTCATGTGACTCTGCCCTGTCCAGTCTGCCAATACATCTGTGTTTTTCCTTCAGTTATTCTATAATAACAAAGATATGCATTCTTTCTTTAGAAGATTTAAGAGCTGAGTGTAATTACAGTACAGACCTTGTCAGTGAACAGTGAGGGCACAAATCAAAAAAATATTCTTTCCTTCAGTAACTGGGGTAGCGTAATGGTTAGGGCGTTTGCCCTGTGATCGGAAGGTCGCTGGTTCGAATCCCAGACCGGCAAAGGTACCACTGAGGTACTCATGAGCAAGGTACCATCCCCATCAATCCCCACTGGGCGCTGCCCATGTCAGCTGCTCACTGCTCTTTCACGGATGGGTCACATTTTGTTGTGGTACACTGTGTGGTATGGTGTGTTCACAATGACAAATCATCATTCACTTTCACATTAGTACATGCTTAACTTTGACACGTTTCACGGCCTCTATAGTTGTTTGCAACATTGCTCATTGTGTCTCTTGTGAATTTGGGTTTGTGCTTACAAATGTTTGCATTGAAGCCATGTTTATAATCACACATTCTGCTCTTCATGGATTAGATACACATTCACTTGCAGTCAGAAATGCTGTCATTTGAAGTGAAGCCATTTATCATACACTCTTATCCAGAGCAACATCCATTTGCTAATTACAACGAGAAAATTGGGGTCTTGCTCAGGGGCCCAATCAGATGTAAATGTGATCTCCAGTCATACAGAAATACGACGTGGTTGGAGATGATTTAATGAATGCACAGAAAAGATTTGGTTTTGTGCCCTGTCAGGCTTCATATGAAGCTAGCTTGAAGAAAATAGCTGTGTGTAAAGCTGTTATTACATAAAATCATACCACAGCTACACCTTGAAACATTCAAAATTGCAGCAGGACTTGCACAGGAAAGATTTGTGATATCTGAAGGGTGTGTTGTGGTTCTATCTGCAGGCCACCCATTCTCGCAAAGCATCTGTTTGTCCCTAGAGAGGCATTTCTAAGAGGATTAGAGTGAACACACACACACACAACGCTATCAAAGACGCAATAATTCACTAAATATAGTCTTGCCTGCTCTTGTCATCTTAGAGAGGTAAGCAAAGTGGACATACAAGATGTGATTCAGCCATAAAATAACACCTTACACACTTTACACACTAGAAAATGGATTCAATTGCATAACTGTGCTTAGAACAGCTATGAAAACAAACATGGTGAAAGAATGAATAAAAGAAAACACACAGAGTCACAAAAACAAGCAAACACAGGCACACTGATAAAAGGGGGGATAAAAAAACAGGCTGAGCAGCAGGTTATATGAAGGTCACAGTGTGTCAGCTGCGATTAAACAATTAAAAGGCAGCTGAGCACAAACCACTGACATCCTAGGTCCTCGTTTCATAAGACACCAGGTTCTAACATACGAATTAAGTTAAAATAGGTAACGAAATTCTCCTCATGTGCTTATAAAAGTTGCAGACTGAGTGACCAAAGTGTGTAAGAAGATGATGTTAAAGGTGAATGTTAAAAATGTAAATTATAAGTCATTCCATTCCATCTCTTCACTAAACGTCACTTTCGTACTGTGTTTATTGTGCTGCTTGTTTGCACCATTTCATCATCATCACCACCTTTATTTGCCAGACTCAGGGTCCAAATACACACAGACAATACAAACATAACTCAACACAAACACACTTTTTTCTTTTTAAAAAATCCTATAAAAGACACACATACCAGTACCTCCACATAGGTAACTGGTACCTTACAACACTATAACAGGGATTAATCAGCAGCCTAATGATGTTATTCTGGGAAACATTTAAACGGCATATAAAATTATATATTAATCGTCTTAGTAGAGCCTTTAAAGTGCTAACCCCTGCATTACAAAACAGAGAACTTGCACTACACCCCCTTGGTTTCCTGAGTAAAATTCTCAGGCAATCATTATAAGCAACTTGTAGCTTCTGCATGCTTGCTATTTTAAACTTTGACCATAAGGGTGCAGTATACAGTGCAGTACAATAAGCTATAAAGAGCTTGATTTTCACCTCATCTGAACACATATGGAATTTTCTTATCAGAGTATTAGCTTGGGCATATAACATGCGACACTGCCTGTAAATATCATCATCATCGGAGCTCTGATCAGTAATATAGTGACCCAAATACTTTGTTTTCTTGCAGACATTCAACACATGTCCTGACAGATAAAAATCAGGAAAACAAACCTTTGTCCTGTTAAATGTAATTTTCAGTGTTACTATATGTTGCACCGGGGCCATGGGAAAACACTGTCTCATCACACTTTGTACATGTATAAAGCGACTGATGACAATGAAGAACCTTGAAACATTACCACTAGCAGTGGCACTAAAACGCAAAGAAAAATCCATGTAGACGAGGCCAGATCTGCATGGCACTAATCACAAAAGAACATTGTTATTTTATATCATTATTAAATGTCAAAGAAAAATTAAAAATTAAAATGAAATGTCTTGTAAACAAATAAACTATGGCAAGAACAAGCAAGTGACTTCACAAATATTCACAAGATCTACACGTCTCACAACTGCTCCTGGCTTTGAAGATGCTAAACAGAAGCTGGATTTAGTCACAGTGAGGAATGTGTTTACATCTACATCGGAGACGCTAAACTGTCATACTTGACATTGATTTAGCGGTGTGCAAAAGTATTAGAAAGGGGAGAAAAGACTGGAAACAAATTGCACTAAGGAATACGTGGTGTAAGATAGAGAATAGATAGAAGTACTAGTACAAGTAGAGAACCCGGTTGCTCTTTGGCTATCTGAGCAAGAGCAATCCAGCTTCCGTGCCACAGCTCCTGCTCGTCATTTAGCTTTACTTCGTAACCGGCATGAGGGTCCCGGTTAGAAGGTCAGGTCTGCCAACTCATTCTTAAAAGGCGCCAAAGAATGAGCCTCAGCAATAGAAGCATAACCCATTGAAATTATACACAAACTGTTTGCAGGAACCTATTAAATTAATATATCAAACTGTTTTATTTTTAAACAATGCATAATAAAATAGTGTTCATATTGTGACACTCAATATATTGCCTCATGAAAGGTGCATATAAATATAAAACAACATTATTACTAGCAAATATGTTGCTATTTCAATGGCCCCATTTCCCTCTCTTTTAGTACACTAGTTTGTGTGTTGAGCACGGAAGGCAACGCATCATGACTCATGGCGGCCAATCGCGTGTGTGGGCGCTGCAGAGGTCAAACCAATCAGAGACTGCGAGTGTGATGGGACTGGAGGGGCCGATTCAAGAACACTGACGCTCACTGATGCAAAGAGACAAGTGCAGCCTAAAAAAGAACGGTGGGTGTACTGTAGGAGGTGTAACGAAATAACAGCAGCATGGTTAAAAAGGGAACATATAAAGGACCTGAAATCCCAAACATACACACACTGACAGCTGCAGCATCCACCTTCCTACTGTATAAAGGCAATCTACTTTCAACCTAGCAGTGATACTGTGAATAAAAAAAGCTCCAAAATGCTGTTATGCCTCAGTAGGAATTGGAAGTCGCTCTGGTTAAGTGTGTCTGGTAAATGCTGTAAATGTGAGCGTAAATGTAGACAAGGTATTGCCACTACTAAATCGTGAGTGAGTGTGATATTCAGCAAAAAGACTCACAGAGTTCTCTCTGAGCCCCAGACCCTCTCCGTTGGGCAATGACGATCTCCTCTTGGCTGTGGGAGTCCTGCTGGGTGTGGAGGGTCCTCCAGGCCTCTTCTTTACTACAATGACATCACAGCAGGCCTGGTCTTCATTCAGAGCACTCTTACCTGCATTAATCACTCTGAAAACAGACATACAGAACATTATATACGCAGCCAGTAATTTATATTTGGTCATTTAGCAAATCAACTGTAAATGGACAATAACTTGGGGTGAACAGTGAACAAACTGAACAGAACTGTTAGTAACTATTAATAGCACTTTCACATTTATGGCATCTAGCAGAGACTTTTATCCAGAGCTATTTACTCATTACATACATATTTTCCCTGGAGCATCTTGCAGTTGCAGTTATATATACATTCACATTATATCTCTCCCTTTCAGGCGTACACACACACACATATACAACAGTTATTGGCTGAGGTGTGTTTTTATCAACAATCAGTAATGCACTGCCAGCCTGTTCTGTTTCATTTCAACAGGTTCAGTAAGTCTGAATGAGGAAACATTGTACACAGATAGTAATGCATTCCGCTCTGGCAAAAAAATCATATCTGACAACAAAACGGGCAATTATGATTTTCCAGGCTTAACCACAGCACGAACAAAACTACCCCACAGTCAGCCAAACAAGAACTTCAGGATACGCCTTCATTCTGTAACTACTGACTTCAGCACTTCTTTTGTGTACAGTACATGTGGTGTTGGTACATTAGAGACAAGGATTCAGAAAAACCATAACTAATGTTAATGTTAACTACCCTTCTGTAGCCAATCTTTCAGACTGTCAAAAGTAAGTGTGTCACAACTGCTTCTCTAGAACTAAAGGAAATCTCAACTCTAGTCCATATGCGGAACAAATTCTAACCCTAACACAGAAAATAATTTTTAAAAATTGCTACAACAGTCCACAGTTTGGTTGTCAGTTAAAAGAACAGTAGCTGATGACTGAATTACAGCCTGTAATTGTAATTACAGAATAAGAAACTAAGATTCAATTAAGATTTTATTTGTAGTAATCCTGAGGCATCAAAATAAAGTAACAGTTCCATTAATCTTAAGATTTGCATCACTTTCATTTCATCCAGCACACACGTTACCCTACAGAAGCATGCCTCCGTCAGGTCAATACAGCATTCCTTGCCAGGCAGCAGTTAATCTCCCAGCAGTGACAGTCTACTCGCTCTGCACATCCCAGCTCTCCTTAAAATCTAAACAACTTATACAACGTGACTGAAGAAGACGATCAAATATAGTTTTAATAATAATAATAATAATAATAATAATAATA